>ML677084.1:6511071-6753169 GCA_007922155.1 Mesoclemmys tuberculata
AGTGGAGGGGGGAACCACATAGCAGGCAGTGTGTAAAGGATGTACAGCGTGAGTAAGTCTGTGTGGAGCCCAGGTGAGTGTGTAAGGGGGTAAAGCCGGGATGATGGTGCAGTCGGTTAGCAGAGCCTTCAGGAGCTGAGTGGACTGTCTGGGCACTGCAGTTACTTGTGTGTGTCCCAATAACTCCCTTCGAGGCAGCTATTTAGTGGTTACGTCAACTCTTCCTCAAAACACCGTCTACAACTCTGCACCCATCTACCATATATCAGATAGAGCAGTGGAGAGAGTTCATCTGGGGAGAACCTCTTTCATTCTGATGTTCCAATGGGGCTTGAGAAGGGCTGGGACAAAGATATATTTTGGGTTGCATGGCTCACACAGACAACTCTTGGCTAACACTGATGAAGTGGGTTGCAGCCCACAAAAGCTTATGCCTGCAGAAATTAAACTTGTTAGTTTTTAAAGTGCTACAGAACTCTCATTGTTTTTGCTGTATACAAACTAACACGGCTACCCCTCTGGAACTTTAGGCCAAGAATAGAGAGGAATAGCACCTTCCTCTCCGTTCACCAGCATCTGGACCAGGGAAGAAATACAAACACAGAGATGATTCTGTATAGCTTCAATCTATTGATCATCCATAGGTATTAGTGTTAATGAACTAGAAAAACAAGCATTTTCTATTAAAGAAAAAGATATTAATAGATACGTGGACATCTATAAAGGATCAGAGATACGTGTAAATATTGTGGCTGCAGTAAATAGCCACAGTATTTGCCCACTGTTTCTACTAAAGTTTTCAACTGCTCTGTATAAACATTGCTGAATATAAATGAAATTTACCTGAAAGTGTTTGACAAGCTGCTTTGGTTTTACTTTAATCAACATCTCATATTTTCCCAAGTGCCGTTTCAAGAGTTCCTCATAAGCGAGCTCAAAAGTGACTTTGCTGGCTGCTGCAATATTGACTGAAACAGTGAACTTTTCAGTTTTCCTCCCAGAGGCCCTACAAATGTTAAGCAAAGTAACTACAAATCAGAAAAAACACCAATATGAGAATCCCCTGGATGCTTTTTCTTATCAGTAAGGAATTGCTGTCACACTACAACCATTAAATCTTTCCCCTGGTTTCATTTGTTTTAAGACTCAATATTAATGGAATTCTTTTACCTGGAACTACAGCTTAAATTGTCATCTTCACAACAGTAGGTCTTGTGACTAGACATTCTTTCAAAGTAACTTGGATTGACTAGTTAATTAAGAGCAATTTCATAGTGTGAACTAGAAAGCACTGAGAATTTGGGGCTTGATCCTAATTGCATTGCAGTCAGTAGGGGTGAAGGGCACTCTGCATCTCTCAGGAGTGCTCAGCACCTTGCAGGATAAAATTGTTAGAGCCTACACCCTAGGATATCAATTTTAATTTGGTTCAAATGGGTAGTAGTAAGCAAAAGTCCATTTTTAAATCAATGGCTTCTAGGTGCTCTGTGTAAATGAGGCTGGTTGCATTAGCCTATCACAAAAACTAACACTATATAACTGTCTTGATATAAAATCTTAATGGAGAAAAGGCACAGGTAGTTTTTCCTTTGAGGTAACTCATCAATGTCAACCCTATGCAGGAAAGTGTAAGATTGACCCAGCTAGTTGAGATCTGTACTATAGTCCTGCACACCTGGGGTTGACCTCAGTTGCCAACATCAAGATAAACTCTATCTGTGCCTTGTCTCCACTAGGATTTTTAAATCAAGATAGTTACCTCAAGTTACCTGTCTCATTGTAAATACACACCTTTTTTTGCAATGAATATATAACTTCAGACAACAGAGAGATGCATGTAATATAAGACATGAATAGTATACAATATCCATTCCCAAAATGAGAGTTAGGAATGACTATAAAAAGGCCAGAGGACAAAGATTAACTCCTACCACTGATTGGCTGGAATGAGATTAAGTTTGGTCTCTAAACACAGTTTCACACAATCATACATCTAACAGTCAAATAATTGCCACGTGGTACTTAAAAACATTAATCTTGTCAAATTGGCACTAGGATATCATGATGGTGTGCTCAGCATAAATGCCTATATTAGATTCAACAGATAATACTTATCAAATATGTTATTCAACTTACACCTCCCTATGAGGCCAGAAAATGTGTGTGATGTTATGAGGCACAATTAATGTTTGCCAAGTTTGGCACTTGGTTGACGACCCCAGGTGAAAATAAATGCTAAATTAATTACAAAATTAATCCCATATCAGGGTGAATAAGAATAATGGTTTCTTCTCAGAGTGACTGTCCACACAGATACCTCGTTTGGGTGCACGTGTCCTATGCACGTGAGATCAGATTCTTTTTGGATACCAGTGTCTGCACCCTGGATTATCTTTGTGCCTGCCCTCACTCTCCACCAGAGGGCATAAGGGGCAATGCGGGCCCAACTTTCCCTCTATTCCTTCTTACTGTTTGTGGCAGTAAGATAGAAATCCTACAGTGTTCACTTACTCTGCCCACCATACGATCTTGTTTGACTAATTAGTATATTTATCATAGTTAGTATAGTTATTAGTTTTTTGTTTATACCCCTTGGCAATCTCCTTTCCCTCCCCCATTAAAAATTAAGAATAGGTTTGAGGATACCCTTGGTGCTAGGACTCTCAGGGATTTAAAACTTGCCCCCTATTGCAAGGCTGCTATCCTGCTCAATGCTGGAAATTCTAAGTACTGCTTCTGCCTTGGCCAAGGGTACATCCCTGGCAAATACTCCATCTCCCGTTCCTTCTCCCACAGAATGCAGCAAGAAAGGAAGGCCTAGTTCAAGCCTGGTCTAGTAGAGTGTTTGATGAGGGCTCCTTCAAAGCCTGAGGCAAAAGATCCCCCAAAAGCCTGAAGAGTCACTTGTGAATAGTGCTCCAGTGAGCTGCAGCTCTGCATCACACTGCCAGGCTAATTTGTCATCAAAAGGATCAAAACCCCTCAACTACTGAATTGGGCAGAGCAGTCAAGGCCTCCTCTACCTAGTCATCATTGGAACCATCACCCCCAGGGTGAGCATAGCCTTAGGTCACCCTCTCCAGTGACTAGCAAAATGAGACACAAAACACATGGTATCTGTACTTATGACCCTCAGGCAAAAGGTGGCTCATGGCCGACATCAGAATGCTCTGATGCCTTAGCACCACTGGCTGGTCACGGAGTCTCCATGGTACTGCCTGAGACCATGGTCTGCACTTCCCCAGTACCAACTCCTTGGTACCAATAACCTCAGCTAATGTCCAGATGAACATTTTGAATGATCAGATGCTTCTGTCAAAATACAACTAACTGACCTGGGACAAGGTATCACAATTTGTAGAGAAGTGTCCTTGGGAACATAGGGAGGACTTAAAGTCACTAGTGTTTGAAAGATATTTAGTTGCTCCAACATCTCTGAAGCCTGCTTTAAATGTCTCTGATACAGCACTACATATGATGGCCACATCCATTGTGATACAAAAGGTTTCGTGGCTCCAATCCTCTGGAATACCTTAAGAGGTCCAAATGATCACCAAGAACCACGCATTCAAAGTCTGAGAACTATTTAATGCATGAACCTAAGAAGTCCCTCAATTAATTAAAGGATTTGAGAACCTCTCTCTGCTCACTGAGGGTATACACCCCAGCCCCAAGCAGGAAGCAGGACAGACCACAAAGCCAGACAGAGGCTTTCTACCTTTTATTACCTTCCTCACTTATACAGAATCAAAGAACAATAAGATCCCATGTTGGCAAAAGAGTTGAGGAATGGCTGAATCTGTGTTGGCCTTTTATGCCCTTGGATGAGGATGCGAAGATATCCAGGGCACAAGGGCAGCTCCAGCGGACACTGCCCAAACTAATTTGATTTCACATATATGGGGTGCTTGCATATCAGAAGTGGAATCTGTGTGGACAACACATCTCAAAGAACCACAGTTACTGTAAGTAACTGCTCTTTTGATATCAAATATAGGCTTCTCAAATTACCCTCAAGATACACAGAAACACACTTGTCCTATAGGATTGGAGGTGAATAATGATTCTAGAAGGATGGACACTCTGATCTATAGAGATAAAAGCAAACCTTGTTGATACAAAAGAGTCTTACTTGACTAGACCTGCAGTATGTCCACGTGAAACCACCTTCTTGTATTGGTTTTTGGCAGCTTCTTTTTCTTTTATGTTTCCCAGATAGGTAATGCCATCAATTGTCCTGCAGTCGAAACAAAAAGCTGTGTGAAGATAAAGGTATCTATGAATTCTTCATTTATATGTGATTTATATTTTACAGGCAATCCTTTTGGTTTGACACATTGTTTACAATAGGTCCTTAGTACTAGATTTGCACAGAGATCCTAGTAAAGTGCTTGATAAATTATCACCCTAATACGTATGTATACGCTGTATTTAAAGTAGTCTGTTATGTATATGATGGTTTGTATTTTTTCTTTTTTTTCTACTAGGCTCTTAATTTTAATAGCATGTTTCTTTTTAAACAATTTTCTCTGCTTCCAGGCAAACCTCTTATGCTGGCTGCAAACCTTATGTTGGTTGCAGCAAAGCAAACATATTTTTCTAGGAGGAAAAAAAGAAAAGAAAAAGGAGACCAACTACTTAATTATTTAACATCTTCAAATATTTGATGTTTTGTACACTCATTGGCTGAGATACTTCATGTGTGCAGCCTTCAGTTGTAATGTTGTAGATCTAGCACATATCTAGGATCGTATAGGTGTTAAATTGGCTGTATGTTGCACAGACATGAGCCCTGAAAGGGCTTTGGGGTTATTTGTTCTCCTAGAAATTCCCCAATTAAAAATTTCTGTCTAGAAGGGCACGTAAAGCCAGAACCAACAGGTCCTGCAGGATGGGTATAACACTAGTCAGTTTCATGAAATCTTAAATTCATTCTAAAATGTAGATTAAATTAAAAATAACCCAGAATAAAACAAACGTTTCTGGAGCAGACAGTACTTCTGAGTCTCAGGCTTAGCACTGTAAAGCATTCTAACTATAGAGAGACAAGGCAAATATAAAATCACTTGCCCCCATCTTACTTACGGTACGCACGTTTTTGCTGTGGTATTTGTAATATCTCTGACCAACAGATTTAAATAGCAACAAAGTAAAGCAAATGCTAAACATGGAAGCTCACTGACAGCAATTCTGGGACCAAGAGCAGAACGGTCAAAGGCTCCTCTAGAAAGAGGTGACTTCCGCCAGAAATTTTTACTTATTTATTATGTGCCATGCAGGTTCCCAGGCAGCTGAGTGGCGGTATCTGCTATTCAGCTTCCTGGATCCCTTGGACTCCCCAGGGAGGTTACTGATGAACCTGGGAAGCTAAGTAGCAGATATTGCCTCCTCAGTTGCCCGGGAACCTGCATGGTGCATAATAAATAAGCTTGGCTCAGGGGAGGGGCGGAGAGCATGAGCAACGAGGGCCTCGGGGGAAGGGAGTGTGTGGAGAAGAGGAGGAAACGTATCTATCCTTCCATCTGCCAGGGCCCTTTTAAATCACCAGGCCTGGGCAATTGCCTCCTTTGCTCCATGCTGTTGGCGGGCCTGGGTCCATGTTTTCCATGATTTTTTCTTTTTTATTATGAAAACATTCATGCTTATCTTTTTTACATTTTCCTCTGCCATTTTTAAGTGAGAAGGAGAGTAAAATGTAAATTGTGTCACTGTGAAGGTGAAAAAAGTAAATCAACACAGAAAGCAGGAGACAAGCTAACAGCAAACTGCATACATGCTGAAATTGGTAATGAAGGCCGTCTTGGGGAGCTCCACATCAAAAAACGCTTCCTTAGACACATTGGCATGATTGACAGCTCCACTGGTGATGACAGTGTGGGCAAATCGAGACGTCACTTTACTATAAATTTTCATGCTGTAGATTTCTAGGCCATTGATGATCTGAAGAATGAGAAACCCCAGTTACAGAGAAATTTGTGCTAATTATCCTACTCCATTCTACAGAATCATGCGACAACAGTAATCATAGAAAAGGTAGCTGTCTTCTCATACCGCGCAAGGAACTGTATTAGAATGAGGAAAGCTAAGTTATCCCTACAGCCACTGTTTCTTTATTTAGTATGTTATGTAATGGGGCGGGAGAGAGGTAGGCAGACGCCATGATGCTTTATGAACTAAAGCTCTCTGTACATTACAAATTCAACGGGTCTTTTGTAAGCAGTGTTTTTGTGTTTTTACATATCTAGCCTTGTTACCAAAAAACATGGTTAGGTTGTGTCCCCAAGTAGCTATTTTCTTCACAACACAACCATGTTCATATGGCTCATTAACCATACTGTTTAGTCATGTTTGGGCAAGCACATTCTGAAAAAATCTGGGCTAGTCACTCATAGTACTTCAGCAAGAGATAGGATGCCCAGGTGACATGCACACAGAACAGCACCAGCTGGGATAGTCTCGTGCATAGAGTACTCAGAGGTTTGAGCAAACTGGCTACACAAATATGAGTAGGTGGTCCTGCCTGCTGTAAGGGGAGAGCAGAGAACGAACATTCTCATAACACTGCACAGCAAATCAATATGCTAAAGATTGAAGATCTGTATCTGAAGCTCTGAAGACGGGAAGATAATTGTGTGGCAGCCTAGTCTGCTGGGAAGGGGAGAAACACTGCTCACAGCCATCATTACTGACTTCATATTAACCATGTTTTATGTGGACACAAACAGCTGGTAAAGCCCACCAACCGCCATGTCAATAAGTGGTTAAGGACTCTATGGCATAACTTGGGACCAGATATGCACTCTAATTTGCAGACTGCCAAAGGAGCCAAAATAATTTTTGATAAAGGGATTTAAAGCCATAATAAGAACATGAGAAGTAACAACACTTTTCACTCTAAAAGGCCTTAAGTTCACCTTCTTGTGTCATGAGAGCACTTACCACATCACTGGTGCTTCGTTTCTGTAAATTAAAAGAAGAGAAATTAATATCAATTTCCCACAGCTATACTTATCTTGATCACAGAAGTGAAGTAGTGGAGGACCAGGCACACCCCAGCGAGCTTCTGCTTTTATTTCTAACCGCTTAAACATACAGCTACTCTTCAGAGAACTTCACAACTCTTTTTTGTTTGCTTTGTTGGTGTAGCTATGTTGGTCCCAGGATATTAGAGAGACATGCTGGGGAAGTAATTTATTTTATTGTAATGGTTCCCAACCTAGGGGGGGCAGGCCAAAGATTCCAGGGGGTCCATGAGGCTTCAGTAATATTGAGGTCGGTTAGCCCCCGCAAGCTCCATGCCAGCTGGACCAGAGAAGCAGTGTCCCCTCCCCCCCTGGCCCCGCACCAGCTGAGTGCCCAGTTGGAGAGGAGCAGCCCCATGCCAGTGGGGTCCTGGAGCAGCCCAGCCAAACCTGCCTCCATTACCCTCAGTCCATGAGAGAAGGGAAAGGGAGGCCTACACGGGGCATGCAGTGGGAGCTGTGCCAGGGAAGGCTTAGCTTCCTACTCAGGTAAGAGTAATTTATTATGTAATTTAGTGTTATTGTTATGATTATTATTATGTATTTATAGGGTGTGTGTGTGTTATAGCTGGTGAAGGGCCACGTGTTTTACCTACTGTTAACTAGTGGGGCTTTCACTCAAAAAAGTTGGGAATGGCTGTTTTATTGGACCAGCTTCTGTTGGTGAGAGAAAAAACCTTTGAGCTTATATCGAGCTCTTCAGCCCTGAAGAAGTACATTGTACAGTTTACAAAGGAGAGAGCACATCCGCTATCTTCAAACTAATCTACGGGCTCCCCACAAATGTCAGTAGTGAATTCAAAATTGCCTTCCTGGTGGGTTTTGGTTGTGGTGGTGTTTGTTGTTTTGTTTTAATACCCCCACCGCCATGGTTTTACCTCAGACTAGCTCATACACTTGGCTTCTCTTATGATTCAGAACCCACCAGCTTCCTTTATTGTTCTGCTAACTGCAGTTGGTGCACTTCTGTGCTAGATATTAGCCTTGAAACAGAGCCTTTGGAACACTGAAGGCTGTTTGCCTGCCTGTGCTTAATTAGTAATAAGAAACACCTGACCCAAGCAGCCTGGGTACAAACAGTCCTGCAGAGAGGTGGCTACAAGAGTCATAGCTGGGAGGAATAACCCGTGGAAGTTAAAACCAAAGCTTTGGAACAAGGTAGTGAAACCCTCCAGGTAATTAAAACAGCTTGCTGCTCTCGCGTAGAAGAAAATGGTGGACATTGCTTTTGAAGAAAGGAATAAAATGCAAAACAGCGGCTTGGACTGCGAGATGGACAGTCTTCTCCCTGCTTTCGAGATATTTATTGGCGGGACTGACTAGTAAAGGTGAGCAGCATTTTGAGCTGTACATGGATACATTTTTATACTGGGCTGTTGAGCCATGCATTAACCATTTCTTTGCTAGATTCAGCTCTCACTAGTGGATACTTTTCAAATGCTTATGCCATCCTTAACTTTATTTGTAAATGTAAATAATTGTGTGTCTCTGTGATGTCTTGGGTTTCCCCCAGGCCAGAGAGAGACTTGGTCACCATCTGCCTTGTAACTCTGGGTATCTTGTGGCTGTGCAGCTTTGTTCCACAGCTCTGACCTCAACAGCTTGCCAGCAGCCAACAAGCTTCACTTTGGCTTTGACCAGTCTGGTTACTTCTTGCAAGCTAACTTTAGTATGCTCCAGTGGTGTACCGTGGGTCTCTGGCACCTGGGAGCCAATGCTTACATTTGCGCACCACCCCTCACAAATCCCCTGCACTGGGTAGGAGGGGTCCCGGGCTCCCACCAGACTGCGCCACCCCCCAGCTGCCCTGGGGAGGGGGCCTGTACCTGGGGGGGCAGAGGGAGAGAATGCCACATTCCTCCTCCTGCACCCAGGGGACTTTCTGGCAGTCATTGTGGTGGTTGAGCTGCTACTTACCCACCATGTGGCGCCCGCCTTTCCTGCTCAGAGCCTCCTGTGCGCACCCCTCTCCTCCCCATCAAGGAGCACCCAGGGGCCTGGCCACCATACGTCTCCCCCATCAGTATGCCACCAATACACTACCAGCCCCAAATTCACCCCACATCGTCCTGCTGCAGGGAGCTATCCTTCTCAGTGGCCCTTCACAGAGAAGGTGTTAGTTTCACTCCCTTTACAGAGACAGTAAAACATTCCAGCTTGTTAGCTTTCTAGCAGCACACATTTTACAGCATGTACACAGCACTGATTTCTAATGAAAGCAAACCAAGTTTATTAACAAAACAATCAGGGATGAAGCAATGCCAAGTAAGAGAGAGAAAGTTAGAGATGGTTACAGGCCAAAAAGTGAAAACAAACATCTAAAGAACTAAAACTTAATCTAGTAAGATACAGTCTATGGTCAAGATGGTTCCTTTCACCCACATATCCTTTCCAGCTTTTTCTGGCCAGGACCCATCACTGAGATCTATTTAGTTGGTTGCTTTGTCTCCTAAGGTGAAGGATAAAGATGGAGTCTGTCTCTCTTCTTATATCCCCAACAAGATGTCTTTATCTTACAAATCAGGAAGGCCTTGTGGGGATTCAATTTCCTGCGTCCCTCTGAGGTGCAGGAGCCATGTTAATTCTCTCTGGAGTTCAGGAGCAGAATAACCCCCACCAGTTTAGCTCCATGGCTTTGTTTACTGTTAAAGCCACATTCCTTTGTCTAGGACAGACCTGTTTATCAACTTTACTTAGCCTAGGCCAGTGGTCCCCAACCTTTTTTGCACCAGGGACCGGCTTCAAGCAAGACTATTCTTCCATGGCCCGGCAGGGTGGGGTGGGGCAGGGGCAGGGGTGGGGCTTTGGTCATATGGGGGTGGGGTTATGGAGGGGGCACGCCCCGCATAATGTTCTCTGCCGGGAGCCGCGTCTACTGAGGCCAGCCCACTGCCCTGCCCCACACAATGTGCTCTGAGCCGCCGCAGAGCAGAGCACACTGTCAGTGTTTAGTGCTGGTCTGCAGCGGCGCCGCAGACTGGCAAAAAACCCCCAATGGCCCAGTCCTGGTCCGCGGACCGGTGGTTGGGGACCCCTGGCCTAGGCTATCTGATCTTAAACATGTTCCACTAACATCCTACAGAGGGAATTTATAAATTTCACATATAATGTTAACATGCATTTTGCCATCCTATTAATAACCAGTGTGCTATTAGCTTTCACATTATACCTCACAAAGCATATTTTATACAAATACTATTGCAGTAGGATGTGCATAAAGGGGTGCCTAGTGTTACAGTCCCCCCTTTAAAAATGAGGTGTCTATATTTATACCATAATTGAATTTCCTTCTTTGACCTTTTCTCCAAATTGGGATCATTTAAGTTATTCAATATAGTTGAAGAAATTTAGGTAATAAGATGGAAAGGGAATGGTTACATCCTCCTAGATAATATCATCATGCGAAACAAATAAAAACATAGGTTTTGTTCCCTCTCTCTAATTACTAAATCTCTCCCTCCCCTGTGCTATTTTCTTCTATAAAGCATTTTGTGTTCCAGTTTGTATGAAGGATACTATACAAAAGTTGTACTATGAAGAAGTCAGAGTATTAGAGGGGACAGATAAATGCATTTGGAACCTTCTTTGAAGGTTAGCAGGTAGTGTGCCAGACAGAGAGATTTATGTACATACACCCCTGCTCCCAAAGACTTTTTGTGATAACTCCTCTTCATCTTTATGGAGGATGGATATTTTACTGGATTGCAGTGCCAACTGAACTCTACCTTTCTGAAGAGCAGCACATATTAGAGGGGCAGTGTTGCGAGTTGTGCTCTGTAACTTTCAGACTCTCTTATCTGCAAGAATAATAGAGTAGGCCTTCATTGCAAAGTTAACTCAGACTCTCACTTGAGTATTGGGCCAACCTAGCTCCCACTCGCCCACAAAAACCTCTCACATGAGTGTGTTGGTGTTTTATACCTGGGCTAGCTAGCTTGTCTAGAGTTGTAGGCTAAAAAGCCCAAGTGCTGTTTAACATTGGGGTTGGCAGGCCACTCTCATTGTTCTAAGATGTAGGCTGAACCATGCTAGTGCGGATAGTCCTCCATTGCCTTGTCACAATTCCTTCCCATGTGCCCAGAAGGACAGACAAGTTCTCCCACTGTTCACTGGGAAAGAATCATGGAGCAACTCAACTTATTGTAGTGCTAAGAACCTTTGCTATGTCCCCAGAAGTCCTTGCCCCTGTGTAAGTGCAGCAACAGTATGGACACAGTAATTTGGGAATAGCTTTGCATGTCTGAGCTAGGCTAATCCAGGTTCTCACTGTTGTAACAGGGTAAAAACATGTTTTTAAAAACAGTGCCCCGAGTCCATTTTGAGAAAAGCTATAAATCCATGTGTGGGGGACTCAGAGACAGCAAAAAGAAAAAACAACCTTGAAGTGAACCCATGATAACGGGGGCTGGTACACGTAGCAGTTCCAGACCTAGACATGGGAATTTTGCAGTCGCTGCAAAATTAGCTTTGCAAGTCAGCATTAAAGTTTCAAGGAGGGGGCTGCTGATAAGATGGTAAAGGAAGGGTCTACCATTGGCTTAGCGGATGAATTAGCTGAAGAAGAAATATAAAAGAACGTTGTCAGACCGAGGCTTTCAGAGAGCCATGAAACAAGAAGGGGGTGCACCAGAATAGCGCCGCGCAATGAGTCTGATCAACCATTTCGCCTCTCTCCAGCTCATCGCTCAAAATAATAGGGTAGGGTGTTAGAGCTGATAACCCGTGGGGCTTTGTCCTGCGGATGATAACCTGGGTGTGAATACGATAGAGGTTCCACCTGGATGCTAATAACCCGTGGGGCTTTGTCCTGCGGATGATAACCTGGGTGTGAATACGATAGAGGTTCCACCTGGATGAAAATATAGTAACCTGCAAATAATTACAAATATAATATGGTATATTTGTTTTTTTTGCTGCAGCTGAATTCGTCCATATATGTGGTGAGTAGTAATGTAAAACCAGTAATAATTCTACTTGCATTCCAGGGGTAATTGTTGCTGTAACTCTTGGGGTAACTGTTTTGTGTACTTGTGTTATTGTAATCTGTCATTTTTTAAGTTTTATTTGTGTGTTAAGAATCTGTAAAAGAATAAGAGAAGATAATTTGTGGTAAGGTAAAAACTCCCAATAAATAGTAGTTATAGATTGAATATAAAAGATGTGTTATTGTATAACTGAATGATGAATGATAGATTTATGAGCCGTTGACCAAGTCTTGGACTAAGACAGGTTTCAGCCACCCTCATCCGTCCACAAGTTGGTTGGGTGAATAGCAAGGGGGGCCTGTCTGAACCTAGTGACTCAACGGACAGGCGGAGTGACTGTAGCCACAAGGCTACCCTTTCCCCTTCCCAACTTATGAGCCTTTGTAGCTCCGTTGCTCAGTAGAGCTTCTGTGACTTCAAAGAACTCCTTCTGTATCTGTTTGTTTGCCTTTCCTTCCCCCCTCCCGCTAAATAAGCGTTCCGTTATCGGATTCATTCACCTCGTAAGTATTACGAGCTGAAATTGAAACGGTGCAGATTCCTCAATAAGTCAAACCTAAGTTGTACAAATGTGTGCTTGCAAGTGGGTGTTTTAAGAATCAATCTCTTTATAAAATCCACTGTTTTAAGCAAGGAATAGAAAGTCCCATTTCAAGTTGTAAAACTGACACAGAGTCATAAATTAGTGAAAGTATATAAGATAAGAAAGATACTTTTTCCTCTCTCCTCCAAGCCCCCCGCCCGTCTAAGGCGTGGAACATAGACGAACTAAAAAGTTTTTAACCCTTTGTCACCACACTCGCTCTCGGGTGGTCATCACATGGGTTAACTCAGCCATGAAGACATTGAGGATAAGATGTTTATAACATGCTCTGACCTCTGCATTTCTCAGTATATATCGACTGTAGAGCAACCATATTCCAGTAAACCTAAAACACTGTGAGGTTGGCACTCTCTCTCTGGCCTGCATTCACTACAATTCCTGAATTTTCTCCCCCCACTGCTTGCAATCAGTGAACTCCACCTTTATAGCTCCATGGACCCCACACTATAGGCCACATATTAAGAGTTTTCACTCACAGAACTTTTTTCTACTTTCTTTTATACACAGTGGTCCAAGAGACAGTTCATGGGTTTATATGTCCTGACCTGTGCATGTTTATACCAGATATCTCCACCAGTGGGTCAGATGCCTCCTTTCAAAAATCTCATTTTATAACATACTTTTACACAAGTCAGCCTCTAAAAGCCTGCTCCAAAGTACACTGAAGTTAGTGCATTACTGCCCTTTTTCTCTCTCTCTCTCACACACACGCACACGGAGTACATGTATACTGTGCACTTTCGTATATCTTTATCAAGCCTTTGCATATATACTATATAGGCAGAAATGCACCTGTAATAGCAAAATTTTCTTATAGGAATCTCTAAGACTGAAGGATCTTGCTTTAATGTTATATATTTTGCACTGCTATAGAACTTTCATCTGAGGCTCTCCCAATCATTTTTATAATCGTTATATAAAGCATATGTTTTATCCCAGTGGTGTTTGAAATACAGGATATATTAAAAATATCTTTCACATTCCACTAGAATTCTATGTACGGTTCTGGACACATGTTCAGAAAAGACTAATTCAAACTGAAACAGGTGAAGTGAAGGGCTACTAGGATGATCAGGGGAAATGGAAGGCCTATCTTAATGACAGAAAACTAAAAGAACTTGGCTTGTTTAGCCTAACAAAAAGAGGGCTGAAAGGGAATTTGATTGCTCTTTATAAATACATGTGTGTGGGGGAGAGACACACCAAAGAGAACTAAGTTACAGGCACAACAAATGATATCTAGCGATGACTAAATATAGGCTGGAAATTAGAAGGTGGTACTAACCCTCAGAGAGGTGAGGTTCTGAAACAGGGAGCAGAAGAGGCAAGCAACCTACTTAGTTTTAAAACTGAGCTTGATATAAATTTGAGCTGGGATTGTATGACAGGGTTACCTGTAGTGACAAGGGTCTGGCCCCTCATGACCTTGGGGTTCCCTTTTGATCCTATGTTTTTTGTTCCTCAGTTTCATGCTTGGTGCTTCAGCAGTTCACCTGCATTGCGTCAGGAAGGAAACTTTTCCCTCTGATGTATTTTTCCTCCCTCCTTTCTCTGAAACGTCATTCAGCGGCCCTGACCAAAGATCAGACACCAGATGAAGTGGGTTGGTGCTTTGAGGCCATACAGAAAAATATCTGAAGTTTGGCTGGTGGATCTCTCTCACAAACTCAGGGTGGGGCTGATCACTTTTATGAGGTCAGGAAAGATTTTACCACCCAGGTAGGACTGCCAGGGACTTTGGGTCTGTTTGAGGCATTTTGGGCCTCCTTCTGTAGTATGGGGTGCAGGTTGCTTGCTAGCATTATCTGGGTCTCTCTCATTAAAAAAGTTGCCTGCTATTACATGGGCCTTGGTGCACCAATCATTCCTATTTTCTGCCTATGGTAACTGAGTCTCCTGTGGGCTAGGATACTTCAGACTAGCCCAGGTTATTGGGCTCAAAAGAGGGATAACTCGGTGGGGTTTAGTAGCCTGTGATGTGCTGGAGGTCAGACTAGGTGGCACTGAACTCTATGATTGATACTCACACACAGTCATTTTAATACAGTATAGATCTCTCTTTGGGAATATACATCATCATCAGCTAATTCCATCCCCCATAAAGCGAACACATTGATCTGACTTTCAGTTTAAAATAAGTTACCTACCTTGGTGTTCCTGAATTGTGCTACCACAGATTCAACATTTGTAGTAGTTGCAGTGGACACCAACCAAACATAAAACAAGAAATTATTCATGTTGAAAAATAAAAACCATCTCAGAAGAAGCTAATACCCCAACTTAGTAACCTCACAGGAAAGTAGGCTTGATGTTTAACTTTAGTTAAATAGGAAACCAGCAAGTTCAAACAGACAATGGCAGGAAAAAGTTGTTTACTGGAAGTGAGTGTACCATATGGTAAGCAGGGAGGGGAGTGTTATCTGGCTTGCCTTGGGAAGGGGAGGAGAGAGGGGGAGCAAGGGGTATATCACATTCAGGAAGAGAGGCACAGATGCCACTGACTCATCTCCCAGGGACAGGATGGGCTGGGGAGTTGATAAAGGGCAAACCTGGTGGGAAAACCCCCTTTGCCTGGACATGGTAGAACAGCAGCAGGGACCAGAAGACTCCAGCACCAGAGTTCGTAGGGCATTACATAGGAGCAGGAGGGTGAGAGTGGGGAAGTGTGTGGAGGATTTCCCCCCATGCTACCTCCCATCCGGAGAGGGAGAGGCAGGAGAATAGCAGAAGAAAGGGAGGAGCAGTTACCGAGATCGCTGGTGCCAGATCCTATCACCAGGTATACAGAGGCAGGGGAGAGAAGGGAACATAGTCCCCTGCTTGCAGCAGTGGGGGTGTGGGAAGAGGCACCGGGGGAAGGGTCAGGTTTTTGGTCTTTTCCAGCTGTGGCCAGGTAAAAGCAGGAGGGATTGAAGCTTCCCCTCCTACTGGGCACAGCAGTAGGACAGGGCGGGAAGGTGGGGGGTTAGCAGCCCATCAACTGTTGCCCTTAATCTCCAATCGCCTGTCACATTATGTTTGTCCATAGGCTGAATGGTTACCCAGATCCTTGCAGCAGCAGCTAGTTCAAAGGTCTTTGGCAGGATCATCTTGAACCAATGGCCTCAGGGAGGCTACACGTCGTCCCATCACAGTTAGCATGCTGAGGGATCCAGTGCAGGTGCTGGGGAACATATTTCATAGTGGACAAGAGGTGGCCGTGTTCAGGACAGCATTTCTGGGCGCTTTCAGGCTCAGCAAGCTAGTACCTGGGTCCCGTCAAGACTCACCTGGGAGGGCTTTGGGATGTACACATTGGCAGGGGCAAGCAGTGATACACCACCGTAACAGTCAGAGACTGATCAAGGCGGCCAGGGTGAATTTGCCATCCTAAAGGAGAGTGGCAAGCCTGGGTGCCCCATGGAGGCTGTGATGGCATAAATAGTGAAGCAACTGAGAGGGATGGGCCCCTCTTCGTGCACAATGGCAGGGGTCCCCTCAACATACCAGTTTGTTACAGAGGTGAGATGGCAACTGACCGGGTTGGGGCTGCCAGCCCAGGAATTTGGTTCTCACTCGTTCAGGATCAGGTGGTAACAGCAGCAGCACAGCTGGGCACATGGGCTGAGGCAACTCAGCCAATCGGACGTTGGCATTTGGAAACATGCAGAACATACGAGAGATCCCAGGTGGGAAGTCAGAATTAATGTGTTGTATTTTCATTTGAGATGGGGGAAGACTGGCCATGCAGACACGGGAATGGAGCTGCAGGCACTGTGTGTTTTTACGGAGTACGCACTCAGGCAGGTGTCCAAGTTGCCAGAGGGTTCACAGCTGGGGCGCAGTGATGAAGCAATCCTGAGTTGGCACAGTAAGAGGGACCTGTTATGGGACCAATTGATGCCACTGCTGTATGCTGGTGGGGGCTCGTCAGCAAGCACCAGATACAATTCTAGTGAGCCTTGGGTAAAATGATTTAGGACTGTGTCATTTTTTAACCAAATGTTTTGGCAGCACTCAATAGCGAGTGAGTTTCATTTCTTATCTCTGGAAACAAATGGCAGGAAGTGGGATAATTTCCCTTGTTTCCTGGTGGGAACTTGGCTGCTGGGATAGTAGGTGTGTGGCAGGGTGCCCTGACATAGCTGTATGGGGACAGCATACACAGTGCTGTGTCCACAATGCACCAAGTTAAAGCCAGCACTTTGTCCTTTGGCATCTTGAGGGTGAGACTCGTGCAGTGCATGCCAATTCTACCTTGGACTTGAAATGTCTAAAGCAAAAATAACAAGAGTCCCGTCGCACTTTAAAGACTAACATTTAATTTCTGTAGGCATAAGGTTAAAATTAAATTAAATTAATTACTCTTTAAAGTGCGACGGGACTCTCGTTATTTTTGCTGTACACAAACACAGCTACTCCTCTGGAACTTTTCACGTCTAAAGCAAAGAACCACATTTAATTTCCATTCAGTGGGTTTTATATCTTCAATAAAAAAAGGCATCAAACTCCCTGTAAATGTACTTATCCATTTGTAGAAAGCAATAATGCATATGGGAGTGGAAATTTCTTCTTAAACCTTTCAGGCAGGCAGCGTGTGCCATGAAGTATAATGATCATATGTAGCGGTGTTTCTAGCTGGCAATAGTACACTTAATTGTTAACGTCTCCTGTTTTTTTTAAAATCCAGCTATAATATTGGCTGAGTGGAGCAGTGACTTCCCACAGGTTGACTATACACAGTGTGATGAACTACAGTATTGCCTTATCTGTTTTCACTTAATTGCTTTAGTTTCACCTGGTGCTGCCTTGGTTTCATATTATAAGATGATAAAGAAAGAAAATGGTGTGGGTGTGTGTGTCTGTGTAAAAGTAAGTTTGGCTTTATAGGATCCATCAGGAAGTATTTGCTTAATTTTTATAAAAAATATGGAGAGAGCTTAACAATTCACCAGTTTACCTTAACATAAATAAAGTTATCCAGTTCCCTTCATTAGTAGCGACCTGCAGCAATTCTATCTCATATGATCCCCAGGCAGCAAAGCAGGCAAATTAAAACACTATCCCCCCTCTTTTAAAACACTAAGTACCCTCATAATTCTCCCTACTTTTGAGATGTTTTGGGGAAGGGTGAGATGAACTTTATAAAATGTTTTTGAATCATAAAATTAAGATAAGATGCCTTCAGAGATAGTGCTCTATCAACAGTTCCCTCAGTGTCTTCATTCATCTACTTTAAACTGTGGAAATTATTTTTAGAAGCGTCCATGCATAGACAAGGAAAAAGTAATAATCCCACCAGTGTTTGTCATCTGCATGGACAGTTCAACAGCAATTTTGCTTTTTATAGAAGATGAAGTATAATTCTTTTTAGAGAAAGGATGTGGGGATCTCACAAGGTTAATTTATCTGGAAATCTTGCGTGAACAAGTTCTCTAGAGTTTTTTTAATTCTAGTCAGGCTGGAAATTCCCAGAGAAAAAGCTCAAGCCAATTTGGCTCTTTCGATCTGTCTGGAATCAAAAGCTAACCAATGCAGTTTTATAAAAGTGAAAAATAAAGATTAGAAAAAAAATCTACTGAATAATCAGAACCTTAGAAAAAACTTACTTTAGTTCAAAGTTGTGTCAAACCTGTATTTTATTCAAACTAATTCATCTGAGTTTGAAGATCTAGTACTAGTATACTATTATGTAGTGTATTATTCTAGTATTCCCAGAACAAGAAATTTTGACTTTCACACTTACATGTAGCTTGTCTGCTTTGAGAACACCTGTCAGCCATTATTTATGTGTTACAGTTAATCTGAGTAGCAATAGCTGTGCCATTCTCAAAGATCTTTGGTGCAGACAAGTGTTACAGACAGGGAATGAGAGGTGTTGCAATATCGGTTAAAACCTCACTCATTCTTTTTAAATATCTTTTCACTGGCACAGCTTGACAGCCATGTCGGTTAAGTCACTTTTTCAGTGTACTGTTTTGTAATGCTGGATGGAACCTAATTTACCTGTCCATTGCAATAGTTTTTAAATAGTACTAAAACCCATAAAGCCTCTAGTTTAAGTTACTTTATAGTCTGAATCGCTGTAGTATATAAGCACCTCTCAATTTTGAATGTATTTGTCCTCTCAACACCCAGTGAAGTAGGGCAGCGCTGTTATGTCTGTTTTACAGTTGAGGGAATGGAATCACTGGCAGAGCATGTGACGTGCCCGAGGTCACACAAGAAGTCTGAAGCAAAGCAAAGAATTTCACCTGGAGCTTCAGGGTTCCACGCTAGCACTCTAATGACTGAATCATCCTTTTATTGATCTCTTTTATCCCTGTACTCAGCATTCTATGCATGACGGGGGCATCCAGCCCTTTGCATTTAATTAAGCTCTCTACAGGTTGGCCCTGATATTCTTGAGTCTGCACAAAGCTATCTGGCATTTTGAATGTGTAGTGTTCAATTCTACATGGTTTCATTTCACACATTAGCAGTAACCCACCCATCCTACTCACCTTAATCCTTAAGTGGGGCAAGCAGAAGGAAAATAGCAGGAAAAACACTACAGATAAAAATGAAGTCCTTTATTATGGTTTTGAAAAGTTGTGTGTCCAACTGTGAAAATAGCAGTAGTATAAAACCATGTGCAGTTAGGAGAAATCAAATCCATATCACTCCTTTCTTTTACTTTTTTGCATTTAAGATTATATCCAAAATTGAACTAGATCACCGCTCTGGAACATAAGTCTTAAAAAAAAAAAAAAAAAACCCACATCATTTAAGTGTAAGTAGAAATTGGTCATTATTATGCCAGGCTGTGTCCAGTGACCAGGTTCTTACTGAAACCATTACAGCATCTATTATATAGAAAGAAAATACTTAGACTTATAAAAGAAAGTTGTAACCTACAAAATGAGTCCTCCTACTAATTAATGACTAATTTGAAAGAATCGAGTTGACTTACTAGTGCAGCAATAAGGGTAGTGTAAGTGACAGCAATTTGGTATTAAGTGGTGCATTAGGAATCTTTGTCACACAGGTTAAACTTGGTTTTCAGCCAAAGACACTCTTCGGTGGCTCTCCTTTAGGCTTCTGAAAGACTGTTTCGCCTCCTGTCCGATCTTGACTAAATACGGAAGGTGCCACAGAGCCCTCTTGTTCTTGAAAAAGAACAGAAGGAGTCTATCAGTTAAAAAGATTTATGGCAGTAACAGCTGTGCTGCTGGAACATGTACACTTTTTCCATGATGAAACACATGACCCCATTCAAATGCATGGAAATCAGGACCTGTCAAGTGTAGCTGGTGGTACAGAATGCATGGGTTTGCAGTACACAGGGTTACATTGCTCAACATTAAAGTATAGTGCCATTGTTCTGAACATGGTGCAGATTCTGTGCAGCAGTGTAGTCCAATACCCAAACATGATCTTGGCCACTATCTTCAACTCATCCCTCTGAGGAGAGAATCCCTATAGCTACATTTGAAGCTTTCAAAGCAATGTTTTAAATTTAGAATACTGGATTGACAATGTTCAAATTTAAATAATATATTTCCTTATGACCCCCTCCTCTCCAAATCCCAAAACAGTGACACACCATGAGCATCAGGTGAGAGAGATTTCAATCAATCAATGAGAAATTTCTCTTCTTTCTCCCAGTTTGTGTCCTGTAGTCTCAAGCACAGCTAATATATTTACCTGACAGCCCAGGCATCTCACAATATAAGATCAAAAGCTCTAATCCTTACTCATTTTTAAACTCAATCCTTTTCAAGAAAGACCCATGGATGTGAATTAGGGAGTAAGAATTTGGTTTGCCCTATGTTCCAGAAGTCAAATCCATGGCAGTACTTCCTGTCCTGCAGCGCTCAGTCAGTATGGTCTGGGAAAGAGGGTCTCTTTGCTGCAGAGCACCAGCTAGTAAGAACCTGATGGGTGGAAGAGGCGTGGGAAGCAGACTAATTCCTGCCCTTCCTCTCCGATGAACCTCAGAACCAGGGCAAAATACATGAGCATGATAGCGCTTGCATTTCAGCAGAGGCGTCTGCCAGTTTTATATTTATGTGCCTTAATGTATATACTGCGCTCCAGAGAAACATGACTAAGCTCTATTTATTATTAGAAAAATGTCTTTTGCTGCACACAAATGTAGGTTGCCTGGTTGAAATTAGTTTGACTGTTCTTTAGAGAGCTCTAACTTAGCTGATAATCCCAGTTAAAGTGTAAATTTTACTTTGAAGATTGCGTTATCATTTCTAGTAAACAGGGAAGAGATTTACCACATTGCTTCATGACTTGGTAGGTTTTGGATTTAATGTTCTGGTTGCTGGAGAGCTTTCCTTTAGCCCCTTTGAGATCTTCCTCCTTCACTGGAGGGCGCTTCTTTTTTACAGGGGCTGCCTAAAAATATTGACAGATGTGAAGATGTCAGCATTTCAAATTACAGTACATTTAGGAGACAAAGATACAACATATGGAACTTTTTATCTAACACATACACTATATTCCATCTATACCTACACTATATTCTACACACTATACTGATCATATACAGTACATGCACATAACAGTAGGCAGCTAAATTGCACAGAGATGACAAAGAAGAAAATCATTTGCTACCCAAAAAATTCATCTGCCTGAACTGGATGTTAAAAACTACTTTCCCTCGTAACCTGAGAACCATGTTACATCTATGATTCAAAGCACTATGGTAAAATCTGAAGTTGTAGGTATCAGACGGGGGTATGTTTTCACTGCAGAGTTAACTCAGCTGATCAGCAACTGGATCTGAACACCCAGTTTTAATTTAGCCCAAGTGTGAGCAGCCATCCTGCAAACTGAGTTAGTGTCCTTACACTGATGCCATACTTATGCAGTTTTGTTGCTAGGATTTTGGGGGTCATCTCACATGGTTTTCCGCAGGGCAGTAAACTGAGCTGCTCTATGATTCTTTCCCAGTGAATTGTGGGAGATTTGCCTGTCCTTCTGGGCACATGGGGGTTCAGGGATTGTGGGAAGGCTTTGGAGGACTACCAAGCACTCAAGTGATTTAGCCTGTGTCTTCACTGCAAAGTGGGTAGGTTACCAACCCAACTGAAAGCCTTCCGGGGGCTTTGGCCTGCAGCCCAAGATGGGGCAGCTACATTGGACTGAAAGCACCACTAAAACTTGGGTCACAGGTTTCTGTGTGCGTGGAGATTAGGGGCAATACCACTGTAAGAGCCTGTGATAATTCCATAGTGAAGACAAACCCACATCTAAACTGAAGTGTTCATTATTTCTCTAGAATTCGTTTTATGCATGTTTCTACTCACTTGTGAATTATTGTATTTAATATTTTGGAAAAAATTCTGTTTGGATTTAATTGATCCAGATTAAATATTTGCCTGTAAAATTATTAGTCTTTGGTAACTGGGTGAGAAAGAAAGATCTGTTAATCTCTTCTTTTGCCTCACCACAGACTTGGTAAAATTTAGTAGGGCAAACCAAGCCTTCAACAGTGTTGGTTACAGATACTGAACATACTTAAGTGTCTTGATTCATAATCTGGAGTGAATAAGTAAATGGTGAATGAAATCTCAAGCCCTACACTAGAAACAGATGTAGTGAGGTTTGCCATTTACCATATTTTTTTCAAGTACTGTGTGTTGTACAACTCTGATTTCTCTACCCAGACTTCTTCCAGCCAATGAGCATTGTAACAGCCGACTGCATCACCCCCAAAGGGGAAGGTTCTAGGAATGACATAACATTGGTCAATGTCCACACACACCATTCCTGAAAGTCTTGTCTTTAGGGTGCTATTTCAAGGAATGGCAAACATGGTGCCACCACTCTCTACTGGCATGGACTGCACAATGGTAATTAACAGAGACATGCAATTCAACTAGTCCAGGCCCATCCTCACATGTGAAGCAATTGAAGAATTAAAAACATAGCCAAATTGTTTAATTTAAGAGTAGTTGTGTACTATTTGAGCACCAACAGTCTGGCACTCTGTTGCTAGACCCTCTTTCTTGATGTTAACTTAGCTAGTCATTACTAAATGACTACAGAGCACTTATCTTGGTGAAGAGGGGACAATGGATCAATTTCTAGAGGTTGAGCACAAAAAAAGACCATGTAATTTAGGGGAACATACTCTCTTGACCCTAAGCGTGAGAATGATTTCAGTAGTCTGTTCCAAGCAGTTCAAAGAAGCAGCATCAATGCTCATGACTTTAGACAGTGGGAAAGTTGGTTGTACTGGAGACTCTTGCATGTTTTCTCTTGGTGACAAACAGAAGAATGCTTCAGCATAGCTTGCAGCCAATGTCACTGAAATACACTGTGGGAACTAAAATGTCCTCAAGGCTTCTGGGAAAAGTGTTATCTAGCCAGCCAAAGAAAGCAAAGGCGCAAAGGCTTAAAAAAGAAACCCTTTTAACAGAGCTTCTCAACAAGTGGTTAGTGCCATTAGTTAACTGATTATTCAAGAAATAGGCTAAGCTGCTACTGTATGGGATAGGTCTCATGTTTTGACTGTCTGAATTGGGATTGGTCATGCAGTGTGAATTATTTATATACTTCTCAGCCCCACAACTGGGCAATGAAGAGAGTAATACACAGGCCTTAGTGTGGGTGCAGGTTCTAAACCAAAATAGGGAAAAACTAGTTTAACAAGGTAAGCATGAAACCTATTGAATCACTTATTAAATCATAAATTGCAGGTATCTGGATTTCCTAGCTTACCATGGCAGAGAAAGCATTAACTCTAAGGCTTTGACTTAGCCAGAAATGGTACATGTTGACAGAAGGATAACTAATGTGAATTAGCTATCCCACTGTAAAACCCTAGTATAGCAAAGTTCCAGAGGGGTAGCCGTGTTAGTCTGTATACAGCAAAAACAACAAGAGTCCTGTAGCGCCTGTTGTATCTGACAAAGTGGGTTGCAGCTGAAAGCTTATGCCTGCAGAAATTTGTCAGTCTTTAAGGTGTTACAGGATTCTCGTTTTTTCTAGTGTAGCAAGGCACCTGTAGTTTTTACTGTTTAGGTAGGGCGGTAAAACCATCTCTACCCCCCATCTGTGGTTGACCTCATGGTAAAAGCTACAGTACCTTGTCTCCAACAGAATTTTACAGCAGGACAGCTAATGCACATCAGTCACCTTGCAGTGTAAACACCTTCTTTGGCAGTGAAGACAGCCTAAGAGAGGAAGCTTCGGGCCTGCTGGCACCCAGGATATTATTATAATTGGCAGGGAATAGAACTATTTTCAATTCCTTGCCAGTCACAAGTGGCAGGATCTTAGCCAGAAACTATTCCTAGTAGGCACAACAATGCAGCCTGGGCATTATCTCGAACTGTCAAAAGCTCAAAGTGTTAAGTTAATAAGATCTGCCATATTGAAGTCTGTTTCACTTGGAATAAAGAGAATAAGCAGAACTGAATTATTTCCAATTGCTTCTTAGGGTTCCTGTTCTCTAGCCTTGCTGTATTGTTCCTATAAAGCTTTCTTGCCATCTTAGCTCTGTCACAAAACACACTCCATTGGGAAGACAGTACGTAAGTACATATTCTGAGTTCTTTATGCATTCATAGTAACTTTGAAATTAAGCCATTCTGAGAAGTACTTAAAAAATGTATAGGAGTGGGGAGTCTGGAAAAGATTTTAACTTACAGGTTGCAGGATGAACATGGTAAATTTGAAGTTAAGTGAGGACTTTGGGTCTTAATATCCATTTTATTTTAATGTCTAGAATTTTTAGTCCCTCATACTCACTGCTTTCCTGTATTTTGTTATCATTAAGCCTCATTTTACACAGAGAACAATACACTGAGGAAATCTCCAAGGAGATAAATGAAAAAAGTTTAATTTACAAACTAAAATCCCACATTTATACATTCCATATAATTTTCCACAATAGCCTTTGGGATTAGTCTAAAAGCAAAGCAGGAATCAGTCCTACACTTAAATCTATCACCATATCAGCACAATTTAGATAATTTTTTTCCCCTTTTCAACAAATGTAGTTAAAGAGGATAGTTTACATAGTTATATTTATTTGCAGTCACTCCAGTCTAGGAGAAGTTGCCTTTTAGTCACTAGCAAAATAACTGATCAAAATATAGTTTTATTGCTAAATTCTTTCATCAAGTTTGGTTTGAAAAAGCTCCCAAAACAACTAAGCAAACAGCAAACAGCTCAATTATTTGTGAAAATATTCATAAATCAAGGATTAACAAAAGCATAAATTGTCAAACTACTTAACGAGGAGAATCATTAAATAGTGCAATATTTGTCAGACATCATGGCACAACATACCAGCCAACGTAACGTCATTCCGTACCTGTGACATAGCTGGGGTTTTCGCAGTATTAGTCCTCTCAGAGGCAGTTTTTCCCTTGGATCAATTCCGAGAGCACTCTGCTGCAGCTTGGTTTTTCCTTGACTTATATAGACCATTTAACATGAAGTCATTAGCTGGGTCATTTTCCCAAACCAGAGCCCAGAATGATTCAGGTTGACACAGGCTGCTGTTTTAAAAGGTTTATTCTTAGGGATGACTAGGGTTTGTAGAATTTACTGAACTGCATGGCTGAAGCTGGAAGACGCTCAGAACTGACAAGAGGAGACAGCTGCAGTAGTGAAACTGAGTGGATGGAAATTCAGTTCACTGGCTAATCACAAATATTTCTTCCCGGGGACCCTGATGGGGCTCTATTTATAACTGTAAAAGGCAATGCTTTGTTAGAGACTCTTTTCTGACTCTATGAATATTTCTGGTGGGAAGGCTGACAAATTTGGAGGTGGGTTTGGTTTCTTACTCGCAGCCAGTGTTACCATAACATGCGCTACAACCTACCATTAGGAGAATGACAATATCAGAGGCTAAATAACATTACTTTTCTGCATAGGTCTCAGACCTAATATTTTCTTTTCTTTTTTTTTTTTAGGCATTCCAAATAGTTGATAAAACGTGATATAATTTAATCATTAGAATTCTTCCAATACCAAAACTTGCACTGATGTTCCTTTGCTTTTGAGATTGTTAGTGTTTTCTCCTGAAAACGACTTAAAAAGCTTGGGGTTCTCATAAGTCAAGAGAATGGGAAGTTAACTGTTAAGTAAGAACTATAAATAATGAAGCAGCCTCGGTAACTTTTCATACTTTGTCAGCAATCACAAAAAGATTTCCCTGATTATTTTTGAATGATGAATTTTTATTGATAGGTTATAGCAAAAAAATTTCAATTTGGGTTCTAATTCTGTTTGGTATAAATACAATATAATTCAACTTAAGTTAATTATACTCAGGAGGACAAAAGTATTTAACCTCTGTGTTTGGATCAACTTCAGGTAAGAAACACCGAATGTACTAATTCTCCAACTGGGAATTTTAAATGGAAAGGTGAAATCTGCTCTGCCACCAAAACGTGCTTTTGTTATACAATAGACATGTATTGGTATACTAACAGTTTTAGTTGAGGACAACTTAATTTTGTGTCTTTTCTCAAGCTTTGTTCATATATTGTTTAGTAAACAATGACAAACACAGGCAGTAAAACTAATTTTAAAAATGTTATACCAACGTACTATAGCATCAAGATATGGCCAATCACCACTTTACCTGCCACTTGCATTCCTTTCCCATATCCTTTGGCTTGCTGTTGGGCTTTGAGACTGAAAACTCTTCAGATCTGTGTATGTTCCTTTATATTAATTTTCTACCTGGAAATAATGAATTACTGGTAGATAAGTGAGTGTTTATGATGCTATTTCTTTTTTATGTATTTTTAAAAATCAGTGGCTTAGTATAATAGAGACTTTCCATTCTCCCAAGATATTGCATTGTTATTAAAATCAAGTAATTCCACATTGGAAAGTAAAACTGGTATCAATCCATTCCAGTTTTACTCTATTAATAGGTTTAAATTAAGAATTCTAAGCCTGCACTATGAAACAGATTATTTTTGTTTCCGAATTATATAAACCCTTTATTTCATCTCAGTAGGAATTATACCACACAGCCCCAAAACAGGAAAATCCCGGTGCTTACCTGACAGTTTCCTTTTTTCAACTATTAAGATCCACAGACCATTTACAAGGGTACTTCAGGCTGTGGGGAACTTGGAGGAATAAACGGTTCTGTTGGTCACTGTCAACAGAGGAATGCCCATTGCCCTGAAGTTCCCTCCAGATGAGACATCTTCCACAACCAGGATAATTCAATTCCATTTCCCTAAATTAGATTGTTTTAAGAAAAAGCACAACAATTTCTCTTACTCTAGAGCACTGGATAATTTCCCTTAACAAAATAAACCTGAATGTTTGAATGTTAATTTCTATCTCTATTCCTGATGATCAGTTTATCTTCAGGGTGGCCCAGATCAGTGGATCTTGTTACTTGAAGAAAGAAAACATTCAGGTAAACAAATTTTCTTGTTCATCACGCTAAAGTCCCATGTATCAGCTACAATGAGATATTCAAGGAAGTGCGCTTCCAGGGTGAGAAGCAGGCTCATCCTTTAAATGTGGACAATCAAAACAAGATGATTTTTATATGTATCCATCTTCTGCTGGTCAGTGAGATATACAGAACATTTCCACTGAAAAATGGTGTTTTCTGAATATTGGATGACCAACTTGTCTCATGTGAATGCTGGTTCACTGATAAAGGGCTATGCAGGAGTTTCAGCATTCCCAACAGGCTTCACTAAATTGTCAATTTGTTTCTGGGTTACCTGCTTTTCCTTTATGGACATCTTCATCTTCTGTTAACATTCTTCTGTGATGACACCTTGTACCCAATAGGATTCATCATTAGCCCAGCCTATGATTGACATTATATTAGCATCATATATCTGTTTGTTGTGAATCCAAGATACTCCAATCATGTCATTGTGTGTTTGATCAGGAGAATTTTCCTGGTAGAGACATGGAAATGAGTTTTCTTCTTTAAAGCCAGTATTAATATCAGCATTATCCTGGAATTGGCCCTGGGAGCACTTGTCAGATTAAACAATAATGTTGGCGTTTGAATAAAAATGACTATCCATAGGTAAAAATGTGCAATATGCCTGTGGCATGGTAAAAACAGGAAAGCGAAGATAAGCGTTCTTTAGGAACTTGTTCAGATGTTTCACGTACACCCTGCTGTTACCGATTCTGAGGTTAGA
Organism: Mesoclemmys tuberculata; assembly: GCA_007922155.1. Lineage (NCBI taxonomy): Eukaryota > Metazoa > Chordata > Testudines > Chelidae > Mesoclemmys > Mesoclemmys tuberculata. Next base: position 6,538,811 of record ML677084.1, read on the forward strand.
AATAGGATGGGGAATAAGTTGTATTATTCTGATGAAATGGATTGTTGGTTTCATTCATGGTCTGACATTACCATGGGCTATTTGATATTGAGAATGGGATAAAACTACCTGATTCATTCAGAACTCCACAGAGTACCCCCTCTGGGCAATGTCCAGTGACATCCTTTTAGCCAAAATTGAAAGAGGCCTGCTAACTCCAGATAGCGCTGAGCCAACTGAGGGCAATTATTGACTTTACCAAACACCCCAGTACAATAGCACATCACACACTGCTTCATATCGCCACATGGCCAATTGCTATAAGAAAGAGTTATGGGTTAGAGTCCGGATTATCAATCTACTTTTGCAGCAACTCCGGTTAGCTTTAGCTTCCCATAAAATTTCCCCCAGTAGCAGTAAGGGCTGGGAACTGATTTGCCTGAGCATCTTATCTCGGTGACAAAAGCCCCAAGTATCTGCCTGAAAAATGCGTCCCCACTCTTTTCCAGAGAGAAGCCCTTCGGCAGTGAGAGGGCCCCACTTTGATACTGTCCTCCCACGTCAGCACTGCTGGCGAAAGCTGGGAGAGGTGTCAAATACGCATCTTAATTTTTTATGGTGGCTGTTGTCACCAGAGTTCTCCTTCCCCGAGGAAGGGCTGAGGTGACACCGGCACAGTCATGGCTGCCTGCCCCGAGCTTTATATAGCAAGGTGGCCACTGTTTCAGATAAAAATCTCCCCCAGCTCGAAATGGTGACTCCCTGACTACTAGGAAAGAGCCATGTTCACATTCAGTAGTGACACAAGGTTGAATTTGCACTGGTGCACACAGAATCCTTTTAGACTTAAGCGGTTGAGGTAGGTAATAGTAAATGGTGGACTAAGGTCCCTTACTGCCTGCTTGTACTTCCACACCTGGGCTGCTGTCCCTGTTAGGCACCATCTTCCATCTGGGGGCTGCCCTTGTGGCTTTGTTCCTCTCAAGATGATGGAGGCAGGAGAACTGCTTGCCTCTGGCTACTTCATTGCTGCTTGGCTTTGTTGGTAACAGGTGGAGGGCCAAAGGGGAACTGCCAAGCTCCTCAACAGGACACTCAAAGGCCTGAAGCCAGGGGCAGCTGTTTCTCTGCCTAGTTTGCTCCCTATATGCTGCAGGAGCATCAGCCACTGCAAACACCTCAGAAATGGAACCAAGGGGACAGACTGAGCCAAATTAGTCGTCAGAAATTTTCAGTCACAGATTGAAATTTCACTCAGAAAATCTCTGGCTGAGCCACTGGTCACACTGAAGGCAAATAAAACTTGAGTGAAGTTCATGCGGCAGGGCATTCCCCCGTGGCCAGTGACTGACCGTTCTGTCTGAAGTCCACAGATCTGTTATATTAGACAATTTAGCCTGCTGGAAGCTTGGGGGCAGAACCAGACCTAAGTGGCTACAGAAAGTACACCTAAAAACTCATTTTATTTCTGACATAAAGAGACTATTTTCTATGAGTGTGCACACAAGGCAAGGTCTGTGCAGCACACCACAGGGAACACAAGTCCTTTGCATCTTGTAAGTGCAAGTCTTTCAGGGAAATTTTAAGTACGTACGACACAATATAAACAAAATTTTTAATCTAACAAATCTGGTCTCTTTAGAAAAAACGGCTCAAGATGCATCAACATCCTGAAACTAATCCCAGTGCAGAAGCAAAATATGATACTAACAGATCTGTAGTTCAGGGCTTAAACTCAAAACAACAAAAACGTGCTAGAATAGAATGTAATCAACACACAGACACTAAATACAGCTAATAAGTGCATAGGTCAATAAGGTTATTGTTTTTAACACAATAAGGGAGGACAGAACATTTGTAAAAGTCTGTAATAATTCAAACTTTATTGTAAACCATTATACAATGTAAGTACATCATATACCCTTAAAACTTTAATGTAACACCACTGATTAAACAATACAGTTCAAACAGAGGGCAGCAGATGTCATTGTTTTTGCTGACATAGGCTCTACTCCCAATTTATTTATGAACAAATACACCCAAAATTCAATCTGAGAGATACCCAGGCAAGACAAAATCCCAATTACAAAAGAGTCCCTTTTAAAAAGATAATATAGTTTTACTTTGTAAAACCATAGTAGTCATTTTCAGTCATTAAAATGGAAACTAAATATTGTCTAAAAAGTTGCACAGCTGTGCTGTAGATCTACACTGACCTGATGTGGCTGGATTTGTTCACTTTCACTACTGTTTACTGCTGCAAAAAGCACAGCAAATTGCAGACTGAGGGTTAATCAAGCAATGGCAGAAATTCCTTAAGATGCACAACTCTTTGCTGCTAAGGCTGAACCCTCCTTCCCCCACCAGGCACAGCTGGAAGCTGAGCATAACCCGGTTCAAAAACCTCGGGAACACTTTGCATTGTTTTAGTTAAGTTCACAACTCAACAATTATGAGTTTTCCCTGAAGAAAAGCTATAGCACATTTTAGTCAGCAATGTTAACATACACCATTTGACCTACATAACATAAGACGGGGGACATGAATGTACTAAAGCCAGAACTTTAAGACCACATATTAGATGACAACGTGTCACAGCGCAGATATAACCAGTTAATGTGTTATAAGGTTGACAAGTTGTGGTGAATCTTGAACTCCAATATTTCTGCATTTCATTTGTAAATTTAAAATTAGTATCCCTTTCTTTTACTTTGCATATACTACATACGCTTATTTTAAGTAAACACAAAATGGAATAATTTTATTGACTACCTTTTATAAGTACACTCTGAATTAAACCTATGATGAGTTGTCTAAAGGATGGATTTGCCACAGCAGACTAACATTTGGAGAATCACATGAGCTGCCAGGTCTTCAAATTATGATATCAACTCATTATGGAATAGTCTCTCAAACTGCACTGCCAACATATTCCATCTAACAGCAAAACAGTGAAGCACTCGATGTTACATGTCTAAGCTTCAAAGAAGAATGTATAAACTTTTAACTACTTCATGAGTTCATTTTTCTTTCATTTAAGACTTTTGCAAACAGGAAAAGAATGTAACATTTTCCTTTTTTGAAGGATAATGAAAATTAATTAGCAAAAATGCAACATCTTGCTGCCACTTGGGGGAAGTTTAGAAGTCGCAAGTAAACTTTTAAGAGTCTAGTATTACAAAGAGGAGACTATATCACACTTAATTCTCAAACAACCTTTTTAATAAAAAGGCATTTTATGATTGTGGGAATGTGAAATGCTCCAGAGTCTTTGGCTAATAGAATTTTACTGTGTCACAATTCCTGTTACAATACCTACACATCTCAATCCCAAGATACTGAAGCACTTAAGAAAAAAGGGGGAAATAATTTTTACTTAAAACAATATGAAGATATTTGCTCAATGGTGCTTTATGCTATCTATACTTTGACAGTAAATCTGAGGTCTGTACAAAACAAGCTTATTTGACATGATTAAGGCCATTTTATGGTTCACAGACTAAATTTAAGACTAGAAACAAAGCTCATTTTGATATTCTGCATAATTTGAACACAGGAAAGAAAAAAAAGCTCGACGTGTGCGCTGTTCAAATGATCCCTAATGACTAACGTGGACTGGTAAGTATAATATGGTGGAATAAAGAAAGCATCATCTGTTTTATTTCATTGCCTCAAATAGAACAAGGCCTAGGAAAATCTCACCGAACCCCCTATAAAAGTATTGAAACTTGTGAACAAAGGAGACTAGTTCTTAATTCCCGTTAGGGTGGAAAAACTGATTTAGACTATACTGTGCACTGAAGTGAATTTCTTAAACCGCTGTATTGCAGATTTTCAAGCTGCATGATTATACAACACTCAAGACAAGGTGTAAATCACAAAAGCTGAAACATTTACTGAAAATGTAAGCTAATAAATTGGGAGACAACACTGATTAGTGACATTTCCCTACCTCATACTTCAGAGAAACTCAAATTAGACAAGTGTTTGTTTCCCTTAGTTTCTAGATTTAGTGTAAGAGAAACACTAGCATTTAACTTATTGCAAACATTATGTTTTAGTGCACAGTAACAGTGGTCAGCAGCCCCAACTAGTTCAAATGTCAAGTTTGGTAAAATGTCCCTTTTAGTCAGCTGGACCGATTGAGGTGTACAGAGGAAGTCCCAGAATATTATATTTACCTCAACATCCAATCAATAAACAAATATTTGAACACTGAAAGTAAGCAAAGGAGCACATAGCATTTCTTAAGGCCCACTGAACCCTCTTCAGCAGTATTGATAACATACCACATTAAGACCTACTAAATATATCAAAATTTTTTAAAAAAAATCTTCAAAAAGATCTGAGCTGTCTTCCAGTGTACTTATTCAGTTTTTTTTTTTTTTAAGGCTTGGAGCACAGCTGATGTCCAGATACTATAGCACATTTGCAAATTATTTCTGATCTTTGCCATCTTTTTGACACATCACCTCATCCTACACAAGGCTTAATTGAAGCAAAGAAAGTGGTCAGAACAGTAAACTACCATTTGGGAAACATACAAAAGAACAGCATGTCACTGAAAACATGTCTACAAGGGTTCAACACCAGCAGATAAGTTTTCATTAACCATGGAAGAAGTCACTGAAAGCTGCAAACATCTTAGATGTAGTAACAGGTGCATTGTACCTCTCAGTTTTATTCCAATTAGAGAAAGGGAGAATCAAGTAGGCTTTTTTTTTTTAAAGGAATTAAGGAATGAGTGTGCTGGAACAGTATGCTTTAAAGCCTTCAAATGAAGTATTGTTATTGAAGATCAGCACTATACATTTATATTTCAATGGAAAAAATCTTAAGCAAAAATGCAACCCAAGGAAATTCAGGATCCCATGTGCTAGATCCCAAATAAGGGATGTAAAAAGGGAATGTTCTGCCTCCTTTGGAAAAGTTGAGAGGTATAATCAGAAACTTTCAAGTTCTTAAGAGACAAATATTGATGAAGTCATCCTTAGAAGTTCATTTCATAGATAAAGAAAAATGTTTGATAGTTTTCTCATCTGTTAAAGTGCATATCGCCAAATATGCAGAGAACATCTCCATTTTACAAAATACCATTGTGAAATGATGCAGCCAAAACCACTTTTGGGGCTATGTTTCTAGTGAACATTTGGTGGCTTCAACAGTGAAAGAGAGCTTTTCCCTTTGTGAAAACATCACAAGTGACAAAGTTGAACAAGAACTTCACTGCAAATCTTTTGATCTTTTTCCACACAAAAAAGGAAATGGCGTCCTTTTCTTTGACAAAGAGAATCTTTAAATATAACTGTATGAAAATATAACTTAAATATAAAATAGTCAAATAGGTTAGAGGAGACTTGAAAAAAATCTTTGTTCTGCCTATTAGTTCCATAGGTACCTTGTAAGAAGTAAACATATACTTAAAAAAATAACATTAAGTTACAGCTTGTAACCATAAAACTATTCTGCTCTAGGAATTAATATGTTGCAAAAGCCAGTTTTAGTAATAAAACACATTGATTCCACTTAGTCAATCCCAATGCCTTTTTCAGAATGTCTTGCACTGACTCACTCAGGAACCATAAGTGAGACATTGAGTAATTATTTTTCTGTGGTCTTCTCTGAAGTGTCAGATACAAACCATTTTAGTGACTGATCCTTAATGCTGTATTTCCATACATGATGAAAAGACACTCTTCCATATTTGGTCAGCGTTTCTGTAGTGCAATTGAACTGGAACGCTTCCAACTACCTGCATCCTAAGCACAGACCTGTTTGTAGTAATAGTTTGTAGGAAAGGGGGATGCTGTCGCAAAGTGAAAACCCACTGACCAAGAAGCGTATGCCACAAAACCTGCAAATACACAGGTCAGGAATGTATCATACAGGCAGCCCAAAGCGATGCTTCTTCTTCACAGGCTTTAAGTTAGTCATTCTCCGTAGGTCCTCTTCAACTTCTGACTCCTCCATTTCATCATCTGCTGAAATGAGGATCTGAAAACAGAAATATGAAGAACATGTTTCAAAGCAGATGCAATCTCTATTTTTGCTCTTCCTTGAATCTATTTTAAATATTTTATTTAAAACAGACACCCAATTATTATTTCATGTTTAAGAAAAGGCACTTTATTAAAACATGAGAATTTTTGTTAGGTTTCATGTCACTGCCTGGCATCACTATCTGACACTTCAAATATTACATTAGAGAATAACTTTCATACATCAAAATGCTTCTTCCTACTTCAGCTACTATGCAAGAAATAAATCAGAGTGCCCAAAATGTGCCTCTAACCAAGAGCAGTTTAAGCAACTTGCCATGAACGTATGTGTAGAAACTGAAGACTGCAGCCACCTTCATCTCTATGAGAGATATGGGTCCATAAAGTCTGCAGGTATTCTCTCATCTTAAAGAAAGGTCACTTGACTCAAGAAAGCACTGAATACGAAGACCTGTAGCATTCTGAGAACTCACAGAAGATTAAATAAAGGCAGACAGGCTTTCTGACACTCTCTGCAGGTGGCAGTTTTATTTACTAAACAAAAGAGTTGTTGCTACTGATAATGTAGAAAATTGATATTAAACAATGGGGACAGAAGTGCTCAGATACTCAAGGTAGCTGTTCATCCTTAGGCAAAGCGAAAAGTGCTAAATCTTATTTAAAATTCTGTTATTTTCAAAGCAAAGTTAAAACATTGATTTTTTGGACCCTTTTCTTTCAGCGTAAGTACAGAGACAGTACCACATTCTACAGACAAATGGAATCAGAAAGCTGTACACACATGACAATGATACTTATACTATTATATGTTTCAGCTGAACAGGCTTTTCTCATGCTTAAGTTCTTTTAGCAGATAGCATTCCAAAGAAGCATTTCTGATTCACCTTAATTAAGCTCCTCTGTTAAGAAGAGACTGAGGTCAGAGCTGAGAGAATGGATGTTCTCACCCTATCACAGTAGTTTAAAGTCAAATGCAAGGTTATTTGCAAGACATAGGGAAGCTGACATGGCACTTGTTTGTAGTGTATTATACTGTACACTAATGACTATATCTTGTTTTAAAACTGCTATAGACTCTTTAACCTCACCAACCTAAAAAAAACTGACATTGATCTTATATTCAACTGTGTAAGATTTAATCGTAAGATGCAATGTCTGTTTTTAACAAAGCTGAAAAGTCACCATTTCTAGACACACAATATCCTTACAAAACAGCCACAAAGTTGTAGTTCACTGTTAACTAAATTATCTGTCACCACAGGATCTAAAAACAACCCTTCTGAAAATCAGCAGTAGCCCTATGAGGTGTCACAAACCCCAGCAGAAACATGAGTAGCCTTGTAAAGAGTCAATAAGAGAAGTGGAATTAGCAGCCACCAACTTAATCAATGGGGCCTTATGAACAAGGGGTCTTGACAAATTTAGTACCAAAAAAAAAAACCAAAAACAAAAAACCAAGCCTAAAATAATGATGTAAGTCAATAGAAAGAGGAAGGGAGCAGACGCAGACATTGCAACTGTTGCATCTACGTACTTCTGACTCTGACTCGTCATGTGATGCTGCTCTCCTGTATCGGACTTTACTTCCATTCCTTGAATCTTGCCCCGCTTCCTTTTCTTCGAGTTTAGCTTTTGTCTTCCCTTTCTTCATAAGAAAATTATCCACTACCCAGAACATTAATGCCTGTTAAGGGATGAAAATTCAGAGTTCAGTTTTTCTTTAGGTCAGCATATGTGCTAATCATTCAGACCTTGAAATGGAATTTGGGAATAGTTGCACTAAGTGGGTGTTGGCCAAACACTGCAAAACCCTATATAGGTCCAGTCACATGACCTAACACATATGCTGTATCTCCTGAAACACAGCTGCCCTATTTCCTTCTTTTGCACCAATAAGAAAAAAGATGCACCTGTTGCTTAGTGGGCATTTTTTAGTAGCTCTTAATCTTGACACATGGGTAGTCTTCCTTGGTCTAGGGCATTTCAAGGAGATGACATTTTTTGGCACGCTAAAGATAAATTAATGCTTTCCTAAATAAACCTAATTTAATTGGAATTTTCTAACTGGTACAATAGTATCTGAATGCTACATTCAACAATGGACATTCTACACACCATTCCTGTGCCCAACAGCATAGCTGATTATGGATTTTATAGATACTTAAGTACATAATCATATTACACACACACGCACACACGACTTGTAACACTAAGATATCACCAAGGCACACTGTGCAGTAAGGATTAATTTTTTTAATAGATGGAGAAGGGGATGGGTGAGGGAGAGAAACACAAGTCAACTCTCTCTGAAAAGCATACAGTTGTACTAACATTAACAAAGAAGGGAACTATCAGCATGACGATAGCCAGCTCCAACTGGGGGTTCTCTATAGGATTCAATAAAGCTACCTGTGAAAAGAAAAAGATCAGATTCAGACAACAGTATGTGCATACAATCGGGTTAGAAAGCGTTATAGAAAGTATTAGGCTGGTAGCCAGATGAATTAAAAAGGACAGTTTCATAGTAAAGGAATATAATTTTGTTAAGGAAGGTTTATAAATTGCATTCAGTAAACAAGTGAGACTGACTGAAAATCTGCAATCCCTCTAATTGTGATTACAGAGGGAATGAGATGAATTGTGGGTAGGTGAAGCAACCAGATACTAATTGACAAACTATTCACTTTATATTCCCAAGAAAAATGTTTGAAGCCCCATCACTTGGAGATTTAAATAAATGGGTGGAAAGACTACAAAATATAACGTAAAAAAATGTCTTATTCCACAGGGACAGTCTAGAACACCTAACAGTTTATTCAATTCTAACTGCTGTGACTAATCATCTTGAATATTAAATTGTGTATGCTGTACTAAACCAGACAAATCCACTCAGTACTTGCAAGGCACTTATTTCACAGTTCAGTTATATATAATGCTTTATGAATTATAAACAAAGTTATAAATTATTGCTTTAAAAGTGTACGGACTTGTGGTTCCTACCTGATTCTACACTGAGATAAAAGATTCTGTTAGCGACATGTCCAAGATGATGTGCTTCCTGCAGTTGGACTAACTATGGCCATAAAAGAGGTTTGACAGAGAAAAACAAAGCATATCCTATGTTCAAATATCCACTCAACCTTTTTCCCAGAAAGCTTTGACTGAAAGAACCAATATCTCGGAAATCATTTACAAATACATGCTGCAATTTTAAAGTTAAATATCTGGACATGGGATGCAGGGGTTCAAATATTTTATAAACCAAGACACTATAAAGGTAAATTACAATACATTATGGTGACTTCTGCTACTACAGGTAAATATTGCCATATTTAGATTATAAATCAAGTCATTTACAATGCTAGGATCTTTCATACAGATCTCAGCCTAGGAGTCATTCCTTTTTATTGCAACTTCATTACACTTACTGAACATACTACCATACACTTATTAGTATAACAACAGGATTAGCATAAATTGAAGCTAAGCTATATTATAACCTGTTTAAAGGTTCAAAATACACTTTGTGTTGCAGTAACTGACTTTTACTGGCTTTTTTTTTTAAATTCAGTAACTCAGCAACGGGTCTTCTAGTGCAGTATGAATTACTAAAGTTTTACTACAAAACTAACAATGTGGGTCTAAAATGAACATCTGGGGAGATTATCTAACAGTGGAAAAGAATACACAGAAGTAGGCTTGTAATTTAACTAAAAGAAAGGCTGATGCATTCTCTCTCCTTTTAGGGACTTTAGGGTGGGCATGTGATCTTGTAGCATGTTGTACATGATACGATACCTACTGGAGGCATGGTCACCAGTGAAATCTGATTAGTGGTATCCGGTTTGTGGCGACAGGATGGCTCCATTACCACAGGCAATGGTTAAGCAGCACCAATTGTGGACCTTTACACAGCTTGCATGATTGCCTTGGTCCTTTTGGATTAAAGAGTATTAATAGCCTATCACTTTCCAGCATCTATCTGAAATGCATGTAACTGTAAAGACTCAAACCTCTTTCCATTGAGGGATTAGGAGGACTATAATGATGATGGTTTTCTCAAACATCATGATCACTATGTACAGTGCACATTGTCCCACCCAAGCACTGCACTGCAGCGGGTCACCTACAAAAAAAGCAAGGTTTATTAATACTCCCATTTAGCCCACTGTCACTTGGCTTAACACATATTTAAGAAAAACAAAATAAAATTCGACAAACGAGAAAAACATGGTACACCAACACAAAATGAAATATTTGGTAAGTGATTGCCATCTAAAAGCAGTCTATTGGTATTTATGAATAGCAACATCAACCGATATCCCTGTACACAAACGAAGTTGCCTTTCCTGATCAGTCTGAATTTTTGTTCTTTACTGTAGAATCTCAAAATGTATAAACTAATAAATTTAACAACACCACCTTTTATACCTTGTTACAGTTTGCTCCAGTACATTATTGAAATCAGCAAATAAAGCACAGAATTAGGTTACATCTAACAAGACCATTTAAAACTTTTTCATAAAACCAGCATTGCTATAAATTCTTAGTCATTTTGGCAAATTATGTTTTCTAAGGCAGACAACTTACAAACTACTTGGCTGCTGCATTGTAGATTGCTTTAGCATAGATAATCTTTTAAAAGAAATTAAAGTATTCTTAGATTTGTGCTTTTGCCACCCTGGATAAATTATGGCAAAGGCTGCAACAGATAACAAGAGAATGAGTAGCCTTCAAAAATTTAATTTTCTTTAGAGCTTAGGTAAGCAGGGTATGTCATTGTTGCTCAGGAATTAGAGCTGTCATACAAATGTTCCAATAGAAAAAGTATATAGCCTGTTAAAATCACAGCATAACAAAACATACCTGGCTGCAGCTGAGATAAGAATGGACTACCTGGCAAAACATTCAGGTGAATTTTAAGCAGCACCACAATATCACCAAGATCTGACACCTCAGGAGTGCTTTACTAACACTTCATTTAAAAAAATGGCGTTTTTCTATAGATTTCACGACTTACTTTCAGCAAATAACTTTTAGAGCATTTTCAAATATGGCTTAACATTTAAGGCTGTGAATGAAGTGCAATGGAAATTCAACTGCCTTTATACAGCTAACGCAGAATGGATCATGGCTACTTCCTTTTCTGGAAAGCTATTGAAAGAGGCACAGCAAATAGTCTTCAGATTTACACTTTCCTCTTTAAATTCCACAGCAGGCAGAAATTGATTTTTCAGACTAGACTCCAGCTACTCTCATCAGAAGATGTGGTGATAAACATTGAATAAGTATTCCTAGAATGCTATAGTTTGAATGTACTGGTTTTCAGGTGTTTATTTTTGGTAATGCAAGGCTTAAATTATAAAACCCCAACACCAGAAAGTCTGAAAATTCTGAGTGAAGGCTCCACCAGCAGACCATGTTTCCCAAACTGTCGTACAATTCTGATTTTTCCAGAGATATACGATTAAGATTGAAATGAACAATCAATTCTCAGACTTTCAAGCTTTTATTTTATTAGTATTTTCTCATTTTTCCTTCACTGTGTAACTGCTATGGGGAAAAAATTACCACCTAAGCCACAGAGTTTCTATTGAGGCTTAAAAACCCATTCTGGGTCTCTAAAATTTGAAAGCTACTGCAATTGAAATCAGGATTCCATGTACTCTGATTCCAGACCATGGGATTTGGTACAAATTGTGCCTCAGAGTACACAACATCTTTGCTATATTTAACAGAAATAATCTACTAGTGGTAAAAAAGTGCTGGGAAACATCATTCCATGACATCTAATGTCACAGTTAGGAAATGCAACTAGAGACAGATGAGAAGTAGACTTTTGAAACCTGGCTGCATTTAATAAATTAAATCTGACTCAATTTTGGATATAGTCGGTCAAAGTTTCAAAACTGTCTTTCACCTTTATTACAGAAATAGTTTTAAAATTATGCATTTCATGGTAAAAAACAAATATCACTATATGTCCTCTAGAAAGTTACCCAGAAAATGTTCTTGAGTAACTACATTTTCAAAGATGAGGAAAGAAAACTCACATTAAAAGTCAACCCAGAAAAGTAGTTTAAAAAACACAAAAACAAAAAACCATACTATGCATAGGGTTCTAGAAGTCATAGCATTTTTCAGGGCTCTTGTGACAATATAACTTATCTTGATCTTAAAAACATCTTGCAGGCCCTCAGCCTTTAAATATTCTGTATAATTAAAAAAGGTTATGCAAAACAAGTTATGAAGCCAGTAGAAATTCTGCTGCCTGAAAAAAAAGCTAAGCCACAGATTTACTACTAATTAGTATAGATTAATACAGATACTGGATAATGACATCTGAAAAAACCAATATAAATGCCTACATCCTAAAGAACAATATATAGACATTTTCTTCAGAAAGCTTGAAAACGCAAAACTAAATTTGTGAAGAGTATCTGACAGTTTATCAATAGCAAGGAAAGCACTAGTATAAAAGGAAAATTCTGAAGTACAATATTCTAATATATCCAAGAAATGGACTGCTTTTCCACTTATCTGCCTTAATGGGTTACTAAATCTGATTCATTACAGATGCTATGAGTGCTCCCAGAAAGCACACCGAACTAGAATGAAGAAAAATATGGGGGGTGGGGGGGTTGTTTGTTTTTTTAAACTACTCCCACAAAAGGTAGAGCCTTAAAGATGCAAGTTAAGAGAATTCATTGAATTGCTCTCAGGTAGGTTAGGAGAAAAATATAAACCTATTTGATGCTGATCACATCTTCTTTCTGGATGTTAGGGCTAAGACCAAATGGATACATTTAGAGATAGTAATATTTCCACTGCTGATGAACAAAACATTTGCATTTGTGCCATTTAGATGAGAAAACCAGAACAATGGCATTACCATAAGAACTAGGGGAAAAAAGTCAAGTTCCGGCTAATACCTAGACTGCTAAACATACAGTTAAGTGTTAAGCTAGAAAAATTGAGGTCTGATTGCACTTTTTTGTTATTGATGACCTTGCTGATTACCACGTGGTCTCCAATGTTCTCTTTTTGGTGGAAGTTCTAGAAAAGGTGGCGTCACAACTGTGGCAATATTTTGAGACCTTGGATATTTTGATTTGGCTTACTTGCTTTTAGACATAGCTGTGGCACAGATATTGCACAGGTTCTCTGGTTTATTCTCCTGCTGATCAATGAAAATCAAGTGCCCATACTCCTTATTTTAGACCTATCAGTGGACTTGACTACTCTTGACTGAGGTTTTGACTTGGCTGCAGACCCTGGCAAAGGTAAGTCACTCTTGCAATGGATCTATTCCCGAGGACAGGACCAGGTGGCAGTGTTAGGTGAGTGCTCATTTACTGCAGGCTATTTCATGTAGGGTATCACAGGGATCTGTTCATTCCTATTCAAGGTATATTTATGAGACATGATAGTTTTAAAGTACATAAAAGATTGTTACAAGGAGGAGGGTGAAAAATTGTTCTTGTTAACCTCTGAGTAAAGGACAAGAAATAACGTTCTTAAATTCCAACAAGGGAGATTTAGATTGGATATTAAGAAAAACTTGCTATCAAGGTAGTTAAGCAGTAGCACAAATTACCTATGGAGATTATGGAATCTCTTTAATTGGAGGTTTTTAAGAAAAGATTAGACAAACCCTGTCAGGCCTGGTATTGTTATTATTTAGTCTTGCCTTGAGTGCAGGGACTGGACTAGATTTATTTACCTTCTAGTCCTACACTTCTATGACTTTTCTGCCATAAATTCAAACTATGACAGGTCAGACTAGATGGCTACCAGAAAGGGCTAGCAAGCCAATATCTCAGCAAGTCCCTTTTCCCCTGGTAGCTGGGCAGGGGATACTCTAGGCTAATTAACAGAACTGGAGCAATCAAGGCCCTGCTCATGACTTCTAAAAGCCTTCCCTTCAGAGGAAGGGTGTGACTGGAGTTGTGACAGTGAGGCAAACTACCAGAGTGCGAGAGGAGGCCAGACGCTGTCAGAAACCAGGAGGGTTACAGAGAAGGAGCAGAACGCTGGCAGAAGAGAATCCTGCAGGTACGAAGACTGGGGGAGGGGAAACCCCTACCTGAAGAGGGCAAGGGACCTTTCCCAGGCCAGACGGAAAAGACCCTGCCAGAAGAGGAAGATGGAACTGGACATTTGGTTCAGCACTACCGTGCCCAGTGGGGCTGTCAGAAGACAAGAGCCTCCCCTGGCAAGGAGGCCAGGAAGGACCCCTGTCTCAGCAGGGTATGGACATTAAGTCAAGGACATGGAAAGCTAGCAGCTTTCCTGAAGCCATAGGACAAGGCTGCTACTTGTAGGTTCCCTGGGTCGGGGCCTGAGTCAAGGATGGTACTGGGCTCTTCCCCCACATTCACTGGAGGGGCAAGAGGCCCAGCAAAGAGGCAAGGGTCTTTGAGAACTAGAGACAGGACTAGACCACAACAGGGAGCAGCCATCTTAGAGAGTCTGTATTACCCTCTCCCACAACTAGAGGGTAGAACACCACTACGGGGTGAAGCAGTTCCCTGACCTACCGATAGAAGGAAGCACTGGACCCACCGAGGTAGAGCTCTGTCACAGCACTTATAACGTCTGAGTAACAATGCCATCACTACTTAGATAGCCAGAGATGTGGTTCACTATAATGCAAGGTTCCTCGTGATGAAGATAACTATGCTTTTTCAAAATTCTCAGTCATGGAAAGGAGCAGAATGTTACCATAAAATATGGGCCACACTTCCTTTTAATCATTAAAACAATTAATTTGTAAATGAAGGATTATAAGTATTCGCTAGTGAGAGAAATAACAAAACAGACTCATTGCAAATTCCCTACCCATCTCAGGCAGTGTATCTCAGTGCTATCCTGCAACACATGATTTCCAAGTCACACATCTCAAGAGCAATGAGCAACAAGCAAGTTCAGTATTTATCTATAAGGGTTAGGATTAGATTAATTTAATTTGCTTGAGAGAATAAAAAACAAACTGACTGCAGAAAGAGGGAACTGGTTTGCTCCAGGGGTTTGACATTACAAAATCTGACTACATCATGCAACTCCACGGAAAAGACAGGAGAAAAGCTCCCTTGCAATCAATGGTATATACATTAAATTAATATGATCAGATTTTAAGAGAAGACATGTAACATTAACGTTCTCTGAAGAACACAAATTATAGCTAGTTTGTTTTACTGAACACAACTATAGTGCTTTGCAGACTAAAAAGATAAGGCAAGCAGAGACAGAGCAAGTTGGAAACGTGGTCATTTTTACTAAGATGTTCTAGAAACCTGTTGTCTATTCAGACCAACTTAAGAGGTCTAATATCACGAATATGAGGAGAACGTTTGTGTACTTGTAATATTAGGAATAGGTTCTTGTCGGTGTTAATTTCAAATGTTTCTCCCATCCTCTTATTTTCAAATGAATTCTAAATGGTTTTGTGCTGTACATTTATTTTATATTAAAAGCTTAACTCCTAACTTACTGTATTTGAAAAAACAAACACAATGTTAAGATTGAAAAACTACACTGAGATTAACTCTTCTTGGGGCAGTCATGCTGTTTTACTTATAAAGCACAATACACAATCTGCTGTATGAACAGTAGCCTCTTCTGAACATGAAACTTCTGGTATCAGTCCTTTCCTTGAGGCATTTACATTTTAAAACTCTCCTCCATATAAAGACAGACTCTCAATACAAGCAGTAAGAATGCTATTTCTGTTGCACAACATCTCAAGTAATGAATCACTAGGGATCAAGTAATAGGGCTAAGAACAGAGATGATCTCATAGCAAGAACTAACATGAGACTGATTATATAGTTTCTAGAAATACCAACGGCACAGACAGTGTCATTGGTCAGGTTAGGCAGAGAAAATCTGTGGTTTTTATTCATACTTGCAGTCAAGATGAAAATACCCTCTTCAGAGGAAAGAAGTTTCTTTGCCAACCTCCTGAAAAGCCTCTTAGTAAAATATTGAGGTTCTTGCCCACAGTCCTAGGTCTCCCTTAGAGTCTTTTTAGAAGGCAGAGTCTGAGATCCCAATAAGCTTATGTGTGAGAAATATACATTCACATTTCTTAAATTTACCTTTGAACATTTAAAATATATGATGCTAACAATAAGTGCAGTTTAGTTCACATTTATGTAATCAATTTTTTTTTAAACAGACATGGGAGATTTGAATCTGTAAAGTGAGATTATTTAATCAATAATCCTGCTATTCCTACAAAAGAAGCAGTCTAATTTGCTCTAAGAGAAGAGGGCAGCAAACTATACTGTGATTTACCCTTTTTAGACAGGTTTTTGTTTCTTTCACATTAAGACCACAAATTGGAGACCAAACACTTTCTCATTAAGATTAAAAACTTTTTCTAAAATGTCACTGTAATGTTCTGTAGGAATATCACTCTACCTCAGTTATGGACAAAATATACAAGCATACAATGACTAGTTGACTTAAAGAATTCAAATCTTATTTGCACAACAGTAATTTTTCACCTTTAGCACCTACATATTAAATGTTTCCACCATTTTCAATATAATTTTTTGTAACGGTACTTACAATAGCTCAATACAAAAGACAAAATAAATTAAATTCAGAGGATCTGGAAAACATGCATTTTAATTTACAACATTAAGAATCACAGGGCATGAAAGCAGATGAGATGCACATCAATAAAAAGATGCAAGAACTTAAACACAAAGTCATCAGAAACTTAAGAGCTACACGGAAATGGAAATAAGGCTCGAACCAACAGACAATCAGATATCAATTATAAGTACCCAGCTGGAAAGGAACTGCCTGACAAATGAATTTGATGAGAAGCTTCCTTAGTTTTCCTAAGTGAAATTAAATTTGAATGATGATGGTATCAAGGAGAAATACAGATATGGTCCTGATTCCACAATGGGACAGATAAAAGTGGTAGTAAGTTATTTATCCTGATCTGAGGAACATGGATATAGATGCCTTATAAATGACTAAGTAAAAATCCTTTTTAAAAGGGCTATGTAAAATTGAAATGTAGGGAGTTTATAAAATGAATTAAAAGTCATTTCAGAAACCCCTCCCACTGCCAATTTTTATGGTTTTGAATCATAGTTGTCCACTTAAAAAAAAAAGTCTCCTTTCTTTTTGAAACAGGGGAACTGACTGACTAAAAAAGGAAAAAAAGTGAAAATGAACAGATAAGGAAGTGCTATCAGACACAGAAAGTAGACAAGATTTCACTCTAATCTTTGAGCTGCAGTAAATTGAGTTATTTATAACACTAGTAGATCAACAATGATATTTCAGTCTGAAATGTAAGTTGATTGTGTCTTCTTGAGATAGACTATAGCTATCAGTGGACAGAAAAGCCTTGACCTAGCCCCTGAGCTCAACCCAAGAGGCTGAAACTTTTGATCCTACTGAGGTCTAAAGGTGGCAGCTAAGTTGCTTACTGTCCAACAGAGATGTGAGTTTATCATGAAGTGTATTCTTCCAGGACACAAAAGCAGTTCAGTTAAAACTTAACTGAAGAGCACAACAGAACAAAGATGTTTCTGACAAAAATCAGATGCCTAACAAATAGAACTCAATTAGATAGTCTTGTTTAATAGGAAGTATGAAGCCAATTTAGTGATGCAGACACCTGAGAAGTGGACTGACGAAGGGATAACTACCCATGTATAAACATACTGGTAATGTTTATCCCATAATTCTGGTAATGTTCACAAACAAGAAATAATGGCTATCAGATATTTAAAATATTAAGTCTGCACAGGAATACTACTAAACTTTGGAGGGTAGAGTTCTAACTTCTGTTACAGCAACACAATCTCAGTAACCTCACTGGGGTTCTAGAGGTGATCTGGGTTTTCCAAATTAGATAAAAAGTACTTAGGTAGAAAAAATTTTCTTCCTTCAACATCACAACCTAACGTGAGGCTTATTTCACTGGCACAGACCATTTAAAGTACATCAGGTTCTCTTCTGTGAAGATTTCTCCTTCATTTCTACAAAGCCAATTTTTAAAATGGGATACGTCTTTAGGAAAAAGATTTGCCTGCCATATAGAATATGCATGTCCAAAAACAAGAAAAAAAATGTGTTGTGTATCAAAATAAAAGGTCCTTTCTGGAAATTTAAATAGGCAAAAGCTTAATACAGAGTATGATTTACAGTGCAAAGATGTAATTGTGAATTGCGAGTCTTTTTTAGTACCAAATAGTTGTGCCTAGGTATACTCCACATGTAATAAAATGTCAAGTATAGCTGTACTGAGAAGTAAATTAAGATCAATGTCTCAGAGTTTCTAGGGACTTGAGAGGATGAATCACCCTTACAAGAGGCCTAAAAGACACAAATCAACTCTCAAAATAAGAATGGGTTTAGTATAGGAGCACTATTTTGTTCCACTATGCTGTGTGCTTGGCAGAATTCTATTATAAACATCTGATGTTAGGGTTTAACCCTAGAAAACCATTTGTTTGGAGTTAATCATAAAATTCACAAGTCTCCAGACACTTGCATTTCACAAGATCATTTAATCTTGTGTACTTTTTCCATTAACCACCTGTTTTTTTTAAAAAAATAGTCTGATAGTTACTGTACTTTTTCAAAAGTTGTCTTCCTGTGTTAACCAAAAAAAATCTGATTTTAAAAATTATGTATTCAACCATACATACAGTAGTTCTTTTCTACATTATCTGTAAAGCACCTGAGCTGAGTGGTTACTCTGAACATGGCTAGAAGACTCCCAATCCTTCACCTTTAAATGCTGGTGGCTTAGTTCAGTTAAAGCTTCGAGTCCAATTGACCTTTGACTGCAACCTACAAGCTAATTTTTTGTCTAAGACATTTTCTTTATATTTTAGAAAAAGGATCATACCTTGCAGATGGGCTTCCATTAGTATTGTATCCCATGTGAACTGAGTTTTAAGGTTTTTAAATATTATGAAAAAGTTGTTTATTACATGTAATAACTTAGGTATAGCAACCTAGTAAAAAGAACCCTTAAAGGGATGCAAGTCAACATACCAGTTAGTGTTTAACTGACGGTCTTAAAAGTATTACACAAAGTGCAATGTCACTGCAGTGCTCTACTTTCCAGTTCATTCAAGAATACAAATATTTACCATATTCACCAAAGCGAAGGGACTCCCATTGCTGCCATTCCACAATGCTGCTGACTGCACGCACACCAGCGTAGATTAGCAGCATTCCTAAGGTGGCATCCAGCAAGAAGTTTATAAGGTACCTGGAAGAGGGAGAAAGTACATAAGAGAAAGCCAGGAGAATGGGCTTTCTCCTCCCTGAAATTAGGGGGCCTCATATTACTATAACTGACCAAGTGTACATTTGCTTGCCTCTTTGAAAAGACAGCATCACTGTGAGATTTTAAAAAAATAGAAGAGTTATGTATTTGCTCCCATAGATATTCTTATCCTAGATTTTAAGTCACTTTAGAACTTCCCTGCTACTTAGTGTTTGTACTTCAAGTTACATGTCAAACGAAGCTCCATGTGTTTCTGTGTATGAACTCCCATTTGCATTTTATGCTTTTAGTTAAAACCAATGTCACCCTCAAACTTTTATTTCACTATTTAGAAAGACTTCATTTAAGTGGAGCCAGAGAACAAAACTTTTTTAAATAAAGTCTTATTTCTTCTATTGCTTGGAAAACAGCACAACAAAGTGGAAAAAAATCTCACTTTTTTCAGTGTTGGAAAATACTGACTTGCTGCATGTGGATGTTAAAGGAAAGTACACAGATCTTACACATGTGAGATACTGAAGCTATTAGTTTTTCTACTGAAAAGAAATGCTTGTAGATCCAACTACAAAGAGCCCGATGCTGAATACAATACATGTTTGGTGCAATACAAATTTAAAATAATTCCACCAGACATTAGAATCAACTGATTTAATTCAGCCAAGCCCATACTGTATATAAACATTCTTAATATTGTGGTTGTACGTATCTTCAGAAAAAGACCATCTAAAACCTTTTTTTTTTTTCATAAAGGAACTATTTCAATAGTTACATAGAGTTGTTGCACTGCTGTTTTCCTTGTTTTAGAAGAAACTTTTGGCTGTACAGTATATACCAAAAGCTAAAGGATTATTATGGAATTTAAGTGACTCATGAGTTCTGCCTCCACTCAAATGGCACAGGATGTCACCAGAACATCTTGTAAGTAAATGTGCCTCATCTGCTATTCTCCATACAAACCACTCTTGACTGAACAAGGTAACAGCTCAGGTGCTACCCCTGACATGACGTTAAACTGTTCTTTTACAGGCAGTGGCGGTGAAATGGGTACAGTAAAAAGAGGAGACAGGGTGTAAAGGGATAAAATGGAAACCTCCCAGACTGAGCAGTTTTTGAGCCTCAACACCAGCTTTGGAATTCAGAAGGGGCTCAGCAAAAGTACAAAAAGAAAGCAAAACATCTGGTGGCATAGCATGTTTCACCCAATTCTTACACACACAGCTTTTTGTGCAGAATTGGTATTTCTATCATCCTTTTTTAAAATGATAACACAAGTCTTCTTCAAAATTATGATTAAGAGAACCACAATCAACTTAAGTGTTTAGCAGAGGAATCAAAGAGCAACACAAGTCTCCCTAACACAAACCATTTTATCCCCAAGTCCACAAGGGGTCACTGCAGTCTGAAGATTGGGAAAATATTGGGTATGCTATATTATAGAACTTGTTGCTTGCTCATTTCTCATTAAGTGTTTAAATTACAATACCTCTTATCTTAAGGTATTTAAAACTTGCCCATAAAGTTTGTTCAGGGTTTTTAACTTGTAGCTCTGTGAATTCTCAGAGTGCAAATTTCTTAATGCTTTTTTGCACTCCTAGAAGTTAAAAATGACTCAATTTAGGTGGATAGTCTAATGTGACTAGGTTCAGGTTCTAGCTCTGCTTCTTGCATCCTCACTACACTGAAGTTTATTGTGGGATACTAGTCTATTTATAATACTTTCTAAAGCTAAAACCATGTGTAATTATGAGATAAAACCATAATGGCTTTCCAATAATTCCTTGATTTGCTATGTAGAGCCACAATTTCAAATCAGCTGAGAGCAGCCCACTGAACATGAGCTCAGAAACTTCTAAGCAAGAAGTGGCCCTCCATTTTTAAATAGCCAGCAGTTAAACAGTTTATGCACCCACAGATTTGTGGTCATCAGCAGCGGGGAGGGGAGAATGGGATTCAATATTTTGCGACTTTTTTACTGTCCATCATTTTCAGTCCTTCACAACATTAAGACCTATGGCAACAGCCTCATAATTGGTAAGCTTCCACTGTGAACCAGTCTGAACACAGTCTATTGTATAAACGCATGGTACTATATTATTTTTACCTTTTGTATTCAGATAGCACCTAAAAGGTTCCACTGTTACACAAAAGAACCAAAACCTGTCCCTGACATATATATGCATGGTTAATAAAGAGTGTACATAATAGGGTGGAATGATTTAAATTAGTAAGCAGGAAACCTTGATTTAAATCAACAATTTTGATCTTGTTTACATCTTTCTTCAGTTATTTTTCCAAAGAAAGGTTGATTCTCACTGACTGGTATAATTTGGTACTACTTTTTGCTAACCAGAAGGGTATCTATACATATTTATTTGAGTTATTATATAGCTAACATACATTTATTCAGATGATTCATAATTTTTACTTTTTCACTGTCTGAAAATGGTGAATGAGATGATTATTATTTTTATTTGTGATTTGTGCCAAGCTGCCTTGCGAGAAAACTGTGATTCAATTAAAAATGCAAAAGGAACTTTTAAAAACGAAGTAGATTAATAAAGCTACCATAAATGTGCTGAACGTGTAAGAAAACAAATAGGTTTATGAAAACAAGTTTTGCATTTAAAACTAAAACTGGTTTGTTAAACATAGAAAGTATTACCTATAGTTTGTGAATTGAATTTATTGTTTCAGGTTACCAAATCCAGATTTTAGAACTAGTAGATCTCATGCTCTCTCATCTCATTTTTCCTTCATGGATTGGAAGCAGAGAACTAACTTTCCCTGCAGTTTCTCACCTTGCCTTAGTCACTGAACTGATCTAGTTGAATAAACTGAAATGAAGAAAATACTCTCTCTGCACATGCAAAAGAGGCTACTGCTGTCAAAGGTTGGCTTCCAGCACTTCCTTAAACTCCGGCTCCAGAAGGTTAGCCAGGGAATAGCACCAGCTCACTGATCTGGCTTTCCTTAAACTTTGGCAGCAAACACGTCCTGTTTGAATATTTGTTTTCTTTAATTTAAAATGATTTTAATAGATTATTGCAAGTTTAAACCTTAACATAGCATACAATTTACTTTAAAATAAACATATTTAAATTTTAAAATATATTGTTTTTAAATATCAATTTTTAACCACCCTGGTACATAAATATATTGTCAGATTCTTAACTCAGCAAACAGTCTTTGTTCCAGAATCATGCCATCATGATGCTTGTGGTGTATCAAGGCAATCAAAACTACATTTTAACTTTTTAAGCTTGTGTATATGACAATACATTTGTTTATCTAGGAGCAGGAGGAAAGAATCATTTGGCTGGCATTTATTTATTTCTCACTATGTGATGGCTCCAAAAAGAAAAATAAAGAGGAGCTTTACATACAATGAACTCATTTGTTCTGTAAATATGGTAATTTTTATAAGAAATATATAACTTCACAATTTACTGGAAATCACTGTAGTAGCTACTGCAGGAAGGAAGGAAGGAAAGAAAGAAACTCTTCTGGTCCAAAATGATAGGCTGTTAAAAGTGGTTTTACAGCACCCATGACCAGAAGAGTTTAGCATTCTCTTGGGCAGGACCCCCTTTCAAGAAAAACTCCCAACTATCCTCCATTTGCTTCTGTAGCAGCTGTAAAGACTCAGGAGCTTGAAATGGTCTCAAAGGATAAATCTTCAGATTTAGCATACTGGAATTAAGTGCTTATATGCCAGGGGTGGCCAAGCCAAATGTACTGACCCCCCCACCACAACACTCCCCTCCCCGCTGGGCAGCATACTCTAGCCCCAACCACCCTGCCACAGGGAGAAGCTCCAAGCTCCCCAGCCCAGACTGGTAAACGGAGATTTTGGGAGGTGGGGGCATAGGGCACTCCGTGACCCACACTGGAACTGTAGAAGAGCCGCATGTGGCTTAGCCACCCCCGTTATATACATAGCCATAATGAACAGAGCATGAGATTGCTAAATTAATGTTTTCTGTATTAACCTCCTACATACTGAGCTACATTTTTCTGCATTAAGAGTGAAAGTAACACTGCATTAGCAAACAAGCATTTAGAAGACAGAAAGGAAAGCTATTATAAAATATGCTTGGACACCACTCTGACTTAATATTCATGCCTGATTAGGTTAATGTAAGATTTGAGTGTTTATGCATGATATTTATTGGAACCATATTAAATTTTCTTTGCTCTCTAGGACCCCCTATCTTCCTGTCCCCTCTATCAATAGCCTTGTCTTACAATCTTTCTGTTAGTAGAGCCCTGCAAATCGGTGGATATCCGCTTTATGTCTGCAGACCAGTTTTTGTGGTTTACGGATTGGATGGTCACAGAGGTCATGGATAGACTTTGTGGGGCCTCTGACTTCTGGGGCAGGGCTGGAGCAGCTGCCAGCCCCACACACTGGAACAGCTGATTAGCTGTCAGGCAGCAGGTGGGGCTAATCAGCTGTTTGGGGCAGCTGGCTGCAAATAGCTGATTGGCAGTGGGGATGTGGATATATCTAAGAGGGAGGGCGCATTGCGTGTCAGATACAAATTTATTCTTGCGGATGCAGATCAGATGCGGTTCCATATATGTGTGTCCATACAGGGCTCTCTACCTACCAGGATTTGCCTTTTAATGATACATTCATTTGTCAAGGGAGAGGAAAATGGGAGAAGAGGGCGATGTTTCCTTGGAGATATAAGGTGCTTTCTTCCCTCAGTCCAAGGTGTCAGGACACTCAATTGCCTCTAAATGATTCCCAGTTCATACTGACAAGGAAGTTTAAAATGTAAGCTGTCAAATAGCCCCTCATTTAGTTTCAAAATAGCGTCTCATTCTTTTTCTAACATTCAACCCCCCATCATCAGCTTGTCACTGAAACTCAGAAGAGACTTTCACCTAAAGGGTATTTTAGTCAAATTCACAGCACTCACAGTGAACAAGGATCCTCTTCAGTGAGGTCCGATAAATACACATTTGCAAAGTGGATGAACAACATCCCTATGGCTTGTTTGGAGGTATCTAAAAACCTGTACAAAATAAAAAGGGTTGGATTTTGAGAGGTACTTACATTAAACAATCAAAATACAGTAGAACCTTGCTAATTCACACTAATTAGTTAGAACTCAGTGCTAACATGGAATTTTTCAACAAATTACCAAATCATAACAACTAACAAGGATAATGAGTTCATTTCTGACAAAGTGCAGTTTTAAATTTCATACTTTGTAATGCTCTTGTTCTGAATAATCAAGTTCTTAGTGACATGAGACTTCACTATCACCTCTTCTGTTACAATTTAAGCAGCGGGGAGAGGCTGCTAGTATTGTGTGTGGATTACAGAATAGCATTACAGTAACACTAAAGAGTTTAACAGACGTTTATAAACAAGAATAGCATGTTGTCTTGCTAGAAATATTTTGATTCTTTTTTGTCTATGCATTTATAGCAGAGTTTATTTTGCATTTATATTGTGGCACAGCACGGATGGAATAAAATCCAGACCACCTAACCAATAGTTTTGCACTTTAACAACTGGGTAATGCTTCCTTCATCTAAAAGCCAATATTGATATTTTAGTCTGGAAGTAAATGGCTACAACGAATGTCAATTAAATTATAATATCTTCCATTGTTATATGCAGTGTTGTTGTAACCATGTTGGTCCTAGGATATTAGACAGCCAATGTGGGCAAAGTAATATCTTTTATTGGACCAACTTCTGTTGGTGAGACAAGCTTTCAAGCTTACACAGAGCTCTTCTTCCTCAAAAGCTTCTCTCCCCACCAACAGAAGTGGTCCAATAAAAGATATTACCTCACCCACTCAGTCTCATTTAAATTACAATGTAAGTTATAAATCAAGTATTACTGCCAAGTAGCAAACTAATTTAGAAAAAAGATCCCTTGCCACTGTGGCAAGTTTTAAAAATACCTGTCCTTTAGTCTAAGTGCAGAATGTCAGTGATTCCAGATTGAGAACATTCTCTTCTTCTGCACAAAATCAGAGGTGTCAGTACACATTTTACAGAAGTCACTAAGTATGGAAAACGTATCAAAACCATTTATCTGAATGATTTCTGTTCTCTACTTTTGTTACTTAATATTTCTCTCCTTTTTTCACTGTTTATTGTTTTCTTTGCTGGCCCTTTTCATTAATGCAAAAAATTCTCCTTTCTAAAGACCAGTACAGTGGTCTTGCTCTGTATTCTCCTCCTCTTCCTGATTATCTTAGTCTTTAGCTCTACTCTCCCATCTTCAGCCCCAGATGCAGGGAGTCAAATGTGGGAAATGAGAAAACGACAAGTTACCTACCCTGTCAGCATCACCACATGCCACATACACCAGCTGGAAGTTTAGGAACTAGATGCTCCGTTTGAAAAATAGAAAACTATTTGCCAAGGGGCACCTACTAGGAATTTCAGCCCTGGATTAATTTCTAATGTATGGGAGGCAAAGAGTTAGTTTTTCAATGACAAAGTTTAGGATTGGTCACTGGAAGCAATATCTTTAAGTGTTGAAGGTCATTGCAATTCCTAATTACTAGAACAATAGCACCTGATTCATATCAGTCTCAGCCGATACCAAACATTAAGGGAGCTCAAGCTTACATAAATGTGAAATAGAAACATCAGAAGATCCAATGAACACTAGGTTGACCAGGCCTCAAAGCCATAGTCATCAGCCAGCAAGGCATAAACAGACTAACTGCCACTCTTTTGCTGCTTCCCATCTTTTGTATGATCTTGGCGAGCAGCAGAACAGGAAGGAAGGCATATTACAAAGACATTGCCAAGCTTCATGGGAGGTCACTCACCATCTCACACAATGTACAAAGAGGCCACTGGGGACTACCACTGTTTCCAGATGCAAAGAGGTCACCAGGTCGAATTGATTTACAAGGATGACCTCCTTGCACCTGGAAACAGAAATGAAGTGCCCTGTGGGCTATATGCCTTCCTACCTTTTCCACTGTTCCTGAAGGAGAAGAGAATATACAGTATGTCCTTGATCACCAGCAGCCAATGGAATATGGTGAGATGTAGAAGGGATAGCAGGAATTACTGGACAGGCCTCATGTGAATTCTGGTTCACTGACGTATGTCTGTGCATGAGATCCACAATCCTAGTATGCTTCAACAAAACTGCATTTTCTTCCATGATGCCACTTTTCTTCACCTTCTATTAACATTGTTTTGAAAGAGAGACCTTTGACTTGTGACTGACTTCTGACACTGTATGTCTGTGTTTATCATGAATCAAAGGTATTCCAGAAACAATACTGCTGTGTGCAGATTTTCAGTTCCCTCTGTACAAAACTCTGATCAGGAAAGTTGTCCAGACAAAAGTTATTAGCGAATTTTCTTTTTCCTTAAAGCTGCTATTAATACCGGAAGAGATGCGGGAGCACTAACCGGAAAAAGTGGTAATGATCAAAGTTGAAAACAAACAAACAGTGACAGCCATATGTAAAAGGGAAGAGTTGTCTTTGGGACGTAAAAATAGGAATTTACCACATGGCCTGTGTTTCTTATTACAGTGTCTGGCAAAAGCCAAGTTTGTAAATCTACTTTTCTGATTACTCTGATTAACCTCAACTTACCATAAAGTTTTGGCCTGTAGCAATAAGAGCCGGGAACTGATTTGCATGAACATCTGATCTCAGTGATAAAGGCCCCATATAGCTGCAGGAAAGATATGTCCTGATATCTTAAGACAGGGGATATCTAGTTTGAAAGATCATACTTGCAGTACTGGACCCACCCATGATAGTACTCTCCGTGAAAGCATGTGGGGGCACTTAGAGTGTTCAATGGAAAAGTCTGTATAGGAAGGAGGCCATAGTTCAGGTAAAAAATCTCCATTTAGAAACAGTCCTGACAATATGGGAGAAAAAATGGCTACTTACCTTGTAACTGCTGTTCTTCGAGATGTGTTGCTCAGTCCATTCCATTATAGGGCCGTACACGGAGGTGTGCACACACCTATAATGGAATGGATATGAGCAAGCACTTGAAGAATAGTCACTTGCCCTCAAACCAATGTTTTCCCAATCTTTCCTGCCTCCTGTCCTGCCTGGGAGAGGGAAGCGGAAACAACCCTGGCTAGGTTGGACTGTGGAGACTGTGCCTTCAGGTACATTTACACTGCAATGAAGTTATGAGATTGCAGCTTGCGTAGACCTACCCAAGCTAGCTTCGATCTAGTTACATTAAAGGGGCAACAGAACAGACTAGCCACTCAGGCACGTACCCAGTACTTATGCCCACTTGGCTACTCCATGCTGTTGTCCCTGCTGCGATGGCTACACTGCGAGCATGCTACAAGTTAGCTTTTATCTAGCTAGATTGAAGCTAGCTCAAGTATGCCTACACAAGATGCAATTACACCTCCCAACTGCAGAACTTGGCAAAAACGGGCCTATCCAATCCAGCCTGGCTTCTTTCATGCCCAGATTTGGCAATGGGATAACTGATTCTCCTCACACAAATGGCTAATCTCCCCAATGAAACACTTGATGGGGACGGGGGAAGAGGTGATGCAGGAGGCAAAGAGCTTTGCTTTTGCCAATGGCTTTCCCTTGGCCTACCTTATCTCCTGAAGCCTGCAAGTACAGGAGTTATTGCAAATGCCTCCAAAGAAGAGGCAGAGCTAAGGGGAGAGTCTCCCCAAATGCAAATGCAACCCCAACCCCAAGACACTGATGGGAACTAGATGGACGAATTGAGAAAATATTATTCAGAAGTTTTAAATAAGAGGTTGAAACTTCCCTCGGAAAAGCTCTGCAGCCGGGGGAACCTGGCTGAGCCACCTTCATTGTGGAGGCAGATAGAACTGAAGGGAGCTTCAATGGGCAGGCATTCCCCTGCTGTCAGTAAATGACAGATCTAGTTCTGTCCTCGAACTGTAAGCAGGCTGAAGGAGCCATACTAATGGATCTGGTGACCTTTGCACAATGAAGACTGATAGATAAAAAGGGGAAGTTAAATATAAGGAACACACTATCCTTATTTTCAGAAGGCAAGTCACGATCCTTTGGATGAAGGATCCACCAGATGTAAGTTACTCACTGAAGTCAAACTATCCCCTTGCTAGCTGAAGCAGAGGACCAGACTGGCTTCTTTCAACTATAACCCATTTGAAATTTGCTGTAAGTCAGTATGCCATAGGCAACCAAATGATGAGATCAATGATGAGTATAAAACAGGCCTCTAAACAAATAGTTGACAAAACAAATAGTATATAAACTAGAGATAATTTATTACCAACTTAATATCTGAATAGCTGCACGTTGATCATTGGATCAGACACTGAAGTTACACAAGGTAATGTTAACATCATCTTCAAATTAAATTTCAGGCTCAGACAAGAGCTGAGAATACCAGTTAAATGTAGTGCTGCTAGAAAATTTACACTAACAACCAGAAGAAAGGAATTTACTTTCAACCAGTGATATCTTCTTTCATGAAAATAAGAATATGTCCCTAAAATGGCTGATCTTGGTGCTCATTTTAGATAGCTATGTCTGACATATGCTAAAAATGAAACTGTTTACACTAGGTACTACTTTGTATACATAAAGATTGGGCCAAATTTTCTGGGACCTAATTTTTAAAAGGTGTAACTCTAGCTATTCTCAGCAGCAGTTGTTTGTGCTCAGAAGCTCTGAAAAGCTAGGTCCCATTTGAATTTCAATTTAAAAAAAGGTACGTTAAAAATATCAGTTCAATTTAAGTGCCTAAACAAATCTTTGAATGATTTAGTATTTTTCCTGATTTTTTTGTTGTTCAGTTTCATTTTAAAGCCTTTTGTTTAAGAAACGTTAGAGCAACATTTCAATAAATAGAAAAATAGATGACATATGAACAAAACATTTTGGAGGAAATCTGAATAGTGTTTACATAAACCTGCACATCAGCTAAGACTGCAAGTTTACAAGCTTTGACAACACATTCTGCTTTTTGACATTACAGGCCAATTTGTGCCTTCAATTCAATGCACAGATCCCAAAGACTTAAGAAAGATTTCCACATGCATATTTTAGGGAAGATTTAGTTCTGTCTCCAGAAAAAAAAAAAAAAAAAGAGTAAAACAGCTACCTAAGGATACCTCAAGCTTTCACACAAATATTTGTTTGAATCTTTAGCATCTAGATTGAGATTTCTAAGATGTATGTAATAAGACACAATGAACAGAAAAAACAGTGAAATAATCACTGTTCATCATTCCTCATGTATTTCCTTAAGTCTGATAATTAAAGTGCTTTGACATATTATACATTATATTCAAGTGATCATTCTTTTTTTCCCCCCCATAAACTGAACATCTAGAATATAAAAAGCATTCTAGAAATTATTCATAATTAAACACTTACCATATCCTCCAAGGACGTCTTTCATGCTTTGGTTCTCTGAAGCGTTTTACTGAAAGAAAATTGAAGACAGTCAGTGATTTCCTACTTAACAAAAATGTAAAAATAAAGAAGTAGATCAGCATATGGAAGTGTAATATTCAATACTAGTAATTAAATTCTTTATTCAGAAACATGCTTGCACATATTAAGCTCCTAGGAACAGCCACATGTTGAGCAATTGGCTCATGGAGGACAGGTACATCAATGGCTATTATCCAAGATGGTCAGGGATGCAACCTCATGCTCTGAGTGTTCTAATCCTCTGACTGAGAAGCCTGGATGACAGGGGGACAGATCACTCAGTTGTCCTGTTCTGTTCATTCCCTCTGAAGCATCTGGCACTGTCCACTGTAAGAAGACAGGGTATGGGCTAGAAAGACCATTCATCTGACCCAGAATGGTCATTCTTATGTTCTAAGTTGTTTAAGAAATGTTAGAGGAACGTTTCAATGAATAGAAAAACATGACATACGAACAAGACATTTTGGGGGAAATCTGAATAGTGTTTTACATGAACCTGCAAATCAGCTAAGACAGCTTTTTTCCCCCCCAGTCCCTAAGCTGTCTGTACATCGATAACCAGCTATTACTGGTTTGTGCATGTAATGTGCAATTACTTATTTTCATAAACCTGGTGTCCTTTGCTTTTATGGTCATTCATCCAGTAAATAATAATCCTTAATATAAGATAGTTTGGCTGGTTCAGGAAAATGCAAAACTTAAGGCAGATGACTTCTGAACCTTGCTACTTTCAAATAAGTAAATTTATGCAGTATAACGAACAATTGTGCAGAACAAACTATTTAGACTGACAAGAATAGAAACTGAAAGGTCATAAGTATAAGAATTAGTATAATTTACAGGGTAAAGGAAGTGTACTCTTTGCTTCATTAAGTGAACTAATTTTACTGGTGGCACATCATGATTTTTGTGTAGCTTGCGTTACTCAGAAAATTAAAGCAAAAACCAAAATGTGCTTTCACATTAGACAAGTCCCGCACAAGAAAGCGCTTTTTAGTGCCTTTTACTGTCTACTTACAAAAAAGTCAAGTAGTAAGTGATGCAAATTATTTAAGCCCAAGGTAAACACGGTAATTGAAAAAGGTAAAACACTAAGGTAAATTGTTCATCCCTTGCAGAATTTGTAATGCAATCAATAAGTGATCTTCTGCTGCAATGCTGAGTTAATTTGTTATGTGTGTCTAGATACTACAGATGTCTGAGATGGATACAGCACACCCAGTACCAGTGAATGATGGGATGGATGAAGAATAGACAGAATTAGTTAGCCAAGCTTTGTTCCTTAGTGACATCTATTAGGGGAAAAGCGAAGAAAATGGAGGTGGCTGGAAGATAATGGATCATTTTAGTTGGATTTAGAGACAATCATTGTGTTAGGTAATACAGCAGGAAGTGGCAAGTTAACATATTACAAATAAAAAAAAAATCTCAGATAAAGCAAGGAAATTCTGATTTACTCTACCATAGTGCAAGAGTCACCCCATAAACAGGACTCCCAAATGGAGACCATATGTACTGCAATACCTAGATACAATAGGGTTATGTGAAGATGCCATCAATATGCTGGCCAGTCAGATTGCTATTGCATAAAGTAACTTCTCCCACTAAGGTCAGTCTAGAAATCAAACAAGCCTAATGCATGGAAATGTGAAGTGCTTCCAATATTTCACGTAAAAAATAAACTGAACTTGTGTATTTTTACTAGTATACAATTAATTTAAATTAGAACTAAAACATATATGACCTTGCTTTATGTTTGATCGTTTACCTCATTCACAAATTTCAGGGATTTGCACCGCGTCTCTGGAGACTTAGTGAGATGTGGTGGTTGGAGTTTTTTTGTTTGTTTGTTTGTTTTTAAGAAATATGGTATGCCTCAGGTTAGCTGTTTGATATTAACCTGCCTGAATGCTAGGAGTTAAAATTAAAGAAAACTATAAAGAAGGGAACCCATGTTCTCTCTTTTAGGACAGTCTCTGGTACACATGTTCAAAGATGGTAAGAGAAAGGGATTATGACAGAGATGCTACTTCCAGGTGCTGGTAAAGTTATCAGGATTTGTTTTGCCAAGGCTGAGATCACAAAGACCCTAAACAGCTAAAATAGTTCCCCTGGAAGAAAAGGAGGTCGCCAGGCCATGAGGCAGATATATGGACTGGGAGAGAGATAGGAGCTGCTGGCAGGCAGTCCTAGGCAGATCCTAGTATCTAAACTTAAATGGATAGGTGAGAACCATTCAGTTAGGCCTCTTATTTTTACCTTTTCCTCTGTGCGCTTTGTACCACTGAGGAATGAATAAGTAATGTTGTGTTTCAAAGACCCTATCTACAAATGCATACAGCCAGGGGCTCCTGAAGGGAAATTCTTGCAGGGGCCAAAACCTAACTGGGCTTGTCTCATTAACATGATTTGGGAACAGAGGGCTGCAGTCTAGCAATCCAGTCCTAGAGGGGCTGGCCTGTGTGGTCCCACCTTTAGTGACATGCAGGAAGCCAGGCCTGTCACCTAATGGGTGCATTTGAGAAATAATAGAAGGGGGTCTAAGGCACAGTTAGCTCTGTAGCTGTGACAGTGTCCAATCGACGATAACCAGTGAGATTCCACTGGGTATTCATATATGTCAAGAAGTGCTAATGTTGTACCAATATTCAAAAGGGCCAACTGTGTTGATGACCTGGATAAGTACAGATTGGTTACCTGACACCAATCCAAGCCAAAATAAGGGAAAAGCTGATAGAAGATTCTATTAATAAAGAATATGAATATATTTAAGTCCACTAATAGTTTATGGAAAACCAATCTTGTCAAACAAACCTGATTTCCTTCTTTGAAGTGCAATGGTACCTGTGTTGATGCAATTGTGACATACTACCTCAAAGCAGCACCCTGTAACGCCCATCGTTCATATATGGTTGATATTTAATAAAAATCGTGCCATGTAAAATATCACATGAAAGATCATGATCAGCTGAAACCCATTGTTCTGTCAAAATGTGTATCAAATTATGAAATGTTGTATCGTTGTCAGAGAAACAGGAGCTAGGGGAAGTTGGCTGGTGACTTTCTCTGAGATTCTTGAGAGGCTCAGGGAGCATTCATGCAATCTAGCTGGGTGTGGGGCTCCACATGCTGTTGTGCTAAGAGGTAACAGCTCTTGGAGGGGTTTGCAGCTTGTCACTAGCAAGGCACAGAGAGACAGTCCAGGCTGGAGAGTTAAGGGGGCACAGCAGCTCCACAGTTATAGGTTGCACCTTGGGGATCCCATTACAGCAATACAGGACTTTTGTAAAGCTTTCTACCACACATTTGAGTAAAAACTAGCACTATACAACAGTAATCAAGTACATGTTAAATGGATTAAGAACTGGCTAAATGGATCTCAAGAAGCAGTAGTCAATGGTGAACTGAATGGGGGTGTTTCTAGTGGGGTTCCACAGGGATTGGTATCAGGGCCAATGCTAGTCAACATTTTCATCATGACCGGGAAGTGTCAAATCACCGCTGTGAAGATTTGCACATGACAGAGATTGTCCGAAAGGTAAATAATGTGGACAGGGAAGTCATACAGAATTATTTGGCTTGCTTGGTAAATTGGGCCCAAACATTTAATAGAGCCAAATACAAGGTACATCTAGGAACAAAAATGCAGGTCATACATAGAGAATGGTTATTGTATCCTGGAAAGCAGGGACTAAAAAGGATTATGGGATCACAGAAGACAAGCACCTCAACATGAGCTCCCTGTACGATGCTGTGGCTAAATGTGACTCTTATATAAACAGAGTAGAATGGAGCTTTTATCATTGTATATAGCACTAATGAGATTGATCATGGAATACTGTATACAGTTCTGGTGTTCACATATTTTAAAGGATATTGAAAAATGAGAATGTCCAGAAAAAAAACTACAGAAATCGCTCAAAAATTGGCAAAAATGTCTTACAGTGAAACAGACTGAGCGGTGACCTGATTATAGTCAATAAATACCTTCATGAAGAGGAAATACTGGGAGCTAAAGCGAGCTCTTAAATCTAGCTGAGAAAGGCACAGCAAGAACCGATGGCTGGAAGCTGAAGGCAGACAAAGTCAGATGAGAAAGAAGGCACAAATCTTTAAGTGAGGATGATTAATGACTGGAACAAACTATCAAGAGAAGTTGTGGATTCTCCATATCTTAATGTCTTTAAATCAGGACTGAATGCTTTTCTGAAAGGTATGCTTCAGTTAGATATAAGTTATTGGGTTCAGTGCAGGGAGAACAGGGTGCAATTCTATGGCCTGTGTTATACACAAGGTCAGACTACATGATCTCTCTGGCCTCCAATGTTATGAATCAAACTCTATGAATATGCTCAATTTGTAAAATAGGATTCAGACAAACTTTCTTACAGGAATGTAAGCAAAGTTCTGTTTTACAGGAATATTGAAATGACATGTATTAAGCCTACGTACACAAAGCTTCATAGAATGTGAATTTTGTAAGACGAGTCAGTTTTACATGAATATTGAAATTACATGTATTAAGCCTACGTACACAAAGCTTCTTACAAAATTCACATTCTATGAAGAGTCAGTTTTACATATCTAAGACCTGATCAGTGCATATTCACTTGCAGTAAGTGAATAGGGCTCCATGTGGGAACATGGGTCTACTTGCAGTGAGTCACTGATCAGACTGGATCTTAAATGCCAGTATGATTTACTCCAATCTCATGTAGTTTTTAGTAGTCTGAGGAATCCCTGTTAGTGAGGTTAGGTTTTCCACACAGGACTGATATGTCTATGTTTTAATTTTTTTAAATTATTAAATTTTTTTTCAAGGGAATATAATTCAAATACACATACCTATAAATCTTCTATATAAAAACATCCCAGTTACATGTATTTAATCAGGCATGGTAATATAAATAGGGGCCTTATTAAATATGGAAATTTGAGCATGAAGAAAGAACAATTTTGCTGTATGATGCTTTAATATACTCAAAGATCTTACACATTCTAAGCAACTGCCCACTGCACCAATACAGGCATCTCAGTGCAGCCACATCTGTAATGTAATTCAGAAAAACTACAATTTCGAAGCCCATAGACTTGGTTCTAGTGTTACAACTGATCATTTCAAATTGAGAAATCAATAAACATGAGTATCATGGGTGCTGTCTAATTGTACAATAAGAAATTGATTCTGGGGTACCAACTTTCATTTATAATATAGTGACAAAATGGCAGACACTGTCACAAGCTCATCTCTGTAAGATCCTTCAAGTTTATAAAAATGCCAATTAAATAAAGACTAACAAATGAAACCTTATCTTTTTCTCCTACAGAGTTTCAAGAAGGGTTTCTATAACTTCTACACAATCCTGTTCTACTATGGATCCTTGCACTTCACTTTCCAGTGTCCAAGTCATGGTTGTGTGTGTTTTTTTTTGTGTGGTCTCTCTTTAATTGATTGAAGAGACCCTGCAATGGCTGGTAAAACAGCAGGAGGAGGTACAGAAGGCGGTGCAAAGCTTTCAGCAATCCCACCAGCTGGAGAGGCAGACCTTGCTGAGCTCGCAAGCTGAGCAGCAGAAGAGCTTGCAGGACTTTATACACAAGCAGACCAATATTCAGCAGCAGCTCCTACAGAGGAGGGTGAGTCCTACAGTGGGGATGGCATTTGGATGCTGGGCTTTGGACTATGTAAAATGAGCCATGCAGATGACCCCAATGTCTTCCTAGACACCTTTGAGCGGGTAGCCATGGGACAAGCTGGGATAGAGCAACATGGGCCCTGCGGCTAGCTCCTACCTGGCGGGCAAAGTCCAAGGGGCCTACATGGCCCTGGGCAAAGAACAAGTCCAGAACTATGAAGGAGTAAAGCGGCCATCCTGGATCGAGTGGGGCTGTCTGCTGAGAAGTACCACCAGAGATTCAGGGCAGCGAGGTGGATGGGAGGTTTATGACCCCAAGCATTCACTCAAAAGTTAATGGACTGGGCCACCCGATAGCTGAGGCCTGATGCCCAGACTGGGGGAGAGATCATGGAATCCCCAAAGACATCAGGGCATGGAGGAAACGGCACCACTGAATATGGTAGAGGCCGCAGTAAAACTGATGGAGTATGCGGAGGCAGGCTTCCCCAGGAAGGAAGGACACCTAGATAAGGACGCTGGGAAAAAATGCAGAGAATCCCCAACCAGCAGGGTCCAGAAAATACTCGAGGAGCCCCAACTGGAACCAGACCACTAGTCTGTTGGCAGTATGGGCGACCAGAACATAAAAAAAGGGGGACTGTCCAGACATGGAGTGTGGTTTCACAGAGTTTTGTGGGTGGAACCACACTGGAGTGCGAGAAAAGGGAAAGAAACCATTCACCATTTCTGGGACGGTGGGGAGGAGACCACAGTGGGCCTCGTGGACACTGCCTCAACCTGCTCTCTCATAAGGGGGGGGCTAGTGAAGCTGCAATGGCTTATTCCAGGGGCCAAAATGAATTTGGGGTGCATCCATGGGGATGGGAGGCAGTGCCCAGTGGACCCTAGGAGATTGGGGCAAGTTCCGCTGGAAATGGATTGGGGTAGTAGACTGCCTGCCATATCCAGTGGTGGTGGGCACTGACTGGGACCTCTTCCCCAAAGGGAAAAAAGAGGTCAGGTGAGGAAGCCCATGGTGGAAAAGGGAGATTCTTTGAGAAAAGGGGTAAAGATCCCTGAACCAGAAAGCCCTAAACAACAGAGCCCAAGTAGGGAAAGATGGAAGAAACGAGGTATGGTGGAGATATCCACCCAAGGGCCCATCACAGAGGCAAAAGGCCCACCACAACTCCCTGCAAGAGAAATGAGACCCAGTCCCTGCTTGATGGGAGTGGGGATTCTGAAACCTTGGGGGTCCAGACAGCCTGACAGTTCACCTACCAGCATGACTCATTGTAGTCTCCCCTTGAAAGGGTTCCTTCTCCACCTTTCAATTCCCATATAAGTCGCAATCTTCTCCAGTTTAACTAAATTTTCCTGTCACTGTCCCAAAGCTCCTCATTCTTATTAAAAACTGAGCTTCCCCTGGGATAGTGCTTGGGGTGTGCTACAGACCACCAGGATCTGATTTGAACATGGCCAGAGACCTCTTTAAGGCTTTTAATTGAGTAAATACTAGTGGAAACTGTGTGATTATGGGAGGCTAACATCCCAGATATAGACTGGAGAACAAGTGCTAGTAGTAATAATAGGGCCCAGATTTTCCTGGATGTGATAGCTGACGGATTCCCTAACCAAATAGTTACTCAACCAACAAGAGGGGATGCCATTTTAGATTTGGTATTGGTGAGTTGTGAGGACCTCATAGAAGAACTGGTTGTAGGGGACAACCTTGGTTCAAGCGACCATGAGCTAATTCAGTTCAGACTAAATGGAAAGATAAACAAAAATAGATCTGTGACTAGGGTCTTTGACTTCAAAAGGGCTAACTTAAAAAAAATTAAGGGAATTATTTGGGGAACTGAACTGAAGAACTCATTGATCTAAAGGTGGAGGAGGCTTGGAATTACTTCAAGCCAAAGTTGCAGGAACTATCTGAAGCCTGCATTCAAAGTAATGGGAAAAAATTCATAGGCAAGAGTTGTAGACCAAGCTGGATGAGTAAGCATCTCAGACAGGTGATTAAGAGAAAGCAGAAAGCCTACAAGGAGTGGAAGATCGGGGGGTGAGGGGAGGGATTAGCTAGGAAAGCTAACTCTTGGAGGTCAGAACAGGTAGAGATGAAGTGAGAAAGGCCAAAAGCCATGCACAGTTGGACCTTGCAAAGGGAATTAAAACCTATTGTAAATGGTTCTAAAGCCATATAAAAATAGAAAGAAATCAAAGAAAGAAGAAGTGGGACTGAGGATGGGGCGGAAGTTAAGGATAATCTAGGCATGGCCCAATATCTAAATAAATACTTTGCATCCATATTCAATGAGGCTGTTGATAAGCTTGGGGATAGTGGTAGGAGTGGCTAATGGGAATGAGGTAATGGAGGTAGAAATTACCACATCCGAGGTAGAAGCCAATCTCCAATAGTTTAACGGAACTAAATCGAGGGGGCGGGGGGTGGAGGGAAGAGAAATAATCTCAATCCAAGAATATTAAAGGAATAGCACATGAAATTGCAATCATACAGGAAGATCTAGATGATCCTGTAAACTGGAGTAATAGAAATAGGATGAAATTTAATGGTGGAAAGTGCAAGGTCATGCATTTAGGGACTAACAACAAGAATTTCTGCTCTAAACTCAACGCATCAGTTGAAAGTGACAGAGGAGGAGGAGGACCTGGGCATATTGGTTGATCACAGGTTGAGTCTGAGCCGCCAATGTGATGTGGATGTGAAAAAAACTTATGTAGTCCTTGGATGCATCAGATGAGGTATTTCCAGTAGAGCTAGGAAGCTATTAGAATCATTATACAAGGCCCTGGTGAGACCTCATCTGGAATAGTGCATGCAGTTCTGGCCCCCCATGCTTAAGAAAGATGAACTCAAACTAGAACAGGTGCAGAGAAGGGCTACTAGGATGATCCAAGGAATGGAAAACCTGCCTTATGAAAGGAGACTCAGAGTGTGGCTTGTTTAGCCTAACCAAAAGAAGGTTGAGAGGAGAAATGATTGCTCTATATAAATACATCAAAGGGATAAATACCAGGGAGGGAGAGGAATTATTTAAACTATGATTTGAAGATTTCAATAACTCAATCATAGATCAGGAGTCTATTACAGGAGTGGATGGGTGAGGTCCTGTGGCCTGCACTGTGCAGAAGCTCAGACTAGATGATCATATTGGTCCCTTCTGACCTTAGAATCTAAGCATTTAGGTGTTGGGACATACCTAGATTATCTTTAATCTCCACCCCATCCTCAGAAGTCCCACTTCTTAGTTCCTTATTTTCTTTGTTTATATGGTTAATTATATGTTTTTTCTTAATAATCTGTTGAAGATGCTTGTTCATCTGAAAAAATTTGATCTGATTCTGATTAATGCAGAACTCATTAATGCTATTAAATACAAATCCAGCTAAAATCAACAGTGACAAAAGGTTACCTGATACTACTCACTGGGACCATATTTTCAGTCCAGCTCCCCAAAGACAGATGTCCACACAATTAGCATTTCTCAGTAGTCAAACAATAAACGTGTATGGAGAAAGTAACAACCTTTTCACTCCTAGAATTTTCTGAGTTGAAGTACATTCACTACTGCAATGTGGAGAAAGCTTGTACTCTACTCCTCAGGCTATGGCTATTGTGTGAAGTCAGGCACTTTTCCCAAACATTGCATTTCCTTAATATTCTGCTAAATACAGTATTACAACACCACTTGTGCGCCATCCCTTGGCAAACTTAAACACTTTCCTCTTGGTGAAATCACTACCAATTCATTCTTCCCACTATCTCTACAGCAAAGCAGTCACAAAAGCAGACACTGCTTGCGAATGGGGTGAGAGTAGTTTGCCATTGCATTCTCTTACCCCATTTACTTCATTATGCAGAATTAGACAATCCAATGTTCAGAGTTGCTATGAGTCCATAACTTAAATTGGTGCACAGAAGGAAGAAAAAGGACAACAGAAACATGAACACTAATTCTGGACACAAAAAGTGTAAAGATATAACCTAACAGTAACTGTTAAATGTGTTAACACCATTCACAGAACTGACCCTTTGCGAGTCAAAGTATTTAATTAAGAGAATTCACACTTTTTCCCTTTCATGAACATAGATCTGTTGAACTCCTGTTACTGAAAGGAAGGAAACTCTCTTTTATTCTCAGAACTGTACCTTGATTCTGCATCATTCTTATGAACACTGCGCACATATACAAGCCTGCCTTTAAGATACTAGTTACCATATGCTGACAAAAACTGAATCCATATGCTTTTCTGGAGAGAACAAAACATTTGGCCTCTCTAGATAATGTTGTAATAGTACAATGAGGCATATGCTGATACTTGGGCATTCTTAAACTGATTAGCCAACTGCTCAGCTACTGTAACAATGTTTTCAGAATTGAATAGAACACAACCCAGCTGTATGAGTGGATCATTCTTTGCTCTTGCAGTATAAGAATGTGATGTCACTTCCAGACAATAGTGGATACTCTCTACTATTGATCTGTAATGGGATCTTAAGTTTTCATTGCATAAAAGACATCTTACTCAATGTTTTCTTTTAGAAACACGTTTTTAATTAACAACATCCACGAAGAGGCTTTACCATAACAGAGCCTTTAAGGCAGGTAAAGGAAAGTATGGATCTACTTTCCTCTTCTCATTTGTTTCCAAATGCCAAGTATGACATCTCTTATTCTGGACATTAAAGAACAATAATTGACACACACCTCCTTCTGAGGGGGAAACCTTTGGTTATTGATTCTTTATTTATGCACTTTCAGCTGTTTATATAACTACATGTAACTAACCTGTCAGCTGACCAGTGACCACTCCCCCCTGGGTGGAAGAGTAGACCTAGTCCCCTATCCTGGCCAAAAAGAGCTGGTAGAAACTCTTTACAGGAGTCTAACCTAGGAAATGAACTCTCTGGACAGACTGTGGCATAGCAAGATAGACTGGGATGAGGGGGGGGCGGAGAGTTACATGGTAACCTGAGCAGGAGGAAGTGGGCAACAGGGAAGCCGAAAGCTAACTAAGGCAGCAAGAGCTGAGGAACCACATGTGAAATAGGCTATGTGTGACAGACATTAAGAAGAAATATTTGTTCAGTGCTTGGGGATGAAGCAGCAGAGTGAGGCAAGGATACACACAGCCAGCCCAGACTCAGTGGGTACTTTTTCACAACAGCTGAGAGATACAATTCCCAGCTTTGGTAGATAGGCACACCCTAAATCGAGAGAATATCTAGGCAGGCCGTCAGGTGAGATGGTACTCACTCAACAATCCCAAGCTGCTCTGGCCAAACTGCTGTTTGAAGATAGGTCTATGTTACAATTAAAAACTTGTGGCTGGTGTGTGCTAGCTAGCTGGGCTTGTGGGGGTGTTTAATTGTGGTGTAGACGTTCTGGCCCAGGTTTTAGGATCCTGTGAGGTGGGAAGTCCCAGAGCTCAGGCTGTGGCCCAAGACAGAACATCTACGCTGCAATGAAATAGCTCCTTAGTCCAAGCCTTGTGAACCCAAGTTAGCTGGCACATTTTTAAATGAAATGCAGACAAATTTAGGTGCCAGCTTGAGCAGTTAAGTGCCTAAACTGGGAATTATACTTCCTAGGTGCTGTGAAAATGTACCCTTATGAGGACAGGAAACTAAACAAAGCTATTGCAGCTGAAGTAACCCAGACACAGGGAATTGGCATTGGAAAGTGGTCAGGGTGCTTTGACTGAGTGCAGGACCCAATGAGAAATGTCCACTGTCCTTGTATAGGGTAGTTACATACAGTCTGATACCATTGTGGGCCTTGTTATCAAATTGACAAGGTAGCTGGACAGGCTGCTAGCAGGAGCTTTGCAGGAAATACTGTTGCAACAATAAGAGGACAAGACAGAGGGGCCCTCACCAAGACACAACAGGAACTGATCTTGAAAAACCCCTCCCCCTCCTTTGGCACCTGAAAATTCACATTTCAGACTGAGGGCCTTGGAATAATATCTCTGAAGCTTCTGTGAAGGGAAAGAACTACGAGCGTTGAGCATTTAAAATATTCCATGTCAGAAACTTTGCAAGCAGCTGTCCTGAATAGGAAGGGGGAATCTGACTGAAAATTACAGGGATTAGAGTGACAGTGTTAGAAATTTCAGCCCTCTTTTGTTTGGTTCTACAAAAATAAAGCCTCTTTGGATTTTCACAACTATTTGAACAAGAAATGACTAATCTAGCACAACAGAAGTTTGGCATTAGTCATTTTAAATTATATATGATCTAAAACCTAATTCTTTAAAGGGCTATAAAATTTTGAAAACTGAGGGTATACTGGTTAAAGAAGTGTATCTTGGTTTACAGGACTTAAAATGTTCAGTTTGGAGCATTTCTTTGATATGCAGCGATTTAAGATGTAAGAGAGGAGAAAGTATACTTAGGCCTAATTGGGGGGGGGGGGGGGGGAGGAGAGGAGAAAGGGGGAGGAATATTTCCATCAAAGATAATAAAAATGTACAGATAGGCAAAGGCAAAGCAAGACAAATACTACTCGATTTAAAAGGTATTTACTTGGTATATTTTGACATTTGATAGTTTGTGTTTTAATTGTTATAAAAGCTTTAATTTTTTAAATCTCAGTGTCTACTATCATTAGATTCTTATTGTCTGAGACCTCCCATAACTTCCCAGTA
Source organism: Mesoclemmys tuberculata (assembly GCA_007922155.1). Classification (NCBI taxonomy): domain Eukaryota; kingdom Metazoa; phylum Chordata; order Testudines; family Chelidae; genus Mesoclemmys; species Mesoclemmys tuberculata. The sequence continues at coordinate 6,580,779 of ML677084.1, forward strand.
CTGTAAAGATTTAAAATCGATAAAAATAAAGATTCTTTAAACCCGTAATTCAGGACAACTTAAAATTTAAAATATCAAAAAATGCTTTAAAACATTGATACTATCCATCAAAATTTAGAAAAATAAAAATTTAATTCTGCCAAGTTTCAATACATGCCACATGTAGCCCCCCATGAATGATATTTGCTGCTTCTAATGAAAAGTAATTCTCGATTCCTGGCTATAATAGTGTAGTACAAATGTACAAAATATGAAAAGTTGGTAGAATACAGAAAAAAATATAATGCAACTAAACCCCCACACAGAACTGGTTATACAAACAGGAGAAGGGAAGTTATTGGAGACCTGATAGCCCAATCTATGAACTTAACCTATTTCTGGCAAACTAGCGTTACAGCCAATTTTCATGGTATCAGAAGAAATAAAATGACCAGGAGACATACTGGACAGCTCAGCCACCATTCTAAAAGTCCAACAAAATTCCATTTCCTAGCTGGGGTGAAAAAGCATGATTCTAGAAAGGGAATATGCATTTAGTGCTTGATTTTACTAGATGCCTGGGTTGGCATGAACCCAAGTAATTTCCAGAAGGCCATTTTCATTAGAAATATTAACTATTCATGCTGCACCAACGGCTTGTGAAGTTATGAAAATGTCCAGTGACTAGCACTGAATACAGGACTTCCTAAATGAAATGCAGCTAGCCTTATATACAAAAATCTGGACTGTAATTATTGCTTTCACAATAGAACTATAATTGATAAGGCTTTGCCGAAGGAAAGGAGCACTAAACCAGCCTGTTCTACATTTTGTGATTTAGGAAGATACAGTATCTGCTACTCCATCTAGAACTTTTCATTCTTGGCTCCTCAAAATGAAAGCTCTAAGATAGCTAACGTACTGTAAGCACGTTGTTAAGCATGGGTCAAACTCAAATGGAAGTCAGTAAGTAACAGGCTTCAAACAAATTCAAGCACTATTAAACATGAAACAGCAGACTTGCAAAGATGCTGTGAAAGTTCACCAGCCAACACATAAAAACCTACTTGCTTATCCTTTCATTGTTGTTGATAATTGCAAAATCCCTACCAATTAAGGTATTTTACTTGTTCATTAAAAAACTAATTACCTAATTGAAAAGCAATTTGTATGTCACTGGGTAACAGTCATAAACGTAAGGAATTAGGTTAATGTGCACTATATACCTAGCAAAATTATTTGTAAGTGACTTAACTGGTTAACAGCTTCAATTAAAGAATGTAGCAGATTTTTTTAGAACCAGCTGTCAATCAAAACAAAGTTGTGGGTCTTCTATTTAGCTGTCATGGAAATTGCTTTACTTGTTAGTGCTTCCAGCTGTTCTAACAGTTTTTCCTGGCACCTCCATTACTATTGCATTAACTGGGAGATTCACAACCTTATGTCAGCTGACAGATGGAGCTCAATCTGCCAATTCCCAAAAATGTTTAACAAAGGGGCAGCCTACCACATATGATTGAAATCTGAGCATGCTATTCTCTCTGTACGGTGGCAGGAGTTACCCACATTGAAGATTGCTTGAATTAACTTATTCTGTACAAAAATTGATATTGAGTTATCTGGCAATTGGTAAAAATAGAAATATTGCTAATATGTTTACACATTCTATGCCAGAATTCTTCAGTGGAGGAAATTAAGGAACTTTTGCTAAGCAGGAATGTGAGCTGCCAGCTGGACAGAAGTTTGCTCAGAGAAGAAGAGAAGAGTTGGAGGCTATTATCTTAGCTGTGGAGTAATTAATAAAAATATTCAAGTTCATTCAACTGTCTTACAATGTGACATTCCTAGAAGTAGAATGATTGACCCAGGAACGCCACAGGTGAGAGTCTAACGGTTGCTTAGGGTATGTTCTAAATAAGGCACCTTACTTTCAGTTATGTGGTAAAACTGAACTTTACAATACTTATGTCAGAATTGTGCTTCATACGTACAAAAAAGAATGAAGGCCCTTAGAATGGTGAATAGAAGACACAAGAGAAAGGAAACTTAAATTAGTCACTTCCAGGTATCAAGTGAACAAATTAGTACTCTAATCTGTATTTAAGATTGCCCTACCAATGATACCAGATTTTGCTGGCAGGAAGTAATTTCCATACATATTTTTAAGTCCAAGTTTATGATTTTTTTTAAATACACAGATAGACAACTTTCCAAAAATGATAGTTTTCAGAAAGAATCTCAAAACTTGGCTTAGGAACTTGAAGAAAATGTTATGTCAGTCCTCAGCTAATCTAGAACTATTTTAGTCAGGCCACAGGGGATGACTTGAGTTAAATAGGAAAAAAACATACTAAGAGCTACATAATTCTCAGCAGATGATATGAAGTTTGTTTTCTAGCCTCACAAACTAAAACAAGCTCCATGGACATCATAACCTGTGTCTTCATAGAGTAGCCCACCTGAAAATGCCAAGGTCAGGGCAGGCTGCAAAAGGACAACAGCAAAAACAATGTGAGTCCTGTAGAACTTTAGAGACTAACATTTAGTTTTTGCAGGCATAAGCTTTTGTGGGTTTTAACCCACTTCATCAGATGCAGGGAATGGAAATCAGATAGGCGGTATATATATATACAGTCAAGGGAAAGATACAACGAGGGGGGTAAGTAATAGCAACATCCATACAGTTAGAGTAGTGAGGCCTATTCACAACCATTGATTAGAAGGTGAGAATGTGTGAACAGTGACAATTACTTCTTGAAATGAGAGAACCATTTCAAGTCCCTATTCAGACCCAATCTGATTGTGTCAAGTTTGCAGATCAGTTCCAGCTCTACAGTTTCTCTTTGAAGTCTGTTTTTGAAGGAGAACAGATTCTCTCAAACTTGTGGCAAACACTGCAGTTAGATTCCCCAATCAGTTACAAACAGTGCTTCCCCACAGTGGTTATCAAAAAGCTAAAACAAAAATGTTACACAACTGCCTTTACTGCATTTCAATCTCTGGCTCCCAATCAGCAACTAAGTCCAGTAAAGAGAAGTTATTTAAAACTCTACTCCCTTTATCAAAATGTTCTCCTGACCCCATAGGGTCAGCCACGTTGCCAGATCAATATAAGATTGGATCGTACCCAAAATACCACACCGCCAACCAATCCTTTAGTAACTAAAACTAAAGGTTTATTATAAAAGGAAAAACAAATGAAAAAAGTTAAATGGTCAAAGCAATCAGATACATACAAGTGACATTAAAGTCTCTCTCTCTCTCTCTCTCTCTCTCTCTCTCTATATATATATATATCAATCAGATTCTCAGCAGAATTGTGGCGTTTGCAAGCTTGTACAACTCCTCTGGCGTACATCAAGTATCTGGATGGGTCTCTGTCCTTTGTTTCGCAGTTTGAGATGTAGATGAGTTCACCCAGAGGTGAACATCTGGTCAGGCAGTGCAACATGAAACAAAAATTCCACTTGTAATCTGTATTCATGGATGTTCCATACCAACCCACAGCAAGATTCAAGAAACTTGGGTTGGGTGAGAGCTTTCAAGCCAGCCCATGTCTGGCTCTTCAGCAGGAATGAACTTGGCTTTTGGCATTAACAAAATGTATACATTATGATCTATTATTCAGATCATAATCACTGGTGCTACACACTGTCAATAACCTCCACTCACAATAACGATATGATTACAAGGCACTCATTTTTCCATCAGATACTTAGATTTCAAAGCAACTCCATGTATACAAAAATCTCTTGAGAGCGCAGCAGGAAGTGGAATAAAGACGTAACACTGTGCTCAGTGTGCTAACCGTGCTTTCAGTATGAGAGGTGGAATTGAGCCCAAGCCACACTCTTGTCAATATACTAGTTTTAAACATGGAAAGCCCAGGGGGAGTAATGGGGAGTTTTAAACCCTTAAGTATAAACCTACAAAAGCATTCAATAAACAGAGCACCCAGCTTATACTAGAACAGACCTATGAAGGTTTGATTATACATAGCTACTTCTTTCCACTGGAGATTAAAATTATCTCCTAATGGGGTTGTGTATCAAGTAGTAGACTGTGGATTACATAAAACTGCAACTAAAATTACTACATGAGATAACTGTTTCCTTATCATTGAAATCTTGAGTTAATTCAGTTTAGCAGTAAGCCTAGGAGTAAAGACTCCAGTTTCATGATCAGCCATTAACTTGTTCTATGATCTTTGGTTTGTTATTTAATCTCTGCCTTAATTCTACTATGCCTGGAACTGGCTGCATGTATGGATCCCCCTCCCTGACACTCCAAAGGCTGTTAGCATTAATTTTGCAGAATGACCCATTCTTCTACACAAAGTGAGCAGCCAGAAATAAGACCTTAAAATGAAGGCACGGAGGAAGGGATGGCTATATTGCTTCCAGAATAATTACTAAAAAGGAAGAGAACAATTTGTGACAAAGTTCACACACTGCCATTAGAAGAGGATGAAAAAAATGTTATTCCCTTGGGTCAAAGCATTGTCTGTTGATTATTTCTGGATTAATTTCTATCAAAACTCCCAGTTTTATTTAGTTAAACCAGTTTCAGCTAGTTTATGTTTAGAAAGTGGAACTTCAAAATAAAAATATTAAAGGGGTTCTCCTTTACATGGTACCTGTATAGTAAAAAACAACTAACTTTGGACTGCAAAGTGTGATTTTTGGAAAGTTAAATTTTATAAAATCTGATTTAAACAATTTTTAATAATTTAGCCAAACCCTATTTAATGTTTGCCTGTAGTGTTGTGAAGTTAAACAGGAGTGAACTCAGACTGTACAAATGCAAACAGAAAAAAGGTGAAACTCATTAGTAACAGCCTAATTATTCTATCAAAACTTAAATAGTGAAAAGTGAATTACATTGAAAGTTGTCAGTTTCAATAATCTAAGTACTAGTAACGTAAGAAAAAAGGTTAAGCACAGATTTCCACAGGGAATATGCTCTCTGATTAGGCTCTGGGGAACAATCAGCACAAAATTAGTCTTTTTAATAACTGCTTCTATGAAATCTTTTCAATATTTCCTGGTTTATTGAAATACAGCATTCTGTGACACTGCAACTGCAATCCCTGTTTATGTCGTCACAGGCTGGGATACTGCCAGTGAACTAAGTAGTATAAAAAATTCACACACAGTAAAAGGAGTTAAACAAGCTAGTTTAAATTGTTAAAACCTCCAACTATTTGTGCTTAATTCAACTTTTCCCTAATATTACACCTTTGAAATTAACAATATGGTGGAAGCCTTGCTTAAACTAACATTTCTCTTTCAACTGAAGAAATATGCTCACTTTAACTATATATTTAATGCTCTTAAGAGCATCTCCATGTCAGTTATTCTTCACTTACAAAGACAAGCATCACATCAAATGGTTTCAGTTCCCTTAAGCTTCAACATAGATCTATCACCTCAGCACTATATAATAAACTACAAAATTACAACTGAGCTGCTAGAACAAAAGAATTAGGACTCCAGAAGTAAAATAGTAATGCAGTCTCTCTGCTAACTCATTTGATTCACCCAAGCAAATACTGCCACTCAGATCACAATGCCAAGTATAAGAGCTTTGAATCTTGAACCACTTTCTACAGGACTGAGCCAAGACCAAAGCATGTACTAACAGCATATTGAATCTATAAAAGTATTAAACTTCATGTTAGTACCAAATTGCAGCATGTACTATTGAAATGGAAACATTTTCTCCAGTTCATTATACTACACTATGACTAAACCATTTAGCTTGAGGCCAAAACTGTACTGAAAGAGAGGGGCAGTGATGTCATACACTAAGGCAAAATGAGTATTTGCAGTTTGAGACCTTCAATCCTATGAAACTGCTACCTGTCATTGCCTGAGAACCCATTCTACTGCTGCACACTACAAAGAAATTGTGCCTGAACAGAAATGACAGCCTGGGCTTCCTTTCCACCATACAGCCACCCAAAATAGTGTAAAGTCATGGAATCATAGAAGTGTAGAACTCGAAGGGACGTCAAGAGATCTTCTAGTCCTGTCCCCTGCACTCTGGACCATCCCTGACAGCTGTTTATCTAACCTGCTCTTAAAAGTCTCCAATGATGGAGATTCCACAAACTCCCTAGGTAATGTATTCCAGTGCTTAACTATCCTGACAGTAAGGAAGTTTTTCCTAATGTCCTACCTAAACCTCCCTTGCTGCAATTTAACCCCATTGCTTCTTGCCCTAGCCTCAGAATTTAATGAGAACAATTTTTCTCCCTCCTCCTTGTAACAACCTTTTAAATACTTGAAAACTGTTACCAGGTCCCCCCTCAGTCTTCTCTTCTCCAGACTAAACAAACCCAATTTTTCCAATCTTCCCTCACAGATCATGTTTTCTAGACCTTTAATGATTTTTGTTCCTCTTCTCTGGACTTCCTTCAATTTGTTCACATCTTTCCTGAAATGTGGTGCTCAGAATCGGATACAATACTCCAGCTGAGGCCTAAGCCACTTGGAGTAAAATGGAAGACTTATTTCTCCTGTCTCTGTTACAACACTCCTACTAATACATCCCAGAATGATGTTTGGGGTTTTTTTTGCAACAGTGTTATGCTGACTCATATTTAGCTGATCTGGAAGCCACTTGCAAATAATCTAACTGCTGTAAAGCAAGAACTTCATTGCAATGCACATTCAGAATGAGACACATCCATGCCAGGCACTGACAGCAAGTCTTACTTAAATATTCTGATTGCTAGGTAGCCATAGGTGTTTTATAAATCAGTGTCTTATAAACCAAAAGTCTTAAGCAAAATTCAGTGTCATCTTACTGTTATTTATTAGCTGTATTACTATCCTGTCTCGAGGTCCCAATCACGATTAGGGCTGTATTATGCTAGGCACTTGCATATACATTGCAAACTCTCCAGGGTAGGGACTTTCTTCCCATCTAATCAGCAGGGATCCTAGAAATCCATTTACTAAGGAAAAACACAGAGTTTGCACTTTTTAAAGAGCATCTTTACTTTGTACTCCGGTTGCTCAGACAGAATTAATGACGACATAGTACGGTATTGCCACCCTTAAGTCTCTGCTGCTGCAGGGAGTGGTGCTGCCTTCAGAGATGGATGCCTGGAACAAATTTTATGTTGATGGTAATGTGCTGTTCTGTACTGTGTGTGTTCAACTGATGCATATTTTATATATATATATAAATTATATATAAAATATGCATCAGTTTGTGATTGTCGTTGGATTGGAACTTTTAGGAGCTCTAGTTCTGCATAGATTTCCTTTATATCTGAACTTTAGTTTCCCTAGTCACATATATATGTGAGAGAGAGAGACAGAGAGAGACAGAGAGAGACAGGAAACTAAAGTTCAGAATTTCACTTTTTGAAAACCCCATCCCAAGTGACTTGTCCAAGGATATAAAGGAAATCTATGCAGAACTAGAGCTCCTAAAAGTTCCAATCCAACGACAATCACAAACCCACCCTTCCTCACCATGTTTCTGTTGAAAATCCAACCTGCATGATTACAGCAAGTTTTGTTTATTTTGTTATGTTGACTTGCAATATTTTTACCAACCATTTTGTACTGCTTTAACACCTAAAGGAAGACTAATGTGGACAAAGCTACTAGTGCTCAATTCACCTGCTTAGACCAGTTTAAGCCCATTTTAGGCTATAAAATTATCAGAGCAGGACAATACATTCATATGAGTACAGCACTTAGTACAATGCGGTATCAGTCATGATACCAGGGGTCCGTCCTGGGGCCGGTTTTGTTCAACGTTTTCATTAATGATCTGGAAGAGGGGGTAATCTGCACCCTCAGCAAGTTTGCAGATGACACTAAGCTAGCGGGAGTGGTAGATACCCAGGAAGGGAGGGATAGGATACAGAAAGACCTAAACAAATTGGAGGATTGGGCCAAAAGAAATCTGATGAGGTTCAACAAGGACAAGTGCAGAGTCCTGCCCTTAGGAAGGAAGAATCCCATGCACAGCTACAGACTGGGGACCAACGAGCTAGGCAGCAGTTCTGCAGAAAAGGATCTGGGGGTTACAGTGGATAAGAAGCTGGATAGGAGTCAGCAGTGTGCCCTGGTTGCCAAGAAGGCTAATGGCATATTGGGCTCCATTAGTAAGAGCATTACCAGCAGATCACGGGAAGTGATTATTCCCCTCTATTCAGCATTGATGAGGCCGCATTTGGAGTATTGTGTCCAGTTTTGGGCCCCCCACTACAAAAAGGATGTGGACAAGTTGGAGAGAGTCCAGCGGAGGGCAATAAAAATGATTAAGGGGCTGGAGCACAAGACTTATGAGGAGAGGCTAAAGAACTAGGCCTGTTTAGTCTGCAGAAGAGAAGAATTGGGGGGGGGGGGGATTTGATAGCAGCCTTTAACTACCTGAAAGGGGGTTCCAGGGAGGATGAAGCTAGGCTGTTTTCAGTCATGGCAGATGACAGAACAAGGAGCAATGGTCTCAAGTTGCAGTGGGGGAGGTCTAGGTTGGACTTTAGGAAAAAGTTTTTCTCTAGGAGAGTGGTGAAGCATTGGAATGGGTTACCTAGGGCGGTGGTGGCATCTCCATCCCTACAGGTTTTTAAGCTGAGGCTTGACAAAACCCTCGCCGGGATGATTTAGCTGAGGACAGTCCTGCTTTGGGCAGGGGGTTGAACTAGATGACCTCCTGAGGTCCTTTCCAACTCTTAATATTCTATGATCTTGGCCTCTGTACTCTACTGCAGTACAAAGAAAGAAAATCTTACCTGCTAACCTTCTGGAAAAGTGTATTGCTACTGATATGCAAAAGCACTGATGCTAGTAGACAGATCAATGTGTTTTGAGGGGATAGTTCAGTATCCCAGATAATACTGGTTCACATACTGTCCAATGTCTATTGAGGCAAGTCTACGCAAACATTTGGAAGCCTTGTTGGTTTTACTAGCTATCTATGTATTGAATAAAGGCTAAAACAGCTATTCCATATTCACAAGTCCTTTTCTAGAAAGTAAATCAAACGCACTAGCCTGCAACCATAGGAAGAAAAACGTATGACCAGATTTTAAAGTGACAACGTAGACTGGGCTGCATCCTTTACTTTTCAGCTGATACTCTGAAAAACCTTCTATCGTCAACTTTGACTATGCAATTTTTATTATGGCATTATATTATGCTACGTTTGGACAGAATCACTTCATATGAGATTAAATGAACTGTGTAACCTGGCCAGGTCAACTAGTTTTCAATTATACTTTGGAATATAGTCAGAAAGACTGATCAGTTTTTTTTAATAGCTTTCCTCCTCCCACCACAGTGTGGCAATACTGCCTTTTATAAACGAGTACCATATAGTATGCAGTGTAGTTGTCTCTCTCACCAAACAAAAATCGGTCCAATATTCAAAGTATTAATTCTTGAAAACCCTGCAAAGTTTACTGATTAATAACCATGGTACTGCAACTCTAATTGAATTTTAGTCTGTTCTATGATTCTGTGATCTTTTTCATATGCCTGTATTCATCTGCTTTTCTCAGAGAGGGCACACCACCACACAGGTTTTAAATGGTTTACATTTGAGGTTTCATTTGTTCCTCAATTACTTTCTGGTGGCAACCAAGAGTGTTAAATTATAGGCCTTCCTAAATCAAAGGTTCTCATTTCACTGTTCTTACATGGGAATCTGCTCTAGCTATGTCCTGCTAAGAGTAATACCTTTGTAAAAGGGTATGAAAGTAGGTCAGCCATGCTGCCATAGTTAATTCCCATGCATTTGTGTGGCTCTTGATAAGACCTCTTAATAAAGATATTTTTAATGCCATAGCACAGAGTGTTTGCTCTTTGAAAGAATATTAAATAAACAGTGTGCTAATCAATCTGTAACATGAAGAGACTGCAAGAGCCAGATAACTTCTGCTTGATGCGTGTTTCTAGTAAGTAATGCACCGTAGATTCTTGACAACTCAACTTCTGTCCCCCTGAAACTCCCTTTGCTCTCCTTCCTTTTACTCTGTTGGATCCACTCAGCACAACATAGCTGAGACGTTCTCCCCCTTCCCAGTGACAAAAGGGCACATCAAAAGCCTTGCTGCTTATTTCTCACACAACTCCTCCAAAAACTACTTTTTTCATCTCTTCCCCCCCTTACTTCCCAGTTTAGATTACACTCTTGGAACATAAGAATTACCATACTGGAGCAAAACAGAGGAACCTATCTACTTCAGAAGCCCTGCAGAAAACCATTATGGATAACCCCTCCCCACAAGGAAAGTTTCTTCTTAACCTGCATTCTTCTTAAACCATGCCATGAAGAATGAGGGCTTATGCCTGCTCCAAAATTGTTTTTTAATTCCTTTCTCCTACATCTCTGAATATTCTTGTTATGCATACAAGTGCCAGTCCCTTTTTGAATCCTGCTGAGCCTTTAGACCTCAATGATATTGTTATGGACAAGGATGACCCATTAAGGATTAATGGGGTAGTCACCCAGGCAGAAGCTTCAGAAAGAGTGGATGTAATACAAGTAATGAGCCAGAGAGCTGTTCGGGAATACAGTAAATTTAGTAGCCAAGGTTCACCTCATGGCCCCAAGAGGGGAGTATGGAGCTAATGCTGTTTTCCAGGTTCCAAATGCAAAGTGTAGAACAAAAGCTGTGGCTAAAAAGGTGGTTTTATTAGTCCTCACTGTAAAACCTAGAGAGAAGCCACAAGCAGCTTTTACCCCGCTGTAGCTAATTGAGGGCATCACCATATTCCCCCACTAATGATTGACGTCGCCTAGCTACATCATGGTAAAAGCTGTCTGTACCTTGCCTCCATTAGGGTTTTCCAGCAGGATACTTAATGCATGTTCAGAATCTCACTGTAAAAACACATTTTTGGGCAGTGAAGACCCAGCCCCAGTGTTAACCAGTTGAAAGGAGAGAAGAAGGGGTACCTCCAGAAGCAGACACAAAGTATGTTGCTTCTTGGGACAGAGGCTTGTGTGTGCCCCTTCTATATCAAATACATACCAGCATTAAGCCAAGGAAAGGACTTTCACAATGGCGTTATTTACAAACACATTAGTATTAGAAAAGACGTCCTGTTTTCCCTGCCTCAACAGAGAATGTAAGGCAATTTTGTTGAGTCATGAGACCGATTAAAAAAAAAAAAAGCTCATTTTGGCAGCGAGTGGTATTGTAGTGTTGGCAGCAGCATAAACTAAATTAAATGAAGCAGATGTGTAATAGTAAGATATGCAGGAAAGAAGCATATTTTTGCAATCCATTCTTGTCACACTGGTTAGGCTGCTGGTGGTGGGGGGGCCATTCCTTATATTGTGTGACATCAGTATGTCAAAATTATAGTGATTCATGTGAGACATGCCATGTCAGGCACTGTTAGAAAGGTTATAATGGGCTGGGTAAGATGATAATGTTTATGTTCAGGTGTTACATCTGTTATGGAAGTTATGGACATCTTTGATATAACTATTTCATTCTATGCTGTATAAGACACACCCAGACAGAGAGGAGGCAGGACAACAGCCATCTTAATGGCCCATCAAGACCTTTACAGAAGCAAAAGGCCCAGGAAGGAACTAAAGGCATACCTGAAGAATTACCAGGATTGGCCCATGTGACTCTGGACTCCATTTTAGTTCTTGTAAGGCTACAGGCCACATAGCCAGAGACAGAGGGTATATAAGATCTAATCACATAAACCATTTTGTCTTTGTTCCTGTCCAGCTGCAGACACACACCTACCCACCTCTGGATTAATTCATTTTGCAACTGAATTGAAGGATTTAGACCGATCCAGGTACTGAATGTATACCAGAGGGACTAACCAAGCCTGCAACTCCACAATTCTTCTAGAAACCTGATGTATATGGACTTTCAAATCATTTGTATGTATTTGATTGCTTTAATCCTTTAACATTTCTCTTATTGTTTGTTTTTCCTTTTATAATAAACCTTTAGTTTTAGTTACTAAAGGATTGGCTGGCAGCATGGTATTTTGGGTAAGATCCAAACTTTTAGTGAATAGGTACTGTGGCTGGTCCTTTGGAATCAGAGGAAATCTTTTGAGTAAAGAGCAGAGTTTAAATAACTGGTCTCTTTACTGGGCCTAATGGCAGTTTGGGAGCCAGAGATGGAAATGCAGTAAAGGGGGCTGTGTGTATTTGTATAGTGGCTTCTTGATAACCAGTGTGGTGGAATTAGAAGCACTGTTTGTGGCTGGTTGGGAAGTCTGACTACAGTGTCACCCACCAGTGCTGGAAGAATCTGCTCTCCTTTTACAGCCTGCCCTGACCCTGGCATTATCAGTTGGCTACCCTGGGCATGGACAGGGCACAGTTCTGACCAGTTTTTAAACAGAATCCAAACTTTAAAATGGTTCAATTTTAACTCCTGAACACAAGATTTTAGAAGTGTCATCTCTAACCAGTTAACCAACCCTACTGTTTACTCCTTCAAAGGCATTTTATGTCACTTCGTTAGTTAATTTTATTTAGGCTTCTATTTAGAGTTTTATTGGTAAATGTTAGTAAAAGTTGATTTCTCTGTTCACAAACCAGATTTCTCTGGTTTCTCTGTACACAAACCAATGAAAATTATTTCTATTGATAGTCAAAATTTACAGATAGGCAAAGCAATAAAAATCTGCTTGAGAATGTATTAGTTTGATTTAAGGATATTTACTTTGTATATTTTGACATGATGTTGATAGTTTGTGTTTCAATGGTTATAAAAAGCTTTAATTTTTTGAATCTCAGCATCAACTGTCATTAAATAATTATCTTAACCCCTTGCTGTCTGCCCCTCCTTCCCATAATTTCCTGCAACTGTGAAAATGTAAATAGATTAAATTTGCGTATGGAAAACATCAAGGTTTCCCAATAAAAATCTAATCCTTCCAAACCTACCTGTAATGCAGCGGTACCTAGAGGTCAGGGACCCATTGTGCTAGGCATTGTACAAACGTAACAGGAAGATGGCCTCTGCCCTTTGCTTCCTGAGTTATACCAGGAGTAGAGAAACTATTACAAAGAATATTCTCAAACAATGGCCTAACAGTTCTAAAGTAATCAGCACTATTGGCAAAGGAAGCATGTAACTAAACATTAATTAAGGAAGCAGTAACAAGGTGCATACACTCTCATACCTAAACACACAGCATCATTTCTGTCAAAGATCAAAACTATTTCTCCCAATTCTTGTCTCTCCAGGCAACATGGTACCAGTCTATTCCAGTCATTGTTATTAAAAAGCCTGCAAAGGATCCTCCACTGCACCTTAAAGATGGCAAGACTTGGGGTCATCCTGAGGTCTCTCTGGATGAGGGCTCCCCAAAGAGAAGAGCCAGTTACAACTTGTCTGCCGATTGCCAGTGCCTTTGTAAAGTACAAAAAAGGAGGCTACTGAAAACTCATAGTAAAGCTATTCATAATCTTGAAACAGGACTACCTTGCCATAAGAGCCTTTTATCAGGAATAGGGTCACTTGCGCACTGCTCTCAAAGGGACATGTTCAAAGATTCCTACGCTCATGAGGTACACGTTTGTTTTAACAGACTGGCGATAGAATAAAGCCATACTTCTAACCAAACATCCTCCAGGCATACGTTTCATTGTTCCTTATTCTCTCTAAGCTTCATGAAGAAACAGTAATAATCAGCACATACTACTTTCTTAAACTACAATTTATTCTGTTAACAGGTTTCCAAACTCTCCCCTTCTATATTGCATGAGCATTTGGTCCTACAGGTAGTAAGGTTCCTCAAGATCCTCCACCACCTATTTTGAATGTGCTGGTATACAGACTGTGATGTATTAGGCCTGCTCTACCCCAGAAAATTTTACTGGCAAAACTTGCCTCTGTCAGAACTGCCACACGTCCACACTCAATTTTAAGTCCTGCCAACAAAATCACCAACTTTCACCAGCCAAGTTAAACCAGTTTCCTGAGCAACACAAGTCTATCAATATATTTCTTCTGGTCTAATGTCAGCATGGATGCAGAATTACTTGGATTAGTATAAGCAGTCCTTCAGCAACAAGCCCACAACACAACTGTACCCAGAGCAGTGACTGTTCTGGTTGAATTCTTGATCTCTGCTGCTCCGGTGTCACAGTGATGAGAAGCCTGCCTCCCATTTAAAACGCCCAGCATGTTTTGCAAATGCCTCTTTTCCAGTTACCCTACCTTTGCAAGCACAGCTATACAGACCTGGCTCCACTTCATCCTTCTGCTGCTGCACGATCAAAGAGAAAGACCCTAGATTTCCTCAGCCTATGAGGGCAAAGCTTTGGAATTCTCCCAGGATAAAGGTGTGTATGGGCAAACTGCAGAGGCATGGAGACCCAGGGGTACAACAAGGAGGAAGGCCAATGAAGAGAAAAGAAGCTGCAGCACGGTTACCAGAGAGAGGAGCACAACCTCACTTTCTTATCTTGAACCGCTTGATGCCATACTGAGCCAGATCCCTACCTTCCTGACAACAATAGTGGACACCTCACAACCTAGAACTGGTAACTGAGAAGGTCATTGAGGATGGAGAGTGCCAGGATGACCAAGAACTAGGTGCTCTTCGAGGCCCAGCTGGACCCACAGAGCCAACTAGTCACTGAGGAAAGAGACATGTCAATTTACCCATGTAATTTAATAGGGTTGCCCCATTAATGCAGGTCATTTTGTTTATTTTCTCTAGGGCAGGCAGCTAAAACTTCCAGCCACCTCTTCTCAAAATGGCAGCTAAGCACATGCGGAAACAAAATAATTCAAAATTCAAATTCAAAGTAATTGAACTTTTGAACTACCTGCCTTATTTAAGAGCACAAAATGGCAGTATTAGGCAATGTCCCAAATAAAAAATATTTTTATGTACCCTTACATGGGAATATGTAGGGGAGTTTCAGCAGTCATCTTCCTCACCTACATCTCATACATCCAACCATAGCTGTCTGTTTATCAGTAACCTCAGCTGGATTCCCAAGGATACACCTACTGAGAGATTTAGCATGATAATGAAAGAACATGAATAACATAGAGTCAAAACCCGGAGTTTTAAACAATCTCAGATGAGCAC
Source organism: Mesoclemmys tuberculata (assembly GCA_007922155.1). NCBI lineage: Eukaryota > Metazoa > Chordata > Testudines > Chelidae > Mesoclemmys > Mesoclemmys tuberculata. Next base: position 6,595,820 of record ML677084.1, read on the forward strand.
TAAACGAATTCATCAAACCACTTCAGCAGCTGTGGACTGTGGTCACAGGAGCGTAATTATGTATATTTGTGTACACTAATACACTTCTCAACTGTACAATAAGATTATCAAACGTTTCTGAAAATAAATTATGAAAATAAAGCTGAAATGTTATTGGAACTGCAATTCTCTTACTCATTCCTCTACCACACCACACTAAAGACATTTTATAGCATTCAACTGAGAAAGGGGAAGATTTTCCTTTTTAATAACCTGACACATTCAAAACCTAGACTATAGTTTTCTATTTTATATCTAGTTAATTCTAGTCAAACATCTCATCAAGACAGACATTTAATGGTTTCAAGTAGAGCAACACTTTAGCATTTGGATAATTTGTATTTGGAAAGCATATTTTAGGGGAAGTTGAGAGGGAAGAACACAATGACTACAGGGCTACCACATGAGCTTTGATCATGCAGTGAACAGGGGCTGACAGCAGCATCATCACAAAAGCAGGAAGAGATTAAGACATCTTTTATTACCTATGTGATTGCAAAATGGCTGAATCACAACCAAGTCTAAACCCAGCCACTGATGATAGCCAGGATACTCTTAAGACTTTGAAAGTCTCTTCTATAATCCAAAATACCTCTTTGGCAAACATTTCCACATACTCTGAACCAAATGTTATTTAACTAGTGCTCACACAAGCAGCTTCCCAAAGGAGGCAACTATTCATCAGAAAATGAAGACTGTACATTCCTACTATAATGTAGTGCAGTGGTTCTCACCTTGTGGCTCATGGGGTCTTTCAAAGTGGCTCAGGGCTCACTCCCCTCCTGCTGGCTGCAGAAGGGAGCTGCTGCTTAAGGACCCAGGAAGAGCGCATTGCTACAAAACCGGTGCAAGCTCCTTGCTGCACCCAAGGGGATGGGAGATCAGCACTCCCCACCCCCGGTTTCAGCAGGTAGCATGGCAAAGCGCTCTGCCTGGATCCCTAGGTTCTGGGGTCCCTGCTGGAGCCAGAGGTAAGGGAGCACTGGTCTCCCGTCCCCCTGGTTGCAGAAGGGAGCCACTGCCTAGGGACCCAGGTGGAGCACACAGGACTATAGGACATGTACAGTTTCCCTACTGCAGCCAGGGATGGGAGATCAGCAAGGAGGCAGCCTCTTCGCTGAACTCCTTCCATATGGCTGCAGTGGGGGGAGGAGGCTGCTGGAGGAGCAGTCAGGACCTATCATGCTTGAGAAAAGGGGCAGGACTCTAAAAATCATTGCCTTTTGGTTTGGCCTGTACTTAGCAGTCACACACTGAGACTTAGCTGCTGGGCCATGTGTGCTTCAGTGTGTAATGACAGTCACTAATCTACACTAGTGCTTTGTCTGTAAGTATGTGACATACTGTGAGTCATTTGTAGGTGTCAAATAGTGAATGTAAAAATGAGCACAGTAGCATCAAAATATTTACTTCAAATATGTAGTATTTGTAACCCTTAATGGTGTATACGTTAATACTTTTTTTATTAGTTGATAGACTGGTGGCCCTTCAGGGTTTTAAAAATTATATCTGTAGCCCTCAAGCCAAAGAAGGTTGGGAACCACTCATGTAGAGTCAGTTAAGAGAGTAAATAATTCTTACATCTGTTTTTCATACCAAAAAACATTAATAGACTTTAGTGTAATACAATCAATATTTAACATACTAAAATTGACTCAATAGCAATTTAACACTCACATGACTAGCTTCAGATGTGATAGTCAAACATTTTCTCAATAATTGATGAAGTTTTCCCAACACATCATTGAGATCACATCAGAAATTGAGAGACTTGGAGTCATCCAAGACATTTATTTTAGAACAGTCTCCTGGGCAATTGACAAAACAGAAGCATAAGAATGAACCTGCTCACCTTGTTCCAAAACTTTTAGTAATTATGTAAGTAGCAGTAACAGTGATCTTAACAGCAAAAGAAAACGAAGAATTAGGCATGTTAGATAACAAGTACCCAAGATTAAGATTGATGTGGAAATATGCAGTGTGTTCTTTTTAATATGATACCAATGATCACTAAGAAACACAGCACAGTTCTTCCCGGAGTGGACAATAACTACTAAACCATGTCTTACCAAAGCAACTTGAAAAACGAATAGACTAAGGAAAAAATCCCTACTGTTCTTTAGAGATAACAGTTTGAAGGAACTGACTACACAGAATCTCTCTCCTCTTACCAAGTACAATTTAAACAAAGGAAAATCGGTTTTAGTAAGGTTTTGGACAGGGTTACTTTGGAGAGCTGACACACAAAGGCTTAGGAGCATTTTGGTGCTGGAAGCACCCACCACAAGGTGTTTCACAATTATGTCCACATACAGAGTATTGCTTGCAACAACGCTTAAGCGTTGTCAGCCCGGTTACAGTTGTGCTTGCTAAGACCAAGTCTTGTTACCACTGTGCCCTGTCCCAACTTGCTTCTGTAGTAATAGTGCAGACACAAAATGGTGACATTACAGATGCAACTGGTCTTCCCAAATTAGTCCCAAAAAGAACCTGCAACTTCTCCAACACAACCACTGTGCAATGAGTCCTAAATCCCTTTTTGTTCCGAGCTGCTAACTATACTATAATGTTAGGCATATATTTCATTTAAGGTGAAATGCACCAAATCTTCAAGATTCCTTGTTACTAAATTTAAAAGATTATATTCAATAATAGTAATGCCATTCAACAATTGCATAAGATACATATATTTCTGAATGTAAAACCTGAAAAATGCTAACATATACTGTTAGCCCTTTTTGACCCAAGCAGGTAGTCAAAATATGAGGCCCTGCAAATTATTTCTGTAAAGAGCAGAAGCTGATGATAGAGTCAGTTATTTCTTTGATGTAGTCCTGTTTAATTACAAACAATGTGCAAAGTATTGTACACCTGCTGGTCTGCATACTGAGGAACAAGAAACCAAAAAGATACACACCTAGAGCATACGAGAGGCTCTTTTTGTAGTACTGCACAACTAACCAAGTTACCATTCCATGGCACACAGTCAAGCACCCATGTTTTTGTTTGTTTTTTTTACACAGACATGGGAGGGGTAGGTGGACATGCATTGCTGGTGTTCTCACAGAGATTGCAACTTGGACAGCTTACAGCCTGCCTGGTTCTATCAAAAATTTTCATGGAATCAACATGTTCAGTTACCCAAACATCTGCAGGGAAAATAATACAGCAGGATACAGATTATCCAGCAAGTTCTTGGAATGCATTGGAGGCATCTTTTCATTACAGAAGGTGAACACAGCAACTAGGGGAAAGGCGGTTGTAGATTTGATTCTGACAAAAAGGGAGGAACTGATTGAGAATTTGAAGGTGAAAGGCAGGTTGGGTGAAAATGATCATGAAATGATGAGGTCATGATTCTAAGGAATAGTGGGAAGAAAAAAAGCAAAAGAAAGACAGTAGACTTCAAGAAGACAGACTTCAGCAAACTCAGAAATTATAAGAACCTGTGGGAAGCTGCCTAAGGGAAAAAGAATTCAGGACAGTTGGCAGTTTTTTAAAAAAGGAAGTCATTAAGGACATAAGAGTAAACTATCCTAATATGTAGGAAAGATGGGAAAGTATAGTAAGATATCACTGTGACTTAACCAGGATGTTTCCAATGATCTAGAACTAAGTCATACAAAAAGTGGAAACTATGTCAAATTACAAAGCCTGACTATAAGAAACAATACAAGCATGTACAGACAAAATAGAGGCCAAGGCACAAAACAGTATTATATTAGCAAGGGACAGAGTAACAAGAAAACATTTTACAAATATATTAGAAGCAAGAGGAAGACCAAGGGCAGAGTAGGCCCTTTACTCAATGACAAGGGAAAAACCACAGCAAATGTAGCACGGCCAAAGTGCTAAATGGCCCCCCCCTCCCCCGTGCCCAGTTTTCACCAAAAATATTAGCAATGGCTGGACAACTAACATAGTTAACATCAGTGTAAACGGGGTAGGTCTGAGGCTAAAATATTGAAAGAACAAGTTAAGAATTACTTAGATGAGTTAAATATCGTAAAGTCAATAGGGCCTAACAAAGTCATCCTAGAATATTTAATGAACTGGCTAGAGAGATTTCTGTTTCCATTAGTCATTTATCTTTGAGAACTCATGGAGGAGAGATCTCAGAAGACTGGAAAAGGGCAAATATAGTACTTACCTATAAAAAGGGGAATACAGGCAACCCAAGGAATTATAGACCAGTCAACTTAACTTTGGAACTGAGAAAGATAACTTAGCAAATAATCAAACAATTTGTAAGCCCCCAGATGATAAAGTGGCAACAGTCAACATGGATCTGTCAAGAACAACTATCAAACCAACCGAATATCCTTCTTTGACAGAACAACAAGCCTGGTCAATAGGAGGAAGCAGTAGATGTGATCTCTCAACTTCAGTAAGACTTTTAATACGGTCTCATATGATCCTCTCAAACAAAAACATAGTTACTTACCAGTAACTGTTGTTCTTCGAGATGGAATGGATATGAGCAACACACTTAGGTGTGTGCGCGCCCTCGTGCACGGTCTCCGGAGAACTTTTTCCCTAGCAGCCCCCTGTAGAGGCTGGTCTCGGCGCCCCCTGGAGTGCCGCCCTCATGCGGCGGTACATAGGGCGCTGCCGGCCCCTCCCCTCCTCAGTCCCTTCTTTCTGCCGACTCTGACAGCGGGGACGGAGGGTGGGTGTGGAATGGATATGAGCAACACATCTCGAAGAACAACAGTTACTGGTAACTAACTGTTTTCTCCTTTGAGTGATTGCTCATATGCATTCCACTTAGGTGATTAACGAGCCATACCTGGAGGTGGGTAGAAGTTACAGGTGAGCTGCCCGCAGCATGGCTCTGCCGAAACTTGTGCCCTTCCTCGTCTGCCGGCGTAGTGCGACATGAAAGTGTGCACTGGCGGCCCGGCGGTGGCTTTGCAGACGTTGTGCAAAGGTGCCCACTACGGGTGTGGCCCAGGCACTGGTTGAGGGCACTGTGATGACCTCTGAAAGCGGTGCTTCTCAGCAGCACAGAGCGGTACTTGATGCATGGGGTGGTCCGCGGGGAGACACGCTGGTGACCTTTCCATCTGGATTACTGCTGTAACTAGAGGTTCGCTTCCTGGAACAGGTATGTAAGACCCATGCAAAGGGATAGGGCTCATTACATTTCATCAAATGCAATCTCCTCACCTCCTCCCCGCCATGTGGTTTGGAAAAAAATATGGGGAGGAAATTTATCTTGATTACAACAAAAGATAGGAACCCATCCTGGGTAGAAAGGCCAGATGTTGGCAAAGTTGGACCTTGTCCTTATAGACTACTGTATAAGGAGGCTCCAAGGTCCCGGCCTTAGCGTTGGAGAAGCTTCTTGCTGAAGTGGTAGCCACCGGGGGAGGTAGCAGGGGGAGCGGGGGCCTACCTTCTGTGAAAGCATGAGCCGGGGCATAGAGATGTGAGTTCAAAAAACTCCTGGGGCGAGCAGAACCTTGGACACTTCATGTCCCAGACCAACACGACAAGGCCCAGTTGGAAAATACCCCACTTAGGAGGGAAATATAGGCATGACCTAAGGATGCCAGGGCCCATCACAGTGGGGAAAAGACAACCTGCTGAGGCAATCCACCTTGTTGCTCCTGACCCCCGGGAGGTGAGGCAGTTAAGCGGAGATCGTGCCTCGCTGTGAAAACCAACTGACGGGGGGCTTTCTTGCAGAGGATCGGGGAGTGTGCTCCTCCCCTCCTTTGCGCTGATGTGCCGGCGCCTGTACCTTGACCGACGGAACCAGTCCCTGAATGGGACACCACGCAAGACCTTCACCAGTGCAGGGAGGCTCGCATGGGTAGGGAATCTATTGGGTGGCTGTTTGGTGCCTATATCGAGGCCACCTACCCCTGAAGCAATCTGAGTCTCCGGCGGCCCAGAGTTGCTACACATGTGCAAGTCACCATGGGACCTACTAACTGCAGGCAGTGTCCTAGATGCTGTCGTGGACACTGTTGCAGCTGGGAGACGGTATGGACCATAGCCTCGGAATTCGGCTGGGGCGGGAAGGCTCTGGCCTGGGACGCGCTCGCCAATGAGTAATGCCAGCCTGCTGCACGTGGAGCAGGAGTAAGAGCGGGGGCCACGGTCTCCCACACCCAGGACTGGGATCTGTCCCAGGCCATCCAGACAACTCGGCAAGGGAATATCTGTGTACGCTATGTCTCAGGTGGGCAGCCACCACAACTCTGCATCTGCTGGTCACATGTAGATATGAACTAGGAGCAGCCAGAAGCCCCCATTCCTGTCCCTACGTGTAAAGAGTTAGAAGGCCTTGGCATGTAGAGCCTCAGAGAGCCAAGTGCGGTCCTGGAGTCCCTCAGACCATGGGGCTTCACAATGGTCCGATCAGAGAGGAAGACCAACCCATCGTAGGGGAAGCCCTGAACGATCACTGCCTCTCCTGGGACAGGCCCAAGGATTGCAGCTATGAACGCCTTGTTGTGGCAATGGCAGAGGCTATGGTCTTAGCTGCTGAACCAGCAGCATTCCTGAACGTCTAGGGTGCTGCCCCAGCACCACAAATCGCCCATCCAGGACAGTGGTGAAGTCTGTGCCCTGGCCCCGTGGCAGGGTCTTAGTAGACTGCCTGAGGTCATTTTATAGTGAAATCCATATCCATCCTAGAGGGCTGATGGTTGGCAAACCTGACCTACAGGGCTGCCGCGGACAATGAGCCGGGACACAGCACCCTGAATCCAAGGGCTGGGTCTTGAGTAATCAACAGCCCGGGCCTTCCGGACGGGAGATAACACTTCCCCCCTGCCATCTTTGACGTAGAGGTGCCGAATGGGGGGGAGTTCCATAGGGCCCCATCGCCTCAAGAGTCCAATCGTGGACCCGCAGGGCCACCCACACTAGAGATGCCACCGCCAGCCCACTGAAGCAGGCAACCTTGGCCTCCAGTGAGAGGTCACCCTCCTGAGCAGCTCCCAGTGCGCCCGAAACCTTCCTGTGGCGCCACGGAATCCCAGAAGACTGCCCCTCTCGGGCAGGAGGAAGGGAACTGCCATGGCACATCCCGCGGGAGCTCCCCGCACACCAAAGGAGTGCACCACAGTGGGTCTCTCCATGGGATCCGACTCCCTAGCCAAGGAGCAGAGACCCTGCCCCGACCTGTGCCAGGAGTGCAGACCGCACCCCTGCTGCATGAGATGGGCCGCCCCAGTCCCAACTGGATGGCCATGGGGGCCAACAAGGCTGCCATTGCCTCTGGGGCCAATGCAGGCCGACCGTGCCCCCCCATTGTGGGATCCTGAGCCACCATACCTATGGGCCCTGGCTGTCCTGCATCACGGGTGCCGCGCCTTGCCAGGGGCTGTTCCCCCACCTCCCACGGCGTGGAGGACAAGGACCACCTCCCCCGCCCCAAGCGGTGCGGATGGGAGACATGCTCTGGGGAGCTCTTGGCACTGACGTGCTGCCTTGGCACTGAGGGCTCCACAGTTTCGCTCACCCCCTGGTGATCGGGTGCGGTGCCGCCCCGATCCCCGCAGTGCTGAGCCTGCCACGAGCACCCTTGGCCGTGGTCTCTGCCTAGCAACCAGGGTCCGCACCACCTCTGTGCAGGTGGACCCCACGTTGCTGAGGTGGGACCCCCCCCAGCACCCCTAGACCCCACGCCCGCCCCAGAGCGGGGGGTGGGTTGGGGGGGGGAGAAACCCTTCTGAGCTGAGCCCTGCAGAGGCACAGGCGTGGGGGCCCGCCTTCTCCTGTTTTTCTTTTTTTTTTTTTTGCTTTGCAGCTGCTGCCGCCGCCGCCGCCGCCGCCTTCTCTCTCTCTTTCTCTCTCTTTTTTTTTTAAACACTCCGAGCTGTCACTCGGCACCGGGGCCACACTGTGCCTCCACAAGGGGGTGGACGCCCCCAGTGCAGGGTGGTGTGGTGGCCCCTGCCCCCTTGTCACCTCTTGGCAGCAGGAGGAGGGGACCCGCAGCCCCGCCTTGAGCGGAGCAGCACCGGGACCGCACCGCGCCTTGAGGGCGGGGGGAGGGGGGGAAAGAGACACCCGACCCTGCAGTGCCGGGTCCTGCTGCGGCACCGGGTCTCGCTCCGCACTCCAGCAAGGGGCGGACCCCCTAGCGTCGAGCACTGCGGCGGTCCCTGCCCCAATGCTGCCTCTTGGTGCGGGGAAGGGAACCCTGCAGCGCCACCCACAGTGGAGCGGCACCGGTCCTGTGCTGTGCCCCAGAGTGGAGGTGGCCCCCCCCCGGGGCTGAGCGCTCTGGTGGCACCAGGTGTCGCCCTGCAGTGCCAGGAGGGAACCCCAGAGCGCCGCCTCTGGTGCAGCGGCACCGGGACCCACGCCGGGTCTCGGTGCCAGAGGAGGGGTGACCCTGCAGCTCCACGTCCTGCAGCTGCACTGGGTCCTGCACCGTGCCTCAAGAAGGGGCGGACCCTTCGGAGCCGAGATCATCAATGGTACCGGGTCTCGCGCTGCGCCTTAGAGCGGGGGATGATCCTCCAGCGCTGAGCCCTGCAGGCACCAGGTCCCATGCTGCGCCTCGGTGCCGGGGGAGGAGGGGGGCACGGCACCGGGTCCTGTCGGTGCCGACCCTTTGGTGCCGAGACCTGTCAACGGCGACCGGGATTCCCCCGGTGGCCGAGTCCTCTCCTCAGTGCTGAGGACTTTCCCTCTGCTCCGGGTGCTCCACGGCAACCAAGGTCCTGCTGGGCGACTACTCAGTGCCAGGTCTGTCCTGGGGAAGCGTCTTGCTCACCCCCATTGCCGTCCAGCGGGAGATTGCGTCCCCGTACCGGGGGTCCCCACCGCTCTTTGGGGGGACCCAACGCGGGCTTGCCCCGGGGCACCAGCCCCTTCTCCCTTGGCGGAAAGGGGGGGGGGGCGCGTAAGCAGGCCGACAAGGCTCTGCTGCCACAAAGCTTCCGGTGACGACGGCGTTGGCAGGGGCACTCTCCCACTCCCAGGAGTCGGGATTGGCACCCTGCACGGGGATGCAAGCTCCGGAGAGGGCTCGACGGGCCGTGGCTGGTGCATCCCCGCCCTCGACCCTGCCCGTGCCCACGGTGCAGGGGAGTGTCCACGCTCCACACGATGCTCTTCCTCTTCAGCACCAGGGGTGCTGCTCGGTGCCGAGTCAAGCCTGGCACAGGTGAGGAACGGCTCAACAGTGCCGCTTCCCCTTCCCCCGCCCGCTCCCGACTGGGGGGGGAGGGGCGGGTGTGTCTTAAACCCAGGTGGCCGGGGCGTGGCTTCCCGCAGCCAGCACAGGGTTTGAATCCCAGCGAGCCCGGCATAGCCGGGTCGCCAAGAGCCCTAAGGCCCTTTCCTACTCTAACTAAAGGTCCTTATCTAACTGGAAACTAACTTAGTTCAGGGTGAACTGCTGTCTAACTACTTACATTAGGGAAGAAAGACTTGTGAGGAGCAAGAGTTGTTCCTGACGACCGTCACAGGTGGAAAGAAGGAACTGAGGACGGGAGGGGCCGGCAGGGCCCTATGTACCGCCGCATGAGGGCGGAACTCCAGGGGGTGCCGAGACCGGCCTCTACAGGGGGCTGCTAGGGAAAAAGTTCTCCAGAGACCGTGCACGAGGGCGCGCACACTCCTAAGTGTAATGCATATGAGCAATCACTCGAAGGAGAACTAAGGAAATATCTCCTAGATAAACCTACAATAAGATGGATGTGTAACTGGTTGGAAAACCATACTCAAACTATTTATCAATGATTCATAGTCAAGCTGGATGGGCATACTGAGTCGGGATCCCACAAGGATCTGTCCTGGGTCTGGTTCTATTCAATTTCTTTATAAGTGATTTGGATACTGGCATAGGGAGCACATTTGTAAAGTTTGGAGATGACACCGAACTGGGAGGGATTGCCAGTGCTTTGGAGATCAGGTTTAGAATTCAAAATGACTTTGACAAACTGGAGAAATGGTCTGAAATAAATAAGGTGAAATTCAATGAGGACAAATGCAAAGTACTAAACTCAGGAAGGAATAATCAACTGCACAAATATAAAACAGGAAATGACTGCCTAGGTAGGAGTACCGCAGAAAAGGATTCAGGAGTTATAGCGAATCACAGAATGAGTCAACAATGTAGTACTGTTGCCAAAACAAACAAAAATAAACTCTAACCAATCATTCTGGGATTTATCAGGAATATTGTAAGCAAGACACAAAGAGCAATTCTTCCACTCTACGCAGCACTGATAAAGACTCAACTGGAGTATGCTGTCCAGTTCTAGACACAATTCTGATAACACATGAACAAATTACAAAATGTCCAGAGGAGAGCAACAAACATTATTAAAGTTGTAGAAAATATTACTTACATGGACAGATTGAAAAAAATTGGTTTGCTTAATCTGGAGAAGAGAAGACCGAGGGGGAACATGATAAGTCTTCAAGTAGTAAGAAGCTGTTATAAAGAGGAGGGTGATAAATCGTTCTTCTTATTCACTGAGTATAGAACAAAAAGCAACAGTCTTATATTGCAACAAGGGAGATTTAGATGAGACATTAGGAAAATCATAACTGTAAGTGTAGTTAAGCACTGGGACAAATTACCTAAGGAGGATTGTGGAATTGGTCACTGGAGGTTTTTAAGAACAGGTTAGAAAAGCACCTGTCAGGGATAGTCTAGAAAATTTTTTGTCTTGCCTCAGCGTAGGAGACAGGATTAGATGACCTACTGAGGTCCCTTTCAGTCTTATGATTCTATGCTTGATTCAGTCTAATTAGCATTTTCTGATAGAAAACTTATGTTGGAAAATTTTTGACCAGCTACAGTTATAAGCACTAAGCACAGGATGACAATTCTTGGCAGATATAATTCCCAGATTTGTGTATTTGAAGCCCTTAAGATTTAAAGATCCTAGAATTTCCCTCTCCTATGCATCTTTTATTACCCAAAATTCCAGTTTACTGATTCTGATTGTAGGCCAGGAGTCAGCAAACTTTGGGAAGGGGCATGCCAAGTCTTCCCCCTCCTCTCCTCATGTGCTAGCACCTGGGGGCTACTATTTGTATTTGTGTGCAGGTGCCTCTCCACCCCCCGGTCAGCTGCGGCAGTGGTGCGTGTGTGTGTCTGTGGACCCATTTCCTGCTTTTTCTCTTTACACCCTCCCCCCCACACACACTGTGGGCCTGGGGAGGGAGGGAGGCCATTGGCCAGGACCTTCACTGAGGAGCCACCATCCCCAGATGGCCCTCCAGTGAGGAGCAGGAGTGAGAGGGGTGGAAGGCTCCAGCTGCAGGGGGAGGCTGCCTGGGATTGCCCAGATGCGCACAGGAGAAGGGGTCAGGAGGACAGGGTCATCGCCCCACTGGCCCTGAACAGGAGCCTCTCCCGGCCACAAGCAGTGCCGCACAGCGACCACTCTTCTCGGCCCCCCCCCGGCCTGCTTTGTACTGGGAGCAGTGCGGCTCCAGCTGAAGCACCCCTCTGGGCCCATGGGGGAAAAGGGCAGGGTCGGAAGGGGGGAGCCGCTGCTGCACAGCGCCGCACTGCTTGGGGCCATGAGCAGTGCCACATGCTGCTCAAAATCATTACATACCACCTTTGGCATGCATGCCACAGGTTGCTGACCCCTTTTCTAAGCTCTCTCCATTCCATAGCTTGGGCACAGTAACAGATGAATGTATATATGAAATATAGCCAAAAGCCATAGACTACTCCTTAATGTTAACCTTTCAATAACATGAAAAAGAATACAGACATCCTGGTCATCAGTTACAATTAATGTGTTATGCAACGTAATATCTCTTGTATCAGACACTGAGCGCCAGTGTGTATGTAGTTTGTGCACGTCACTTGTAGATGATAAACCTCAGAGAAATGACCAACTGCATGCTCACACATTTTACACACAGAGAGAGACAGGTAATTTTTGATAACATTAGAACTTTGGGTAAACATTAACACTGGGAAGTCAGAGCTTAAAGGTAAATGTGAAGGATTGTCACCAGTTCTTGTGTATTTAGGAGATTCAGGCTTTAAACAATTTGTTCCTGGGGTGATTCTTCAGAACTGGAAACCGAGAGGTATCCCTTTTCAGCTCCTTTACTGAAATCAATAGAACTACTCTATATTTACTTCACTCTAATTAAGCACAATTTGGCCTTAGGGCCTGCGCTAGTCACTGACCAACAGAAAGTATGAATGATTATGGTAATAGAAAACAAAATAGTCCCAATATTTAACACTACAACACCAAGCAATATAAAGCCACTGTGAACTCTGGAAATTTCTAAGGATTAAGGAGCACATTCAGAAAATGCACAATAGCAGCTTTAGTATTTTTGTGACCCTTAGACTACCTTGGCTGTTGTCCATTAGTAGTTCATGCTCAGTGACAGGAAAACAAACATCTGATGTATGGAGCGACTGTCAATTTTAATCATTCCAAAACAATTCATTGCTTCACTGTATCACATGCACACCCATTCTGATGTGAATTGTAAACTTATGTTCAGTTCACTGAAAAAAAATACCATGCTCAGTTATACTGGGAATAATTTTGCAATGTTGACAGAATAGCCGAGCAAGACTACGCTGTGTGACGAGGCTAACGTTTCACGTATTTGTTTTCTTTGCACGTTCAATCAACAGGCAGTGATTAACAGATTCAAATTTCACTTTGTCAGAAGGATCCACACAGTAAATACCTTCATAAGCACTATCTTAAATCTTATTAACCATGAAATTAATATCACAGCAGAAGCTAAAAATGCATAATCTATAGTTCTATAAACCAACCTCTCAGGAACCGAATTACAAAATGTTAAGTAGAAATACAATCTCATTTTCATTTTCAAGAAATTACCTGAAATTAAACACTGCACATCTCTCTCAACTTCTAGTTAACCTACCAAGTAAGTGCTAACAAGACACAGATGTTTTCCCTTATACTATGTACTCTTTTGTATCAAATGCCAGCTAAAGAAAATGGATACATTCAGTTAACGTTAGACACTTAAGACTTCAGAAAGTTAATTATATGCAAAGTTATATTTAGAGCAATCTTATATTTGGGAGCATAATTATATCCAACAACCAGCTGAGCAATGATTTACAGACGCTTTACCTTTGCCTAATGGGATAAACATGGGTCTCAGATCATAGCTAGTGACAGGAATAATTTAGGCACAGTATACAGACTGTTTTAAAAAGTTTATTTTTACTCTTTGCAGACATGACCAGAATATTATCTGGAAGAAACATGCTGCATTTAACAGCACTAAAACATCCATGATATTCCACTTTAAAGACATGTACCAAGTCATTAAAGTACTATAAAAAACCTATATTAAAACAATGCTTCCAGACACCATCCAAAGAATTTTAAGTGAAAAACATCTGTTACTATAATTAAAACAGGACTGAATATTACTAAAAGTCATTTTGGTCAATACTAGCAGAAATGCATGTTTCCTAAGCATGCAGTATAGGAGGCTGGTCTGTCATTCATGAAATAACATTTTTCAATTCTATGCTGCAGCTAAGCAAACAGGATGAACAGGCAAGTTACAGGGTCTTCCCCAAACACACAGAACTGGAAGATCACTCATTTTCCCAAAAGTCAATATATTAGTATCTATGATGTAAACATACAATAAGATGCATTGTCTTTTACTGGTCCTGCAAGTTTAACATTGAAACCATTTAACATCCTTCTATCTCCACATTTCATATAAAAATAACACGCAGAATGTTAATTAGGCTGATGGTTACTTGTAACTATTTTGATCAGTGATTACTAATTTATCCATATGTACCAACTTTATTAATATCATCCCCATCTTAAGACTTTGAGAGTCTGGTCTTCTATCCTAGGTTATGAGCTCTCAAGGGTGGTGAGTTTTTGGTCTACTTTTCTGTACAGTGGAGTCCTGACTGGGGCCTTTCCAAGCTATTGCCATACGAATACACAAACTCAAACTAAGGTCACAAGGTAAGAGGAGCTGTCCATGGTCCTAGAACAGGGACACAGCTATGAAAAGCGCTAAAAAATCTAGAGAGCAAAAGCCTAGGAGAAATTTTAAATGCATCATGTTTTACAGCATGCTCTATAGCAGATTTATCCACTTGTCTTAATGAAGACAAAATTTCAGGGCATCTGGATTAGTCAACTTTTTTTGAATAAATCTTGTCTTTTATGCAGTCAAGACTTTTAACAGTACATTTCATTACTCAATTCATACTATCTTCTACTTATCTCCAATTGATTTTCTAAAACACCACAGTTAGGAAAAGTAGCACTCTCAGTAGTATATGAGATTCTCAGCAGAATTGTGGAGTTTTCAGGCTTGTACCTGGATGGGTCTCAGTCCTTTGTTTCACAGCTTCAGCTGTAAATGAATTGAACCAGAGGTAGGAAGCAGAAATGAAGACAAGATGGAGATGGTGCAGCTGCATTTTATAGTCTCTGGTCTGCCATATGGCTTGTTTCAAACACAAGCTCTCAGCACATGGGCAAGGAAAGGCATTTGCAACCCCCCGATTACACACATCCCTACATGTCCTGATGACTCATAGGTGCCATCTTAGCTTCTCTCCCTGGGCTCATTGTAAAGGTAATAGCCTCCAATGAGTAATCAATGCTGACACTAGTGTGCTGTACTACTGGGTTACAGCCCCAGGCAAAAGCGTTTGGATACAGATGCATCACATACATATTTAGAACTCATAATACAACACTGATACATACATATAAATGTGCTTATCAATTGTAGTGAATTATAACCTTGCCATCAGTACTTTGCATGGCATATCCTATACAATGTTTATTTCAGATCTGTAACATTGGTATCAGTAATATTATGACTGGTCATTCATATTCCACACAGCATCAAAAAATGCACCCATTTTATAGGGAAAATATGATTCAAAGAGAATCCTTAGCTATGACCCAATAGTTATGCCCAATACCTACCATCAATAAGTATCAGTAAGTTACTGACCATAATTTCAGGACATGTTTGATTTTGGCTCCATTCATATGGAATTACAGAATTACTTACCACACTGCACTTAGATATACACAGCCTTCTCTCCTCTGGTCCCCATTACAAAGGGATCCAGAGACATTCCCTCCACTTCAACTCTTAACAGGAGTCGCACTTTATTTCTTAGTGTTCCTTAATGTCCAGAAAAACTTAGTTACCATCCCATTAAGTATCAAAGAACCCAACACCATCCAAAACGTATAACAAATGCATATGACATTTTTAATATAATCTGACAACTCAGACATAGCAGGTTAAGATAGTTTATGATAGACAGGGATGTGGGGTCAGTTATGGGCTTTTTTACTTTTGTACAAAGGCCTGATAATGTTGTTTAAACTATTTTCAACCATATCTGCATCTTAATGTTTTGTTTGAGAACAACATCATGGGCAAGCTCTTTATCAGTAAGAATGCCTAGTGAGAGACTTCTCTTGCTGGTATTTTTGTTTACAAGTAAATTTAAGATCATAACATGAAAATACTGAAATAAATTGCAGTGTCAGCAACACAAATACAATAACTATGTTAACATAGGAAAACCAAGAAGTGAAATTAGCCATTTTAAAATCATTGTCTAAGGTGAATGAAATAAAAAAAACTTAATGCTTTTAAGAATTAATTTCAGTTTTTCAATCTGCAATAATAGAGACATGAATGTTATGAACATATAGTTCTTACATTTTCCCCATTAATGATAGTTGTATTTTCTGTGACAAGATATACTGTTTGTTTGTTTAGATGACAAGGTGATAAATGATACACTTTGTTAAGTGATACATATTTGGCACTATGTTATAAGATCTACTTGTTAAAAAGGTGACTAAGAATAAGGAACTGTTCCTCACCATTTCATTCGGCAGCCATTCTTGTCCCCTCTCTCTCTAAATAAAATGTATTCCAAGAAAGATTTATAAAGGCAGTGTTTGTTTATATATAGCACTTGTACAGGATGGTTGTGTTGCTATAACTTCCACCTCTTTCTCTAGCAAGTGGTCAGCAGCACAGGTAGGAGCACAAAATAAAAACATGCTTAATTGTCTTCTAACACCTGCACTTCCTTCCCACCCAACCCCCTCCACCTCCAAATAAAGCAAATAGACTGCCCATTAATAGTGAGACAAGGTGGATGAGGTAATATCTTTTATTGAATGAACTTCCGTTGGTGAGAGATGAGCTTTCGAGCTTACACAGATTTCTTCTTCCTTGAAAGTTTGTCTCTTTCACCAACAGAAGTTGATCCAATAAAATATACTGACTCACCCACTGTGTCTCTCTAATATCCTAGGACCAATACCAATATCTAACCAGATAGCCATATAATTTTTAGCTTTAGCAATGGAGCAAATATACAGTATTTACACTTTTCCAAATTTAAGCACTTTGTTTTTGATGTGCAGAAAAGCTTTAGCTTTAATTACTTTTGGTTTCAGTTTAGTTAGCAGGTGAAGAGAATACATCTTCATTTTGGGCTAGTTCATTCAACGCTGAGAAACCAACTGGGAGTTGCAAAAACAATAAAGTTTGTTTTCTTTTTCCAATCTATTAATAAAAGCCATGAGGAAGAGGATGAGATCTAATTCTAAAAACTTGAAAAACATGGGCCAGATTTTCAAAAGGTACTTAGGCATCTGAAGATGCAGACCGGTGCTTCTAAAAATCCTACTAGTCACCTATCTGTATCTTTTGGTGACTCCATACCTTTTAAATTCTGGCCTATAGTGACCAGAATCAATCTCTCTATTCACTACTGTTAATACTTCCTTTGTTTAATAAATCAATTTTAAATTCAAGACATGCTTTAATAAGCTTACTTTTTTATCTAATGTACCCAACACATTTAAGGTAATTTTATTTAGCCAATAAAAATATTTAAAATGCTGCTTTTGTGCAGTTTTAATTTAATTCCTAGAGAAGAATTTGAATTAACATATTTGAGCAATTATATAGCTTCACATACATGTAGAGATACACTTAAGTTCCTAGTTAGCAAAAAAGTACAAAATTTAGCATAAAGACTAATTTAGTTGCAAATCAACATATTTTAATGGTTATATGAATTAATAAGAAGGAACCTTTCTTTAGGAAAACAACTAAAAAAATACAAAAATGTAAAACAAGATTAAAACCCATTATTTAAAAATCAAGATTTCCTGTTTGTCTATTTTAATGATGATTAAAGCCAGTTATTTAAATCAATTCACCTTGGTAATCTCTAAAGAATGTCTAAGTAGATAATCACCAAATAGAACTCAATACTTCCTATGGCAGTTGAGCTAGGAGAGAAGATGGCCCTCGAATGGGTTCCTCCTACAAAATGATCAAATGAATGAAGACGTTGGAGAACTATTGCACACAAATCAGTCAATAACTGAGCAGTTTCTAAAGCAAATCCATATTAAGTTTCTGCATGTATAAGTGTAGTTATGTCCTGAATATTTCTACTGGCTGGTTTTTATCAAGGAGACTTGTAGAAGTGAACACTATCCCACAGCTAGAGAGATTTTCACTGGGACTGAAGAGTTCTCTAAGTGACACTGACAAGATCTGTTTCTCTAGCACTCTTGGCCTATACTCTTCTAGTGCACTGCTCTTTCTGTTGCCAAAGATGCCCCAAAGCACTACAAAGTGCAAGATGAAGTGGAGAATACCACAACTGTTAAGTCTGAAATAGGCAACTACCTTTCTTTTTTTTAAATTTAAATTTTAGGAAGTTTTCTAAATTGTTGCTGTTTTGACTCCTGGCTTCTTACAAATGCTGATTCCTTTTATCACACAATTATGAAGAAACCTGCAAACATTGTCCTTGTTCCCCTTCTTATATGAATGAGAACTTTGTTGATATCACTTTTTGAGAGGCAGTTTGTGGTTAAAAATGCACGAATAGAGAGAATTCAGAAAGTGTGATCAATGACTAAGCTTTTGTCGCAGCCCAGACTGTCATGGCTCCTTTTCCAGATGCTTCTAGGAAGGGCCAACATTCCCAGGAAATAAGAAAAAGGTTTTAAGCAACATCATCGTATGCTCTTAAAAAATGTGCATTTTACGTTTGAAAGTTTATTCATGCATCTTACAGGGAACAGTTCTAGTTTCTTTTGATACATAGCTTTTCCTTGATATGAGCCAGAATGAGTATTTCTCATTTATGCACTTAGAATAACCAAATGTGACTTTAGAAAAAATTTCAGTAATTAAAAAACCTACTGAGATTACCACCGCTTGTAGTAGAGAGAGAGAACCTGGTGCACCAGGCCTGATGCAAGATCTGACGCCTGAACCAGAGGCTGTGAACCAGTCAGGCCATGTATTTAAGTAAATGTTTACAAATTCACTGTCCAGTATAAGAACTTGGCAAAGTTGTTGGTGTACTAGGCACTAGACATGTAAATATATTTTAGCTAGTACAGATACATGTCAATCTACTACAAGATGAGATGGTTTGAGAGAACAATGAATAAGGACATTTTGATCAAGATATTAGGAAAAGGGGAGGTAGCAAATATATGTCATGAAATACAGAAGGTCAAGGTGTGTAAATTGTGTATTCCATTTGTTTGTCTCAGCCTATAAATGTCAGGGTACTTCGTCTTAAGCCTTTGTCCAGCTTAGGGGCAACAGAAAGTCCTGCTGCTTACTGAGCTGAGTCCATTGTAACAAGCATACATGTCTTAGTGTAACTGCATACATTGATCCAGGGACCTAGTACTGTGCTTCATTGACAATGAATCTGGCCGAGTGCCTTCACCACCGAACTCTGCCTTTGGTCTTCCTTTATAAGTAACATCAAGGTCTGCTGAATTAAAATGCTGCACTATCTACTAACAACAGTGAAGGTCCAAGGACAGAAGCACTGAGCAGCCTAAACAGTGCTACCGAGGCAACATTAAAACCTCCAGCACTTAACCACAGGAGTTAGTACAATCAAGGCCTGCAGAACCAGTAACCTGCACAGAGCTGGTGACAGCACGTGGAAAGAACACACACGCAAGCCCATTAACAACATCCCTGAGGTCTCTGGGCTGGCCAAAGCTGGTAGTGCAGTTATTTCTTTCCTCCCACTTGGCCTAACAGCAATCCCATGGTCAATTAAGTAATGGCACTGAAGGCTACTGTCCAGTCCTCAGCTGGAAGGATACAGGCAACAGCAGAGGCTATTATGCAGGGTGGATTGATTTAAATCAGCAAGAGAAAATCATATTATTTAAATCAAGTTTCCCACTGATACTTCCTCACATTTCTTAAACAATGGTGTAAATTTGATCATTAAAACATGTTAATTAACAACTCAATATAGCATTTTACAACATCTAGGAGGGTATGCTTGGTGTAATTTTTTAGATAACTTGATTTTTATTAATTTAGGGAACAGTACATCAACAGTACATAAAACCTGTGTCAAACTACACATGCAGCAGCAGTATATTAGGAATGGTAATAACTAAATCACACACACACAAACATAATAGCACTTATATTTTTATTAAATTAAATCTTAAATGTTACATAAATGTTTCACATTTGCAATTGCAGCAGTTTCCTGAGTTGCCAGCTGTCCTTAATAAAATTCGGAAAAAAAAAGTTTAACACTAAACGCATGCTGTCCTTAAAACTTCTACAACTCCTACTGTCATTTGTATTCATAGACTAAAACAGAAATGAGTTTTCCTGCTTTTTTAATTCCCAGTCAATTTCTTAGCTTTGAGTGAATAATACCAAACGACGAAAATATTTTCTCTGTGCCTGCAGCGGAAGCTACTGGTGTGAAAAGTTGACTTAGCAACTGAAGGAACTCTTTTTCAAGGTGCCTGGCTAATGATTTCCACCAATTCAGGGGAGTGATTTTGTTCAAAACATCAACAGTAAACATACTGTTTAAATGGTTCCGCTCTAAATTTAAGTTCTCCAGAAATTGTTGAGAAAGCCATGGAAGTCTTGTACAGCATCTGGCAGCATACCAGCTCAATATGCTAAGGCCTCTCGGTTATTAAACCTGGAATGTCTGCAGTTCCAAACAGTTCACAGCTAATATGACAAATATTAGTAAACCACCAGTTAAGTTTCACTGGTCTCTCAGAAAAGTCTTCAGTCTATCATTTATATTAATTTTCAGTAATGCTGAAGTACTTTTTCTAGATTTGAGCCTCATCTTGGATACCAACAGAAATCTCAAAATTTTAAAGACCATATTCACAACAACCTGCAAAGCTCAGGTTGAGTGCTGAGTGCTGTAACTCCAACTGAAGTCATTCAGAGTTGGTGGAGCTACACACAAGAAATTTTGAGTATTTCAAGAGTGAAGTCAATCATCATTACTAGGGTTAGGGTAAACTTAAGACATGTAAAAATGAAGGCAAGTGATTACTAAACAAATGCTCTATAACAATATTGTGCTGAGCTGCTCAGTACTTGACTCAGCTAATGCATTTCATAAGCCTGGTCATCTGTAGCTTTTTCGTGGATGTGACCTTGGTGCACCTCAATGAGAAATATAGATTTGACAAGCCCAAAACCAAAACTGTCTCAGAACATACTGCATGTGTCACTATATCAAGATCCAATTGCCCAATGACCAGAGGATGTCATCAGCTTGAAGTAACTGCTCCCATTTTCATTTGTAAGCAACTTCTTCTTATGCATTACATCAACAGTTTAGGGGTTAATCTTAAGAACTGCTAGCGCAAAATTACTTTTATTTAGTACCTTGCTGTGCTTGGCTTCTTAAGAACAATAAAGAATCAAGATTCTCTATCCAGTAGACCAGACAGAAAAAAGAAACTATTACATACATGCCATGGCGGAAAGGAAGAGAAGACTAAATTCTGGGTATTGAATACCGCATTTGGGGAACTGTAATTTGTTCTTTGGAGAACAGATCACATATCATGTTGAGTTAGGAAAGCACTTAAATCACTGTCACATGTTACATTAAACAGAAGTACATGCAAACCACATAAAGAGATACAGCATCTGTGAAAAACTGGATTCTTAATACTTAAAAAGAAAAGTGGAAGCATTTTCTGCACACAGTACTGGAAAAAAAGTGGCAAAAACCAGTAAGAGGGGAAGGCAGCAGACAACATGGTGACAACATATAAAAGACTCTGGATTGGAAAATAGTCCGCCTAGAGTTTAAGATTCCCCTCACAAAGCACAGTCTAATGCAGGTGCAAACGATTAAAGGGGCATTGTCAGCCAACCAAGACGCAGCCTAAACAAGTGACACTGGTTGTATTGATCTCCTTTGTACAAGCCCACAGAACTGAGCGCACGGCCCCACGCAAACAGGGTTCCTCAAGCCTTTCACCCCGACCACAGCCGCTCGGGTGCGATAAGGCCACACGCACGTTTCTGAGGCACGGGGCTGTGGCGTGAGGACGAGCTCGCTCGAAAGGGAGGGTGGGGAGGCTGAAGCAGTCCCCACCTGCACGGCCCCGCCACGGGGCGGGAGACGGGCAGCCCGGCGGGTCTGTGGGGAGGGAGGACGGCGCGGGCTGTGCACGCGGCGCGAGGCACCCAGCGCTCACTAACGGAAAGGGGCTGGGGGCCAGCGCGCGCTCCGGGGACAAAGGGCGGGAGGCGAACCGGGCGCGGAGAGGAGAGGCGCCAGGACAGGGTCCCAGCACCCGCCCCATGCAGGGTCCCGGCAGCCAGGCCCGGCCCCGGGGAGCCCGGCCCGGGGGAGGGGCCACTCACGCATGAGGGTGCTGAAGGCCACGACGCCCAGGAGCCCCTGCAGGAAGATGCCGAAGCTGTCCATGAGGGCCCCGTTCTCGCAGCCCCGGTAGCCGTCGCCGGGCCCGGCCCCCGAGGAGGACACGGCAGGGCGGCCGGGACGCGCCGTCAGGCCCAGGCTGCCATTGGCGGAGACCAAGGTGAGCGGCCCCCCCATGGCGAGGCTCCCCGGCGCGAACCGGCCTCAGGGATTCATGGCACCGGCCGCGCGCGGCACCCACCAACGGGCGCCTCACGCGCTTCCGGTGAGGGCGGGGCAGCCCCCACTGTCCGGCCGCGTGGCGCGTCACATTCGACGTGTGAGATGAAAACCCGCCTCCCATTGGTGGAGGCGCCCCTTAGGGGAGGAGCCAAGCGGCAGGGTCGCTCCGGGCGGGGCTTAGGCGCCCTTTAACATGAGGAGGCGGGGTGGGGGGCGGCGGCAGAACGCTGCTGTGAGCGACGGAGGGCGGAGCCTGCGCGGGGGTGGGGCTAGCCGAACCCGGAGGCTCAAGGTCCCTGGGGCAGCCGCCCCCACGTGCAGCAGGGGAGCCGCGGGCACCAAGCTGCCGGCGGGCGGCGGGTTGCGGTCTGCACACGCGTCATGCCCGAGGGGCTGCGGCAGGGAATCCCGTCGCCACGGATCGGCCTGGCTCGGCTTACAGCGCCTGTCCCCTTAGACACGACAGCCCCCAGGGGCACGTGTAGAACAGAAACCGCATCCACCGCCGTTACCACGGGGGCGCGGGAGGGGGGCCGGGCCGGGCCAGGGCTGGGCTCCATTTCCGTTAAACAACTTGGACACGAGTAGGGAGCTTGCTTGTGAAAGCTGCAGGTGACAGTAGCCTGGGCGTGGTTGCCAGCCGGCTGGAGGACAGGATGGGCCTGCCAGCGGGCAGGAACACCCGGGAGAACCAGTCTGAAGTCAGCAAAATGAAACTAAAACAAGCACCGAGCACTGCCCCGACAAATGCACAACTACACAAAAAGAGCAATGGGAGATAGTGGATCACAAACCCTCGGAGCCAACGTGTGAGGCAGCTGCAAACAAAAAAACCCTCAACCACCAGGCTGGAGTGTATTAACAGGAGGGTTGTGTCTGAGCTGGAGAACTATTAGTCCAGCTCCATGGGGCAAGGGTGAGGGGACAGCTGGACTATGGTCCTCACTTCTGGACACCTCCATCAGGAAAGGTATAGACAAACTGGAGAGAGTCCAGCCACATGCAATAAATATGATAAAAGATCAGACACCCTAATCCCCAAGGAGAGGTTTAAAAAATTGGGTTTAGTCCTGAGAAAAGACTAAGGAGGAGCTACCCCTGGTCTTCAAATGTGTTAAGGGCTGTTATAGAAAGGACAGTGATCAATTTTCTCATAGCTGATAAAGATGGGGCAATACAAGTTTAATCTGCCACCAGGAACAGCAATGTTAGATATTAGGAAAAACTTTTTATCAAGAAGGGTAGGTAAACTCTAGACTAGGCATCCAAGGGAGGCCCTGGAAGGTCCTTGAGTGGAGCTTTTAAACAGATTAGAAGAAAAAAAACCATCAAGGATAATCTATATTTAGTGGGTCCTGTGCCTCACCCCAGGGAAAATGGGACATGATTCGTGGGGATCCCTTCCAGACTAGATTTCCATGATTTTCTTTTTGCCCCACCTTTAAGAATAAAAGTTAGTCTCAGCTTCCATGAAAACAAGTAGACACCACACCCAGGACTATTTAAAATGGGGAACATAAGCCAGCCAATGCACTCATTATCAAAAGGTAGATGAAGTGCTATTTCTTCCAGAACCAGCTGGTCTGACATTTATTATGTTTTCATCCTATTTACTGTTTCTTTGCATGCACACTCATGCAAGCTGATTTGGCTAGGGTCCATGGTCTTGGAAAGTGAACTTCAAACATGTCTGTTAAAAAACATTACAGAAAAAAAAACTTTCTGGGATGAGTCACATCAGAAGTCTTGAGTTACTCAGCCAATCAAGGCACTTTCATGACCAAGTGCATAAAAGCAACAAGTCAATAGTATAGTAACCACAACTTTTGAATTTCCTTAACCTATATATCATTTTAACAAGCAAGGAACTCTGAAGGGTATATAGAGTTACTATTGAGGTCTAAACATAGAAATTAAATTTAAACCATTTTTGGTTGATGAATTTATAAAGAGAATCAGATACATTATGATAGTGGGGTGAAGTCAAGGTTTCTATAAACCATTGAACTGTCACTATTTGGTTAGGTACATATTTGAGGATTTACTCAGATGTTTGTATTTTATACATTGTAAATGAAAGGAAGATAAGGACAATAAATTAAAGTGACCTTTGTATCCACAGCCTCACACAGCAGTGCAAATTAGATATTTACATTTGGTTTTATTTTTAAAAGGAAAGAAAAACAACTCCTATAATAAAGCAAATATATTTGTCAGATTCAGTTCTGCATCATGTAGAGATAGGTGCAGGATGAGATACTAACTTATTCAGGTTGTGTGACCATAGATCACATTGCTTTATAAATATTTAAAATAGCATAGTCACTTGCCAGCTTGCACTATGGATTAAGGGAGAAAATTCTCTGACTGTAGTGTTAACCTTCCCTGTTCTATGGCCATAAAGCTGTGAAAGGTGTGAGGTCATTTAGGATGAATGTTGAACCATTTGGAATTCAAGACTCTGTGGACATATTCTATTAATCTTTGAGGACTGGAACTATTACATTCAAACTAGTTCTGCCATTTCCATATTTCCCCCTTCCCATCACGCTGCCTCTTTATAGGAGTAATGCAGCTTATACTGTTGCTTATGCCTGCCGCTTTTAGCTGGAGCTCTAGTACTCAAAGCCAAAAGACAAAAAGGAGGGTGAGAATTTAATTTACAATTTAA
Source organism: Mesoclemmys tuberculata (assembly GCA_007922155.1). Lineage (NCBI taxonomy): Eukaryota > Metazoa > Chordata > Testudines > Chelidae > Mesoclemmys > Mesoclemmys tuberculata. Next base: position 6,620,461 of record ML677084.1, read on the forward strand.
GCATATTAGGTTAGTAAAGTAGGATGAAATATTTAAAAAGGAAATCCTTATATTAAACATCAAGAACAATTTCCTCACAGTGAGATACATGAAGATGTGAAATAGTCTCTTCAGAAAAGTGGCAGGAGTTCTATTGCTTGGCAAATTTAAAACTAGATCAACAAAGCACTGGAAAACCACTAGAAACAAGCATTTGTTCAGCTGCGGGCTGGTTAAGACAGATTTAGACCAGCTTCGTCTGTCTGACTTTAGCCACTTTTCCTCAAGCTTGTCTGACGTGGTGCTGTGTCGGGGGATGTAAAGTGTACTTTATGGTAGTGCAATGTGCAGAAACATATTGTTTTCCATGGATTTCTGCACCTTAAGGGACCAACCAGAGAAACCCGCTCAGGACATGGTCACTATTAGACACTATACTTGCAAATCTATTAATATTCTGGTAGGATCTGTAAATCTTATTCAAGATTGGTATTTCATTGTGCCTGGTCCTGTACAAACATACTGTAAGATACTGTCCCTCCTATAAACTGGCATAACTCCACTGACTTCAGTGGAGCTATAGCAGCTGAAGGTCTAGGTCTAAGTCATTTCATTTTGCTCATCATGTGTTAGTAGTGGATTGTCACACACTGAAGTCCTTAACTTCAATCAGCCAAATGTCCTATTGAACTTGGGGGGAATTGGGCCACTGTAAGCACTGAGAACAACAGGGTGAGAACTTGGTTAGGGGTTTTTAAAGCTTTTTAGCTCAGTTCTTACCTAAAATATTTCCATATTAAAATAACTTGAATAAGTATATTGAAAAAAAGATTTTCAAGTTTGCAAATGACTAATTGGATTCTTAGCAAAATGAAGTAGCCAAGCATATTCAAAAGATTAGTTTATTGATTAGACTAGCAGATGGCAAAAGTAGATCAGTCAAGGTAAGTGTTCTGAACAGGAATCTATCCAAGTGAATATGATCAGTGCCCTTAATCCAGTGGCATACTTAAGCACATGCCTAACTAAATAGGCAAGTAGGCCCCTGGACTTCAATGAGATATGCTTAAAGCACGCTGCCGAATTTAGGCTTTGATTCAGCAATTGCCCACCATGTTGATTTGGGGATTACTGTGGAAAAGTTATTAAAAATCTTGATTGCAATGCACAAACATCATCAGTATAAAGGCAGTTAACATATTAAACTGTAGGTAATGCCATCACTTTATAGGGTACTTCCAGACTCCTTTAAAAATTCAGATGTATACCTGGAGCCTAATACCCATATTCAAATGCTCTTTTTTTAAAAGCCATGGCTGGATTTGTACAGACAATGTTTAACTGAGTTTTGAGGACTTTGCCAGAAGCAGGAGAAATGAAAAGTTTTTAACGTATCTGTTTAAGACTTCTCTAAAACAAAAATTTACCACCATAGAGTACAATCATGCACATTTGGTCTGTTTTTACCAATTCCTCTCCTCATGCCTTTTGAAAATTAGGATGACACTTATAGACAACAACGCCTATATACTTAGGTAATGCAGTCTTTTTATCAGCAATATTTTGTTCCACCGACTGTATGAACTGAGCACTTAAAATACTAAGTTATTTCCTTCCTTCACTGCACAAGGAAAGCATTAAGATAATGCATAATAAGCATTAATGCATAATAAGCATTAAGATAATGTGTCACAGCTGATGACAGAATCCTTATTACTGCTCTAGGATCTGGACAGCAGTACTGTTTGGACTGACAATTGAGTCCATTACACAAAAGTAAATTAATCCATTTCATCCACACCATACATCACCATGACAACCATTTCAGCCTTGGTAACAAAACTGACAGAAAAACCTTAAGCATTCATGTTTTGTTCTCTATTAGCTTGAAATAATGTATACAACCATTAAACAGGAAACTAGAAGAATCCTTTTAGATTAGAATTATATACATGTTGTAATAATTCCTTACATTGCTTGAGAGGCAAAGTAAAATGTGATCGTGTCCCAATCTATGAAAGACAGAACAACACATAGCATTACAGTTCAAGAGAGGGATGTGACGATTATCGGGAAGATAAACAAACTGGAGAGGATTCCTGGAAATAGTTTTATGGCTAAATTTAAAGGAGGTGAAGCTGCTTAGGAGGCGAGTAATGAGATTTTCCTGGGGGCAAGCATGAAGCTGAGACTGGGAGAAAACTAGTAGATAGGTATGTAATTATGATCTTGTTTTCATGGTAGTGCATCTTTAAGTTCCTGAGGAGTCTGCTGTTGCACTTTTAGCATTAATGCACAGTGCAACAGCTGAAACATGCAATATGTTCTCAAGGAGATGCTTTTGCTTTGTGTTTCCTTTAATCAGAAAATAACAAAATAATGTGATCATGTAATTAAAGAGTGTATCCTAAAATAGCTGGCATTTCATAACTTTCCAGAGCTTGACTTTCATCCTTAATAATGTTGTTTTATCATTAAATGCCACTTCTTCCCTCTTGTGTCTTCCTTTCTTGTGATTTTTCTTATGCTGTTCATTGTATGTTTAAAGTAATTGATGTGCTTAGGTCTTTTTTTTAATTCTAATCTAAGTTGTGATAGTCATTTTTGGAGATACACAGAACACAGGCAACAAGCTGAAAACCCATTTTATGTGTGTTTCACTAAGGGTTTGTCTTCATCATGGCTCATAGCTTCCTATATAAGTTTTCCCTTGTCCCTGCTTTAAAAGAGCAGAAACTCATACAGTAGATTGGTTCTGACACAGTTTTGGTTTGTTTTCACATGTAAAGGGTCTGCCTAATTCAGTATTATTTTCTTTCTTGTTGATGAAGTTTAAACACTATGCTCTGCTGCCTATGCCTGGCTCTCACTGATGGCAGAAAGGGCTGATCCCACACATAAGAGTAGAACATGGTCAAAGCGGTTGCTATATTTCTCTCTCTCAATTCCTATCTCCTGTGAATCTGATAAATATCCTTATCCCATTCCAGTACCACAGGCAAAGTCTGTCATTAAAACAAGGGATTAGGAATCAGGAAGCCTGAATTGTACACCTTGCTGTGAACCCATGCAAGTCCCCTACCCTCTATGAGCCTTAGTTCATTATAAAATTAGTGACAGCATCACCATTAGAAAGAGACACTGCTCTTTCTGTGCTTACCATTATTTAGAGGCACATAGAGAAATTTAGAAGTACATGCTATCTACAGAACAGGTACAGTATAACCAGTGCAGTCTGCCTGCATGGCTGAAGGGACCCAGCTCAGTAAGTGAAGGTAGCTCATTGACCTTGCTTATACACTTCTTGTCCTCTTGTCTGAGAGCTCCAGCAAGCAAGCCAACTAGCTGTAAGTGTGGTGGCTGCTTTTGTGATGTGGATAAACTCCCACTAGGAACTGAACCAAGACCATAAATAGAGGTAGAAGCAGTCACCAAGAACTAAGACAATTATTCTGTTACAAATCCCGAGTCATCCAGACCCTCCTCTAGCTTTACTTAAAGCTAGGACAGACCTCTTCATTCTTCAACAGTTTAGTAAAGCATTATTTAATTTTACTGGGTTATAAATTAAATACTTATATATAGTTGCCTATTTACAGATGCCTTTGAAATGCACTAGAATGGAACCATGAGAATGATTTACATGTTCTTCTAAAAGAAGAATCTGACAGTAGTGCATATACCTTTGTAGGGAGAGGGGGATTATTACAGTTTTTTGCCAACTACTTGATTAAAATACTGAAACATATTCAGACTTCAGCCACAGTAATGTTCCACAAGTATCATTCCATTATTGATTAGATTGAAACAAACTATAGACATAATTTAGCAGCCAGACAGACAGCTACTTTTCAGATTGTAATACTACTAGAGATTAACCTGAATCCAAACTCAGATAATACAAACTCCCTGTAACTTCACTCAAGTATCTAAACCTGAATGTGAATTCCACAGCTGGTGTTCTCTGATTGACCAAATTCTGGATCAGAACTGCACGCAACTTTGGTTTTATAAAAACTTACTATGTGGAGCCAAACATTGTAGCTCAAACCTAAAAACCAAGGAAGTTTAAGATCATTAGAACTTGGGACTCCTCTTCTAAAGAGAAACTAATTGCATAGTAACTGAAGCAGCAATAAGTAACATTTCCAATCAGTATTTTCAAGAAAATCTAGTTCAAAGGCTGATCAGTTTAGTTCCATCAAGCTATGCATCTTAACCACAATACATACATTATGGCAAAAGCCACCTTAATGTTAGGATCACCATTTTCAGTGGGTATTAGAAATCTTACATTATATTTTTTGTAACACTATCAGCTCCTGTAACTGGAGAGAAAGAAAAACACCAACATCCCACTTAGCAAAACCCTGCTGGAGGAGTCACAGCAATGTGTTCTCTAATTTCACTTATGAGTACTGGTTTAACAAGTTAGAAGAGTAATTCAGAGCAAATGGCCATTACCCAAACTCTGCTGTGCCTTGCAAAATATCTAAGTTTGCAAGAAGATTAAGGTTAAAATACAACAAAGCAAGGGGTTGAACTCTTGAACCCTATTGTTTATGTCCATTGCTCAAAAGCCATCACAACCAAAATAATGAACATCCCTATTGGCAATTGTGGCAAAGAGTTTAAAGACTGAATGGCCATAAAGACTGAACTCCTCTCACCCTTAGATGTAGTCCTTCCAGGTCAGAAGGTTAGCACCTGTGCAAGGCTTTGGGAAGCTGCCACTTCCACTACATCGACTTCCTTCTCCATGGCCATCTGCTCAACACCTTTCACTAGCACTAAAAAAATATTTTGAAATGAAGTACCAAATTACTGTATATTTCTTTTATTCAGCCCCTGCATCTCAGCCTCTTATGCAAGTCTTCATCTGCATTGGCCTTGTGGATTGTGGTTCTCACTGGGTTACAGAGGGTGATGCAGCCTCTAGAATTCCAACAAGACAAACAAGTTTGGCAGCTTCTGGGTTAGTTTCCTTTCCTTAGAACCAGTAAGACATTCTCATTCTGTTCAATCGAATCTGGAAGATGACAGTTCTTTGCATTTTATCAAAGGACTGAAACATGCTGGGTCACTTAGTCAACTGATAATACACAGTAATTCTGCTAGCAACGAGTTAGCAGCAGCAATTTTACTGTCATGTTCAAATTGAATGGGAGAGCAGGTTTGGGTTAAATCAGGGGACTAGTGACAAGAGATATGAATTCTACTTGCAATACAGCAACAAACTAGCTTCAGGACCAAAGGCTAATCACTTGTTTTCCAGTTCTCCAGCAACAGTTTCCCCATTTGTCAAGGAGAGATAGGAGTACTCTTTATAGGAGTGCTATGCAGTTTCATCTATTGATATTTAAGTGTTATGATCCTTAGATGCTAGAAAAGAGCAAAGATATAGGAGAATTGAAAAACCCTAGAACAGAAAATATTTAACTTGAGCCATGAAATAAACAGATAGGATGGAGGAAAATTTCTCCAGTTCTGTTACCCCACACAAAAAAGTCAAACTTAACATGAAGTGTATAAAATGGTAATTCAATCTATCTTAACATGTGGAACAGAGACTTGGCCAGCCACAAGAAAGGAAGTCAGTATGTATTCCACCATAGAAATGAAGATACTGAGATGGTCAAATGCTTGAACACTCCCTGATAGAAAATTAAATAAGATTGTAAGGGGCATAATGAAGTTGCTCCAATTAAAGAAAAGTTTAGGGAGACTAGGCTATGTTGGTATGGTCATATGCAGCAGAGACCTGAAAGCTATTTTGGTGGGATGCAATGAATGCAGAAGAAAGATGACTACAGGGGAGGCCAAAGAGTTGGTACATGGACTGGATATTGATGGACCTCAGACATGCTAATCTACAAGACAGATCATGAATTTTGGAAGAAGGCTATAGAAGTTGCTGACCCCAAATGGGGAAGGGGTCAGGAAGAAAAAGACTGGAGGAAAGTGAGCTCCTCTTAAGGAAAAAAATTAAAAATGAAGAAACTTGCATTAAGGGTCAGATTTCGATACACATGGTGTGGTCCATCTCTTGCTATTAAAAATAACTTGATAGCAATGAATCATTGTGAATTGTGAGACTAACATCCCATTTCCTCCTGTACTGAACCTCATACTCCACCTGACAATGATGGGACATCTGCTTTCCTGAGCCTGGAAATAAATGTCTCTTTTCTGCTAGCTGTCTGGCAGAGGGCAAATAGATGCCTCCAGACAAGCCATTTTTGCAGACAGCTTGAAATGAAACCCAAATAATCATTGCTTTTCTGAATATTAGGGACAAATGCTTCCTCTCTCCCTTCCTTCCCTACAAGCCCTGTATCTAGAAAAGGAATCCCTTCTTAACTGTTGAAATTTTCATTGTGCATGGGCACTGGCAAAGCCAGGCCACGCATGTTGCCTCTCCATTCCAATCATCATTGGAACACTGCTACTGTGTTTTGAGTTACACTGAACAAATGTAACTCTGAATTTGAGCAGGACTAATGGTTCAATAAGTCAACAGCTCAGGCAGTAACAATTTCCTGTTTGTGACTGGAGCGAAGAGACATGATGTCAGAGTGGAAATAGTGTAGCGAAGGCTAAACAAGGCAGCTTTCTTTTGAGTGCTTTGGAGCTCAATGTGCCTGAAGAAATAAAGGACTCCCAAGAACTTATATCTAATTTTTCAAAAGGTAGGGTGAAAAAAGATTCAAATAGGGCACTGGCTCACCAAATAGCAGCAGTCTCCCCATCACCAGGCCGGGGTAACATTTCACCCAACCACTGCCTAATGTCTAGTTCTGCACCCCCTTAACAACTATGCTTTACCTGAGTAAAGACACTCCTGTATTTCATCAGTGGTGCACATGCAAGGTCCAAGCTCTGAGGACTCTTCTGATGACTCTTCTTCTCCATTAGGCCTTTGTACCTGTATTTTCCATGAATAGGGCTCTCAGGCTGGTTAAACTTACACAGCATCTGGCATGCACATTATATTGGTCAACTCACAGCAATAACTTTTAGCTTTGGCACCATGTTTTTACTCACCAAGGAGCCCTACACTCCATGCTTCCATCTGAGCATCTCCTGTAACACCTCCTGCGGACTCACAGCAAGTTGCAAGCTAAAATGGATCTCATGGGGCTCCCCTCTGACAAAAACTTAAGGTTTAAAAAAGGGCAAAAAACACTGCCTTCACTGAATACACAACTTGAAAAATGTTAGGCACCTCTGGGATGCAAGGTACTATATGAAAGCAAATGTTGATGTAATTTAAAAAATATCTTAATATAGGATTTCAGATCAATTTAGGAGAAGCAATTCTATCCCGCTCCCACTGCTACATCTCACTTGTTTTAAGTATATGGTGTAAAATTTGGACAAAGTAAATAAGCAGGGGACTGTAAGACACTCATTTACTGAAAACCGTATAAAAACTTCATGAAAAGAATGCCATTTAAAAAAAAAATCAGTTGCCCTGTGAAACTCAGTGGCACATGCTATTGAAATCAAACTTAGTTAGATTAAAAAAAGTTTAGACTTAAATGAATACAAATTAATTCTGTTCTGATGAGTGCCATCAACAGCTTAGTTAGGTTGCCACATGGTTTAGTTTTAATTGTACCTTTACAGCACTTTTGTGCTCAGTTAAGGAAAGTGATGGAGAATATGAATCAGAGGACTTCTAAGGTTTTATTTTCAGTTCCACTGCTGACTTACTGCATGATCTGGAAAAGCCACCACTCTTCTGTGCCTCAAATTTTTCCAACTTACAGAACACCAAAACTGCACGCCCTAAGGAAGCAAGCATAAGTAAAAAACAGAACTCAACACTTGATGGGCTGCCCAATCTGAGAAAAACTACTGACAGGGGAACTGTGTGGTCTAGTTAATTGATGTTTGTAAAGTACTTTGAACTATTTTACATATGAAGTTCTCAAAATATTATATTGGGAAGGGCAAGCTGCATTATTTTCCTGCTTTCACAAGATGGAAATCTGAGTATTAAAAATTACTCTCAAAACAAGCCTGGAACAGTTTCTTTTTTTATTTTCTTACAACCACTTAAAATTGTCATATTATACCACAAACTTATGTACACTCTTATTTACAGAAAAACAGGCAAAATATCCATCCAAACTATTTTAAAAAACCTTTTGATTAAATTACTATACCTATCAAAAATGATGATACTTGATAGGCATATTTTCTTGTGTATATTTCTCTTCCATTTCGTATTTCACTCTCAATGCATATATTATATTAAAAAAAAGAAAGAAAATAAGCAAGCAGGAAGGACACAACACAATATGCATTTAATTGGGGGGTTCTGTTGTTGGTTTAAACAAGTAGCTAATTTAAAAAGGCAAAATACAGGAAAAGTGCATCAATTCTAATGAGTTAGTATAAGAAAGAGGCCTACACATGGTGCTGATACTGGCCAGGATGGAGTCTCCCAGCAGACCTCTGATTGTCTACAAAGGTTTTAACAGAAGAAAAAAAAAAACCCAAACAAAAACAGGGGAGGAGAAACATGAGACTTCAAGAGAAACACAGACGGTATTGTCTCATGACACTTCTTGGAAACCAGAGCTTGATGACTTTTGGAAGGGGCAGGAATTCATTTTTGCCCAGACTTCACAAACGCATCTATTCATTCACCCCACTTGACGGAGAGCTCCAGCCTCACCACGCAAGCCAGCTTTGAATTGCTTTCCTCATATTCAGCAATGCTGGAGACTTCCACAGGTTCAGTATTCATGGGACACCAGAACCCATCACAGGTGTCAACTTGATTGTGCTAAGTCACTTAGATCCTCTGCCTCTGAAGTTTGTCAGAATGAGATCTGCTGACTTCCATGGCTTAAGATTCAGCCTCTTACCGTTGGTGTCAGACTGAACAGAGCATGTATATCTTCTGATCAAACAATTCCACCTGCCATCGCATGATATGCTAAAGCACAATGACAGCTCCAATTTACAGTGAGTTAGCATCTAGCATGGAGACACTGGAGTCTTACCAACCTTTACTCCTTTTTTGCTCATATTTGGTGAGATTTCAAATTGGATATTAAAAAAGGCAAATTACAGTAAAGAAGCTTGCACTGTAGTTAGTGTATCCAAGACTCACTCTAACCTTTCACCCATAAGGCTGCCTTCAGAAACAAGGCTATTTGTATGATTTGGGGAAAGTTAGAGAACACTCTAAAATGTGGCTCAGCATATTATTCATTTGAAATGGAATTTTCAACTCACATTTAAGAAGTCTTCAGACATACCCAACTATGTTGGCTTGGATCCTCAAAGGTACTTAGGCTCCTAACTTCCACTGATTTCAATGAACGTTAGGAACCTAAATATCTTCGAGGATATAGGCCTTTGTGCTTCATGAATGTTACGTACTCTAAACTCACAGTAGGCAGTAACCAGTGCTACAACAGCTAGTTACAAGGGAGCTATGTACACTATTGTACTTTGGCTTTATGATAAGGGTACTTCATCTTTTCTTTTCCCTTGCTCCTTTACCCAGAGTACAACAGTGTGGCGGATTTGCGAAGGCATCAATTCCTATCCAATCTTAAACTGCATAATTTGATGGATTTGCAGAGCCTATTTGGCTGCAATTAAGACCTCATAAGCCTTTTACTAGTAATGTATAAAATCTTTGTACATCATGTGGAAAAATGGAGTGCTAAGTCTCGCAAATAATAAATATATTTATGTTTCTTTGAACTCAGCAACTCACCAGTCCTCTCTTCTCTTATCATTAGAATTGGGAATAAGAAATCTAGCATCAAAGTCTGTTACCACAACAAACAACTGTTAATGTTGGGATAGGCAGACATCTAAAAACTACACCAAAGTCCCACCCAACACGCTGTCTTTATCAAATCCATAAAGGTCTAGTAAGCTCATTGGCATTCTGTACTATTCTCAGACATGAATGGCTTTCTACCTTGTGCCCTAGACAGTGACTTGCTTTTTTCTAATGCTAGAAAAAATTGAAAGTAGCTTTAGATCAGTATGATCAGTCTTATACCTCTCCCCTTTTGGAAGGGTCACTTTCCCTTCATCTCTGTGCCTGTTTGGGAGAGTAGGCTAACAACTGCTCTTGAACCTGACAGTAATTGGGACATATTAACTTCCCATCCAGGGGATGTTATATGTGAACATTTTTAGAGACCAAACACCTCTCTGCTATGGGCTCATGGGAGTACAATATACCAGCCTGCTAATGAAATCTGCTTGCCCAACATGGCTAAACATAGCATAGTAAGTGCATGCTAGGCGGGCAGCATCCCAAGTTTTCTAAAGCTATTATGTGCTAAACTCAGACTGTATAATGCAGATACTCAAGTTTATAACATTAAAGTGAGGGAGGCAGGAAAAGTAAATCCTTCGCTACTCAACTGGTCAGCTATGGAAGATCCTCCTTTACCCTTCGTATATACAATGGTACCTAATAAGGCGCTCATTTTCCTGTAGTGAAGATTTCCTAGAAGAGACTTGCAAAACACGATTGCCCTTAATTCCCCTACCTCTCATGCAGAACTTATGGCAAGTGGATACAGCATAATCCCTGAAGCCAAACATATAGTTGAGGTCACAGCAACTCCTGCTGGTGAAGATACGATTAGCCTACTGCCAAGATTCACCCAACAAGTTACTTGAAGCTATCTAGTTCTGCAGAAACAAAGGGACTAAAGTAGCACGTGAGCCTATTTCAAGTCATGTCAGTATAAGATAAACAGATATAAGCCAAAATACCTCTTTGTATTGTAGATGGAAAAGGTTCTTCTCAACAGTATCAAATAAAAAGGCCATCCATAGGCAATCCGTAAATATCCCCTTTAAATCCAGCAATAAAGACAGAGTGCATTTTCCCCAGGAAATGAACTGTACAAAAACATATGTGCAGCATAGAAACATTATACAAAATGGAAAACATCCCTTTTGAAAACTCAAATAAAAGTGGATCCCATTGGGACCAGACTGCCAATGCCTTCCAAAGTGAGACAGAATAATCAGCCTATAAAACATGCTCAAGATGACCTATGGCTACTTTCCTGGCCTCTGAAGCAGCTGATTGTTTCATTTACAGACACAAATGAAGTATGAAATCTATAAAACAAAACCCTAGATTTTGTGATAAAAAGTTTATTAAATCTCTCTTTATGTTTAAGTTCTGTTCTTTTCTGACATCTACCTACACATGCCCATTTTTATCAGGAGGGAAATGTAGCAGTCTTGGCTACAGAGCTGTCTATAGAGTTTGGAGTCCGCTTTTCCTTAAATTGATTAGAGTCTTATGCAATCTTGTACTGCCAAAGACCTCTCTGCATGATATTCCAGCCCTGACATTTTCTGTTGGTCAAGTTTCTCAAGGGAAAGTGCTAAAAGCCACTCCATTTCCTCAAGGGAAAAAAACAAGAAGCAAAATTTCCATTATTAAATGCATATGGGAGGGGCTTGGGACATGATTTCAGTACAAATGTTTTAAACTTAGCTAGTGATGGCTTGAAAACAAAACGTGTATCTCATTCACGCATACATACATCCTTCCCGCTCTTTCCCACACGGATACTAACTGGTAAATAGTTTGTCTTACATTTAGATTTCCATTTTAGGGTGGAGGAGGAATCTTTGGATTTTAGCACTTCTCTAAATGGTTTTGAATTGACTGAACTATTCTAAGGGACTTGCGGCAAAAGAAACCCTCTGCCTATTCATTGGTGCTCACAGTGAAAGCCGCTTCATTGCATTCACCTCTCCTCAGTGCCTTGGATGGACCATGAATGGAGACCAGGACAAGGTGAACCCTACAGTTTTCAGTTTGCAAATGATGCCCTAACTGAACCCCTACAGTTTGGTTCATACAGCATCCTAGGAACTAAAAGCAGGAGGCTTAAGTGAAGCTCAGATTTCTTCTATGGCCAACCTCTAGCTACCATACATCTTGGACGCCACTAAACACACCTTTCCTGCACTCCCTCCTCAAACAAACTCCCTTAGCAAGCACAAGCATCCCCTACTTTCTTCAAATGTCCTAATGCCTGCCTCAGGGCTTTCTGCAGGAGTTAGTTTGAGTGGGGGAAGAGCAGGGGAGACATGCTTTCTGATTTCCCCCCTATATGTAAACCTCAGCACATTCCTCCAGATGTGAGATGTGTGAATGCAAGCGGAAGTTGGTGAAGGCATAGAATCTGGAACTTTATGCTCATTTTCAAGTGGCTCTGAAGTTTGATGTCATTTCACACACCAGTATTACACAGTAAAGTTGGCTCTGTTGCCCACTAAAGGCTTCTGCAGAAAACAGCTATGCAGAGCTCCAGATGATGGCTATTTGATTCCATTCAGGCTTGACCCACAATTCACCACTAGTGCAGCTCCAGTGGTATAAGTTAGTGTAGGCAGGGCTTAGTTTTCAATCACTTTTACCAAATGGCCTGCTCTGAGTCAAAAACCTTAGTCATGTCTATACTACAGCTCCCACTCTTTCTTCCTCTAGTGGAGATGAACGGATGGTGAATTTTCACAGACTCAAGGCTAATCTAGTGGGACAGAGAAAAGAGCAGCACTTAACATGCTGTGCTATGATACTCAGCTACTTCGTACAGGTAGAAAAAGGACGAAGAGAGTCAAGCCATATTTTTAAAAGACAAGTCCAGTAATTCTACCTGATGATAGCCAGGATACAGAAAAGGGAGCAGCCCTTTTCCTTTCTCCCCATCCCCAACAAAGCAGGACAGTGCAATGTAGTACATTTTCCAAACTTTTTCTAAGGGAAAAGGTGATGGTCCTGAAGTGCCAAACAAACTTATGTAGTTTTCAGTCAAAGCTTTGGAACAGAGCTTACCTGGAGATCAGAGCTGCATGATCGTGTTTTGCGCTTTCGATCTCTCTCAGGAACAGCAGCTACCGTAGAACTACCAATGAACTTCTCAAAAGAATTAACCCCTCCCATCCTCAATAGCCACTTTTACTGTTCGGGCAGTAGAGGTAGTTTAAAAAAAATCCAAAAACACTAATATAAAAGAAACAACACTCTTGCTATACTGTACATTCAGAACCCTGTGGCCACATCATTGTCCTGACAATGAGCTAATTTAAATAAAAAAAAAAACACTGATGTGTAAAGAGCACATCCCAAAGCCAGCGCTATCTTAAAGCAAATGTTCTCTTTCTGAGAAAGGAAATGAAGTTCTTCTCTGAATGGTTAGGAATAGGAAAAAGGTGTTTTCCAGTAGCTGCCTTCTCACTTACACAGCATCCATCTTTCCTTTCCTTTTATAATTCTGCACTACCAGAACTCATTAAATATCTGTCTCCTCAAGGAAACATTTCTGTAACCATTTTTAAAAAGTCATAAAAAGGATCAGCAGAGAGAGAGACGAACGTGTTCCCAAGCTGGCAGCCAACTACTAGGGTAGCTGCTATGTTTGCATTGGCATTTTGATCCAGGTGTTGTCTTCCCTCCCTCAAAGTGCAAAACTGTGGCTGAATAGATGTGTATAGGTCACCAGAATTGGAGCCTCGGTTTAACCTCATTTGGCATTCCCTGTGAGAAAGGGAGGAGCGTGTTGCTTCAGTTGTGCTTCCAAAGGTCCGGTTTCATTTGGCCACCCCTTAGTTAGCAAACTGCTGATAAAAAGCAAGTTTGACCCTTTCAATGTGATGGCAAAGTTTAATGGCTGGCCCAAGTTTCAAGTCCATGCACTCCTGAACAGTGGGCAGGGTGAGCAAGAGAAGCGCCTGACCATCTATTTCCTGTCAGGAGACAAACAGAACATTGATAAGGCAGAGTTAGTTGCTCATTTACACCCCTACAAATTTTGGCTTCTTGACTTTCTATCCTTAGGAATTTGCCTTTTCACTTGTGCGGCTTCATTTAGGTAGAAATCTCTTTCTCATCCCTTCTTCCCTTCCAATCTCATCTTGAAGTGCTGGCCCATTCTAAAATTGACTAAACAAGGTATCACGGGGTTTCATCTTTACTGTCTCAACTGTTCCATAGCAAATGTATTCAGTTTACAAGCAATGTTTTTTCCTAATTTCCAGCCCGGCAGTCTCAATATGGGTTCAGAGAAGCATGCTGGGTTGTGTTCTCATGCACCTCCCCACAGTAATACAGGTTGTGCACGCCACATTTCACCCTCACCACCACCTATACAATCCTACAGTCTTCATATTATGCCCTTCGCCACATTTGTATTCACCAACCAGGAAGGACTGGGCAATTTGTAGCACTGGACACTTAATATGAGACATTGGCAAAATCTACCTTTGAAAAAACAGTGGTAATATGAAAAAAATATATTAAAAGGATTCTCATTTTTGTGCTGTGTTTTTGATACCCTCTTAAACATGAATTCAAGTTTCTTTCCCTAATGATTCTCTCTTTATTAGTGCATCAGCAAAGCACTGCGTGATGCCTGGTAACAAACATTTAGCATTCTCCAAACTTTAAGGTTTGCAGAGTGCTTTCTAAGTGTTACTTATAGTAAACTGTATATTTACAAATCATTTGATATTGGGAGTGCCATTTGGGTCAACATAAGCTCTAAATCCTCTTTCAAATAGGCCACTGAATTCAATGTGACCTTTTTCTGGCTGCTGTGTATCAGTTTTCTCCCAAGTCATTTGCGGAAATGGGATGCATCAGATAGCAAAATGTTCAGTAAGCAATGGAACACAATCAAATGCTTCTGTTCCACAACCAGCTGTAAGGAACAAGAAGGGTGAAGTTTTTTGCCATACCAAACACATTATAAAAATGGCAGTAACTATTTTTTACTCTTTAGTATTTAAAACTGATTTTATGTGATCAGTCAATCAGCAGATGCTCACAATGAGTAGCAAATTCAATTATGTTTAAAGAGTATTGCATACCTGATCCAGGAAAATTCTGGCTAAGGGGGCGCAGTCTGTGGATTTGAGGAACCGCACAACATCAGCCACGCTCCATTCCAGAGGGTTACTGTCCAATTGTAGTTTTTCAGCAACTTCGATCTTTATTTCCTAACCCACCCACCCCCAAAGACCCCAAAATGTTATATTTGCCATGTACAAAAATATTGCCATGTTCATACAGAATGTTCATAAAATAACTCTAAACTTGAGAGGCAGCACAGTCTGGTGGAATGATAAGAATTAAAAGTTCGGAAGTGCTGAATTTTAAAATCCCACCCCTGCCAATGGTTTGCTGTGCAGACCTGGGAAAAATCCCTCAAACCCTTTATTTTAGTTTTAAAATTAGGGTAGCATCCTCCTCTCCCTCCCAAGCATGTCATGTATCATGACTTGTATCATGCTTTGAGCGTGGAAAGTGTCAGTGCCCTCAAACTCATGGTCCCTGCCTGACACCAGGCATGGCGGTTCACAGTCTCAGGGTTTTATTGCATTTATCTCTGCTCTTGAATTCCCAGATAGCAGAACAGCCTGAAAACACTTATTTTTGCATGGCCAGGAGAATGCATCTTTCCCATTCAGACGCAGAACTCCCCCTAGTTATCAATGAATCTCATTAGAAGGCCAAACTAGCATGACATACAATACACAAGCAAAATCTTAACTATGACCTTGGCAATATTAGGGCAAAGTAACTTTTCCAAAGGATAGACTGTTATGAGATGATCTGTTGATACAAGAGAATATGAGGGCACAATTAAGGTTGTGTGGAAGAGAAAGTTGTGGTATATCTTGCTTTTCAGTCTGTATTGGAGATGGAAGTGAAAACTTCATGGAGTGTTACTGACAGTATTGTAGGCACTGTGATGATGGCACATTGGACCTCTTCATTTTCATGCTTCTGAAGCTTTGGGTGGGTCCTGATACAAACTGAATTGTAATTATATGTAGTTTTTGTTTATGTTAATTTGAAATTTTAACAATTACAGATTCATTGCAGACTTGAGTTCTGACGGCACAGTTAGTTGCATTTGGTACAGCAGCAGCTTGTCATTTAATCGCAAATAGTGGTTTTTATTTTTAAGAAACACCAAAATATGCTGATAATTTAGGTAACATTTCCAAAGCTATGATCCTCTTACAACATTTTGGTCTTGGCTTAGTGGACAGATTCCCCAGTAAACTCATCACAGCTGACTATATTAACACCCTTTGGAACTGGCATTTGCTCCGCCAACCCTTCAAGGAACATCACCTTTGCATTTAACACTGGGAAGACTGGACACAGAGTGCTTCAGGTTTACACTGGAAATTAAAAGCAACTTTTAATCAGGATGATGAGTGAAATTCACAACAAACTGCCAAGAAGAAAGTTCTGAATTAATAACATCTCCCTCCCCATACCTGGAGAAGCCATGAAACCACAGAGAATGTAAAAGAGATTCTGTTTTTTAAGAGGTACCTTTGGTGAAGGAGGTTTATTTTCATCATCAGAGAAGGAAAAGGTCCGGAGCTTCCTCTTCTGCTTGTCTTGATCCTGAACCAGGCAATGGGACAGTTCACTCTGTGCAGGAGAGGAGGACCGTGATTTCTTCTCAGACGCTTCCAACTCCTCAAGCAGTTCATCTTGCTGTTCTGAGGTGCTGTCCTCACTCATAGATTCTTCATCTATGTCATCCTGGTCATCTTCATCCTCTCCCCCACTGCCCTGAAAGAGGAGAGAAACAACACAGTTAGAATGAGAAATTTAGTACATGAAAATGCTATGATGGTCTCTGATCTTTACACGCACAGTTGTATGCAGTGTTGCTGTAGCCTTGTCAGTCCCAGAATGAGAGAGAGAGACAAGATAGGTAAGATAATATCTTTCATTGGACCAACTTCTGTCTGTGAGAGACAGAAGCTTCTGAAAGAGACCCACCTTGTCTCTCTGATCTACAGTAACTGTTTAGCTGCACAGGATCTAAAGGAACTGGTAACTGGCTGTGCACAGAGTCCTATCAGAACACCAAGGCCGTCTCCTGTAGCGGCATACCTGGGGAGATCCAACTGGAGAGTTGTCCGCTGAGGTGGAAGAACGTTTTTTCTTATAGACAAAGAAGTGTTTTCGTCTCTTCCGCCTCTTGCTTGGTTTCTTCATGCCTGCTTCCAAGTTACTGTGGCCACCTGGTGGTCGGCCAATCCTTTTGTTTTTCCTCTTCCCATAATAGTGTGCTATATGGACAAAAGCAAAGAGTGTGCAGTTCACATGTGTTGCATTCCAGTGGAACTTCAGCCTCATTAGTTATCTCTTTTTAGCCCTCAGGAATGCAGAATCATTAACAGGAAGATTTCCAACAGAGATCCATCTGTGGAAAATACCAACATGAATGGATCTAGCCTTTTCTTCAATGCATCGAGTATGCATTTATTAATAAAATTATATTCACTCAATAAAGGGAAATTGTATTTCTTTAGTTCTGAGAAAGGCCTCAAATGAACAGGTTTTGGTGCAAACAATGTTATCAGCTATAGAATGGCAGATGGCAATGGAGGGATTCTGCAGAATATAGCATAGCCTATCCCTATAGGGATCTGTTTATTGAGATGATACATAATCTACTCTCACTGTGGCCAGAAGTTCAAATTAATAAAAGACATTATGGAGGCAGCTTTTTCTATAACAGAGTGGCAGGATTGGTAAAGACCATAACTTTTAATGAAAGCATCCAGGAATCAGTTTTTGGCCCAGAAATCATCAGCAGGAGTTAATACAATATTAGGCATAACATATGACTAGAAGTTAATAGCTGGTTATATACTGTTCCTGTTCACCATTAGATAATTATTGTTTTGACTCAAAACAAGGATATCTAGGTAGTTACACGAACTACATCATTAGCACTTAGGCTGCTCATCAGGGTGAATGAAGTGATATATAATTTGTAGCATACTTTGAGATCCTTCTGGATCAAAGGCATGGTCTAAATGAAGATTATTATTATGGTTAAAAAAACACTGGTGTCTACTCACTGTATTTGGTCTTTGTCAGGATGGAGCAGTTCTCGGAACACTTGTCCAGCACCATCTGTGGGCCAAAAAGATTTGGGCAGCACTCCAGTTTGATGCAGGTTTTTCTACAGAAATCTGCCACTCGATCTGCTGTTCTCACAACCTCCACAGTGGCACGGTAACTCTTCCCTTTATACCTGCCATTGGGAGAATATCATCATAATTGAGCTTGCACTAATACTGTTATTCACTGTGATAAAGGTACTATATTAAATCATCAACATCAGCATATCCAAAGCAAGTTTGAAGAGAGAAACCAAAGACTTCCCTTTAGCAATGTAAAATGACAGATGCAAACATGAATAAATATTAACAAGCTAGTGCAGCACAGGCAGTTGCTATGCCAAGCTTCCACACACTACCCTGCTAGTATGTTTCCAATATGATTTGGAAGGAATAGACTCATAGTTTATATGGACATGGAGACTAAACCATCTAATCTAAAATGGGACTGCTAAAGTCGCCAATTAATGTCCATTGGCATGTAGACACCTGCTCACAAGGATCTGGATTGACTCTACCAACTCACAGCAGCGGCCACTGAACAGCTATTAAATGGATAACTTAGATCCTCTACTGAATTGAGGTACATTTGAACAGGTTACCTGGACATGGAAAGCTATGTACCACATTACCAATCCTGTGCCACCAAGCACCCTTCCCCAATCTACTCAGCAATTTATCAGGGAATTGAAAGGCTAGCAACACAATGGCTCTACATGCCAGAATGATCGCTTCTCTTTTGACTTAAGACAATAGACTGGTGAAAGTGGAGGATGAAGCAATAAGAAGGGCATCTTCTATTTGTCCACTAGCCTTATATGGTGCAGACAAATTTTATGGAAGAACTACATGTTGTGAGGATGTTGTGTCTAGATGAGTCTTACATCAATCCCAGGGTTTTTTTTTTGGTTTTTTTTTCAGTACATCCAATGGTATATGTTAGTGTCTACTGGGGATACCTCAGGCCACAATTCTTCTGCTTAGAATTGTATACTGGCCCTAAAATCTGAAACATGGAGAAGAAAGTCAGTGATTTTCATAGATAGCTTGCCCACCCGTCTCTGACCTCATTGTTACATCGGATGCATGTATTTAATAATTGCAATAAGCCACACAAAAGTGACCTTTCCTTTCTCCCTCTATTTATTTTATTTATATAAGCTTTTTTATGGACTCCTCACCACGCTGAGTACACAGAACTCCTGCAAGGTAGGCAGGTCCATTTTACAGATGGAGAATGGAGACAATGAAAAATGTAGTGACTTGATGAAGGTCATGCAGCAAGTCTGTGGTAGAGCTAGAAACAGAATCCTGATCTCCTGGTTGAGTCCAAGTCCAGTGCCTCAACTCCAGGAAAATCCTTCTTCCTTTTTGGGTAATTAATCACATGGCTCAAAATAGCTGGATTTAAGGATTCTATTATGTTAGCAAGATCACAATATTCTTTCACTGTGGTTCATAGCCCAGACTGGTTTTTCAGAAATAGTGAAGCCATGGACTAGTAAGGTCCATCAGGAGCATTGGCCAGTATATTAGCATCAAAAATGTAAAATGGATTCCCCAACCCAGCTCTTCCCAGTGCCTGACTCCAGCTTAGTAAAGATGTGAACACTGAAAGGGAAACCTTCTTCCACTACGGAATTTGGCTGAAGGTACTGACAGCCTGAATCTTCCCTGACACTTTCAAAGCAGAAACACGAGACTATTTCCAGTCAGATTACAAATCTTTATCCTTTTTTGCTGCTGATCTGCCAGTGTACATGCCATATTGTACTAGTTACTCCAGTATCACTACACTGAAATCGAAGTAGTATCAGAGCACATTGACACAGTAAGCAACAGCACACCAGCTGCACTCCACTCAATGTTCCTGAAAAAATCTGCACAAGTTGGAGGGTTAAGTTTTACAGTGTCCTTATTTGTCTTGAACAAGCCACAAATAATTTTCCTAAAAGGCAATTCGTTAAACAAAAATGTACACTGTAGAAGGCATTACTGCAGGGATCAGCTGAACTGGGTTGTGGGGCAGGAATTTACTTTGCTTTCAGGGTCTCTCCATGCCCATGCCAAGCTGCATCCTCATCCAACTGGAGCTCTCGAAGGACACGGCTAGGTTTGTAGGCTGCATTGATCAATAAAGTGAGAACCTGCAAACGGAAATGAAAAGAGGAGAAAAACCCATTAGGCTATTTATATAGCAAATCTGTTTTAAAGTGCTAAGGTGCATTGACAAATTAATTCCATTTATCTGAATTAACCAGAATCAAACCACCACTATCTGAGATTCAAAAACTCACAGTGGGATTTTTGGAAAAAAGCAAATGCCAACATGATCAGTCATACCAGACAGACAGTACGTGGGGTCTTGCCAAGCCTTCAGAATTTGACTGTTAAATGGTTACAGATTTCCACAGCTCCCAGAATTTTTTGTAGCTTCACTAGCTTTATCTCAAAACATCCAACTTAATTCTAAGGTAGATATTATAAAGCTCAAGCAATCCTGGGTAATACTAGTGCCATTTTCCTGCCTGTGTGTGCTACTTCATATCTGAACTTTTACTATTAATCATGTTTATTATTATTATTATTATACAACCAAGAATGGGGCCCCATTGTGCCGTGCACTGTACAAAAGGAGTAGTAGATGGCCCCTTCCCCAAAGGGCTTGCGATCTAAATAGATAAGACAGACAAGTGGGTGGAGAAGAGTATAGCTCTGAGTATCCCCCAAAGGCACAGTCCTGTATACTCCACGACTTCTTGGCTGTGGAATCAACCATGTGCCACAGAACCATGCTTCAGAATCTGAGGTTTCATAAGAAGCTAAAACCAACACTGTTTCTAACCTTTGTTGCCGTGGTGATCTGCTCACATCTGCAAGTTTATCTTTCCCGATTCTGCAGACAACCTGAATAAAGCGCTCTGAAAAGAGCTAACTACCTCACGTCAGTGGGGTGTTCATCACCTTGACATTCAATCTATCTTTAGGTTTCAGAGTTCACTATTTTAGCAATAACCTTTTTAGCAGAAACATCCAGATCGCATGTTTATCCCTTCAGTCCAAAACCACCTCCCAAACCAATTCTAAATGTCGAAGGCCTCAATTTGGAAACCTCCAGCTTCACCCATACCAGCTTCCACAAGGCAATTATATGCATCAGCTCAAAATTCAGGTACATCAAAACCCGAAAATGAGAAGCAGCAGAAAATATATTGAGCATATCAAAACTAACACAAGAGCTACTATAGTGATTCTAGTATTCATTTTCATAATTAATTTAACACTTGGCTGGATTTTCTGAAATGCTGAGCACCTGTAGCGGTTACTGACTTCAGTAGGATTTGTGGGCATTCATAGCTTCTGAAAAATCAGGCCTTTTTTAATTTAAATGAAGCTGCCACAGAATTTCCAGTCTGTCGCACTAGGAGTACTGCAGAATCCAGAATCCTTGCTGTATAGATTAGGCCCAGCTTGATGTGCAGCACTATGAGCCTTGCTCAAAAGGACTGAAGAAGTCCACAGCGAAGCTAACTAAACCATTCAATTCACCCTCTAAGAATGAAACACCTATATCAATATAACAAAGCAGTCTATGTGGGAACAGCTAGCAACATTTACAGTTTAACAAGCTAGAACACAAAACAAGGGTAATCACTTCAAGAAAGGGTGCAAAAACATCTCCACAAAGGATATTGTGCTGTTGTACGATATTTGTCGACTTAAGATTCTGTCCACCAGAACACACATTTTCTCTAGTCAATGAACACAAAAGCTGCTCCTTAAATATCATTAGCCTTTTTTTTTTTTTTAAACATGCAACAAAAGTCCTTCCCAGAGGTAGTTTCTATAATCTGGGGCTCTCTCACAGGAACGCAAATTTGTCATGACATATTAAAACCACTGGTTCATCGTATCCTGTCTTGGGCAGTAGCTGATGCCATATGCTTCAGAAGGAGTTAACTCCTGTGCCCCCAGTAATGCCATTTGGCCAACTGTACAACAAAAGTTACAATGAATTCCTTCCCAAGCCACATGGCAATTACCTTACACCCAAAGCATACAATTTGATTATCTTTAACCTGCTTAGCTGCACGTTTATTGATAATAATACTTGATCTAACTCTGAAAACTCAGCTATCGTATCCAACTGTGGCCTACTCCTTACATGAACTGGAGTAAAAACATGCGTGCACGTCATGCACACACCCAGAGTTGATGTGCATCAGAAAAATTTACATTTCTGTGGTGGTGCAGCTCTACTAATACTAATAATGGTAGACACTGTAAATGGGGTTCAGGCCTTTGGTGACAGACAACATGGTGATCAAAAGGACAGAAAAATGCTTACAGGTTTCCCTACTACATGCAAGACTACTGTGATTTTTATACATGACGTGGCTTGACTTTCTCATTCAAAATCATAAGCTTAGAAGAGGCTTCACAACCAGAGGCTTGGTTGCCAGGAAATCTTCTCTATGATCTTTGCTTCCTGATTTTTGTTTGATGTATGAGTTTACTCCAACACTTAACCCACATTCTATTAATTTTGGGAAAGCTGTGCTGAAGTGGGGAAAATATTTTAGAGGAACTTCTCATGAAAATGTTCATTTCATTTCAAGCAATATTGCACCCCAAGCATATTGTCGCTGGAAAATTCAGCAAAATGGCTATTGTCACATGAAAATGGGACGTTTTTACATGATTTGATATGTAACATTTGCTTGAAAAGAGGCAGCTTTCAATTGGAACAGATGTGTCCATTTTCTCACACACACTGCTCTGTGAGAGTGAAAAGTCATGAATCCGGCAGATCTATACAGAAAGGCCTAATTTAGTATCAGCAACAATATGTAAAAAACTATTTAAATATAGTTTTCCCACTTACTTAGGAATATTTTGCACTATTACTTTTTCATAGGATAGAAACCATATTTCACACATTCCAACATAACACAATAGACCATAGAAGCTTTTGGGGCTGCTTGAAATGCTTTTTTTTTTTTGGCAGTGAAAAGAAGTGTTAAAAATACTATTATAGGGATTTTAATAGGGCTGAACTATTTTAGCATCAGTTGGTAGTTTCAGTAATGTTAATTATTGTACACTAGACATAATAAAGAAATGCAATAATAATGAGATGATTACATCTCGAGTGGATCAGAAGAAGTATTTTGCCATGTCACTACCCACTCAATACACTGAATGCCTTATGCTTAATTATAGACAAGAAACAGAACTCTCGGCTAACCAACAATAATCACTCTCTTACATTGATTAGTCCATTATCTCTCTCTGATTAGAGAGTCTCTCTGGAATTTAATATATAGTACTATACACATAGTCACCCCCTCATAACCATCTCACCTCTTTAAGGACAAGAACACAGTTCCCAGGTCCCACAGACTGAGGCAGCTCTGCAATTCTCCCTTTGTTAAGGTAAGGCCCTGAGAAGCACCGGTGGTTGAAGTAGATCTTTGGACAGCAGTATTTTCCATTAATTACAACTGAGAAATAAAATCAGCAGCAAAGATTTAGATCATGCAATGCAATCTGCCCATTCAAGGCTGGCTTCTTGTAAAGTTTAATGTTTTGTAAAAAAACTTAAGCCACATACATTTTGGTAGTTTAAGTGTCACATTTGCAACTATAGCATTAACTAGAATAGATGTTGCTGAGATCTATTACTTATATTTTACATGCACACTCACACCGTTTATGTATTGGCAATATCAATATAACAGTGAGCAAGTGAGCCTGAAAATAAACCCAGTCACACAGCTCTGCAATTTATCATGGAGTAAGGTTAAGATTATCTCACAGATATTTTCATTAAATGTCAAAGACAGGTCGTGGGCAATAAACAAAAATTCACAGAAGGCCGCAACCTGTCCCTGAAGTTTTACAAAAATACCCTGCGGGAAGGACGACAAACGGGGGCTGACCCAACCCTGGCTGCTGCTACGGCAGTCCCGGGACTGACAGCTGCTCCAGCTCTGCCCCAGAAAAAGTCCCAGAAAGCCAGGGAATCAGTAACATCCGTGACAGACTGTATCCTTAATCATGAGCCTTTGAATGCACACCTCATCTGTGCTCTGCCCATGATCCATTCCCCACAACTACTTCTAACATTCTAAGCTTCTGAGGAAAAGCAAAAAACATTTCCCTTGAAGAATCAACAAGAGAAAGGTTGCCTCCTTTTACCACAAAGAGAGTCAGTGTTCCAAGACCCATGACAAGAAGTATTCTTTCCCAAACCAGTGATAGCCTTAAGGTCACGTCGTCTTATCAAGGGTAGACAGGGGAGTTTCGTGCCATTAAAAATGGCAGATTACCAACTTTCCACTAAAATACACAGCGCTTTTTTGAGCCACAGAATTTTTGAAAAAAGCAAGCATAAGAATTTGCTATTTTAGGTCAACTACCTTATACTAGAGTGAGTAAATAAGGCAGTGATTTTAGAAGCAGAGAAATATGCAAGTTACCATCAATATAGTTTTCAAACTTTCTTGAAAAGGGCTAGAAGAGTATGATATGAGTCCCATTAAAGGCAGGCAGTTTCCCTTTCCAAAGGTATAATGCACACATTTCTGGTCCTGATGGAAAATACTAGAGCTTAACACTAGTCATTGGTCCTTAACATTTGATTTCAGAGATCTCTTTGAGGAAATGTAGTATTGTTCAATGTGGGGAAAGTGGAAGAGGGAGGAGTTGAAAGGTCATGAAGGGGACAGTGAGGAAACACTTCTGTGGCAATTATTAAAAAAA
The DNA here is from genome assembly GCA_007922155.1 of Mesoclemmys tuberculata. Taxonomy (NCBI): domain Eukaryota; kingdom Metazoa; phylum Chordata; order Testudines; family Chelidae; genus Mesoclemmys; species Mesoclemmys tuberculata. The sequence continues at coordinate 6,645,163 of ML677084.1, forward strand.
TAATAATCAAATGCTGGCTGTTGGAAGTTCTTCAGAGATTTAAAACATTGGAAGTCCCAGTGGCGGAGGACTGGTGGGCATTATACGGATGAAATGGGCATAGAAGTATGACAAACCCACAGTAGTGAGTGGTTCTGCAACACATGGTATGTGATTATATATTTATTTTACATCTCATGAAGTCTCAGTATGTTATCTGCATCCATGCTATCTTCTGTGAAAGCATTGGAACAAGCAAGGCAGGGTCAGACTGGGTCAGTGCTTGGGGCAGACCATCAAGCAACTCCAAGGTACTGCAGGACATGGTGCTGGTGGTTTAGCAGGAAGTATTATTTCTTGTGAGTAAGTCTGAGTCGAAGGGAAACTACACTGTTGGAGGGAAAAACAAGGTCCTAGTCACCTGATATAATTGGAGAAAAAACTGCACTTCTTGCAAGACCAATGGCTCAAGCGCCAGAGTTCTGGACAAATTTCAAGTCCAGTAATTACTGCTCCCTAAATTCCCCCTTGCAGTTGAAACTGGAAAAGCTACTTGCCACTTCCTATCCTAAACTTTTGTACAATGTTGCTTTGCATGGTTAAACGGCTATTTTTTTCACCAGTGGTTGCTGCACTTTCATGCTGGATGAAGTAATCCTTGGTTTTAGTTTGCATGTCAGTTGAAATCTGTAAAACACTTTGGCATCTTTCAGAATTTAAAGCTGCTATATAAAAGATATCCATGGATGTTTAAATATAAAAATAAATGTCATTTTACTCTAGTAGTGCTGTAATTTTGATTGAGAAGCACTTTAATCTAAGAAGGCCCTAGTTCCAGTGGTTTATTACTGATAAACAGATGAAATCATGTTGACATTATATCTCCATTTAAAAACTAATTAATATGCAAGGTGGTACAGCCTCAGACATGCATTTTACTGTGTGGGAAACACCACAATTTAGGTTTAGATACTATACTGATATAATTGTATGGCTGTTTCATCAGCAGATGTACTTATTCATCATATACATTCTTTCAACAGCTTAGAAAATGAGTAAGTTTCGCCATTTGGCACATGAGGTATTTTACACTTTGAACAGTGTTTCTTAATAGCGACGCTGATGTTATCAAAAAACAAACGTGCACATCAATATACAGTAGCTTTCTGACAGTTCAGTATGAAGTATTTCTTATCATAGTTTAACCTAACCCAAACTCCACAGTTTTATGCATCTCAATATTATTTCAATTCATTTTTGCTGAGGGATTCTCAGACATTAATTTAAAAAGAATTTCCTACCCAAGCTCAGCATATGAGATTTACTGGTATGTATAGTGAAGAGCACTTAGATAGTTTAGAGGAAAGTGTTAGTGTTTTGTGAACAACTGTGTTATTAAAACTAAATGTTTTGGCTCAAGATGCTCCCAGTATGTCTGTTGCTGGGACAAAAGATTAGGTGCTATAATAATCCAATTTCAAGACAACATGTTCTCATTGTACCACATGCAGCAGTAATTGTATGCGGTTACTAAGTTTAATCTTCCTCGCCATTTGAAAGGTTATCCCTAGGAAAAGTTTTTATCCTATTGTACTAATTCAGGACTGCTGAAGTTATTGAGCAGCTGGATAATTATGCCCTAGAGATACGGAACTCTCCTACCTTCTTAACCCAACAAACAAGCTTCTTACCTGCATCAGTGGAGTTCAGCTCCTGGTTCTTCAGCCTCTCATGGACTGTCCTTGAAGACAAAATTCTGAAATGGGGAAAGAGGGTTGGGAAGAGAGCAAGGCTGATACATCAATCTCTTGGCTGCTAAAAGGTTAGGTCCTTTCTCACTCTCAACTTAGTGTGTCAAGCCTTTGGTTCCTATAATCTTTGTAACATTTAACAGCTTTACTCAGGCTGTTCAAATTGCAGGGACTATTCTGTCTTGGTGTAGGAAGAGCCAATTGTGCTGCTCTCTCTCAGCTCTATGCCAGTGGTGTTCTTCCCTTGCTTGAAAAAGTAGGATGTGGCAACCCGATAGCTGAGCCACAGAAAGGTGCATGGAACACAACCTACTCCCTCATGGGGACAGGCATAGTTTTACATTTCACGTTTGAAAAGATGTGAATTAAAACAAAAACTAAAGTACACTCCTAACGGCCCCATTTTAAAAAAAACAACAGGTGGCTTGGCATGTTAGGAGTATTTTTACTGAAAACAATGGAGCAAGTATTGGGATGTCCAGCCTATGTAAAACCTGACACCTGCAGTGATACCAAGGTCAGCAAGAGTAACCATAGGGAGTTCCACGGTAAGGGTCACTTGAACAAGCTCATGCTACATAGTTTCACAAAACCTTTGAAAATGAGAACATAAGGATGGTCTGTTTGATCTACTTTTTCCTCACACTTCTCTCTTCTTTTTCAGTCTGGTAAGCATCTCTGGAGGAACACACTAGCTGCACACTATTTGAATGAGAGCTCTCTCATGGAATAGCTGAACTTGCCAACCATATAACGTGGAAATCTCAACTGTACAACAGAACACTAAGGAACTCAGATTCTGCTCCTCAGAGCCCACGTACACGGCATTCACATTAACACTAACAGAAGGTGGCTGCGCGCTCTGAAGGGAGAAAGAATCCTGAAAACAGTTGAAGAAATCATCCCAACACAGGATAACCACTACAATAGTTCAAGGCTTCCATCATGAACTTCATGTGATGACAACGCTGACAAAATATTTTAGACAGTAAAAAACTTAAGAATTCTCCTATACTGGAAGCTCAGCCCCTTAAAAATGAGGGATAAAGTAACTATTAAAATCCCAGAGTGAGATGATCTGATGATCTATTAACAAGCAATGCAGACTATACGCACAAAATTGTTAAAATCCCAGCTTCCCACTCAAAAAGGGTGTCCCTGAACAGTGTTGCAGCTCTCATTTCAGAGGGGCAGAGACTGTTTTTCAATACCAGTAGGAACTAAGTATCGGCATAGGTATAAACGGGGCCTGACAAACTTTGGTGTCCCTTTTCCATTAAACCAAAGTTGCAAAGGGAAATCACCATCCACACTGATTATAACAGTAATAAACTTGTTACTTACTGTTTCTCTGGTTGAACTACTGCGATTTTCCTCTGTTTGTTCACTGTAAACCCAGATTGGGGTGTGGAGGGGGAAAAGGAGAAGAGAAAGGATACAAAAATAATCAAAAAAGTAAAAAAGCCAACCAAGTTAAACTTCCTTTACAAAATATTTACTATGGCAGCACTTCCAGTTTTACAGCCCAAAGGTACCATTTAACAGTTTACACAAGCTTTATACCTCAGTCACCTGGGCTGAGATTATCCAAAATTTCTTGAGGGATCTGGATGCTCAATTTTCGTTGAAATTAATGGAAGTTGGGCATCAGATCTCCTAGTCTGCTGTGGAAAATCTCAGTCTTATGTGCACAGATTTATCTTCTTCAAAAACTTGTACTTTTCAGGCCAGTCATTAAAATATGTATATCACCAGCCAAAAAGATACATAAATCTGCATGCCTTCCTTCTCTCATACCCAACAATGCTGTGGAATTTGAACAATTAACAGGTTTAACTGGGCAATTTAATGTCACCAAGAAGTTCTAGACAAGGAGATAATGCTCTGAAGTTATGTAAAATAGCTACCTGTTAACTATAGTGTTACAATCCAAGCATTTGCTGTAGGGAAAACAATTCTGCTATAACAGCAAGACGTGCAGATTTAGTGAAACATGAACCTATGATTGTGCTCGGAGGAGCTAGATGCTTCCAAGAAGCGTCCAATGCAGTGACGCATTTAAAGCTACATAGACCACTTTTATGGACTGACAGTCTGTGACTGAGATTACTATGTATTTTATACACAAATTGTGGTGCAATCCAAGGTCCTCTTCATTGGGGTCACCGGTCCGATGTGTCCCTTGCATTTCTTTCAATCTCATTCTGAACTGACCATCTTGATTGTATGCTGCCTGTACTACTGTATTGCTAGCCATTTTGCATTGCATAATCCATATGAAGCATATGTACAAGTACTGTGTCTCACTTTTCTCCCCACCCCTGCTCATGAAAGATTGCTACAAATATCACACATTCATATTTTGTGCATCAGACACTGGTAATTGCATACATTTTAAAAATAAAAAAGTTATAAACATTTACTATTTCAAGGTGATTAAATGTAGTCTTAGAGATAAGCTAATTTGCATACAGCTTTATCCATGGTTCTTAAATTTGGGTAACCTTGAACATGACACTGGAATGTATGTATGAAGTGGAAGACTAACAGGAAACTTTAGATCCAGATTAATATTCACCCCAATATCCAGTGTCTTTTAAAATCTCATTTCCCATTGGATTCCTCCTCCTCCTCCTTTCCACTCTGCTCCAGCTACCACAGATGCTTCCCAGTTGCATTTCTCTTGCTGTTACTTGAGGCAAACTGCTCACAACTCATTGCTACCTTTGACGTAACAGATATTAAGTATGGTCTTCACTGCTTCCTCATCTATGTCTGATATTGTAGTCTCTACTCATTACCAGACACATTTTAGATAATTCCCTTTTTCTCATTCCCTTAGCTACACGTCACCAGCAGATCATTAACCAAGTGACAGAGAATACTCTATCTTGCATTATCTGCCAGTGTCATCAAAGTGGTTCATAATTTCTGTTCAATACTCCTTGATAGAGAGCTTACGACTATTTGGCCCATTAATAAATTCAGCTTCCTACTTGAATCAAAAATCAAATACATCTCTCCTGATGGATCCACATTTAGAATGAATGTCTTGAGTCAAAAAAAGTGTAGAACCAATATCAAAGGGCAATCGTTAAGTGCTACAGCCCACACTAAAAATCAGCTCAATCAACAGGGCAATAAAGATGTAAAATATTAGCATCAAATCACTTCATTTCCTTTATTGCAGTTCATGGGCCAGATGCTCGACAGGTGTAAGATGCTGTTCCACTGACTAGTATGAAGCTATGTAAATTTATACCAGCTGAAGATCTCTCCTAAGTATCTTCTGCTTTACCAGTTATGCTATGATTTGGAGGCGTTCAGGCTCATTCCTTTCAGCTGAAGCGATGGGTAGTGGGATATGCACACTATGATAATTCAAAACTTCTTGTTCACAGTAATTCATTAGGTGTGGAGGTCAGGCATGCCAGTTCTCTAACAATCCCTTCTCTAAAATGAGATGACACTTTAATTTGTAGTTTCCTGAAGTATGATGGGGATAATTCTGTGGTAGATGTACTTGTTAGAGCTTCCAAGCCTTTCCATCCACACCTTGACTACTAGTAGTTACAAAGAGAACAGAACTGGTACCTATTGCTCTGCGAGGAGGTCTGAGCTGGTATCCATTGGTCTCACACCAACCCACTGGAAACATATTCATCGATTCCACACTCACTATGCATTCAGGAATTGGCTTTTTGGAGCCTGTTCAGTTAAAAGAAGCAAAATTTAACTAAATCAGTAGTTTTCAAAATTCTGTTTTGGGACCTAGGATATGTAAGTCAACATGATTGCAACATAGTAAACCATTGATGCTTATTTTCCCTCTCCTTCATTTAACAGCAACTATTTCCTGATTTCATTGTTCACTTCTAAAAGTCGGAAAAGAAGGAATTTGTCATCTTTCATTCTGCAGAATAGCATAATGCATAGTAAATGCACCAGGGCCATCTTTAAATACAATAAAAGGAATATAAAGAAACATGCATAGGCCATCTTTATCTTGTTAGATTCTGTTACCAATGATCTTCAACAAGTGCCATGCTACACACCTTGGGTCAAATGTTCATTCAAGTGAAGACCCCCCTTTGCAGAGATAAAGCACAGGCCCATGCTCCACTTAAATTCCAAAATCAGCCTTCAGAATAATGCTGAAAATAGATGTGTATATGTAGGGTGACTTGTGCCAGCTCTCTGCAGAGAGTGATTTTCACCTCAAGATAAGTGAGCATTGCCATTTTAATCTTAACTGGCAGAGAAGCAAGAGAAAGGGCTAACAATATCATCTTTCAATTAAAGACAGGAATTTGCTGGCCATTTTAGCAGAATGTCTGCAGTTGATGATTTATGACAATCCATCAATCTCCAGGTGAGACTAGGGTATTAACAATACTCATGGGACGGTCAGACCCAGGCAAATCTCCTGTCTTCTTATGTGGCACTTACCCTCTAACTGAAGCCAGAGGTAGGACTCTTTCACCCTGGTAACTGTGGCAATGCAAATTTCCCCTGGATCAACAGGGTTCACAGCCTCAAGCTTCATGTTCTCTTTAAATCCATGGCTGGAAGTTAGCTAATAAAAAGAGGACAGATCAAGGGGTGTTTGGATAAAATATGTGCATTTACCAGTGTATCCGATGTAAACAGCCATGTGGAAGACTAAAACATACAAACTTGATTACACGCACATGATGGGGGACTTTGAACATGTGTGGGTATCGAGGATTCAGAAAGAATTTTCAGTGTAATTAACAGATGTTGGACTATGTAATGAGAATTTCAAGTTACAAGGAATTTCAGAAGGGCTACGCAGAATAGTATTTAATGACACACTCATACAGGGCTGCATTTGCACTGGAGCATGAGAAAGGTTCAGCTGTGAGACTCACTGACAGGATTTAACCAAAAATAGAACCAAGGAACTCCTCTCAGTTATTTACCTGCAAGTGACAAACTGTTAGCTAGCAAACTGAAATAATCAGACTGCTAAGCAGAAGGCAACCTCAGTCTATTTTATTCCATTGTGATAATTAAAAGAAAAAGAAAAAAAAAAAGGGCTTTCTAACAGTGCCTGTGACAATTCCACTTATGCTAAATCCCAAATAAAAGTTTCTTCCTCATCTACATGGATAATTAGGTACTGCAAACAGCAAGGCGGCCTTTTTTGGCAGGAAAAAAAAAGTGGTTTTATGTTATCCTCCCCCCTACTTACAGCACTCCTCTAGATCCTATGTACTTGAACTGAAGAGGACAAAGGAGATGCAGCCAAAATATTTTAGAGTCCACTGCCACTTCACAACAATTCCCCTTGAATTAATAAGAGAGATGCCCTATAGTCATCATCCCCAGAACTTCACAACCCATCCATCTCAAAAAAGCACACAAAAGGGCTGAGTCAGTCAAGCTGCTCTGAACAGTCAGAATCTGTATTTGCAGACAATTTGGAGAGAGAGCAAGAGGATAAACTGTAAAGTGAAAGCTTTACCAGCATCCCCCTCTTCTAAACCAGGGAGTTTGAGTGTTTCCCTGATGACTACATCTGCCTCTATATTTTCAAGAGAGAAGGGTGGCAAGCGTTATGCCCTCATGGTGCTCAACTAGTAATGCCATCACTGTGGTACAGGAGGACAAATACCCTAACTTGGGGCCTAGCCGGTAGAAATCCTTCAGGTTGACTTTTAAAATGAGCTCATGCTTTTTTTCCCATTGGAACGTCTGATTGTATTTTCAAGTCAAATAATAATTACTGTACAGGAAGAAGAGTGGGGGAAAAAACTCTATATGGTGGCAAGGGATGAGCAGGAAAAGGGAACCATTTTAACACACATGCACACATGAAGGACCAATGCAATTGGCATTAATTCCACAGGCAGTTACATCTCATTTATGCGAAATGGCCTTTTACACTGTCATTAACAGCAGCAGCTGGTCTGCAATCTGTTAATCTGGGAAGTGTGACTTTTTGCACAAGCACTTCAGTTCACTTTGAGACACTTCTGTTCCTTGAACAGCTAAGAGCTCAGTTTAGGTCACAGGGCCAAACGCATTCTGTGCCCAGTGTAACAATCACAGGCAGCAAGTGTGTTATGCAAGTGGACATCATGTGGAGTATCCACCAGCAGAGGAAAAGGCATTATCCTGCAAAAACTCACCAACGGGAAGCAGCTCTGGGGAGCAGCCTCAGCACCACACTGTTTGAGGTAGTCCGCCCAATCGAAGTCCTGCCCGGGATAACCTGAGCAAAGATCAAGCAAAGTGGTGCTTAACTGCATTACACCAAACTGATGACTCCATTCAACCAAATGGTTACATTATTCAAGATACGGATGATTTAATTTTCAATTGGGGTCTGCAGGGTTCACTGTCTCACAGAAGGCCCAATCCAGCACCACTCCCATAGACAGAGTAAGGAAATCCACTGGAGTTTTGCCCATCTAAATACCACAATACCAGGTCGTGGGTGGTTCTGCATGTTTTAAATTATGCCTTACTGCTTGAGGGTTTGTCTTCATTGCAGTGTTAGCTCAAGGTATAACTTGAGTGTTGTCCCTACCTGACTCCCCTTCACACACACGTCTCCAGCTGAGTTAAGTGACGCTTTAAGCTCAAACTCACTGGCTTGCCAGGAGGTGTGGTTTGAAGTTTGAGTACTGCTGACAGGGGAGCAAGTAATGCAGTGAGAACTCAGGTGCTCTGTGCTGTTAATGCAAACACTCTGTGCTGTTCAAGTGTTGTTTGCAGTGTAACCACTAACTCCGAAGGAGATAACTCGGACAACATTACAGTGAAGTCAACCCCACCATGCCCTTGCACTGGCTTCTCTGTTACCGCAATTGAAGCTGTGCTGCAACACGTTTAATTACATCTTAGAAGCCTGCCTAGATCCCTTTCGAAAATGAGATGTAGGCTCTTAAATCAGTTTGGTGTTGCTGCATTCAGCATTGCAACACCTAAGCACCTTTAAAAATCTGGACCTCAGTTACTCTTTAGAGACTGTGTTTGGAGAGAGTCAGGAGATGCTAGGTAGGAGAGGGCATTAACCAGAACATGGTACTGCAGGACCACATTCTAGAGAGAATGCAGGGCGACTTCTTGCAAGGTGTCCCACAAAACCAGACTGCACAGCTGAAGAGAGTCTCACTTTTCAAATGAATGGCTATAATCCAGATAGGTTTAGATTTAATGGAAGTAATTATTTACATAGTGCCTTAAATGGGCTAGGCACTGATATACTGTATATATTAAATAAATGACAATTAGTATAACGAGGATGAATCGCTATGTAAATCCACTATGCAGCCATTAAGAATGGTGGTTAATATCTCCTTAAACGTTTTGATAATCTATTTTGTTAATTTGTAATGATGAGTTTAATAAATCTACATTAATTTTGGATATGGGAGCCTTAATATAGAGCTGTAGGGAGCTCTGAGTCCAAGTCTCCATAACCCGGACAAAGGAGTTTCTTCTTGGAGCAGATACTTCCTTCTCCTCGTATTCTGTCAAAACAAGATGAACACAAAGGAAGGGAAGCAGGGACCAAGAAACTGCATTGTTGTGCTATTTTGCCAGCACAGAATACTGCATGTGACTGAAATTGGAAGAGATTCAGCAATGGAAGAACTGTAATAGTACTGTAACACTGCTTCAAAATGGATAGCTAAGGTACTCCCTACGGAGTACTACCATGACTGGGGTTTGGGAATTTATAGAAGATAAAAAGTAACACATGAAACAGCATCTATAATACTGCAATTTAACCCAAAACAGTAATTCCATCTAACCTCTCCTGGGATTAACCAAGACGGGGGCCATTTATGTTCTTCTATTATATCAGCCAAAGCTATAACCAGTAGGACTCTCAAAGGCCACACATTTCCTCTAGAGCAGACACCATTTCTGTGGGTGCTGCTCAGAAGAGAAGCCTGAAACCTTTCAGTGGGCTCTGAATGCATGTCTGGGGGAGCTAGACTGCTGTAAAGCAGCACTGCTTTGCCCATAGTACTTTTGTACACCTCGTTTAAGGAAAGGGAAGAGGCAAACTCATTACATTTTCTGCTCCTATTAACCAGTGAAAAGCTAAAATGAAACTCTGGCACTACAGTGATGGGTGTCAGCATAAACCCCTGTGCTGCTTTGCTCTGTATCCTAGAGCAGATGATCTTTGAGCGCTTGGGAGGGGAGAAAATAAAGTTGAAGCGGCAGGATCTTTTTTCCTTCTTAAACAACATTTTAGCAATCACCTTACTGGTGCAATAGTTACTCATCTTTATCTTATGTATTTTTATTATTACATATAAATTATTTTTTCCCAGTAACAGGCGTGACAAAGACAACTAATTATACCGATAGGTAAAGGAGGGGAATTTTAATTCATGACTACACGAATTCATGAAAATTCCACAGCTATTGCCCTGACTACTGCATTCTGATATCACAGGTGAGGCCATAGTTCACCAACTCCGTACACCCTGCGATGCCTCCTCCCTCCAAGACTGCCCAGATGCCCTCATTCCAAGAGCCACATGGGATGCCCACAGGCTTCAGACCCAAGTACATCTCCATGAGAAGCCTGGACTCCACCAGCCTGGTGGTGCTGCTTCCTTGAATTTGGATCTGTTTTCCTTCTGCTGGCGGCACGTCTCTCTTCTGCAAAAATGCAGCCCCAGTTTGTAGATTTTTAACACAATGCTCTGGAAGAGAATAATCTCTTCCTTTCAGAGAGGCCTTCTGCTGTGAATGAAACAAGAGTGCAGACATGTACCTGGTGGAGGGCTAAGATGCAAACCATTTTTCAGACTCCACTGCACAGGGAAGATACCAGAGCTGTTGACATGACAAACATATGACCGGCGGGTTGTGCATTCTGGTCGCAAGTCATCAATTTCTACCAAGAAATAATTTTCATTGAACACCTGCAAAGTTACCAAAAAGAGAGACAGATGATCTTCAAAGTAGCAGATACTTTATTTTTTAAAAGCTAATATATTTCCAACTATTTTCAAAATCCCTCGTCTCCAAATATTAGAAGGAATACTAAAAAAAAAGAGAGAGAAAAACAGAATGAGTTACAGAATCAGACCAGCAGACTGCACGATAATACCTGAAATGTAATAGCACAATTAATAAAGCAGTCAATTTAGGCACTTAGAGACAAATGAGGTGATAAATAGCTAGCAATAAGTAATTGCCTAGAGAGCAATATGACTCAAAATAAACAACAATGGGTTCATCAAAACAACTCATATCTAGGGAAGTTAATTTGTTTTTCTTTGATAAGATAAATTTAGCAGATAAGAGGAAATAGAGTGGTCATATTATATCCTCGATTACATACAAGATCTATGGAATCATATTATTTTAAAAAACACATAAGTTGGTTGTTTTTAAATCCCACAGTAATGAACTATTTAGTGTGTGACAATGTTGAGTGGGATCCCAGAGAGGTTAGATATTTTGTTAGTTCACTGTTTTCAACAGTGACTGAGGATAAGAGAGTACATTAAATTTACATCTGATCCAAAGGTAGGAGAGATGTGTCAAATATGTTTTTGGAAGATGGATGATAAAAAGTGAGAAGTCAATGAAATATTTAAAATCAGATATATAAAGTTGCATCATATTGCAAGGAGTAAACAAAATACATAAATAAAGAATGCAAACTATGGTTAGGAACCAGAGCCACAGAAAATGATATAATGGACGCTAAACAGGATGGGTCACCTAAGCAGTGCTGCCCCAAATATACACACAAATGCCATATTGGGCTTTTTACTTGTAATGTCATAAAATAAAGTGACAGTGATTCTACTCCATTCAGAACTGGCTGTACCTCAGAGTATTACATTAGTTTCACATATTTAAGAGTTTGATAAGACAAGAGTTCACAGGAGAGAAAAATAAAATGTCTGAAACATAGGATGTGATTTAGGAGCAAAGGTTCAGAGAATGTTCACTCAAGAAAAAATGAAAGAACACAATATTGGTCTGAAAATATGTAAAAGATGATTAAATATGTTGTATGATCTGTGGATGTACAGCCTCTTCTGGAAACTCTGAGGTGTTTGTACAACACAGATGTTGGTAAAAGCTGTCCAACACGGGAATCTAAAGCTGGGCTCTCAAATCCATGCTTGGCATCTTTTGAAAAACTTACATATCCTCAAATTCCACTGAAGTTAATAGCGGCTACAAGGGTTCAGCACTGTGTAAAAATCAGGCCATTCTGAATTGCATGTCCAAGTAGGAATGTAGTAGTCAGAGTTTAGGCACCCAGGTTTAATCATTTTGGCTCTTTCAAGCAGTGATTCTCATTGCACCAGTTTTTAAGTCTTCACCCCAGTGATAAAGTCACTGGGCATCTGTCCCACACATGTTCTATGCAAAGTCTTCAGCTTTAATTCTACTATAATATTTTAGAAAGCATGCAGGGAATTTTCATCAACCAACAAGTGAAGAACAAAAATGGAAATTGAGCTTCAGCCATAGGTGGGAGAATTCAAAACAAATCCTGGTACCTTAACAACTGTAGCAGGAGAGAGAACAAAAGGAGCTACTGGATCCACAGCCTCTAGTTTCATGCTTGCAGTGAATGAGTGCACTCCAATCACAAGCTTGTCCTGAAAACCACAAGATTAAAGCATGGATTAAACATATTTCTTAATGGAAAGCACCTGACAACTTTCTTCCTTGAAGCATGTAGAAGTTATTTAAGCCTTTTTTTTAGCTCATCCTACCTTGTTCTAGTAAATATAAGTTGGGCACAGGAGACTGAATACCAGCAAGAACTGTATAATGAAAATAGAGGCAACTGTCCTTCCACTGGAGTTATTCCACTGATATCAGGGAGAGCAGGGGTGCGCTCTGTCACAGGGTGGCCAGGTTCTATAAATGAAGTAGGTCCAGCACTCCTGCACCAGAATAGGCACTCCCATTTCACCAATTAAGAGGGTGAGGGAGCAAATGGAGGGTACTTACCGTAACTGGAGGTTCTCCAAGATGTATGGTCCCTATCTGGATTCCATATATGGATGCGCATGTGCGCCATGCACCGGAGTCTGAACTGTTTGTAGTAATATCTTTCGGACCACATGTGAGTCATGTGTTGACCATGTGGTGCGTCCGAGATCTTATGATGCTGAGCAGGTCAACGTCCCTCGAGGTCCCTCTTACCGACAGGCATAGAGCCTGTAGCAGAGGGGATGGAACGTGCAATTGGAATCCACATAGGAACCACACATCTTGAAGAACTTCCACTTACAGTAAGTAACCTCCATTTCCTTCGAGTGCTGTCCCTATATGGGATTCCATACATTGGTAGCATAGCAAGCAGTATGCAGCATGGAGGTGGGAGCAAGGGCTCAGAAGAAGTGAGTTTGTAGAACTGCGCAGTGAACTGTCGCATCTGCTGCGATGGCTTAGTGAGCAGTAAAAGTGTGGATGAAGGACCACATGGCCGCCCTGCAAATGTCTTGCAACAGAACATCCGCGAGGAGGGTGGATGTGCTGGCTTGAGCCTGTGTGGAGTGTGCAGTGATGCCAGGCAGCAGAGACACTCCGGAGAGTGAGCAACACCCTGCGATGCATCAAGAGAGCCACTTGGAGATGCATGAAGAGAAAAGAGCATGGCCTTGGCAGTGTTCTGCGATAGAGTATGGGGGAGCTCTGAAAGTGTGGGTTAGTTGGAGGCAAAAAGGTTAGTGCCTGACAAACGTCAAGGGAATGTAACAATCTCCCTTTAGGGGAGGTGCATGGTTTGGGGTAGAAGGTGGGGCTGTGAAGGACTTTAGTGAGATTAAACGAAGAGGCTACCTTAGGAAGAAACTTGGGATGGACTCGCAAGGTAAAGGGCAGGTCAGTCATCATGGCTGCCAGCTCACTAACCCGTAGAACAGAAGTGATCGCTACAAGAAAAATTACCTTCAATGAGAGGTGGGTGAGGGAACAAGTAGCCAGGTGCTTGAAAGTTGATCTGAAAGAATGAGGTTAAGGACCCAAGGTTTTCGGACGGAAGGGAAGGTGTTAACGAGACCATACAAGAACTGAGCAGTGGTTGGGTGGCTAGAGACTGAGAACCATCTATAGGTCGGAGGAAAGCACTGAGTGCTGATAGATGGTCTCAAATGGAGGACTGGGCGAGGCCCGAGAGTCAAAGGTGAAAAAGGTAGTCAAGGACTGTGGGTATGGAAATGGAGTCCAGGTGGTGATGATGGTGGGAGGCCCATGCAGTGCAAAATCTCCATTTGGCTTGGTAGCATGCCCTGATAGACAAGAGTCTGCTCTGTGAATGGATGTAGTGCACACCTGTCTGGAGTATGTGTTGTCTACTTGCAAACCCCATTCAAATACCACACTGAGGTGAAGAGGGCCTGTGTTGGGTTGTTAGAGTTGACCATGCGCCTGTGTGAGAAGATTCAGGAGAGAGAGGGGAGGCAGATTGGAGGGCAAGTGGACCAAGAAGTAAACCCATGATAACAGGAACTTGCATGTGTAGCAATTCCAGACCTAGACATGGGAATTTTGCAAGTCAGTAGAAAATTTTTGAGGAGGGGGCTGCTGACAAGATGGTAAATGTCTATCATTGGCTTAGTGGACAAATTAGCTGGAGTAGATATAAGGAGTCATCAGACCGAGGCTTTTGGGGAGCCACGAATCAAGGAGTGCACCAGAATCGCACTGCGTAGAGGTTCTGATCAACCGTCTTGCCTCTCTCCAGCTCGTGGCTCAAAATAATAAGGTAGGGTGTCAGAGCTGATAACCAGTGGTGTGAATACGATAGAGGTTCCACCTGGATGAAAATATAGCATAAAGGTAAGGAGAACCTGGCCATGGTATGTTTGGTTTTTTTGCTACAGCTGAGTTCATTCATATATGTGATGAGTAGTGAGTGTGAATGTAAAACTAGTAATAATTCTAACTGTTTTGAGTACTTGTGTTATTGTAATCAGTTGTTTTTTAAGTTTTATTTGTGTATTAAGAATTTGTAAAAGAATAAAAAACCCCCAACAAACAGTGGATTTAGATTGGATATAGAATGTGTGTTATTGGGTAAATGAACGATAGATTTATGAATCGTTGACCGGGTCTTGGACTAAGACAGGTTCTAGCCACCCTCATCCATCCACAAGTTGGTCGGGTGAATAGAAAGGGGGGCCTGTCTGAACCTAGTGACCCAACGCGCAGGCGGAGTGTGTGGACCAAAAGGTCAATTCCTTTTCCCTCCAAACATGAGCCCCTGCAGCTCTGTTGCTCAGTAGAGCTTCTGTGACAGCAGGGGACTGACACCCTATGTGTTTGTCTGTACCTTTCCACCCTCCTCCCACTAAATAAGCATTCGGTTATCGGATTCATTCACCTTGGCAGTATTACAGGCTGAAATTGAAACGGTACGGATTCCTTAATAAGTAAAGCCTGTTGTGTAAGTGTGTGCTTGTAAGTGTGTGTTTTAAGAATCAATCCTTTAAAAAAAAACCAACCGTCTTAAGCAAGGAATAAAAAGAACCACTGCACATTGTAAAACTGACACAGAGCCATAAATTAGCGAAAGTAGACCAGATAAGGGGCACACTCTCTCTCTCCTCTCCAAGCCCCCCACCCAAGTTGTGGAAGATAGATGGACTAAAAAGTTTTTTTTAACCCTCTGTCACCTCAATTGTCGAGGCCAAAATGGAGCTATGAGCATGAGGACTGCTTGAACTTGCCTCACCTTGCAAAGAACCTGGGGGAGGAGTGATATGGGCAGGAAGGCATAGCACCAGATGGTCCCAGCGGTGTGGACGTAGCTGGGAGCGAGGGAGGTAGCTCAGCAACTGAACACTGAAGACACTGCCAATTGTTTCTTTGTGATGCTTGCCCTTATGCTCAGTCTTAGACTTCTTTGGAGGGGGAGCCACCAGATCAACGTGCAACTTCTCACCTGATCTGGCATGCCTTGGGGAAGTAACACTGAATTTAGAGGCGGCTCCCCATTGCTGTGCTTCTCAGCACAGTGGGGCCTAGTCTGTGCCACTGATACCACTGGTGCCGCTGCAGTTGGAAAGACTGTCACCTATGGTGAGGCTGGGTGCTCTGGTGGATCTGCCAGTGCCACAATCAAGTGCGCAAGTGGGCACATTGCCTCCTCCATGAAGTGTTTACAAAGCTTAAGCTCTCGAGCCTCACAGGTCTATGGTGGAAAAGAATGCAGATGCAGCAGCGGGCAACGACGTGGGCTACTCCGAGGCAATAAAGGCGATGATGGAGCTCGTCAATCACTGGGAAGATGCAGTAAGTTGTAAGAACAGTTTTATTGTTTCTTTATTCAGACAAAAACAGTTATGCAGTTCAAAGAACAAGGAGGAAAAAGGTTCCGATTCTGGCCATGTAGTGGTAGGAGGGAACTGAGGGATGTCGACCACGCAGCGTATTTTACTTCGGACGCATCACGTGGTCAAGGCACGACGTACATGTGGGCTGACTGATCCCACCTCAAACATTTCTGGCTCTGGCACATGGCACCTGGCACACAGGCGCACTGATGTATGGAATCCACGTAGGGAACAGCACTCAAAGACCTGGGACTACACAGAATCAAGGAGAATCAGAGGGGAAAGAGACTCAGTCACTCAGGAAAGGTAGGTGAGAGTTGCCAGAGACCAAGAGATTGTAGAAGGCCCTGGAAGGAAGCTGTAGGTGGTCCCTGGGAGAAGGCTATAGGCAGGAGAGCAGCATGCGGGATTTGCTGGCTGATGTCTCCAAGCCACAGAGCCAGGGCCATAGGGCTGGCGAGGGATGAACGCGAGAGAGCAGCGGAGGGAGTTGTGTGCTGGACAGCCAGAGCCCAGGGTAGGAAAGGGCTGAAGACAGGAGAAGAGCAGAGGAGCTTACCTGCTGCCATCTCCAAGGCTGGAGAGCTGGAAGTATGGGTAAGTGAGAGGACCACAGAGAGCGAGGGATGCTTTCCTGGCAAAGAATCTCCCAGGACAGAGGCTGTGAGGGATTCCTGATGGGAAGAGCAGGGCTGCATTCTATTTGGAAGGGCTGGTGTGGCTGTCTTGGCAGAGAGGCATAAGAGGACTGTCAAGGTGCCTAAGGGTGGTGGAAGATGCTGGCATATGGTATGGGGGGGTGGGGGGACGTCCTGGGATTTTACAGACTATATGCACAAAGGTGATAAAGGGACTATGTTGGGACTTTTGATAAAGACTGCTTTGCACTATAATTTTGATAATAAACTGACCTTAAGGAAGGATATTTTTTAAGCAAGAGAGACTGAAGAGGAGTATTTGGGCTGCCTGAGGGGAAACTGAGGTAGATGCACTTTTGCCATGGCCTGCCTCAGAAAGATGCTCCATGTGGGCTACCCTGTGACATGCCCCAAGAGATTTTCCCTGGGAGCTTTTCAAATTGTGCCTTGACCTTGCACCAGAATGTGGCCCGAGGCCAAACAAGCCAGTTAAAATATTTTTCTAAACCTCAGCACTCAACGAGACCTACATTTGTTCACTGATTTCCTGCCATTTGAACAAGGAACAGCAGAACCTGCATCAAACGGCAACACTACTCATATGTTGTAGTTCACAGTTGCAAGTTCTCATTCAACTTGCTCCAATGGCTTGCTTTTGTAGGTTAATTCTGGGAGCTGTGACAGAAAGTGTAGTGAGAACTGGTGTCTATCTGAAGCCTTGCTTCATTAAATTCTGTGCACTGGATATTTTACCTTAAAGAGGTCAGTGGGAACTGAGGTCCCTTCTTCCTCCTCCTTCACCTTTGTAAGGACGTCCTGCCATTCTGCCTCACTCTTCAGGGACCTGATAGCTTCAGCAAAAAAACAGTAGCACAGTGAATGAGCAGAGTTCTCACCTCCCCAAGAAAATGAAGGGGGTAAAGCTTAATTAGTTTTATTTTTTTTTGACCCATTATGTGCTCTGCAGAGCATCCATTAAGAAACCTTATTGCTTTACCTCAGAGCTCCAGCTAAGAACTCATAGCTTTACTGAACTACAGTATAGCTTTAGGATACTTTGTGTATGAAGAGGGACTACATAAAATCAAGTTCCACTGTGTAAACTATATGCTTCAACAATCTTTAATTTGAGAGAGAACCTGGGGTCATACTGATCACAGCCATAGTATAACAAAAGAAGTGACTAATGAAATGAGATGTATTGCTGGTCATCTCCTCTATTTTCATGGCTGCAGGTTAAACAGGCAGCAAGCAATGAAGTATTGCAGATTACAGCACACTTACATGGGGCTATTTCCTTTGGTAAACCCCATCACATATTGCCACAACCTCCAATGGTGTGAGATAAATCTTAGCAGGAACCCACATTATTAAATGATTCCTGGAATTGGACACTGTGGATGCCAAAGGCTCTCTCACAGAATATCAAGGAGGCAGCCCAAAATTAGATTAAGATGGTAGTCCACATGCCAGTGTTTAAAAAATGCACTACTCCAATCTTTAAAAAGAGATTGATGGCACAGAATTTTCCATCATTATAGTGGTGCAGATGAAACAAACATAATATTAACTTTTCAGTGTGACTCCAAATCCTCCTGGTTTGGGGCTTGATCCAATTATTGACAAGGGAAATACTCTCCTTGATGTCAGCGGAAGATGAAGTGAGCCTCTAAACATGGTCACTTGCCAAATTCCTCTAAGTGCTAGCAGAAAAGATTGTGACTTCTAATAAACTGATTTCTCATGCGTTAATAAATGAATGTGCATTGCTTAAGAGTTTGAAATTACCGTAGAGGTCCATCATAACGTAGGCACCTGGCGTTTCTGAAGTAAATTCTCATCTGCCTTTCTACATCAGAGTTTCAGAGTAAAGCCCAACACTTCTTAGTTTATACCAGAAGTGTCAATGCATTTTGAGCCAATGACCAAAAACAAGGGCTACTGTGATACAGGAGATAACTTCCTAAGTAGAGGAAGGATATGCTTTCAAAACAGCATTGTGATTGGTCACTGCCAACAATTGTTAAGCAAGCTACAGCACACACAAAACGTAACTACCAGGAACAAAAGTTCCAGAGGGGTAGCCGTGTTAGTCTGTATACAGCAAGAACAGCGAAAGTCCTGTAGCACCTTAAAGACTAACCAATTTCTGTGGGCATAAGCTTTCGTGGACTACAACCCACTTCATCATGCATCTGACGAAGTGGGCTGCAGCCCATGAAAGCTTATGCCCACAGAAATTCATTAGTCTTTAAGGTGCTACAGGACTCTCGCTGTTTTTACCAGTAACTGTTCCCCTTTGGGGGAACATACCCAAACCCCCTTAAGGAGAAAAGGTACTTGGCAAAAAAGCATCTTTGGAAGCTTGCATCTGTTTAGATAATTACTGCCTAATCTGTGGCCCCCAATTATACTTGACACCTAGATAATCAATACCCGTGATCAGTTTGCCTAGCTCCTCTTTTAGAATATGTATTATAACAGTTCATCTTGTGTGGTTTTGTTGGTGGTGGAGGCGCTTATGTTGAGTGGGAGTGGCACTGTCTCCATTTCCCTGAATTTCAGGAAGAGCCAGTCACACTGACAGACACTTGCTCAGAACACTACATGCATTGTTCAGCCCCACTTTCCTTAAGGTGTACTAACTTTCCAGGAAACCTACTATGCACTGTTGTACCCCAACTTCAGATGGAGCTCATAGTGTCATCGTGGTGGACTGGGAAATTTCTAGAGGCCTGGCTCTAATAGAGGTGTACTGTTAAGGAGCAAGAAATGGGGACCTTTGTGCAGAGCCCTGGGATTCCATACAGCCTCTTGAGAGACGGAATATAGCATTGCATTAGTTTAATTTGTTACAAGGATTATTTTCCTCTAACTAGAACCCAAGTCCACTAAAATAAACGTCAAAAGACTATCCTTCCCCCACATTCAATGCCTTCTACCAGCAGGTTAAGGAGGTGACAGGCAAAAGCAGTTAGGAATATAAGAACAAGTGGGTGTAACCTATGTCATACTGTTTACTGAAACATTCATTTATGCTTTACTGAAATAGGATGTCTGCTAGTCTCGTGGTGTGCACGTGCATGGATATGGAACCCAGATTTAGAGTACAGAAAAGGAAACTCTGTTCACAAGCTCATGATCACCAGCTCTATTGACAATAAATTTAAAATGTTTCTTTGTACCTGCTGGAGGTTGGAGGTCATATCCTTGTTGAGTTGCCCAGCCCACTTGATGAAGAAATGGATCCAAGTAAAACATCCACTGATCAAACTGGTCAGAATCCACCAAGCCTTCATAGCGCAGCTTGAGCCTCCCGCCAAAGTTTTCCACTACCTTGACAATCCAGGCTCCTAGGGAATCTTGGGAATTTTGACATTCCAGTCTGGAGCCTGGTGCAATGAGATCCAAGGGATTCTTCCCTTTGTGAAGCTGCAGGCCAAATTGGACAGAACAAGAGAGGAACATAAGGAAAGTGATCCACACAGCTGGTTCAGAAGAGATGCAGTTACGTAGATTCTGCACTGTCACCGACGCTGTGTCTTAGAAACACCTTTGTGCTGTGGACTACTTGTCTAACTAAGCAAAGAATACAGGAGTCAAAAAGCACCCTTACCAAAGAGAGATTACAGAACTCACTAACCACAGTTGTTTGCATCAGAGCTCCTGCGGTATCTGCTGTCAAGGTCATAATTTTATGTATTTTATGCAAAGGCATGGGATCAGTGTGCTGTACATCTGTTGTTTGAGGCATTTGCTAGTTGTACATTCAGGGCTTGAAATGGAGTAACAGCCCTCCCTTTAAAAATCCAGGCATCTTTTTAATACGTAAGAGAACAGGACAGAAAAGAAGCAAGATGTCCATGTTAAAACATTGTCTATAAACAATTAAATAGTCTTCCAAAGTGTAATCACACTGCTTGGTATGGGGCACAGATTAAAACTAGAGACTGAATGAGGTGTCCAGGTTTTTGTTCTTGATTCTATTTTATTCACACCAAAGATTCACTACAGAGAAATGGGTGACAGTTAAAAGGTTCTGAATTTGTCCCATTTAAAGTAGAGGTACATAAGTCAAGGAGGGAGAAAACAGGAATAGGAGAAATGTCTGTTTAAAAGCCAGGAAAAGATTAACAGGGGGCATGACTGAGGAAGGAAGCATTTTGAAGGTCAGACAAGGAAGAGATTCCACAAAGCTATTTTGAAGGAGGAAAAGGCTAAGAGAAAGGACTGAGCACTAAGGGAATTTGGGAGGAGCTGCTTTACTCTGACAGGAATTAATGGGTGGAAGAGATAATCTGAACCTTCAGTTAAACAAGTTCAGGAAAGCATCTGACAAACATAAATGCTACATGGATATCAGAAGGTAGAGAGAACACATTTTTCTGAAGTTCAACGACTTACAGTAATAGCACTTAAAATTAAGAAAGATGTAGAAATGATTCTATTACAAAGGGTTTTACTTTATATACTGTGGTTAAAGATGCTAACAGTGTCCTAGCTCTAAAAAAGAAGCCTCACTATTATTTTAAGTGAGCTAATTCAATCTATTTGAATAAACACTCACACCCTCTAGCAGATTAGCAGGAGGGCTGCATGCTCCTATCAGTGTCTGTCGAAGGAATTCTTCCTGGTCAGGTATCTTATCCTTGATACCTAAACAAAAAACAAGGTGAGAGATTACTTCTGTGGCCAGCAACAGGCTACTTTAAGCAACAAGTATTTGAATGCCCTTGTGACATTTTATTCAGGAGTGTACATTTGTCATGCGCACGTCAATAAGGCGGCCCACACCCTCCTACATCAGAGAGTGACTTCACCCTAGATTACTCAATGATAAGCAAGTTTTCACATTAGTGTTATTTCAATAGACAAAGTCAGCTTAGAACTTTCCTTTATTTCAATACAAGAGTACAACACCTTCAGATAACAGACAAGAGTTGGTGAAAGTGGGTGGGTCAGAAGTTTTAAATAAAATCATATGAGTGAACTCTGTTAAATAACAGAACACTGTTTCACCTGCCTCGAAATGCAAGCTTCAACCACTTTACAAGTTTCACAGGGAGCCAGTATGGGGATGTGCTATGGGTGGGTGGGTAAGAATCATGTCTCAGGAGTTACCCAGAAATGATGCAAGACAGAAAACACAAGCCCCTCTTGGGGATGGCCTAGGAGACATTCTATCCATAGGGAGGCACCACGTGAAAACCAGGAGCATAACTCCATGAGAATTTTCATATTTAAGATCATCCTCAAGCTGTTTTCTTTCCAGACTCTGGTAATTGAATGGATATGTGGCAATGAAGAGAAAAGTGTGTTGAGGAGGACATTTTATGTAGACAAGGCCTATGCTGGAGTGGCCATATATAGTCTCTTATAAGGAGGGACAGTAAGGTTGGTGAGTGTAGAACGCTAATTGTGCAGCTCAAAATTAAACTTTTTTTTTTCCTTTTGGTTTTTTTTGTGCATCAGTGCCACTGATATAAACGTAGCTTTGGGAATGAAGTTTATTCAAACTGCTATAACAGAACCTAGTAAGCACAAGGCACGGTCATTTACAGAGTAGGCTCTGCATCAAAACAGATTCTGCTTTATGAAAAAAAAAAAGTCTAAGTGATAAAGTGGCGAATGCCTAAAAAATAGTGAACCAAAACATTTGGGTGGCAATGGTTCGTGAGTACTAAAAATCTATGTTTTAAAAGCAAATTAATTGTGGGTCCAACCTACTGGTGCGTCTCAGATGATAAAAGGATTTATTATTACTGCAAGTACATAGAAGTTTTTGAGACAAAGTGAGCAGTCAAATTAGCTGAACGGTTTGAGATGTTTTATAGTAAATTCAAATTGCTTCTCTTAGCAGTTACTATAGACCTATTTGACATCCATTTCAAAGGGCAAAGCATATAAACTCCACACTCCCTCATTTCCACTGAGATTTGTTACCTTCAGGCACTTTGAGAATCTTCTTGTTCTGCTCACACCAACCAACTGGGTGTAAGTCAGCTGTCATGATGTCGCACCAAAAGTCTGCCTTGCGGTCTTCCCCATAGCCATCATAGCGCAATAGGAGCAACTGCCCACAGGTAGTGATGATGGTGGCTACCCAGTAAGTGTTGTGGTCAGACTTGACAGCAACCTCTAGCTTCATACCAGGGGCAAAACCATTCTGCAAACTAGTGTCCACCTGAAAAAAGTAAAAAAACAACCAGAACTCAGTAGGTTATACAAACATTAAGCCAAGGGGAGGGAGGCCAAAGCACACCCTTTTACATTTGGCCAGCAGCAGTATCTTACCACAGCTCAAACAACTGCCTCCTCCCAAAATGCCAGTCTGCCTCCTCAGGACATACATGATCTAAATAATTAAACATCTCATTCTGAATGGTGTCTTATTAATTAAAATAAAACCTGCTCATTGTAGTGTATCATCCTTTACCCAAGAGTTCAGTGTCACAACTGGCCATTCAGGCCAGTTGATGCTTAAAGTAAAATATTTCAACATAATTTTATTCTTTCATACCAGAGATCAAAGTGTCATTATCTCTCAAAACTTAGTGACATTCTGAACTGCCCTACATAGCACCTTTCCATCCTATTTTCTTTAACCACCTTGGACCAAGCCCTCTTATGGAAAGTGTAAATGAATGCTTTATACAGAAAACACCTCCCCCTCCTCGGACTGATGCTTATTTATCTAATCAGGTCTGATTCAGCTGTTACAGCAAATTCCAGGTTTAATAATTTTTCTGAGGCTGCTCCCTCTGAATCCTGTGGAGCATACTGTTCTGTTCTTTCCCTAAACAGATGGCTTCTCCACTGTCCCATTTGTTCCAAAGCTTATTCTTTCCATCCCTTCAACTGCGCTTGCTCTCTGTTTCTGTCCTTAACTCCAGTCACTGTACCCCATTATTACTTCGAATATCTTAGAGGGTGGGAAAAGTTTTACCACTGCATTCCAGTAATCTCCACATGAAGCCTAAAACATGGTTACTTACCAGTAACTGTTGTTCTTCGAGATGTGTTGCTCATATCCATTCCACTTAGGTGTGCGCGCGCCCTTGTGAACGGTTCCCGGACAACTTTTTCCCCTAGCAACCCCTGTAGGGGCTGGTCCTGGCACCCCCTGGAGTGCTGCCCTCATGCGACGGTATATAGGGCACCGCTGGCCCCTCCCCTCCTCAGTCCCTTCTTTCTGGCGACTCCAAAAGCGGGGACGGAGGGTGGGTGTGGAATGGATATGAGCAACACATCTCGAAGAACAACAGTTACTGGTAAGTAACCATGTTTTCTCCTTCGAGTGATTGCTCATATGCATTCCACTTAGGTGATTAACAAGGCATACCTGGAGATGGGTAGGAGTCACGGGTGAGCTGCTCTCAGCACGGCTCTGCCGACTCGCGCATCCTCCCTTGACTGCTGGACGATGGCTTAGTGAGAGGCAAAGGTGTGCACCGACGACCAGGTGGCAGCTCTGCAGATGTCGTTCAGAGGGACCCTTTCCAAGAAGGCCACCGACGCGGCCTGGGCCCTCGTTGAGTGCGCCGTCACTATCCCTAGGAGTTGGACGCCTGCGCGCTCGTAGCACAACCTGATGCAGGCGGTGATCCATCTGGAGATGCACTGCGTAGAAACCGGGGATCCTTCATCCTGTCCGCCACCACGACGAAGAGTTGCGTGGTCTTCCGGAATGGCTTCATCCTCTCTAGGTAGAAAGTAAGGGCCCTCCTCACATCCAGGGTGTGTAGTCTCCTCTCCTCCTCCAACCCGTGCAGTTTAGGGAAAAACACGGGGAGGAAAACGTCTTGGTTATAATGGAATTGGGAGACTACCTTAGGCAGGAAAGCTGGATGTGGCCTCAGCTGTACCTTATCCTGGAAGAACACAGTATTAGGGGGCTCCGAGGTCAAGGCTCTTAGCTCAGAGACCCTCCTAGCCGAGGTAATGGCCACGAGGAAGGCCACCTTCCAGGACAGGATCAGCAGGGGACAGGTGGCCAAGGGCTTGAAGGGGGGCCCCATCAGTCTAGTGAGGACCAGGTTGAGATCCCAGGGAGGCAGTGGGTCACGGACCTGCGAGTAAAGCCTCTCAACCCCTTTGAGGAACCTCACCAACATAGGGTGGGAGAACAGGGACCTCCCCTCCAACGGCTGATGGCACGTAGTACTTCTTCTCAGTGCCCTTGGAGGTTGGGGCGACTGAGGAAGGGGTTTGCCATACAGCTCTGGCCAGGTGCAACACCCTTTCGTGAATGGGAACGGCTACCATGGAAGGTCCTTGAGTCCCCACACGCCTGAAGAGGGGGTCCACCACTTCCTCCAGCACCTTAACCTCCAGGTCAAGGTTGGAGGCCACGCGTTTCAGGAGCTCCTGATGGGCCCTGAAATCAGTAAGAGGGGCCCCCTGGTCCCTGAAAGCTACCTCGTCTGGTGACAATGAAGAGGACAGGTGGCGGGGTCCTGTTGAGGGGCCCTCCCCAGGGCCTCCAAGGAGTGATCCTTCTCTTCCACCGACGGTGCCTGTGGGGGAGCCTGCTGGACCACAGAGGCAGGGGCTGACGCAGTTCCCTGCCCCAACTGGGCTCCCCAAGGCCCCCAGTATGGCCTCTGCCACGGGGGCTGGGGCCAACCTGGTGCCGGTGGCTGTACATCTTCCTGGCGTCTGGTCCTCTGGGAGCCCAAGCCGGGGGAAAGGTGCTGGCGGTGCCGCCAGGAAGAGCTGCTTTGGGACCCACTGTCGGACAATCCCGAGGAGCGGCGGTGCTGTCTGCGGTGCCAACGCTTGGACGAAGCTGACGAAGATGATGACCAGTGCCGTGTGATGGAAGACTTTCGATGCCTTTTCCCCGGTGCCAGTGAATGGTGCCGAGCATGTTGCCTCAGTGCCGAGTCGGAGCTTGAGCTCCAAGAGTGGTCAGCAGGCGACAAGGACCTGGAACGGTGCCGTCATGACGATCGGGACTGGTGCCAAGAAGACTTGTCCGAAGATGAGGCAGGAGAGGAGCTATCCAACTCAACTCTCCGGTGCTGGGTGGTGGGCGGCCATTGCTCCGGTGCCAGGCGCGCCCACCTTTCGGGGACACAGGCCTTGACTCTCTCAGCCGAGAAAGGGCCGGAGGCGTGGGCAAGGCCAGCAAGGCTTGAGCCACTTTGAACACCTCCGGTGTCAAAGGGTCCTGGACAGGGGGTCCCCCACTCCCAGGAGTCGGGGGAGGTTCCCTGTGTGTCGGTGCCAATGCCGGTGGCTCATCCATGAGCTGCAGCACCTCTGGGCTCAACCCCAGCTGCTCCTGCAGTGCGGTGGAGGGAGAGCACTCTATGCGCTGGCGGCGCTTCTTCTTTCTCGGCACCGGAGACATCCAGTGCCGAGGTGCCTGTGGTGCCGGCGGAGTGCTCTGCACCGACCAGACACTTGGTGCTGATGGAGTCCGAGTCGGCTCGGACGCTGGACACAAGGCGGACTCCATTAAGATGGCCTTTAGCTATCTCTCAGTCCTTGGCTTAAAGGCTTTACAAATACAGCACCGATCTTTATGGTGCTGCTATCCAAGGCACTTGAGGCAGAGCTCGTGAGGATCACTGACCAGGAAGGCCTTCCCGCAGCCAGTGCAGGGTTTAAACCCCGGCGAGCCCGGCATGGCTGGGTCGCTAGAGCCCTAAGGCTCTCCTATTCCTAACTAACTAATTTCCTAACTCAACTAAAAACTAACTGAGTTCAGGGAGAACTGCTAACTAACTAAACACAATAAAGGGGAAGAATACTTGCGATGCAGCAAGAGTTGTTCCAGTGACCGTCATGGGCGGAAAGAAGGAACTGAGGAGGGGAGGGGCCAGCGGTGCCTTATATACCGCCACATGAGGGCGACACTCCAGGGGGCACCGGGACTGGCCCTACAGGCGCTGCTAGAGGAAAAAGTTGTCCAGGAACTGTGCACAAGGGCGTGCACACACCTAAGTGGAATGCATATGAGCAATCACTCGAAGGAGAACACCTACAAATTGTGTATGTCAAACATACAGAGAACTGAGGAGCCTCATCTTATATGGCTCCTTGTTAGCACCATCAACTTCTTTCCAAGATAAAAACAAGTCTGACTGTACAGTCTTCCATACAGAAGGTTCTCTCAAAACAAGAATGCAGTACAGTATACATCTGACGGTACCTTTTATTCTACATCCCTGCTCCCAATTTTAATTACCACCCTCCTTCCCCCCCTCCTGGCATCCAAGCTCCTTTCTACAGCTGAATCTGAGTTAATTGGTGCATATACATGGTTGGCCCCAAAGCCCCATTTCTCTTGGATTAACTGCTAGAAAAAGCTCTGCCATGAGTCAGACACAGTTATTGATTTTGTTTTTGTTTTTGAGTACAATCCTCCTTGCTGCTGGCTGGTCTGTAATTACTTGGATTATTAGATTTTAATCAACCAGCCATTCGAGCACAAGCTTATTATAAACAGGAAATGTCAGGAGCACCGAAAGAAAACTAAGGCATAAGTTTATAGATGTGTATTAAGTGCTCAGCCTCTTCAGCTCTTGCTCCTTCATCTTTAGAGTCCCTTGTCTGTCTACTCGACATTCATAGACTCCGACTCTAACTTCACAAGGGACCAATATGATCATCTAGTCTGACCCCCTGCACAATGCAAGCCACAGAACTTCACCCAGCCACTCCTGTAATAAACCTCTAACCAATAACTGAGTTATTAAAGTCCTAAACCATGATTTAAAGACTTTAAGGTACAGAGAATCCACCAGCAAGTGAGCCGTACCCTATGCTACAGAGCAAGGCAAAAAAAAACCAACCCAGACCTGTTGCCAATGTGCCCTGGGGGAAGATTCCTTCCAGACCCCAAATATGGCTACCGGTTAAACCCTGAGCATGTGGGCAAGACTCACCAGCCACACATAAGAAAGAATTCTCTGTAATAACTCAGAATCAACCCCATCTAACATCCCTTCACAGGCCACTGGCACATCTACCACCAGTTATCAAAGATCAGTCAATTGCCAAACTAGGCTGTCTATCATACCATCCCCTCCATAAATTTATCAAGATCAGTTTTGAAGCTAGCTAGGTTTTTTGCTCCCACTGCTCCACTTGGAAGGCTACTCCAGAACTTAACTCCTCTGATGGTTAGAAACCTAAGTCTAAACTTCCTGATGGCCAGTTTATATTCATTAGTTCTTGTGTCCACATTAGTCCTGAAATTAAATAATTCTTCCCCCTCCCTGGTATTTATCCCTCTGACGTATTTATAGAGAGCAATCATATCTCCCCTCAACTATTTTTGGTCAGGCTAAACAAGCCAAGCTCTTTGAGTCTCCTCTCAAAAAGCAGGTTTTCCATTCCACGGCACATCCTAGTAGCCCTTCTCCGCACCTGTTCCAATTTGAATTCATCTTTCTTAAACATGGGGGAACAGAACTGCACACAATATTCCAGCTGAGGTCTCAACAGCGCCTTGTATAATGGTACTAATACCTCCCTCTCTCTACTGTTAATACCTCGTCTGATGCATCCAAGGATCACATTAGCTTTTTTCACAGCCACATCACATTGACGGCTCATAGTAATCCTGTGATCAACCAAGAAGCCCATGTCCATCTCCTCCTCAATCTCTTCCAACTGATGTGCCCCTAGCTAATAAGAATTTCTGCTCTAAGTTCTTAAATGCATGACCTTTCACTCTCCACTCTTAAATTTCATCCTATTTCTATTACTCCAGTTTACAAGGTCATCCAGATCTTCCTGTATGATATCCCGATCCTTCTCTACATTGGCAATGTCTCCCAACTTTGTATCATCTGCAAACTTTATTAGCACATTCTCACTTTTTGCGCCAAGGTCAGTAATAAAAAGGTTAAATAAGATTGGTCCCAAGACCAATCCTTGAGGAACTCCCTCAGTAAACTCCCTCCAGCCTGACAGTTCACTTTTCAGTATGACCCACTGCAGTCACCCCTTTAACCAATTCCTTATCAACCTTTCAATTTTCATATTAATCCCATCTTTTCCAATGTAACTAATGATTCCCTATGTGGCACCGTATCAAATGCCTTACTGAAATCTAGGTAAATTAGATCAACTGCATTCCCTTTGTCTAAAAAAAATCTCCTTTTTTGAAAAGATCATAGATCAGGTTGGTCTGGCACAATCTACCTTTGGTAAAGCCATGTTATCTTTTATCCCAATTACCGTTAACCCCAATGTCCTTAGCTACTTTCTCTTTCAAAGTTTTTTTCCAACACCTTGCATACTACTGAGTTCAAACTAATAGGCCTGTAGTCATCTGGATCACTTTTTTCCCCTTACTTAAAAATAGGAATATTTTAGCAATTCTCTAGTCATACAGAACAGCCCGAGTTTACAGATTCATTAAAAATCCTTTCTAATGGGCTTGCAATTTCATGTGCTAGTTCCTTTAACATTCTTGGATCAAGATTATCCAGTCCCCCACCCCTGATTTAGTCCCATTAAACTGTTCGAATTTGGCTTCTATCTCAGATGTGATAATATCTACCTCCATATCCTCATTCCCATTAGCCACCCTACTACTATACCCAAGTTCATAATTAGCCTCATTAAAAAGGGATGCAAAGTATTTGTTTAGATATTTGGCCATTCCTAGATTATTCTTAACCTCCACTCCATCCTCTGTGCTTAGCAGTCACACTTGTTCTTTCTTTGTTTTCTTCCTATTTATATGGCTATAGAACCTTTTACTATTGGTTTTAATTTCCTTTTGCAAGGCCCAACTCTACTTGGCTTTTGGTCTTTCTCACTACATGTTTCGACCTCCTAGAGGTAGCTTTCCTTGCTGATCCCTCTCATCTTCCACTTCTTGTAAGCTTTCTGCTTTCTCTTAATCACCTGTTTAAGATGCTTACTCATACAGCTTGGTCTACAACCCTTGCCTATTAATTTTTTCCCCTTCCTTGGAATGCAAGCTTCAGATAGTTCCTGCAACTTTGACTTGAAGTAATTCCAAGCCTCCTCCATCTTTAGATCCATGAGTTCTTCAGTCCAGTCCACTTCCCCAACTAATTCCCTTAATTGTTTTAAGTTAGTTCTTTTGAAGTCAAAGACCCTAGTCACAGATCTATTTTTGTTTATCCTCCATTTAGCTTGAACTGAATTAGCTAATGGTTGGTCAACCCAACATTGCCCCTACAACCAGTTCTTCTATGAGGTCCTCACTGCTCATCAATACCAAATCTAAAATGGCATCCCTTCTTGTTGGTTCAGTAACTATTTGGTGAAGGAATCCATCAGCTATCACAACAAGGAAAATCTAGGCCCTATTATTATTACTAGCACTAATCTTCCAGTCTATATCTGGGAAATTAAAGTCTCCCATAATCACACAGTTCACAGTAGTATTTACTTAATTAAAAGCATTAAAAAGGTCTCTGGCCATGTTCAAATCAGATCCTGGTGGTCTGTAGCACAGCCCAAGCACTATCCCAGGGGAAGCTCTAGTAGTTTTCTTCCCCAATGTGATTTTTACCCAGATAGACTGTCTTATCAATTCCATTACTTCTAATTTCTTTACAGTCTACCTCATCACTGATATACAATGCTACTCCACCACCTTTGTCTTTATATCCATCTTTCCTAAACAGCACATGTCCTTCAATACTTGTACACCATTATGCCACAATGTTTCTGTTATCCCTATAATATCTGGTTTCACTTCCTTTACCAGTAGTTCTAGTTCCTTTTTGTTACCCAGGCTCCTCCATTGGTGTACAAACATCTTCATTTTTGCTGTTTGGCTTTGCTCATGTTCCTTACCTGATTTGGCACAGTCATTCTACTGCCAATATTCCCTATTAGGCTGGTATCTACACCACCCTTCCTCTTAATATCCATGCTGCTCCCCACTGCTGTGTCCTTTCTTACTTCATTCCTTCCCCCCACATGCTAAAATCAGGCATGGAGATTACCTGGGCATCGTCCAACCATCTTCCCCAACTCCCTAGTCTTAATCAGTTGTGACAGCCTCCATCCTAGAAGTGCATTTCCCTCCCTAGGCAGGTGAAGTCCATCCCAAGAGAACAGTCCTCTGTCCATGAATGCCTCCTAATGACCCTGCTTATAGCACACTGCCTGAGCCATCTGTTAATCATCAGAATCTTGTCATGCCTTTGTTGTCCTCCTCTAGAAACAGGCAGAATCCCACTGAAGATAACCTGAGTCTTGATTTCCTTAAGAGTCCTTCCCAGCCTGGCATAGTCTCCTTTGATCTGTTCTATTGAGAATCTAGCTACATCATTTGTACCCACATGAAGGACAATCAGTGGATTCTTTTCCACTCCCATTAGGATTCCCTTCAGTGCCAGGTCCACATCCCATATCTTAGCACCCTGCAGACAGCACACCCTTCTGTTCTCTGGATCAGCTCTGGTTACAGGTCTGTCTGTTCTTCTCAGAAGGGAGTCCCCAATCACATAGATCTGCCTTTTCCTGATAACGGTGCCATTCTCCGGCCTATCCCTTTTTCTTTTCGGTTGTAAGTCATCTCGTCTATTATTCTCCTTTGCAGTCCTCTGCAACCGTTTCTGTATCCTCCTGGGACTCTTATTTGGTAGTATCTCCATTGGCCCATCCACTCTTCATATATGTGACAAGGTGGGGCGGGGGGAGGGGAGGGGGAGAGATATTCCACCCTCGTGGGTCTCGCGCTCTCCCGGCCTGGCCGGTGGTGCAGCTGGGGAAGGGTCAGGGGAGGGGCTGGGACACGCTCTGCCCCTGTGTACTGCTACCTTCCCTTCGGGGTAGTCCGTGGTCCGCTCCCTGCTTCCCCAGCCAGGTATTCTGCCCTCCGGGGCTGCGGTAGCAACCGTGGAAGCTGCAAGCCTCTGTAGGCTGCAGGCCGCAGGCTGCAGCCTGCCAGCTCCAAGCCGCCAACTCCAACAGCAGGCTTTCGAGCTGCAAACCTCCAAGGATATAAACTGTAACTGTGACTCCAAACTATAACTCCAACCTCCGTCCTCCACACCTCCTCTCTCCAAACTCCACAACCCACACTGCCTGCCTGCCCCTGCAGGCTTTTAAGTGTTTGGGGAGGGGCTACTTAATTGGTCCCAGGTGTCCTAATTGCCTAAACTGCCCCAGGTGGTCTAATTAGTTAAACAGCCCCAGGTGGCCTAATTGCCTAATCAGCCCCAGCTGAATTACCCAGGGACTAGGGCTTTGTTGAGCCTGGGGCTAATATACATGCCTTCCAACACTCTCTCATAGCCGTCCGGCCTGACCCTGTCACATATAGGACTAGCTGCTCTTCTTCCTTGCCCTCCTACCTTCAGTAACCAACTGCTGTGTCCCTTCATTTTCTGAACTCTATTTCTTTTTCATTAGCCTGTCTTCTCCTCTGCCAGGTTCTTGCAGTCACATGCTTCCACTGGCCACTTTCCTCACCTGCATTCTCCCCTCAGAGTTCATTGGTTCTGCTTCCATCTGCATCTCTGGGTTTTTCCCTTCAGCCTCTTCATTCCTTTGCCCCCTTCTAAACTCAGAGTTTCCACCTGCATCTCTAACCCTCAAATCTTCTCTTCCATCAGCTCTGTAGGTGGCACTTCATAAAAACAAAGCTCTTTTGATGTACCACTTCCAGGATCATGTATATCCCACAGCTTCCACATCCAGTCATCTTCATTGTCTCTTGCACTGCCTGAGTGACTACCACTACGGCCTCTGTATCTGTCATAGCCTTTCCCCCACTTCCTGTCAGTGAGAGACACAAAAACAAAAAACACACCAAAACAACCACCAATGCGCACCCCAACAATACCAGAACACCACACACTGCCTCCCTAAACTCCCATTTTCAGTTCTGTTTGCTGGCTCCTATGCTGCTACAGCTGTGCTGCTTCCTGACTGAGTGGCTGCCTTAATGGACTCCCTAATTAGGGTCAGCTGATCTCAGCACACCACCCAGTACCAGCTCCTGCAAACTGAAGGGAAAACAAAAAACAAAACGACACACAACTCCACAAAACTCATCCAGTGCCCCTAAGGCCAAACTCAGACTCCCCTGTTTTCAGATCACCTAAAATCTAGGCCATTTATAAACTTAGGCTATTTAAAAACATATATTTAAAAAGAAGATATTTTGCACTCTATACTCGAGATGAAAGCAACACACTCCCTTTTCTACTGCTGCTGGCAACATCCTCTGTACAAAGCCTGAAGGAGGCAAAGTGACAAAGCAACTCTGCATTTCCAAGACATTGGGGGGGTGATCCCTTCTCACAGTATTACAGAGATAATCACATTTAATTAGAAATGAACACTGACAAAAGTAGCCACCTGTCTGATATAACTGCAGTAAAGGCTTTCCCAATCACCAGAAGATCCTTTGGAATGTGAGAGATGAGTGCCCTCTTCTGGTAGAGAAACAAGACTGCAACAAAAATTAAGTTTTGTATACAAAATGTATGATTTGTTTGTAGTTGGCCACTGCCGAGATTCTGACTGGTGAGACATGGGCAACAGCTCTGAAAATGTTTTAAATGTTCTATCACTGAATTTAGAGAGGGGAAACACCTCACAGGTTATCACGTCCATTCTCTTGCAAGTATAGGATTGAGCTGCCTGACCGAGGATGCATCTTACTTTGTATTGTAGTAGCACCTAGTGCCCCCAACAGAACCACTATCCCATTATACTAGTTGCTTTACAAATACAGAAAGATTGTCTCTGTCTTAAATCAACAATGATTTACAACAAGATGCAAGGAATATAATAGGAGGAGGGAAGAGGAGACAGGATAAGGGGAATAGTATGATGTGCTCAATTTCATGGTTATATATCTAAGGCTGGGTCTACACTGACGGCGGGAGTGAAAGAAAGAGTGGGAGGGAATGCACAGGCAGAGAGATTAAAAGATTTATTAGTCCAAAGAAAATATTAATTATAAGAACACACAGGGAATCTAGAGAGCACAAGTTAAAGTAACCTTGATCACTCTCCTCCCCATCTCTTGTCACTTCCTATTAACTGCATGAGAGGCAAAATGTTTCCAGGATCCTGTGTCAACTTAATATGTAGAGTTCTCAACAAATTATTTGGTGGCCTCACAGTGCAGCCACCAACTCTTGCTGGTGGCCACTCTGACAAATTTTCCTAAAATACTCAATTAACTTTAGGAAAAACAAATAAATAAGCACATTTATATGTCCAAACCATTGTGATTTATGTAGGATTTTTTTTTGGGAGACTCCATAATAAAAATAAAAATAATGTATTTTGGTGCTCCTGGCCCCCCACCCATTGTCTCTGGTCCCCAATGTCTGCCCCACCCCATTGCCCTGAGCTTCCCTCCATGGCCTCACACCCCAGGCTCACCTTGCTCCTTGCCTCTTGACCACAGCGCCTGGTAACGCTGGCCCTGCTGCAGGCCCGCGCAGCCCAGAACCAGAACCCCATGGATGAAGCCGGGGTGGGGAGGGGGAGAGAGGGCTGAAGCCTGGAGCGCTGCCATCCCATGGGGTGGAAGCCCAGAATCATGCTGCTGTAGCTAGGAGGAGGAGGGACTGAAGAACAGAGCTCACCGCCAGAGGCCCAGACTGAATGGGGGGAGGGAGAGAGAGATACGACAGCATTAAGTCTGCCACCAGACCCCTATGATTGAAGCTAGGGGGAGGGAGCTGAAGCCCATCACCAGAGCCTCTGGCTGAACTAGGGGAAGGAGACTGAAGCCCATCTCTGGAGTCCTGAAGCTGGAGGGATTGGCTGCAGCCCTCCCCTAGTGCTGCAAGAAGGGCTACTGCTTTAGCCCCTTTCCCTCATCTCTGCCCCAGGGGCTATCATGGCTGCAAGAAACCCCCCTGGTTGCTGCGTGTGGCCATGGCGACCACATCTGAGAAATGTTAGAACCATTTGCATGGGATCTGCGGACTTATCCTAGGTGTCACAGACTAAATCAAAAGGTCCCCAACTGTACATATGCTGGTGGCAATGATGTACTTGCATAAACAACTTGGTCACAGGGTGCTGATTCCCTTGTTCCTAGCTGTGAAATCATTTATGGATTCATACATTAAGGCTAGAAGGGACCCATAATGATCATCTAAGTTTGACCTCCTGCATAACATTGGCCATGGAATTTCATCAAGTGGCCTGATGGTTAATTACCCTCACTAAAGAAATTACACCTTATTTCTAGGCTGAATCACTCTAGCTTTATCTTCTAGCCCTTACATCTTGTTATGCCTTTGTTTTATAGATTAAAGAACCCTCCACTATTAAAAGTTACTCCCTACGTAAGTATTTACAGGCTGATGAAGTCATGTCAGACCCTTCCTTGTTAGCTAAATAAATTTATCTTCTCAATCTCACAGTAAGACAGATTTTCCAGACTTCAGATCATTCTCAGAGCTGTCTCCTGAACTCTTTATCATTTGCCAACATCCTTTTTAAAGTGTTTACACTAAAACTGCACATTTTATTCCAAGGATGTTCTCACTAATGCTATGTACAGTGGTAATAACTCTCTACTTCTCATTGATAGGCTCCCACTTATATATCCAAGGAGAGCATTTGCTATCTTGGCCCCCAGTGACACTAAGCTCAAGTTCAGCTGGTCCTTTGAGTCACTACTTTCCAAAATACAGTCCCCCATCTGGGAAGACTGACCTATATTTTTGGTTCTTAGATATATAACCTTACATTGAGCTATATTAAAATGCATGTTGGTTCAAGTAAGCCTAGGTTTCCACGTGACACAGATCACTCTATAGAAGACCATTTTTAAAAAAAATCATATTTTCTTCCTATGATAGGTGTCACGGTGGCTGGATTGGGGGAGGCATTTATTGTATTGTTGGACATCAGTATGTCAAAATTATAGTAATTCATGTGAGATATGCCATGTCAGGTATGTTAGAAAAGCTATAATGTGCTGAGTAAGATGATAATGTTTGTGTTCATGTGTTATATGTGTGAGGGAAGATATGGATATGTTTGATATATCAGTATTTCAAGTTGGGCTGTTTCTACGCCACTTCTCAGACAGGATGGCTGCAGAATAATAGCCTGCTTAATGGCCCATTAAGACATTCCCAAGTGCAGGGGTCAGTGGGAGTAGTCAGAGATATACCTGATGAGTCACCTGGTCTGGCCCATGTGACTCTGGACTCCATTTTGGTTCCTGTAAACTTCCACAAGCAGCGTGGCAAGGGCCAGAGGATCTATAAGGCGGAACCTTTGGGATCCATTTTGTCTACAGTTCAGTCTTCAGTCACCTATCTATCTACCTCTGGAGCAACCCATCTGCAACTCAACAGAACTGAAGCTGCGAAACAAAGGACTGAGACCCATCCGGATACTGGATGTATACCAGAGGGATGATACAAGCCTGCAAACTCCACAATTCTTCTAGAAACCTGATGTATATGAACTTTCAAATCATTTGTATGTATCTGATTGCTTTAATCCTTTAACATTTCTCTTATTGTTTGTTTTTCTAATAGACCTTTAGTAGTTTTAGTTATTCAAGGATTGGCTGGCAGTGTGATATTTTGGGTAAGATCCAAACTTATACTGATCTGGTACTGTGGGATCAGAGGGAACCTACTTAGTAAAGAGCATACAGTTTAAATAACTGGTCTCTTTACTGGACCTAGAGGCTAGTTGGGAGCCAGAGACTGAAATGCAGTAAAGGGGGCTGTGTGTATTTGTAAAGTGGCTTCCTGATAACCAGTGTGGGGAATCAAAAGCACTATTTGTGGCTGGTTGGGAAGTCTGACTGCAGTGTCACCCACCAGTGCTGGGAGAATCTGCTCTCCTTTTACAGCCTGCCCTGACCTTGGCATTATCAGGTGACTACCCTGGGCACAGACGGGTCACAATAGGTAAAGGTATTGAATAACATTGGGCCAAGAACAGATCCCTGTGGAACCTGCATAGGATGATTCCCCATTCACAATTGCTTTGAAATCCATCTAAGTCAGTTTTTAATATGTACATTAATTTTGTAGAATATATATTTTTTTAATCAGACTTCTCAAAATAAAGCATACTGAACGCTAGAAAATATATTTAGAGCCCTGCATGGCTACCGAAATGTGGGCCTACATACACCCCAATCAGCTTACCTCTGACCACCATCCGCAGTGTAATCATCCGCACTCCCACACACCAGGGCCTCCACCCAGCTGTTTGGAAGCCGTCCCTGCTGTAGCCTCTACCACTGATCAGTTGTTTGGAGGCCAGCCCCTCCAAGCAGCTGCCCAACAGCTGACTGACAACCTGCTGCTGTTCAGAGGGGCTCCCCTGATGGCCATGGAATGATGGGGGAGAGAGAGTAACCCCTGCCAGCCGCCAATCAATCTATCAGCTGTTCCACAGGGCTCCCCTGCCAGCGGCTGATCTAGAACAGCTGACTGGCAGCCAGTCCACACCTCCATCTCAAAGACAGGGAAGCAGCCTTATTGACTACGAGCTGCAGAGTGCTGCTTCCCCTTTGAGATCTGCATCCGACCCATCATCTGCCAAAAAATGATCTGAGGATATCCATAATCAGATCCAAGGATATCTGTGGATATAAAGCAGATATCCGGGGATCTGTAGGTCTCTACATATATTACTTTTCATTAAAGCAATTGTTGTTGCCAAGTGATATTATAAGATCAGAGAAGAGGTGTCCCACAAAACACTGAATTTGTGGAGGGAAGAGAAAAGGGAAAGTATGTATGAAATTAAGAATTACTGGAATATATCACCATTGTAGCCTGGGTGATTTTGTAACGTGCCATAAAACTATATTCTCTTATATCGAGTAGCAGAAATACAGCTAACATGCAGGACAACGACAACAAAAATTATGGAGATAATGCCATGCATGAAGACAAATGGACTTAAGGGAGCCTCTAACAAGAAGCAATTGCTGATAATGGCAAAGGAGACAAAAAATGGGTTAACCAGCGCTGACACAAAGTCCTTACGGTATGAGAAAACCAGGGTGGGTCCCTGAATTGACTCTTTTTAAGATGATATTATTGAATATCCC
Source organism: Mesoclemmys tuberculata (assembly GCA_007922155.1). Taxonomy (NCBI): domain Eukaryota; kingdom Metazoa; phylum Chordata; order Testudines; family Chelidae; genus Mesoclemmys; species Mesoclemmys tuberculata. The sequence continues at coordinate 6,682,853 of ML677084.1, forward strand.
TAATATAAACCACCACACTGGAGTGGGTCTTCCCACTACAAGAATAGGGATGGAATAAGGAACTCCTTTCCCACCTTGGGAAAATGTTTTATGGAACGGTACTTGAAATCTGTGGGTTACAAAATATTCTTTAAATATAACCCAGCTGCATTATATAGGGACTTAACTGTGTCTCATTCTTTTATTATTTAATTTTAGTAACTAAGATGTCTGCGAAGAGATTAACAAACACTGGTTTGTTAAGACAGTTTTGAGCCTTGTGAAGCCTCCCTGATCTGTAACGTAGAAACACAAAGAATCGCCATCTTTCCTTGTGGAGAACCTTGAAAAAACAGACTGATGTAAGCCAGTTGTTAGCACTTAAAAAGGAACAATGAGCTTGGCTCCCATTTCTGCAGAGGAATGGCAGGAAGGAAACAAAAGAGCCCTCCAGACAATGTGAAAGAAGTTCAGTTCAGTCTGGGTACAGCACAAAGAATCATTTTCTAACCTTCCCCCAAAATCCTTTGGCCAGGGTCATTGTGGATTGGAATCAGGCACATGCACTAGAGGCAGAAGGTGGGGGAGAAGAGACTGTCAGGAAGTATTTTTCAGGCTGCCCAAATATGCCATTAGCTGTATCTACTTGCTGTCAGCTATTTTGTCAGCAGAAAAATAAGTGTTTCCTTTTACTCAAGCTTCTGTGAAGAGGATGTCAAGCATCTCACTTGATAAATCCTTTCTGAACTTCATGCCCTAAGGTAACACTGATTAAGAGTCCAACCTATATTCCATAGGATGTAAAAGTGGTTTATTAGCTGTGGAAGTATTTCCTCTCTCTCTCTCTCATACACACAATTATATGAAGTATTTGCCTGGCCAAGGTGAAAGCCTTTTAATGATTTCTTAATAAAATTATAAATAAAAATAATATAATTCATCTTGGTGAATTAGGGCTCCCAGAAAGTGCTGACAACTTGACTCATATTTCTAACACTGAGTGGAGAACTAGGTCTAGAGTCAGATTTTGATCCTTTATCACATTTTAAAGTTCAGAAAACAATTTAAATCACTTCTTCTTCCACTTTATAGAACCATTATTATTGTTTAGATCTGTGATTGGGAAGTTGCAGAGAATTCTTCAATATTCTGGGGTCAAGTTTATACAGACTCATCTTTAAAAATCTATTTCAGCATGTAGGGAAGAAATGAGTCTTGTGGTATTACCAGAATTAATTCTTTATCCTGCTAAATCTTAAGCAACCCCATACCTCTCTCAAGACTGATTTTGATGCTGTTCAGATCTTCAACTACATACACAAAAAAAAATTAATTTCTACTAATAAAAATGATCAGAAATTACTTATGTTCTAAAAATACATCTGTAAATTCCATTCTGCCTGAATTTCACTCAGGGCAAAGTTTCAATGCTTCAGTTCGGCATTTAAACGAACAGCCTAATTCAGGAGAAGATATCTGCAGCATCCATTGAAGTAAATGGAAGATGTGGGTACTCAGCACCTCTGAAAAGCAGGCCACTTGGGTATCTAATTTTAAACTCCCGATGTTTGAAAAATTTTGCGTGGATGGATACACATTTGGGTGCACCCAGGCACATATTTTGCTTTTGAAGTGATTTCTGGAGTATTTATATTTTCAAAGTTCAACAAACTGTAATACAACATGATAGAAAAGGAACTATTTACCAACCACAGGATACCTGCACATATGTAAAACTGGTGAGAAAATCTGACCCAAAACATTAGTTTGGGAAAAAAAGCTTTTGAAATTTCAGCATTACGAGGATGTAACAGCTATAAAGATGCAGCCAGAGAGCTACATGTTTAAATGGTCAACTTGAAGACAATTATTGCAAACTTTCTCTCTCCTTTCCTAGCCTTCATACATCTATGCACTGGAAGGCTGAACAAGGCAGCGGGGAGTTAGTCCTCTTATTTCAATTTGAGTATCTAACACTTGTTAGTCTCATGGGTATTTTATAACAGCAAAACTATGCTTTTACCAGTATAAACTTATTCCAAAGGGCAGTTTTGCTGGTATAACTGCAATTACCTTAGGAGCTTTTGCCAGCACAGCTATATTGGTCAGGGATCACACCTCTGACCAACACTGGTATGTCAGCATGTTTGAATCATAACCATGACCTTAAAAAAAATGTTGCAAGCATAGGCACTCATTAATGAACACCTAGATGCATGGACAGTCAACATGAAGTTGCTACATTTCCTGACTCAGCCCTACACTGACTCTTGACATCAAAAGCCACCTGGTTAAAAGTACTGAATCCCATAACAAAGATCTAATAAACAGAATGTACCTCAGAAGCATTGGCACAATGCACTTTCAATAACTGTCAGAGTACCAAGGGCCTAATCACCTATCAAGTTCAGTCCTATAGAAAGCATGCTCTTCCAACTTGGATTGAATCAGTACTGCAACTCTCAATAAACTCTGTTCATACGATAAACCTACTATGCTGGAAGTTAAAAATTAAATTTGTAAGTCACATTTTCAGCTTTTATTTGGCCACCTTCTTGGTAAGTATTGTTTTTAATATAGATAGAACAGCCTATGCAAAGTCTAAAAAACTGTACTGTAAGAAAAAAAGCTATAAGAAAGCATGATCTGAATTTTAATATGTTTTCTAGTATTTCACACTTCTTCAGCACCTATCTATCTATCTTGAGGTCTCAAATGACTTTGTGAATGTTCATTAATACAACTGATCAAAAGCTGTCAACATTTTGAACAAAGAGGGGAGGGGGAGAATTCTGCAAACTTTTAATTAAAATTTTCCCTTGCTTTTTGACCAACCTTATTCATGAACAGAGTCTCAACAATCTTATGATGCAGGTAAATATTCTTATTTTATAGGTGAGGAAACAGGAATAAAGAGATTAAGGGTCAGATCCTTGACCTATGGCCATGAAGCACACATCACAAAGGAGGGAGAAAGGCATTAGGTGGCGGGTAGATGCAAAGGTCATGTAAAGCTTTCCATCTGCATTCCTCAATTCCCTGCCAGCTGTGTGTAGGGCCAGTCCCCAGGCATAAAAGAACCATCTAAGGACTGCTCTAAGTTGCCTAAGGAATCAAAACTGGCTCCAGATAATGGAGTGACATTGGAAGGGGTGGCTTTCCTCTGGCTAAGTTTCCTGTGCTAGCAGCAGGGAGTGGTTGACATAGGAGTCTGTATACCTGCATTGATGTGCCACTCAGGGCCAGATACATAGGCTCCATACACCTCAGAGTCCAACAACAATGTGGGAAAATGTAACCACATCCAACACCAGGATCTGCTGTAAATGATTTTCTCAGTCACCCAGGAAGTCAAAGAGAGAAGAACCCAGGCATCCTCCCTGGACTCTAATAGACCCTTTACTGTCATCTAGAGAGTGTTTATGAAGCATCACATAATACTAGTAATATTTTCTGCCAACTCCTTTCCAGTCCATCATTAAACCTTTCCGTTCAGATCACACCTCGGCCTGTTGCAAATACTTTGCACCCCAAGAACTGCAGTGCCTACTTTCCAGAATGCAGCTCTCTTAGTACAGTTCTTACAGCAAGGTAAATTCACTGGCACACTGCATAGGGAAATGAAGGGACTGGGACAAAAATAAAAATAAAGGGACACGGTATCACAGAAGGTGCTCAGATCCACAGTTAATACTGACATGCTCAGGAGATTCCAGATCGTTCATTACTACCACCTGGGGATGAGATTACCTCCTGATAACCAAGGAGATAGGAAAATTCAAAGACCAGCACAAAAAATGCACTCCCCAATACTCTCAAATATGTGTGATCAACAAGTCTTTCAGGTCTGACAGCTCTGCAGGGGTCCTGGTGCAAAGAAACCCTTAACATTCAGGATATTGGAGGGCGGGGTGGAGGGGGAAGGCAGAGAAGGAGGGAGTTGAGAAAAACAAAGAACTTTTTTTACATGTTTAAAAGATCCATGGGGGGCTGCAATTGCTCCAGTGTCTTCTAGATACTCGTCCCAATTGAATTCTGCTTCTTCCACACCAGATCCGGCATCTAGAATAGAACAAACAACCTCGGTCTAGTATTTGACGTGGATGTAGCGCCTCTCTGTGAGAGCTACTTGATTTATTGCTTTAACCACTGAACTCTACATATATTTTTGGTTTCTCTTCATCCAACCCCTTTTAACAGTTTGGGCTGTGAATGTATTAGTGGAAATAGCAAATGACCAGCCTGTGCCCAGTGAAAAGTAACCTGTAAATTGCAAGGAAATCAGTAATAGTAGTGTGCATTTATAGACAGACTGGTAAAAGATCTAACTAATTAGCTAATAAACTTACCTAGAAAATTGCTAGCAGTTCAGTAAGGTTACAAACAGAGTAGCCACCAGGGTAAAAATAAAGGGATCCTAAACAAGCTTTATTTTTGTATCGCAACACTAATAAGCAAAGGGGCTGCAGTAGGCATTGTGCAACTGGACTTAACAAACCATCTGATGAAGTACTTCATGAAATCTGACTTGGCAGGGATTCAATCATGGGCTTTGATATGAGCACTGTCAGATGGACTGAAAACTAGCTGGAAAATGAAACACAGGCCATAAGGGTAAAGCAAAGCGTGAAATGCTCCTGGGATCAGTATTCTGTTTGATTTTGTACAACATCTTTATCAGTCACTGGGCACTTAGGCAAAAAAGGCATAATTTATAAACATGAGCGAGGACAATATATTTTCAAATGGAGCTGGGCAAATAATAAAATGGTATTACTCAAACTTCTTCCTTCAATTAATGAATATATTTAGGCCAGCTCTAGTTAAAAGTACCCAGAATGTAAAAGGAGCCTTGGCCTATAAAAAAAGCTTGGGGAAGGAAATAACCCAAATATGGATATTCGTTCATTTATATAGTTACATTTACAGTTGGTACTCTTATGATTACCACTTTCAAACTATTACACATTTCTAAAGCACCAACAACAGTTTATAGACTGCAAAACCAGATGAAAATTCACACAAAAAAGTATGCACATGTAATTTGATTCTGGGCTGCGTGTGCAAGGCCTCATGGAAAAGGGAGGCTACTGGCCTTTTTTATAGGACATTAGAGAGGCCGTACTGCAATACCTAAGAGGATTCCAAAAGATTGTTGGATGGCTGGACATTCAATCCATCTGAGTGCTGCTAGTCTAACACTTTAAACTTTTCTAGGGTATAGTAACAGACATGGAAGGGCACAGTGTGAAGTACATGGAGCTGGATTCAAGCATAGCTGCAGCACTAAAATGGAAAACAAGCAAGCATCATTTGCAAACTAAGGCCACTTCTACTTCTGAATGGGAGGGATTTTAAATTCCCAGCATAGTTAGTCTGTCTTAGTTTTCCTGAGTGTGGACAAGCCTTCAAAGTGAGGGACACTTATAACTGGATGGCTTGGCATGCCTCAGAGAAACAAGGTGGGTGAGGTAATATCTTTTACCAGACCAACTTCTAAGACAAGCTTTCAAGCTTACACAGAGCTGACCTGAAGAAGAGTTTTGTACAAGCACAAGAGTTTCTCTCTTTCACCAACAGAAGTTGGTCCAATAAAATATTACCTCACCCACCTTGTCTTTCTAATATTCTGGGACCAACACAACTACAACATAGATGGTTCTGTTTAGGTGCAGGCTGTTCACATCTTTGGCAAAGTAGAGTTCATATTGACACAGGCACTTAGAACAAGACATAGAATTCTAGACACATCCAGCCTTAATGATGTTAAGTTAAAGGGTATTCAGAAGGTAGCAAGACAAGTGATGAATGGTCTTGAAAGGAAAGATTAGAAGACTGAAATGAATACTGATTGAGTAAACAGTGACTGAAGGGGCCAGGGAAGGGAGAAGTACCAAGGAAATGTAAATGTATAAACACCAAGGAGAGAGAAGAAAGTGTTTTCAAGCAATACACCATGCAAGATGAGTCACAGGGAAAAAAAAGACATAGGTTTGTCCAAAATGAAACGCTTCAATTTATGTATGTAAAAAACAAAAAACAAAAATAAAGTCTTCAGTCTCACCATGTAGCTTCTTTTTTCTGAACTGGGGGATAGTGTTAAGGGAGATGTTGAGAGAGTGATCCTTTGTTTTAAAGTACTTTAGTGCTAGGTGTTCTACAGCACCAAGAAATGAGATTTCTTACAGGTTTAGGAGACATCGCATTTATTGATTGCACTTATTTGTTGATGGCAATACCTGCTTCCAATCTGATTTTGATAACTGGAAATAATCATACGCTGGTCATATTGGCCCTCAAGAAGCGTTAAAACTCAAAATGCTCAGACAGTGAATATGAACTCAGTGTAGAGATGGTGTCATGGTTCCTGGGCGAACCTGTAGGTGACAGGCCTGGCTTCCTACACTCCATTTTGGGTGGAACCATGAGGCCCAACTACTCAGACTGGATCTCTGGGTACAACTAATTCCCAACCCTGTTATAACATAGGTCCAATTCAGTTTTGGTATCTGTACGAGTTTCACTGAAGGAGGCTATGAGAGCATATGTTTGCAGTGATACAGAAACATCTGCAAAACAAAGCATTATTTATTAATCCCTCAAAAAGGTACAAAGCACGTACAGCAGGGAAAGCAGACAGCACCTGCCCACAGCATCAATATATCTGTTTGTCTGTGTGAGTTTTTCTTCCTGTCAGCTTTTCACTGACAGTTGGCAGCATCTCCAAGTTCACCCCAAATCCCTCTCTTTCCCAGGGTCTTTGAGAGTTTAGAATTCCTTTTGATCCCAGGCTTAGCCTTGGGAAGAGGAAAACATTCTAGCCTACAAGGAGTCTGTTTCTTTCCCTTCAGTAGCCCAGTCATTGTTATCTTAATGGAATGTGCGAACTGGAGGTTGCCTGATGCTTGCCTATGAATTTCTCCATTTGCAGCTTCCTTTGATTTAACTTCATAGCATACTTTTCATAACCAAAACATAAGCCTGAAAAATATTCATTATTCCCTAGTTTGTCACAAATGGGTCCTTATTTTGAAGGCACTGGTTGAAATCTGTAGGCAATGGCTCCCGTTTGAAAACAGGCCTAAAACAAACTGATTGCTTTGAGTATATTAGCCATTTAGAAATAAAGTGGTTTAATATGGGATTAGTAGATTGTTTTAGAGAATATGCAGCCGCATTAAACTCATTGCTGAACTGCTAGCAGCACCAAGTCTTCAATAATGATCGTCATCAGAGAACTCTCTAAGGGGCAGAGGTCACTTAACCCACTGAAAGGGTCAATGAGTGGCTTATGTTGCCACCTAACTGCTACAAGGAACTTCAGGAACAGTGTTTGCCTTTCGACTTTTCTAGGTATAGAATGCCCACAATTACAGTACTGTCAGAAACAGTTCTGAATGCACTGGAACTGACGGTTGTCTTTTATTTTACTTTGCTCATCTTATCTACAGTCTGCTCTGAGCTGTATAGGAGCTGTGAGATTCTAGTTTTATACTACAGTTGTGATGGGTCAATATCTTCTACATTATATAAATCACCACTCTCTGAAATGCGTAACAGGCACAAAAAATACCAAACCTGAATTTTGGAATAATTACAAAACATATATTCTCACTTCTGTGGAAGTGAGTTCAATGCTTTCCCTCCAGTTTTTATAGCTAAACCTTCAGTGTTGTAATGCTTTAAACTCTAGGGCACGATGTGGCAAATCTCATATCCATGTACTATCTTTCTACGGCACTAACATTTCCAATTAATTTACTGTAGCTGTTTAAAATATGAACAGCTTATTAAGCAACGCCCCAAACTAAAATGCTTCATTATGTTAAATGAGGAGAAAAGTAACAATTTACCATCCCCTCAATTGTTCAACATATTATGTGTGAATATATTCAGTGAACATACATCTTAATTTCTACATTTGATTTCTGAGAGTTCAGCAATATTTAGTAAGTTTGGCCGAAGTCTCTCCAATTATGAAGGCTTAAGATAACAGGAAACAGTCAAACGTCAGCATCCATTTAGAGTTTTGTTCCTTGGGATGGCAGTTATGACTGAGTAGGGCCCCATTTAAATTACATCTTTTGATCTAGTCAGCTGGAGCATGTTGCAAGTTCCAAATCCCACACAGTACTGTTAGTGGAATTTAGAAAACACCAGAAGATAGATCGATAGATCTAGGACTAGTTGAACTGAATTGGCATTTCTGTGGATTAATTACTTAATGTGCTAATCAGTTTGAACTGAAACAATACAACAGAATCTTATTTATTTGTACTAATGAGTGATACCAACTGTAGAAAGACTGGATTTTGCCAATCAAAAAGTCCCCGTTTTTTAAAGGCTTTTAGGCATGGCCACACTCAGCATTACAATGACAAACTGGTTTTAGAGCCTAAATTTCAGGAATTAGGAAAAGAAGTGGGAAAAGACATCTTTTTTGTGGCTAAATTATATGTGTGGATTAGTAGTGTTAAATCAGCACAGTTCTACTGTATGTCACTTACTACCCAGAACTATTTGTGTTAGTGCAGTCTTCAACATCAAATGTTTCGACATTAATTCTGCCATCTGTCAGACTATTCACCCTGCGATACAACACGAAGATAAGAATACTGACTTCCACCACTTGAGACTGCTACTATGTAAACAAGGTGGTGAAATGTGACACTAAAGGTTCATTCAGGTGTTCCCAAAGAACGAGTTCAACCATCGGCGTCCTGCTTTAAATTTGGTCTTTGGCCTCAATTTAACCCTTATTGCCAATAATTTCCATGCATATTTAATGTTTAGTTTTAAGACTATCATACTACAGTATGCAAGGCCTGCAATTAAGGCTAACTTCAAACTCTCACAGTCTGAAATCAAGATTAACACATTACCAGGTTTTTCAACCTGGTTTTAACTACAGTTACTCCCTGATCAGTATCACCAGTTTGGCCATAATTAAGTGAAGTCAGGTTGGGACTTTGGGAGCTGGAAAACAAGACGTGACAAGAGTAGATACCGTCTTTTCCTTCTGTGGCATCGGAGAGCATCCTATCCCTCTGAAAACTGTCCACAAGCTCACACTGGGGGGGGGGGGGGAAATAGAGTTGGTAGGACAGAAAATAGCCCTTGTGCTATTTTCAGTTATCTTAAGGAAGAAAGGTATTGGAGCAATTTAAAAGTCACACACAAGAGAAATCAAACCAGTCATAGGAGAAGATAAGTGGAGGTCCCAATAAAAATCTGTCACATGTATTTTTATATTTCAGCAGCCTACATCTTATCAGTGGCATACCAAGGGGGAGGGGGGGGAAGAGGGGGAATGTGTGACACTGGACAGGCCCTCCACAACGTGCCAGGGGTGGGATCACAGGAGGAAGAGAGAGAGACCAAAGGACAGAACCATGAACTAGTAGAGTCGTTGGCCCACTACAAACCAGACAAATTTCCTGTGGCCTCAGAAAATGGAAATATGTGTCCTTTAAGACGAGGGCAGCATACCAGTCCCTGGATCCAGAGAAGGGATGATGGAGGCTAGGGAAACCATGTGGAACTTCAGCTTCTTAAGATATCTGTTGCAGTGACAGGTCCAGCATGGGTCTGAGCCTCCTCCGGCCTTTGGTATAAGCAAGCATCAGGAGTAAAGTCCTTTCCTTCTCATGTCTTGAGGAACTTCCTCCACAGCCCCTACCCGTAGGAGGGTTTCCATCTTCTGAACAAGAAGTTGCTCATGACAAGGGTACCTGAAAAGGGATAGGGAAGGAGGGTGGGAGCGGGGAACAGAAAAAAACTGCAGGGTGTAGCCATCTGATATGGTGTTGAGGACCCAACGGTACAGTGTAATCTGGGCCCATGCAAAAAAGAAGAGGAACAGTTTATTCAAAAATAAATGAGGGAGATGAATCCTGAGGCCAGACTGGAATGCCATCATCAGGTGCACCCTCATAACACCTACCATGGGCCACCCTGATAGCACACAGGCCTCAACTGGGGAGCAGAGGAGAAAGAAATGGGATGGCAGTGCTTAAACCCTTTATCTCTGTCCCTTCTCTTATAGGTTCCTTGCCACGGCTGACCATATAACTAGGTGGTGGCTGGGGTGGCCAAAACGGTCTCCTAGATGCCTGCGGTTATAGAGGGCAAGGGATCAGAGTGGCCCTAGAGTCTTTCAGGCCATGAAATCTAGTATCAGTTTGCTCCAAAAATAGGGCATTCCCTTCAAATGGGAGATCCTGTACAGATTGTGGCACCTCCTGAGACAATCACAAGGATTGCGGCCAGGAAAACCACTGCATGGATACTGCCAAGACCATTGACCCGGCCGCAGAATCAGCAGTGTCCAGTGCCACTTGGAGGGAGGCTCTAGCCAGTCTTGCCGTCCTCCAAAATGGACATGCAAACTCCTGCCTGGTGTCCTGTGGCAGAGAGTCCTTGAATTTGGCTACAGAGTCCAAAATGTGTAATTGTATCTCCCCAGCAATGCCTGCTAGATGGAGATTCTAAATTGAAGACTGGCTGTGGAATAAATCTTTCTTCCAAACAAGTCCAGCTTCTTAGCATCCTTGTTCTTAGGCATCGAACTTGCCTGACCCTGCCTGTCCTGCTCATTCACGGCAGCCACCACCAAGGATCCAGGGAGTGGGTGGGAGAATAGGTATTCATATCCCTTGGCCCTTTCGGATATTGGTGGCAGGGAGAATGGGGTCTGCCAAAGGTCTTTGACAATGTTCAGCACCCCTTCGTGCACCAGCAATGTGACTTTAGCTGGTGCCACAGCTGCCAGGATGTCAAAGAGGGCATCCATCCATAGGCTCTGAGCTCCTCAGCCTGCAAGCCCAGGTTGGACGCAATCGTTTTAAGAAGTTCTTGGTGGGCCTGAAAATCATCTGGCAGTACTGGGGGAGCCAGGCCAGCCACTGCCTTGTCAGGGGATGAGGAGGATGATAATGCCAGGGGAGGGAGTGGTGCCTCTTCCCCTGCAAGGAGAGCTGTCTTTACCTCCAGGTCTTGGATCCCAAGCCCGGGTCCCGCACTGGGTTGGTCAGTGCCACGGATCATTTTCTGGATACGGCTACAGAGGACTGGAACAAGGAGGATTCTGGTGCCACTGGGATCCCCCATTGGTACCAGTATGGCCACTGGACAGGCCATTGTCCTTGAGGCCAGGCACCCACTACTGGGCTGGCATGGAAAGGTGGTATGCCCACTGAGCTTTTGAGGCCGGTGACTGGGCTCTCCCTCCAACTCCAGCGAGGACAGTTCCACCCTTGAGGACCAAGATTGAGCCAACGGCGGCTCCTCCTGTCGGCTGCAGTGAGGAATCGGGGAGCGGTGCTGGGGAGATGGTGATCGGTGATGGGATTCCCCTCAGCAATGCCATGTTGGAGGGAAGTGGTGCCGAGACAGCAATGTGTGACCAGGTGTTGGGCCACATGGTGCCAGGATTGGTGCCAGGTGGTCCGGCGACTGTCACCATGCTACTGGAGACGGGTGCCAGGAGGGTGATGAGCAGTGCTGGGGAGACTGAGATCAGCGATACATAGCCGGGGAGTCTCTCCTCCAGGTCTGAGACCGTTGATGTGGCACTGGACATCTTAGCTGAAGGGCTGTGGACCGGTGCTGAGACGGGGAATGGCATCAGTCGACTGACTGCTGCGGTGGCCCCGTGGCAAGTTTACCCTGGAGACAGATGCCTTTACTGGCTTTAGTGCCGAGGGTAAGGCCAGTGAAATGGGAGGCACCAGGAGGGCCATCAAGACCCTGGTCACTTGAGAGGCCGCTGGTGTTGAGGGCACTGTTAGGCGGAGGGGCCTCTTCCACTCCCAGCAGTCACAGGTGGCTCCCTCAGAGGGTTTTCGGCCCTGGGAGGGGAGGCTGGCTCTAGCTGCTTCAGAGCAGATGATTACCTGCATTTGGCCAATTTGCCTGACCCCGCCTTCTCATCCCCTCTCTTTGGCATGGGAGAAGGGCCTCGATCATCATGCTGATTCGTTTGCTGCCTCTTCGGCACCAGCAAGGGGTGTCGAGAAGGGCTCGATGCCAGTGGGGTGCCCTGCTCCAATACTCAGCGCAGAGTCCAAGCGGGAGGGTTCCGAGACCAGTCTGAGCGCCGCCTCCATTAACAGGGCTTTCAGGGGGAATGGCACTGTCTTTCTTAGTCTGTGGCTCGAAAACCTTGCAAATCTTGCATTTATCCCTCACATGTTTCCCCTAAACACTTTAAGCAACTGTGGTAATGGTCATTAGGTGGGAAGGGCTTGTGGCAAACCGAACATGGTTTGAAGCCCGGGGACCGGTGCATGCCCTGTCGTTAGGCAAATGTCACCGACGAGACCACTCTCTCTAACTTACTAGTCAATTAAACTATTTACAAGAATGATCAATAACTAGCAATAAAATAACCACTAGGCACTTGCGAATGCAAGAGAGAAAGCCATTCCAATAACCACCATGGGCAGAAAGAAGAAACTGAGGGCGTGCAGGGCCAGCAGCACCACATATATCACGCTATGAGCACAGGCCCCACAGGGCACCAAAAGCTGGCCCTATGGATACCACTAAGGCAAAAAATCTCTAACAGCCATGCAAAAGGGCACACACACACACCTCACATGGAATTGACATGAGCAAGCACTGGAAGAAGAGTGAACTCTTTACAGATGTTCCGTAAGTAGTAGAGGCTAATGGAACTTTTTTGCAAAATTAAAATCCAGTATGTGCTTTAGTGCACAGGTACCTGTAAGTGTGTGTACAACCTTAACATTTATTATGATGTTTTCAGAGTCAGACAAACTGTTTTTATCCTCTCTTTTTGCACCATTAGGCACTAATTTATGCAAGTGCTTTAGAAAACACTGGCTGCTACTGTAAAACTGGTTTGTATATGCCTGGTAATACTTATCTCATTTCTGTGTTGCTCTTTTTCACTCATCTGAGTACACTTTCAAGGGAACAAGGCTGGCAGCAAGCTAGCTGTGATTATTTCTCGGAGATCAGATTTCAGTGGTCAGGTAAAACATTTTTTGCATGCATTGTATGTAGTAATTTCTTTTGCACTGCTGCTACAGTAATTGCAGTAGTAATTATACTTTCCTAATGTGAAGTAGGAACCTAGAAATAGCAATGGTAGAGGGGAAATATTTTTGGGGTACTTTTCCATTAACCAAAGTGATATTTGGAAGATAGCCTTGTCCAGTGATATGACTGGGGGACTAGAAATCAAGACTAAAGACTACTCAATGCTCTTATTTGTATTACCATAGGTTGATGGGAGCAACATTCCATCAATCTAGCTACCGACACTCAGGGAGGCGGTGCTCCTACAGCAATAGAAAAACCCTTTCCATCACTACAGGCTGTCTACACTATGGCATTATGCCAGCATAGCTACAGTGCTGCAACAAGCCCTAGTGTGGACACAACCTAAGTACAAGACAAAAGACGACAGATGGAGGAGAACAAAGAAACAAAACAATATTGGTCTATGTGATAGGCTGGAGTCTCAGTACACCAGCGGCCTAACCACTGTCATGGTTTTTTTGTAGGCATCATGGCAGAAGGGAGTTTGAAGGAAGGGTAATGAGTGACTGATCCCTATCACTCAACCTTTGTAGGTCAGGTTATACAAGGGCAAACATGCAATAATTTTGTCTTGCTTCACAAGGGTGTTGAGAGACTGTTTATATTTGCAGACTGCTTTAAGTGTGCAAAATATTTTTAACATAATTCCTCTGCCCTTTTCACTCTCCCTCCCCAGATGACCCTCCCCTGTTCTAAATAGAAGCAACATGTGTGACTAACCCATATTTGCAATGTAAGGGGAAGCTCACTTTTAAAAATATCAGTTACTAATATAGGGCTAGATTACTATTTCCTTGGTACTATTTGCGGAGTAAGGACTTACTGAACATGAGCAAGGAAATCAGAATCAAGCCCATAGTAATGGCAATATGGAACTACTCCCATATACACGAAAATCAGTGTCATGCACTTCTTTTAAAAACCATTTGCACTCATCTGCTGATCCAGTTCAGTTTGTCTGTCATGTCTCTGAGCAGGCAGAACTTCCAACCCTGGGCTCAGCAATGGTACTACCTGCATCATGCTGCTGTTCTCCATTCATTTCCACAGCAATCCAGCAATAACGCTCAGTTGCAGAAAGTCTTGGGAGCCAACCCTGTCACTGCCTGGTGCTCATATGCTGTGTCCCACCTTTGCTTCTACAGACATCCAGGGAATTCAAGCAAGAACACTAAAAAAAAAAAAAAAAAAAAGGAAGCTGAAAAGCTTTAAAAAACCCACTTTTTTCAGATGCAAAACAGTGTTTGGCTCACTGCTAAGGGACAACAGAAGGGGGGATTGTTCACTTTAATGCATCTTTTCAGCTAGTGATCTTGGTTTTACTCACGAGTAGGACCAGTTTGACCTCATGAATCTGTGTTGCAACAGTATGAGAGCCCAGACAGTGGCATGGGACTGAGCAAGAGACATGAACTAGCAGCACAGATTTTTTTATTTTAAACTATAATTGTTTATCACACAGTACATGTCACACCTGCAACGTATCTCAACTCCTCCTCCTCATCTCCTGTTTCCAGCAGAAAGGCTGGGCAGGGCCAACTTCTTGTCAATTTCTTGGCTTTGACACCTAGACTGCCAGCCACCTTAACTCTATGCCCAAACTCTATGCTGTAAAACTCTATTTTACGGAAAGAAAACCGAGGGGGCTAAGTGACTTGCCCAAGGTCACATAGGAAGTCTGTTGCAGAGCAGGGACTTGAACCCAGGTGTCCTAAGTCTCAGGTCAGTTTCTTAACACTGGATCATCCTTCCTCCCTATGATCACAACTACATAAGTGACATGGTCAAGTAATACTATTTAAGTCAGTGTAACAGAGATCAGAATCTGGCCCACCTCAATATTGTGCCTTTTTATCCAAATGAATTTTTTTTTTTACATTTCTATGCTCCATGATGGAGTACTTAATTGCCTTTTCATTTACATTCTTTTACCAGGTCCCTTATTATATTTTATGGTATTCTTTCAGCAGTTCATTTTATTATATTTTACCTCGTGGTGCACAAAAAAATGTTAATTTAAAATATTAATTTGAGAGGCATCTGCCATACTGAAACAGATCTGCTCAGCTCTGTACACGGAAAGTTAACATATTTTATTCTTCTTCTAGGGTGCTTAAAGGGGTACTCATATTTTAGGCCCTAAATTTAGGTGTTTTTTTAAAACAAACCTAGATTACCACTCCCAAAAGTCTAGAGTTTTACTGTGTTGTTTATCAGTGATTGGGAAGCCATCCAATAAATACTAGTTTCTGAAGAGACAGGTGTTAAGGTTCTCAAGATACGATATATTTTTGTCTCTCCTCACGAATGCACTCCATGTAAAATCCTCGTGGATTTTACCCAATTACTACCCAAGTTCTAATGTCATGAGCATAATTCTATTTTCCTCTGTAAACAGAGTGAAGTGTTTTCTTGCTAGGTAAATTGAAGTCCTCTCAATAATCACCAATGAAGTGTGATCAGACTGTGCAAACTGCCACCAAAACACATCACTGTCTACTTTAGCTAGGTTAAAATTATAAGGGCCAAGTTTCCCACTAGCATAAGTGGGTGCAAATCCACTTAAATCAATTACTTGAAGCGACTTTTGCACATCAAATCAGTACCTTTACTAATTGCCCTTTATCAAGGGTTGCTCATGAAGAAACTGTAAGGATAGCTACACACTTAAGCACACTATGACAGGCGGCAAGTTACTGCTTCAAATTACTGAATAATACACAACATGCACCACATTTTGCTGTTATGTGAAAAACTCCCAAGGGGGACCGCTCCCAATTAGCTATAAACTTTGATCATTTGCTCACCAAGGTTTGCCATTTTCAGCAAAGCATTTAAGCAGGAACTTAAGATTCACATGAGTAATACTTAAGCATGTAAAACAAGTGATTTGTTGCACTGGAGCTCAATTCATGAACTGGTTGACATACTTGCCTTCTTTGTAGCAAGAACAAATGAGACTACAGTTAATTGAAGAATCAAGCTGCCACTTTTTCCATCTAAAAAGGAGCTATGAAATAAAGCACAGTATTAAGAATGACTCTTTAAAAGTGGTGGAAAAAACTTGCGGATACATCAGTTATAAAGAAAAACCCCATTTTAATCCTGAAAACCCAGCAAAGTGATAGAGGTTGGATAAAGCAACCAGAACCTTAACACCCATCCCAGACAGTAAAATATTCATGTAATTCAGGAAGCGAATTAACCAAAGAGTGAGACTGGTTACACAGTGTTCTCAATGCACAAAATAAACTGAAAAATAATTTTTTTTTCCTCACTAAGTTCTCAGTTTCACTAATAAGCTTACTAGTAGCTAAAAAAATTGCAGAAACTTTCATGTTCATGTGTCCCTCTACAAGCAATTTCCAGCAGTACATCAAATATTGTGAAAACCCCAGCATCCAAAATGTATCTAAATCCAAAAAACATGATTAGCTAATAATTCAGAAATATTTTTAAAAAATACATATGAGGGTACTTTTTATGTGCCTTCTGGTTTGCATTTTTAGAGTGCGCTTGATTCTTTGTAACCATGAGTATTAGAAACTTAATTCTAAAATGAAAGCTCAGACTCTCACCTAATCACATACCTCCAGAAGCTGGGGCTTTAAGGAAAAACACCAAACCCCACAAAAACTCACAACTTTGTGCAAGTTGGACATTCTATATCTGCCCATACATAGCTCCATCCATCTGTATAATTTTTAAAATTTGTCTTTTTCCTATACTACTGAGAGAAAGACCCATACAAACAAGGGAAACTTACTATCAAGAGGAAATAGTAAAACTGACTTCAAACAAGATCCTGAGTATCACAAATTAAGCCTTTTAAGGTGTTACCACTTAAGAAAATCCCAGAGTTAGTAAATAGATATATTAATATTAAACAAGTCACAGGAGACTTGCAGCCTTGACATCTATAAATGAAAGATATTTTCCATGGGACTGTCATTATAAACATTAAGCCTGAGTGGGATTGATAAGCTTTACATCAGCTATAGTTTTAGCCATGCTTTGAGTTAATTGTCAACTAGATCACATTAACATCATTGTGAATTAGAACTGATTGGAAAAATTCAGATCCAAGTTTTTCATCAGAATTTGCCAATTTGTCTAAATCAAAATATTTCATAAAGACGGTCCTGTTTTAACATAGTTTGTCTGAAACCTTCCTGGTTTCCTGCCAGCTTGCCTGCCTATCTCCTGGGCAGTCTAGTAAAGAGCTCTCCCAGGGCCCACAGCTCTGGGCAGTCTGTCAAACACTTTGGAACCAGGGGTTCCCCCATCACGTGGGCTGCTTCTGAGTGAGGCCACCATTTCCTTTCATAGAATATTTTGACATTTTTGGTTTTTATTCTGAATTGGAACAAACCCAGATTTGGAAGTACCAAAATCTTCCATGAAAAAGGGATTATCTTGCTCTGCCCAGCTGTATTCTGATGGCGAATCTGAACACTTCGTTAGTGTTTGTGTCCTGAAACAACCATTTGCTGGGCATTTAGATTTACCAGTTGATGACATTGTATAATGCTCTCAATTAACTTTATTTACAACTCAAAATTATAGCCTACACAAAGCCATAGAGAGGACTTGTCTACAGTTTCTGCAGCAGTTTTAGAAATAGTTAAATTGGTGCAAATAGTTAGAGTCCTGCAAATCCGCAGATATCTGCTTTGTATCCGTGGACCGTTTTTTGCGGATGGTGGATCAGATGCAGATCTCAAAGGCGAGGAAGCAGCTGTCTGCAGCTCATTGCCTTTGAGGCTCCTTCCCTGCCTTTGAGATCTGGGAGTTGGGACTGGCAGCCCATCAGCTCTTCGGTGGGCCCCTCAGGAGCTGACCACTCAACAGCTGATTGGTGGTGGTGGCTGCAGGGTGGCTGGCCTCTAAATAGCTGATTGAAGGGTCTTGAGCTGCGGGTGCAAATGCCATAGAAAGAGACTGTGGATGGCAGTTTAGATGTAAATTGATTCGTGTGGATGCAGATCTACATTTTCATATCTGCATACGGCTGTACAAATAGTTGTATGCAGATACTCTTCTGTATCTAATATTTATTCAGGTCTGAATACATAATAAAAAGAAACTAATACACTTGAACGAAGAAATAAGCAAGTCAACTAAAGTTGTTTGTTGGTGTTCTACTCCTTCTGAGCTACAACTCAAAAACAAAGTAGTCAAATTTTTTTATATAAAAGTTATCCTTCGAGAAGAAATGGATTTTTGCACCAAGATTTAAAATACAGATAATTCAGAAACAGTCCTCAGCAAATATCAGTTTACCCTGCACTGAAATTTACAATTGTAGAAAGTTACAAGAGTGTGTGTATACATACATACATACATACACACATCCATCCATATATATATATGCTAAACCAAAATTTAGCATACTAATACATGCAATTTAAATGGCAAATTCCTGCTACACTGCTTCTGCTTAGTCTAAACCATGTCATTTATCTCTGTATGGATGAAGTGGTGTGGGATGCTAAGAAATGAGGCTACCCCATGGAAAAACTATAAAATATTTTTAATTTATCATGGAGAGTGCCAAACAGAATACATTTATCATATTGTCTTGTAAGCCAATATATTTCCTGGGATTGGAAAAAGATAGTAATATATTTGTGTATCAACTGTCACAATACAAACCAAATAGGGTGACTTTGCACAAGACACTGTGCTGTTAAGCACTACAGTCTGATAGGCTTCAGAATGCAGTCTTTCTACCTTAGGACCTGATCCTGGAAGCTCTACTCACATAGATGGTTTAATTTAAATTGTGTCAATTTCATTGAACTTTTACAAGTTACTCTGGAAAACTGGGTAATGTATCTTCCACAACTAAAACAGAGCAAAAGACATACCAAGAAGTATATAAACTGATACTAGTTTCCTAAATTTGGATGCCAGCATTAGAAAGTAACAGATAAGCACCTAAATCCAGCTGTTATATTTAAGAGATGCTGAGTACCTGCAGCTCTAACTGAAGTTAATGTGAATTTTGCCCTGGTGAAGTCTGAGAAAGGTCCTCTGTATTTAGCAAGAAGCACTGATGTTTTATACAGACAGAACTGGAAAATAACTACATTACCCACAGGTAAACAAAATTCAATACCCCAAAAATATCCCTTTGCTAAATCTAGCCTAGACATTCAAAATAAATAAAAAAAATAAAATAAAATAAAAATAGATTACAGATGATGGAACAGAACCCAGCCTCTGGAAGTAGTCTGCGATGTACAGTCCTTACTTCAGGATTACAAACCTTCCGAGAACGCTTATAACTGCACATTCTGTGACACATGAAATATTCAGTGAGATGGCAACAACTGGAAGCAGCATTAAAAACAATTACAGTTCATTAAAGCCAGATGGCTCACTTGAATGCGAAAAGAAATCCAAGTTGTATGCTGAATTAAAGTGAACTGGTTGGTGTTTGAGGTCTATTATTGTTTTAAAATGAGGGGACAGGAAAACAAGGAGGAAGTGTCTGGCCAGTGACAGGAGTCTGAGGTAGTTGCTGTTTGTACAGTGGGGAACGTACAGTTATAGAACAGTAAGCAGTTGCACTGCTGAGAGGCAGATTCTTGGATGAGGAAGTGGCAACATATGCAGAATCTATTTCTGCATAGCTAATAGCAATAAAAGAAATCAAGATGCAAGTTAATTAAACAAAGATTGGTCTGGTAAGAGACTCTTTTGCTTATGGAAAGCACTCCTTCCTTCCTACCTCTCCCCCAAACGATGTGTCTGCAGTGCTTCAAAAAGAAGGAAAAGTTAAAATTCAGACTGATCACCCAGATAGAGGCCCTCATTAAAAGAATAAATCAAAATCTAAACTGTTTAAAATCTGGATCTTGGCAACACGTCTGACACTGTGCACTTGGGGCTGTGGAGGAAAATACAAGCTGGTGGGTTCTTCAGAGCCAGAGCCTATACTCCTGCTAGTAAAGGACAGGATTGTTCTGCCAAAGCAGAACACAACCCTAATGATCCACCACAGGACCTGTGGACCCTGACTTGCTGAAGAATGGAGAAACAGTATCCATATAGAGCCTTACACTAACCGTTTTTTCTCCAAATGAAAGAGCTCTACTAAATAGTCACTTTTTTTGGTAGCAAAAACACAAGCACGTAAAACTAAAAACCTATTTTGTTTAAAAGTAGCTTTTGTGGCAGAGGTTCATACTACCAGTTTCACGCTCAGCTTCAGAACCGTCCTCTTTTTGTTGGCTTTCATGTTAGTGCCATCATTTTACAGTGTGTATGATGGCATATTTAGTTGGCATTGCAGTGCAACAGACTTTTCTGAACTATTGTGCCCATCTACTGAAAATGTTTGTGTAGAGAAGAGCAATCAGGAAAAAGAAAGTACAAAAATAGATACGGAGAAGGAGCAGACAACAGAAGCTGGAACTGTTTGTTCATTTGTTTTCTGTTATTAATTTGGAATAGTTACTAGCTGCACTGTTTATTTAAACATTTATAACTTTGTTCTTTGCACTGGTCACTGTAAGCCCAAGAACTGTACCAAACCTAGTTTACTCCTTAGAAGTTTACTCCTTAGTTCTGTTCTGTATTCCCCCCTCTACAGAGAAAAGACCCTCTTCACTCCCCACAAGTATCACAGGTTCATTAATGGTTACTGGTGAAACTACACCTCACCCTTCTAGCTCAGAAATCTTGAAAGTCACCCATTAAAATAGAAAGTTAGGGACCAGAAATTAAAGAAATATGGTACCAGGAAAGTTGAACATTCAGAGTTGCTTTGTTACTTACTTTCTGCTTGTTAAATCCATGCTTTAAGTTAAGAACAAGGGCATACTGACGAGATACAGGAATACATTATTATAAGATAAACAGAATTCCAACCCCTGCAAGAAGTACTAATCCTGAAATCCACAGAAAGCAGAATTTAGCATGGGAGATGCAGGGTAGTCATTCAAAAGTGTTTTTGAACCAACCAAATTTTTCAATGGCCCACAGTAAGAACTACTTACTCCACTGATATGCTATGCATATCCTTTTGCCCCTCCCCTATTTAATTAAGTCTTTACTGCAGTGGTCTAGCTCTAGCAAAAAATCAAAAGGAACACCAGTCAGTGAACAGAAGAAACCTTAAGCTTGTTTGCCTACGGTATTTAAAGGTGATAAATCAGTCTAGGTTTTGTAACAGGGTAAGGGGGGGGAAGGTAGATGTACTCCGTCCCCGTGGGTCCTGCGCTCTTCCGGCCGGTGGTGCAGCTGGGGGAAGGTAAGCCGGAGGGGTAGGGAGGAGACGGGGCCTGCTCTGCCCCTGAGTCCTGCTATCTTCCCTTGGGTCAGTCCGTGGTCCGCTCCCTGCTTCTCCAGCTGGGTCCTCTGCCTCCGGTGTTGTGACAGCAACCGTGGAAACTCCAAGCTTCTGCAGATTGCAGACTGCAAACTGCCGACTGCCAGCTCCAAACTGCCAACTCCAATCTGCAGGTTTTCGAACTGCAAACTCCAATCTGTAAACTGTAAACTTCAACCTCTACTCTCCAAACTCCACACCTCCTTACTCCAAACTCCACACTGCCTGCCTGCCTGCCCTGGTGGCTTTTAAGTGTTTGGGGAGGGGCTCCTTGATTGGCTCCAGGCATCCTAATTGCCTAAACAGCCCCAGGTGGCCTAATTAGCTAAGCAGCCCCAGGTGGCCTAATTGCCTAAGCAGCCCCAGCTGAATCACCCAGGGAATAGGGCTTTGCTGAGCCTGGGGCTAATATACATGCCTTCTAGTACTCTTGCATAGCCGTCTGGCCTGGCCCTGTCACAGTTTACATCAGACTCCCACTATGTGAAGTATTATGCTGAGCTCACGCACTTCTATGACAAATCAAACCTATAGGCACCAATGCAACAGAGCAAATAGAAGTGTCCATATAAACTTTTCAGAGCATTTTTGTAAATATACATTTTACAATGGGGAAGCAGGAATCTTGTGGTCTCCTACAAAGCAGTATATTGGGTATTATAATGAACTGTGTAAGGGACCTCTTTTACTCAAGTTGTTCCCCTTCTCTGAAAGGGAACAGGTATGGAAATAGTATCCCTATTACCTCTTTCTGAAGGCCCTTCATTGAAAGTCGGATGTTTGAGTTGTCCTTCACCTGTGTTAAACTGGTCATTCAAATGTTCAATTCTCCTCTGCTGTCAGAAGAGGCATACATATGTCCACCTCCATACAGGCAGCTAAACCTGGATCTGCTAGCATAAGATCAGATGCAAGGACAGCCGGTGTGTAGGCCAAAGTGTTCATATTCAATATATATTGCCATGAGCCATGCCCATATTGCTGAAGTGCATCATGCAGAGAAAACCGATCTCAGTACTTGCAGGACCAACTCAATTCAAGTGCTCCTCAGGCTTATGGCAAGTAACCAACTCAACTCGTAAGTAATCTTTTGACAGCCCTCCTGTGTACTAGCACCACTGCACTTTACCATACACAAGTAACAAAGATGGCCCGTTTTATTAAGAGAAGAGAAATACTATGGGACTTGGTGAGAAGGGTGGCACATAATATAAAAGGGATTTGTATACAGTGGAGTACTGAGCAAAAGACATTTGCTATCAACACAAGCAGATCCAAACTGGCTGCAAATGCAGCTGAATGGTGAGTATGGCCCAGTGGCATGGTCAATGAGACTTATGCTGCAACTTGTGGGAAATCTGAGCTGGGAGCATAGGATGGCCGATAGACAATGCCTGCCCCTGCCACCGTCCCCCACTCCCCAGCAACATGGTCATTTCTTTGAGGCCAGGGACCAACAAAAAGCCTCCCAAATTGCAGCCTTTGTTTGAAGCAGCTCTGGGTGGGATGGGGTGGAGTTGCGGCCATGAGAAAACACATGAATCCACCACCACCCCTCCCCTGAACGCTGCTGGTAGTAGTTGCCATGGACTTGCATACTCTGAGATCAAACCTGATCTCTGCCAACCACACCACTGACATGTTAGGGAAACCATCGTTGAGGGACCTGGAAAAATTGCCATGTGTGGGGGATCACGTGCTCGATTTTGTGTGTGCGGTCCAAACAATTGTAATGAAAACTTCCACCATCTCTTTTAGGTGACCCTATGTAATATTAGACTCCTGAGGGTAACAAAGGTGGCAAGGAAGCAGATGTTGCAAGCATCTGGGTATAGATCTGTCCTTATGCTGCAATCCTGTGTACTGTAATGATGCCAGCAGAGTTGATACTAGAACATGTGGGAGAGTATCCTACTGTGGTGAAAGAAATAAGGCAGCTCTCCCCAGGAACATTCCACAAAGGATTGGAGAGTATCTCCATGAAAATTTCCTGGAGAGCTCCATAGAGGATTCTCAGGCCATCCCTGTGCACATAAAAACAGTCTTTTTCAGGGAGCACTCTCTTCATACTTGGAACGGCTTAATGGGAAGCAGATACTCCTATTTTTTTTTTCTATATTGAACATAAAAGGACATAACCCTGACAGTTTGTCTGGAATTGCATACTCACCAAAGGTGCCCTCCCCGGCATCACGGTCGCCCATCATGCTATCCTGCATCTGACTGGACTGCTCTAGTATTAAAAACAGCTCTTGGCTCTCAGAAAGAACAGATCACCCGCTCACCTGTCACCTATTCTCCTCGTCCTCTTCCTTGTCCAGACCGTCCTCATTGTTGAAGTGGCCTGGGACTCAGAATCCTGGGAAGTATCGATGCTGCATTTGAGGGTAGCGGTGGGGTCGCAGCTGAGAATTGTATGCAGCACTTCATAGAAACAGCTTGTCTGTGGTGTAGAACCAGGACAACTGTTCGCTTCCCTTGCCTTCTGGCACGCCTGCCGAAGTTCTTTGATCTTCACACAGAACGGCTGCATGTCCCTGATGTATTCCTTCTCCACCATGTCCTGCATGATCTTTCTGCAGATATTTACGTTTCTTCAGCTGGATCAGTTCTGTGACTGCACAGACTTTTCTACCCACCAACCAATAAGATCCACTACCTACTGTCTACTCCAGGCTGGAGCGCATTTGGGCATTTAGTTGCCATGATCAGCTGTGCTGGCAAGCTTCCCCCGCTGATCAAACAGGAAATGGGAATTCAAAATTTCCCAGGACTTGAACAGAAGAAGAGCGGTTTCCTGTGTGCCTGGCTGCTGTGCAGCAGAGATGAAAACATGCTCCGGAGTGATCACAGCGAAGCACTGTGGGACACCTCCTGCATGCCAAATCAATCAATTTACATAACACTGCGTCTACATTGTCTGCCTATCAAACCCTCCACATCGAATTACGCGCTATGCCTCTTACGGAGGTGGAGTAATTGAGTCGATATTCCAGGTCAGTTAGGTTGGTGGAAGGGACCTGGTAGCGTAGATGCATACATTCTTAGGTTGACGTAAGGCAGTTTCCATCGACCTAAGTTGGTAGTGCAGACCAAACCTCAGGCTTCTGTTAGAGCTACTCACACCATAGGATCTATTTAAAAAACAATACTGCTGCTACAGCATGCATGTGTGGCATTTATCTTCCTTCGTCCTGATGTGTATACACACACACACACAGTTATTTTTAGCCCTACTAGGAGTTCAGTTGCTTCTGGTGTTTGTACCTTTCCACCTGAAGTCATGATCCTTATTCTGACTTGTCCAAATGGCACAAGCCAGGAATAAATGTAAAATTTAAACCCATGTAAAGTGCTTTAATGTTATCTAGCTAAGCCTCTCAACGCACACATGAAGCAGGTCAGGAGGCCATTCTTACAGATTGGGTACTGAGGCAGGGAGTGTATGAAGTGATTTACTCAAGACCTGCACAACAAGCCATTCATCAGGATATGCAGGGGAATGAAAACTGACACGGTGATGGATTTAAGTTATAGGCTGCAACTTTATTGGCTTAAATAGCAGAAACAGGCACTAAACCCCCCCACCCCTTAACTTACAAGGCATTTTAGTGGGTCCAGTGCAGTAGTAACAGGAGTCACACCATATAACCCATAACTCTTAAGCCCACCCCTAGAGCTCAGATCACTTCTGAACCCTCTCTCCCCCTTCCCCTCCCCACCACCATGAGGGTGACAGAGAATACCAGACACAAACCTCTGTCTGCAAAGAATCAAATATCTACACTTCGAGCTGGGACTGTGATTCCCAACTCAAGGAGACATACTTGGGCTAGCTCTGGTCGACGTAGCTCAAAAAAGAATACAGCTGTGGCAGAGCAAACAGTCAGAGGGGCTAGCAGCCATGAGCATGCGCCCATTTGAGACCCAAGGCAAATACTCAGGATGGCTAGCTACTTGTGCCACTGCAGCTACATCCTATTTTTAGCATGCTAGTTCCATCAGTTCAAACACAAGTATGTCTCCTTGAGTTTGGAATCACATTCCCAGCTTGAAGCTTAGACATAACCAGAGGCACGAAGTCCACCAACAAAATCCCATCTCACACCTCTAGAGGCTGATCTCCTTGGCCTTCATCTAGACTGGACACAGTCTACAAATTGCAACAAACTAAACACTTTTACATAATCCTAATATTAATTTTTAAATTCTACTCTTACTTAACCAAACTGTGCCTCCATTACACTCCAAGTAAAATAAATAAATAAATAAATCCACCACGTCTCTGCTGATTTGACCCAACAGGAAAAAAAAATCCTTTCAGACCCTAAACAGGCCAGAGCCACATTATCCTTAAAACACAGCACCTATACTACAGGAAAGGACAACTAACAAGCAGCAAGAGGCTCAGGAAGAGGCTTAAATTAATGATGGGCAAAGCCAGGGGCCAATCAGCTCCTGGCTCCCCATCTGGCCAAAGGGAAGCAGAGAGAGGTCTGGAGGGGGAGGAACCCAGCCCTGAACTGCAAAGTATGCACTCCCTCATCTTCTTACTAGGCTGCCCACAATCTTCCCACTCAGTGAGACAGAGGGCAAAAAGGGTGAAGATCGCAATGTCAAAGCCAGTCAGTCCCCACTCTGTAGCAGTGCATGGCATTCTTCGTCCTACAAGTGCAGGACTCTGCACTTGTCCTTGTTGAACCTCATCAGATTGTTTTTGGAACAATCCTCCATTTTGTCTAGGTCACTCTGTATCCTATTAACATCCCCTTCACACCCAGTTTAATGTCATCTGCAAACTTGCTGAGGGTACAATCCACCCCATCATCTAGATCATTAATTAAGATGTTGATCAAATCTGGCCCCAGGACCAGACCCCAGAGACACTCCGCTTGATGCTGGCTGCCAACTAGAGGCCAACTAGAGGCATCACTACCTGTTGAGCAGGATCATCTAGCCAACTTTTTATCCACTTTATAGTCCTTTCATCCAACCCATACCACTTTAACTTTCTGCAAGAATACTGTGGGAGACTGCATCAAAAGCTTTGCTAAAGTCAAGGTATATCACATCCACTGCTTTCCCCACATTCACAAAATCTCAGAGAAGTTAATCAGGTTTGTCAAGCATGACTTGCTTTTAGTGAATATATGCTGACTGTTCCTGATCACCTTCCTTTCCTCCAAGTGATTCAAAATGGATTCCTTGAGGACCTGCTCCATGATTTTTTCCAGGGAATGAGGTGAGACTGACTGGTCTGTAGTTCTCCTGATCCTTCTCTTTCCATATTTTAATGATGGGCACTATATTTGCCTTTTTCCAGTCATCCGGGACCTCCCCCAATCACCATGAGTGTTCAAAGATAATGGCCAATGGCTCTGCAATCACATCAGCCAACTCCATTGGCGCCCTTGGATGCATTGCATCCAGCCCCATGGACTTGTGCATGTGCAGCTTTTCTAAATAGTCCTGAACCTTTTCTTTCATCACTGAGGGCTATTGACCTCCTCCCCATACTGTGCTGCCCAGTGTATTAGTCTGGGAGCTAACTTTGTCTGTGAAAACAGAGGCAGAAAAAAGAAATGAGTACTTCAGCTTTTTCCACATCATCTATCAGTAGGGTGCCTCCCCTATTTAGTAAGTGGCCCACACTTCCCCTGACTACCTTCTTGTCACTAACATACCTGTAGAAACTGTTCTTGTTACTCTTCAAGTCCCTTGCTAGCTGCAACTCCAATTGTGCTTTGGGCTTCCTGATTTCACCCCTAGATGCTCAAGCAGCATTTTTATACTCCTCTCTAGTCATCTGTCCAAGCTTTTACTTCTTGTAAGCCTCCTTTTTGTGTTTAAGCTCACCAAAGATTCCTCTGTTAAGCCAAGTGGTTGCCTGCCATATTTGCTATGCTTTCTGCACATCAGGATGTTTGTTCCTGTGCCCTCAATAGGTTTCTTTAAAATACAGCCAGCTCTCCTGGACTTCTTTCTCCCTCATATTAGCCTCCCAGGAGATCCTGCCCATTAGTTCCCAAAGTCATGTCATAGAGCTCCCAAGGCACCCATACAGGTTCACAGGCTGGGCAAATGAATAACTTTAGAGATCATGTGCCCATTTTACAACATGGAGAGAGAACGCTTCCATTGTCAACAAACTGTTAAATACATTCCCCTAATGAAGTGTTGATTCTCTCTGATTACAACATAATCAAGCTCACACCATTATGAAAGAAAATGCTAATAAATCCAGTACTTTAACAACAGAGGATCAAAAAGCTATTTTTAAAAAATAGATATATTGGTTACGTGCCTTCTAGGTAAAGAAAAAAGCTTCTATATTTTCAAATAAGTTCAGCATTAAATACAGATTCACAGTAAATGTCACTTTCCCCAATAATGGCCACTATTGTTACATAACATCTATGTATCCATAATTGCTCTGGAGTATAAAGGCCACAGAAAGATTATTATTAGCAGAAAATTCAGATTTCTTTTGAATGGTTATTGTGCTAATCTGGAGACTCAGTTCACTGTGAATAATTTTAGTTCTGCTTTAAGTGCAAAGATTAATGAGGTCTTAACTATGGAGTTAATTTATATGCCTCTATAATATTGTAATACGGCTTGATTCATAAGAGCGTCCTCTTTGCCAATCCTCAGGTTCTAATGCAGCACACAAAATGCATTCAATAAAATATTGAAAACAAGGCTTAAGTCATGTAAGGGAAACAGGAATGTGTAGCATCTTTACAATTCATCCCCTGAAATCAAACACCCCCTTCCAGAAAACCCTAGGCAAATTGCTGCTTCTCTTGAAGTTCGCTAAATCCAGGCAGTGAAGTATCAAGGAGGAAAAACTAATTTTTATGTATGGGATGTACACTATTGACTTGACTTTACAGGGCTTATAACTTGTGAATACATACTCCTGCTTATTTCCTCCCTGCTCTGCACTAAGTACTATTTCAACCAAAAAGCTAAAGTGACACATTTCACCCACTTCTCAGAATATCTTCTAAACCACAAAACTATATATCTAAAACCAGGCAACTCCCACAAACAACAAAGCACGTAGGTGGAGGAGCAAGACCCCAGGACACACTCAGATCTGGTCAGTCACTGATATATTTGCAGCTATTGTACCAGATCTGAGTTTGATGTCTCATGTTTAAATGTGGCTCTCTCTATATAATGATAAACGTTAAGGTTTCAGATTAACCTGCAGACATAATTTTTCGAAAACAGGAACAAAGTTAGGCTCCTGAATCCATTTGTAGACACCTAAAAAGAATGGCCAAATTTTATGTGTGCTGAGCCCTCAGCAGATCCAGGTGACTTTAACGGGAGCTGTTAAATGCTCAATGTTTCTGAAGAACTGGCCACTTTTTAGGTTTCTAAATATGGATTTAGTAGTGTAACTCTAGGCCCCTATTTTTAGAAAATTTTGGCATCACTATTTAAGGGGCGAAAACATATCTATGAGGCTGGCCAATTTCTGCATTTTCAAAGGCTGATTCATTTTTTAAAACTCTCCAAGTTGTGCCCCAGTCATATCCTCCTGCTGTTTATTTACACTAAAAAGTCACTCACTTGTAGCCTGTTACTGTGAAAGTAAGTGTTCCCAACAGGGAATTAGGCAAATAATTAGAAGGGAGAAGAATCCCTCATTATGCAAACATCCCAATTACTAGTTAGTCGAAAGAGGTCTAAGAAGTTTGTTTTCAACCTTCTCACAGTTCTGTGCTGCATTTAATTAAGACAGGAGAAGTCTACCCACACGTCTACTCAGCAATGAAACAGCCCCTCAGCCCTAGCCCCGTGAGCCCAAGTTGGCCAGCACGGGTCAGCCGCAAGGGTCTACTTACTGTGTAGACATATCTTAAATGGGCCACTTCACCTTGAATGGCCCCTACCATCCCTGCAGTCATAGGACAAGGGGGATTAGTGAGTTACAAATTGTAATAAACCATAAATCCAGTGTTCTTATTAAGACCATGATTTTTAGTGTGTAGCAAAATTATGAATTTAAGCTCCCAGGCTCTTCTTTTGAAGGTGCTGTGCAGGTTCCCTCAGAAGAGGAGGACAGAGAAGTCAGATATGGAGTGATTGTTTTGTGACAAGTGTTCATCAATAGTATGGGCATTACATGGTCTCCTGGGGACATTGAAGTCTAAGGACTTGTCTACACTTGAAACATTACAGTGGCAC
Organism: Mesoclemmys tuberculata; assembly: GCA_007922155.1. NCBI lineage: Eukaryota > Metazoa > Chordata > Testudines > Chelidae > Mesoclemmys > Mesoclemmys tuberculata. Next base: position 6,712,440 of record ML677084.1, read on the forward strand.
ACTTGGGGTTCTGCTGTAGTGTTTCAGTGTAGACACTCTCTACTCCAACAGGAGTTTTCCTATCAACATAAGTAATCCTTCCTGGAAGGCAGTAGCTAGGTCAATGAAAGAATTCTTCCATCAACTTAGCACTGTCTACACCTGGACTTAAGTCAGCTTAATGCAACTGAGCGGTATGGATTTCTCATTCCCCTGGGTGACGTAGCTGAGTTGACCTAATGTTTTAGCGTAAACCAGGTTTAAGCAACTACATTCTGCCAAACTAAAAAATACCCCATTTAGTTTCAATTTCACAGACAATTCTTCACTTAATGCCCTTATCTGTTGTATAGGTTTCCTGTTCATCAGTTGAAATTTTCCCTCCCCAGAGCAATGTCTGCCCTCAAATACTCAAATCCCTCCCAAGTATTTTAGTATTATGACTAGATTACACAGTGCTTGTAAAAATATAACTTTATAAATTGATGGTATAATCAGTCATTTAATTTGTGAGTATCTTGAAGTGCTTTGCAAATGATGCAGCAAACCTCAAGAATCTTGTGAGCTATATATATTAGCTCCCATACCACAGGTGATGGCACTGTCAAAGACGTTAAGTGATTTTCCCAAGGACATAGAAAAACATCTGTTGCAGGGCCAGGATCAAAAGCAGCTCAGTGGCCCAGAAGTAGGGCTCTTAGGGTGTCACAGTTCCCAGGTTCAAATCCTGGGAAAGATCCTGTTGGCAATAGCAAAACCTCTCAGCCACAGACTTCTCTGTGCCTCAGACTCCCACCTGTAAAACTGAGGATACACTTCCCCAGAAGCATATGGGGGGGGATTTGCATACAGGGAATCAATTAATGACTAAGTTGCTCAGATGCTATGGTGATGTGAACCATATAGTACCTATTAGAAAGCTCATCTTCTGGCTACTAGATATGTATTCTAAACCACAAAAACTATGTTGGAGGTAAACGAAAACAGAATGAAACAAACTGCCCTTGGTATAAAGAAGGAAGGGAAGTTCTGAGATCCTGTGCATCCCAGACCCCTCTCAACTGAAGTGAGCAGCACAAATGCAAGCAGCTCAAATGTATGTATCCCTGGTCAGTTTGGTCCACAGTTGTGGAAAATTTTTAAATCTAGATGAAAGGGGCTATATAAAGAGGATCATCACTTTCTGCCACTGTTACAATCTTTATTCATCAGATCTTTACTTCCCCTACTTCAGTTCCTCTGAGACCTTACAAAATAAGTAGATTCTTTTTTCAGACACCTGAAAGGGGGGTGGGGGGGGAAGAATTGTGCTAAAACATGTACCTGTTCCACCTCTCCAACAGTGGCACTGAGACAACGTCTGATCAATGGGAGCATTCTTTCAAGGGGAGAATTTCCACCTCATTTAACTTACAAAACTCTGCCTCTTGCAAATGACATTTTATTTATAGCAGTAGTATTTGCTATATAACAACTGATTGGAGAGAGAGAGCTTTAAATGAGCATCACTGTCTATACATGGAAAACAATGATAAAGCAGTCATCAAAAAGCTACAGAAGATTTAAATAATATTCAAATGAGGCAATCTGCATAATCCCCCCCACCTGAATTTTAATTTTGCAGTACTTATTTCACAGCTTTGTGCTAGCATAAGGCAAATCATCGTGGAACCTAGCAGCAAGTTCTTCCTTTTCCATCAGGGAAAAATGTCATGTTGCCCTACAAGAGGGATCTTCTTAGATGACTGAAATACAGTGAAGTCGGAATGGGACGGGAACTGGTTCTCCATGACAGGGAACACAAATGAGAAACTACTGCAAACTTCTAGTTCATAAAAATTAACAGTGTTCCGGATCAAAAAGCCAAGTGTGACGATGGCTGATGATGCTCCACACCAGGGGCACACTGGCCCTGGATTGAAAGAGGGTTATTCACCTGCCAACAGAAGCAACATGGCATCTAAAGAGCAAACTGTTTTGGAGGGGGGGGGGAGACTATATTCCTGGTGTAAGGTGTTAATAAATTGAGAGATCCCATTTGAACAGGCATCTGTGTTAGGGTAAGGCTTTTCAAGAGAATCTATAATTTGATATGGGGGGGGGGAGGCAAAAGAGGGGTTTGCACCAAACAAGCCACAAGATAAATTAAGCACTTAGCGTGTTAATATAATACTTTGGTATATGTGATTCATATGCAAGCCAGTTAATTAGGGACCCAAAACTACGGTTCAGGCAAAGACTCCAAAACAATGCTGAGGGTAGGAGTAAGGGAGTGTTTCAGGTTAGACTCCTTCAGCTGTGAACATGTTGGGGCAAGGTTAGTAATACAACACTCTTTAGAGCAAGTTAAATTTGCAACAACTGGGTAAAACTATTAACTTAACTGATTTCAATTTTAAAGTCAGGTCAGTGCATCAGTTGCCGTAATGAAAGTAGATGACTTGTACCAGAACATAAATATTCTTATTTTAAATGGCATAAAAATTTATTCCCATCAACCACTATATACATTTAAGTGGTTAACCAATATTTCCAGTTTGGGGATCAAGGCACAGACCTATATAAGTGAAACAGGATAAAGGAAATTTTTATTCCATAATACCTATTTCAATAGCTGAAGGTAAGGAAGATGTTTGAAAGATCATGGCATTGGGAAAATCAGTTTGCCTTTCACCCTTTCAAAGCCAGAACAGTTTCAGGTCAGTGCAGCTACCAAAGTTTGCAACCAAAAAAAAGTAGATTAAAAATGTCATAACTCCTCTCAACATTATCCTTCCTATTCAAATGCTTATAATACAGATCATGTTGGTTACTTGCACAAGTCAAGTAAACACTACAAAATTAAATCAATCTCAGGCTATGTCTATGTGCAGGATCGATTTTGCAGGTTCAATTGAGCCACAGTGAAGACTTACTCAATCGAGCCAGGAAGTTGACTCTGTAAATCCACTCCGGCAAGTAGCGTAGCACTGTGTTGACAGGAGGGCATTTCCTGTCAGTGCAGTGCAGTGGAGACGACGTGGTAAGTAGATGTTAGGAAGTCTACGGGAGATACTCAATGTGCTGTACATAGCTTGTGCATCTTCCATTGATTGTGGCAGAAATCCACAGTCAGCGTAGACCAGGCCTGAAATATGTTGACATGCATCCATCCCAGTAATTAAAAATGACTTTCACATGTCCACATTAGCTCCCTCTGTCAGCAATGCATGTCCTCACCAGGAGCACATGCAATGATTTAACTATCAGCATGGGGCATTGTGAGATGGCTTCTGAAAAGCAGCAACAGTTGATATAAGCAACACAGTGTCTACACAGACATTGCATCAATCTAACTATATCGACCTAACCACTATGCCCCTCACAGAGGTGGAGTTAAGTTGGTGTAGAGAGTGAGTCACATTGGTGGGAGCTACACTTTAGTATAGACCGTTACAGAATTAGGTTGATGTACGGTGTTACATTGACTTAACTCTAATGTAGACCAGGCCACAGTCTCACTTTATTTTTTCCTTCAAATACATAAGCAGAATCAGTGACCGAAGAAGGGACAGAACATGGAAGCCAAGTCTGCAACATGAAAAAGCTCAGCTAATAGACCTGCAATGGAACACTGAATGAAAGAGAGAACAAAAGCAGCACGACAGTCAAAATCCTGCCTAACAACAGACGTGTGTTCTCTCCAGCCTGTACTAGGAAGAGAATCATTGAGTTTAAGGAAAGGAGGAAGGAGCATGAAGGCAAAGGCAAGGCAACCCGTTCTGGAACTGGTTCACTCCCCAGACTCTACTGCCCTCTCTCTAAAGATTCCTTCCAGCACTTGGTACACTAAACATCCTGAGAAAACAAAGAAAGAAGCCCAACATTTCCTGGTCACCTTCATCAAGAAAAGGATTTGTCAAAATGAACTGCAGCTTTATGGAGTAAGTGGCCTATTCCCTAAAGTTTGAAAACTCTTTCTGACAGTGATTAAAGCTTAGTTTCAAAGTTACAGGTTTTAGCCAACTCATCTCATTTTTGTTTTGTTTTCATTTTAACTTGGTTAAGCATGTCTTTATAGGAACACCAATTTATCTCCTTTCCTTAGGGAAGTCCCAGAGGAGTTGATACTTTGTACACACTACAGTCAGTCCTCCAACAGATCACGTGCGCTAACCACTTTAAAGTGCTCACACTGCCACCATCCTGGAAGAGCCTAGAAAGTTTTTCCCCAAGTCTGGCACTGCTACTGCTTTGACTTGGCTTAAACCATAGAGTCTATGACCTGGTCTGTACTTACCCGGAAAATCGGTGGCAGCTGACGCGAGTTAAGCAGACTACACAGAGTAGCTTGCGTAACTTACATCAACTTTCTAAATTCTTTTCTGCGCGCGGTCTCCACTATGCTGTGCCAATGGGAAATGTGTACCTGTCAACGCAGTGCTATGCTTTTTTTGGAGGTGGTTTTATTGAATTGACTTCCGGGTCGATTGAACGGAAGTGAGGACCCGCTCAATCAATCCGGATAAATTGATCTTCATAGCCATCAGTGAAGACATACCCTAGGCGTGCCAGTGGTGATGCCTCAAAAATGAACACGGTCAGCTAACAGAAGGTCACAGGTATTGCCTGCCTAGATCTATCAGATCATATTGCAGAATATTAACATGCAGACTTATCTAAGACAAGCCTAGTAGCTTCCATATTAATTTGAAATTTGTCTTAAGGGGATCAGTGTTAAAATAATCTTTAAATGCACTCTGCATTCAGTGACTAGAGACTGGATAACTCCAAGGACTGACAACTGCAGACTAATAAAAATCAACAACTTCTAGCAGACAAAATAAACCTAAGCTCAAGAGTTTTTCCCTTACTCCCCAATATACATTTATAATGAAATATTTATTAAATGTGATACACACCATAGGAAACTGAATTGAAGAATGTTTTTTTAAAGGCAATGGTTTACAGTCAGCTATTTGTATGGCATAAGCTTCAAGTTCAGAAAATTTAATCCTTAGGCAATAGTTCACTTTCAATTAAGTTGCTTGAAGTTATTATATAACTGGGTCTCTTTAAAGGTGTAACTAAAAATAAGCTTTTCTTTACCTATCATAGACTCAGACTCATAGGTCAGAAGGGACCAATATGATCATCTAGTCTGACCTCCTGCACAAGGCAGGCCACAAAACCCTACCCATACACATATATAACAACCCCGAACCCATGACTGAGTTACTGAAATCCTCAAAAGTGAGATTTGAAGACCTCAAGCTGCAGGGAATCGATCAGCAAGCGACCCATGCCCCACGCTGCGGAGGAAGGCGAAAAACCTCCGGGGCCTCTGCCAATCCGCCCCGGAGGAAAATTCCTTCCCGACCCCAAATATGGCGATCAGCTAAACCCCGAGCATGTGGGCAAGACTCACCAGCCAGCACCCAAAAAGGAATTCTCTGCAGTAACTCAGTTTCCATCCCATCCAACATTCCCACAGACCATTAAGCAGACTTATCTGCCGATAATCCAAATCAATTGCTCAAATTAAACTATCCCATCATAACATCCCCTCCATATACTTATCAAGCTTAGTCTTAAAGCCAGATAAGTCATTTGCCCCCACTACTTCCCTCGGAAGGCTGTTCCAGAACTTCACTCCCCTAATGGTTAGAACCCTTCGTCTAATTTCAAGTCTAAATTTCCTAATATCCAGTTTGTACCCATTCGTCCTCATGCCTATATTAGTACTAAACTTAAATAATTCCTCTCCCTCCCTAACGTTAATCCCCCTGATATATTTATATAGAGCAAGCATATCCCCCCGGAGCCTTCTTTTGGCCAGGCTAAACAAGCCAAGCTCTTTGAGTCTCCTTTCATAAGGCAGATTTTCCATTCCTCAAATCATCCTAGTAGCCCGTCTCTGAACCTGTTCCAGTTTGAATTCATCCTTCTTAAACATGGGACACCAGAACTGCACACAATATTCCAGGTGGGGTCTCACCAGCGCCGTATATAACGGCACTAACACCTCCTTTTCCTTGCTGGAAATACCTCGCCTGATGCATCCTAAAACCGCATTTGCTTTTTTAACAGCCATATCACATTGGCGGCTCATAGTCATCCTGCTATCAACCAATACCCCAAGGTCCTTCTCCTCCTCCGACGTTTCCAACTGATGCGTCCCCAACATATATCTAAAATTCTTATTATTAATCCCTAAGTGCATGACCTTGCACTTTTCACTATTATATTTCATCCTATTACTATTACTCCAGTGTACAAGGTGGTCCAGATCTTCCTGAATAGTATCCCGGTCCTTCTCCGTGTTAGCAATACCCCCCAGCTTCGTGTCATCCGCAAATTTTATTAACACATTCCCGCTCTTTGTGCCAAGGTCAGTTATAAAATGGTTAAATAAGGTCGGTCCAAAAACCGATCCTTGAGGGACTCCGCTAGTAACCTCCTTCCAGCCTGACAGTTCACCTTTCAGCACGACCCGCTGTAATCTCCCCTTTAACCAGTTCCTTATCCACCTTACAACTTTCACATTCATCCCCATCTTTTCCAATTTAACTAACAGTTCCCCATGCGGAACCGTGTCAAACGCCTTACTGAAATCGAGGTAAATTAGATCTACCGCATTGTCTCTGTCTAAGTAATCCGTCACCTTCTCAAAGATGGAGATCAGGTTGGTTTGGCACGATCTACCTTTAGTAAATCAAAAGGTAGATCTAAACTATAGTTATCACTTCATATCGTAAGTCAGTTTGACAAGTGGGAGCAGGAAAAGGAATGCTATAGCTAAATAACAAAGATGACAATGTTCGTTCTGTACAGGTACATCCATATAGCCTCTAATTTCAATGAGGTAGCATAGATGCAACAAAGGAGAATTTGTTTTTTGTGATCTTAATCCCCTGTCCTACTGTGGATTTCAGCACCCAGCAGCTGTGAACATCTCCAGTTGTCCTGCAATTTCATACAGCAGCTGTCTGGTGCCATGGACAGGTGGCTTTGTCTAATATGGTTTAATTTGGAAATCTGCACAAATATAATGTATGTCTGGTTTTAAAACACATCTGTAGGTAAAATTTATTTCACTGAATATCTTCTAATGTTCAGGACTAACTTTAATAACCAATACACACCCCTGGAAATTGGGACAAAATGGATCTCATTCCCTCGCACTGTCTGTAGGGCACTTGTTTAAATTATTACATATCCCTCTATTGATCCTTGCTCTTCTCTCTTTGATGCCACCTGTTCCAAAAGAAGCTGAAACCATAAAGAACTGAATGGTTACATCTGACACATTCCTGCATGTTTCCTAAAAGAAACTAACCAGCCACTTTAAAAACATATTGTACTATGGAATAACAAAAATAGTAACAGCCATACAGAAATAATTTTAGGAACACAAATTTCTATCACATGTCCCATTACCTTCCTCTAGCCTCAAATAAATACTTTAGGAAGAAAATTTTAAAACAAAACTAATTGATTTAAAAAACATGGCTTCAATCAAACAGCACAATAGATTCAGACAGAGGCAGAAAAAAATATCTACATGGTTAGCTAACTAAAAACATTAACATTCATTATTCACCTCAGTAAAGCTTGCATTTATTATTTTTTCGATTAAACTTAACATTAAAGATATTTATTTTCCTCATTCCCTCAGCACATAATTCACCTCACAAATTGCTCTAATGGTTACTCACAACTTACATTATATTTTGGATGTGAAATTTCAGCTGCTCTTTTGTTAATTGCTCATGCAATATGGAACAAGAGAATAAGGCTTTGTCTTCCCTGACGGCGGCAAATTCGTGAAGATCAGCGAAGATCCGCTCAGTCGATCCAGAAATCGATATATTAAAACCACCTTCTCAAGCGTCGCAGCACATTGAGGACAGAGCGCAGGAACAGAAACGGAGAAGTTGATGGGAGTTACGCAAGTTTTTTGCATAGCTCGCGTAACTCCCGCCGACTGCCGCCAAATCTCCAAGGCAAGTGTAGACAGGGCCTAAGTCTGCCACTAATCTGACAAATTACAGCTCAATTCTTTACTAATTTAACAGCAGTAGCTTCCAGCTCAACGGATTGAGGCCCCATTGTGCAAGGTGCTGCACAAACACTGAGCAATGCAGTTCCTGCCCTGAATTATTTCTCTTAAGAGGGTATTTTCTGAAGAGACTTTGAAATCTAACACCCACACCCAGTGAAACTCCAACTAGCATCAGCCTGAGTGAAGGCTGCAGCATTTGGTTTGTGCTACATATAAACAGGCATTTTCTTCTTTTTTTTTTTAATATCTATAGACTATTTCTGCAGTTCATCTTTATTTGATCTCTGAAGTACTGACCTTTCTATTAAATCGTATATCTATGCCAAAATAGCATTGTAGGCTGAAGATGTAGTTAAAGTCTTCCTTATTTAATTTCTCATGTGATAGCACAATGCTAGCAGAATGGATAAAAATCAATTAAAAAGATCAGTTATTTAAACACAGATTGTTTAAAAATTAAATCTGAAATGAAGGCAACCTAGGTTAAGTCCTAAAGTTACTATAATCTATTAAAATAAGTAAATTAAAGAAAAACATTAAGCAGTACATGTTTGCTACCAAAGTTTTAGAGAAAGTCAAACTGGCGGAAGCTGCCAGGTAAGCACCCAGAAAACATGGTTACTTAACCAGTAACTGTTGTTCTTCAAGATGTGTTGCTTATATCCATTCCAATTAGGTGTGTGCACACCCTCGTGCACGGTCTCCAGAGAACTTTTTCCCTAGCAGCCCCCTGTAGGGGCCGGTCTCAGCGCCCCCTGGAGTGCCACCCTCATGCAGCGGCATATAGGGCGCTGCTGGCCCCTCCCCTCCTCAGTCCCTTCTTTCTGGCGACTCCGACAGCGGGAACGGGGGGTGGGTGTGGAATGGATCTGAGCAACACATCTCGAAGAACAACAGTTACTGGTAAGTAACTATGTTTTCTCCTTCGAGTGATTGCTCATATCCATTCCACTGAGGTGATTAACGAGCCATACCTGGAGGTGGGTAGGAGTCATCGGTGAGCTGCCCTCAGCACGGCTCTGCCAACTCGCATGTCCTCCCTTGACTGTTGGACGACAGCGTAGTGCGCAGCAAAGGTGTGCACCGAAGACCAGGTGGCAGCTCTGCAGATGTCATCCAGGGGGACCCTTTCCAGGAAGGCCGCTGACGCGGCCTGGGCCCTCGTTGAGTGCGCTGTCACCATCCCTGGGAGTTGGACGCCTGTGCACTCGTAGCAGAACCTGATGCAGGTGGTGACCATCTGGCAAAGCACGGGGTAGAGACCGGGGATCCCTTCATCCTGTCCGCCACCGTGACAAAGAGCTGCATGGTCTTCCGGAACGGCTTTGTCCTCTCCAGGCAGAACGCCAGCGCCCTCCTGACATCCAGGGTGTGTAGTCTCCTCCCCTCCTCCGACCCGTGCAGTTTAGGGAAAAACACAGGGAGGAAAATTTCTTGGTTATAGTGCAACTGGGATACTACCTTAGGCAGGAAGGCTGGATGTGGCCTCAGCTGCACCTTATCCTGGAAGAACATGGTATAGGGGGCTCCGAGGTCAAAGCTCTTAGTTCAGAGACCCTCCTAGCCGAGGTAATGGCCACGAGGAAGGCCACCTTCCAGGATAGGATTAGCAGGGGGCAAGTGGCCAAAGGCTCGAAGGGGGCCCCCCATCAGTCTAGCGAGGACCAGGTTCAGATCCCAAGGAGGCACCGGGTCATGGACCTGCGGGTACAGCCTCTCAGCCCCCTTAAGGAACGTCACCGACATGGGGTGGGAGAACAGGGACCGCCCCTCCAATGGCTGGTGGAAAGCAGAGATGGCCGCTAGGTACACCCTGAGGGAGGCTAACGCTAGACCCTGGAGTCTAAGCTGCAGCAGGTACTCGAGAATAGCCTGCACGGGGGACGTACCAGGAGTTATGCCCCGCGACTCTGCCCAGCAGGTGAACCTCCTCCACTTGGCCCTGTAGGCAATCTGCGTGGAGAGTTTCCTGCTTCCCAGCAGCACGCATCGAACCTGCTCCAAGCAGGTTCTCTCCTCCTCGGTCAGCCAGACAGTCTCCAGGCCGTCAGGTGCAAGGAGTCCAGGTTGGGGTGCAGCGGGTGACCGTGGCCCAAGGAGAGCAGGTCTGGCCTTCTCGGGAGCTCGATCGGTGTGGCGACAGAGATGTCCTGCAGTATGCTGAACCGATTCTGCCTCGGCCATGCTGGGGCAATCAGGATCACGTCCGCTCTGTCCCTCTTGATTTTCAGGAGGACCCTGGGCAAGAGCGGGATGGGGGGGGGGGGAACGCGTACATGGGGGTCCCCGTCCATTCGATGAGGAACGTGTCAGAGAGGGAGCCCAGCTCGCGACCCTGGAGCGAGCAGAACCTCGGGCACTTCCTGTTCCAGGACGACGCGAACAGGTCCAGTCAGGGAACACCCCACTCGCGGAAAATCCTGGCCGCTACCTCCGGATGCAACGGCCAGTCATGTTAGGGTAGAAACGACCTGCTGAGGTGGTCCGCCTCGTCATTCCTGACCCCCGGGAGGTGTGAGGTGGTTAAACAAAAGCCGTGCCTCATAGCAAAGTCCCAAAGTCGAAGCGCTTCCCGGCACAGCGCCGATGAGCGCATCCCCCCGCTTGTTTATGTAATACATTGCTGCGGTGTTGTCCATCAGCACTTGTACCATTTTGCTCAATAAACAGTGAAGAAACACTTTGCAAGCTAGTCTGACTGCCCTCAGTTCTTTTACACTGATGTGGAGGGCAGTCTCCTCCTGTGACCAGCGGCCCTGAGTACTCAGGCCACCGCTGATGTGAGCCCCCCAACCGAGGTCCAACGCATCTGAGGTCAGGGTGACCAAGGGGGTCAGGTCCCTGAACGGAACCCCTTCCATGACTGTCCCAGGGTTCATCCACCATTGCAGTGACCCCAGTACCGCGGGGGGCACCGTCACCACTCTGTCCAGCGAGTGCTTGCTGGGCACATAAACCATGGCCAGCCAACCTTGGAGGGGCCTGAGGCGGGCCAGCCTTACCACATAGGTGCACGAGGCCCTGTGGCCCAACAGCTGAAGGCACTGCCTGGCTGTCGTCGTGGGGCACCTCTGAAGTTGCGATATAATCGCTGCCACGGCCTTAACTTCGAGCGTGGGAGGAAGGCTCTGGCCTGAACCGAGTCTAGGGATGCCCCTATAAACTCTATGAGCTGCACCGGAGACAGCATCGACTTCTGCTTGTTGATGAGCAGCCCCAGGGCATTGCAGGTGACCTGGACGAGGGAGACCGCCTCGCACACCTGAGGTCTGGTCTTGTCCCTTATCAACCAATCGTCCAGGTAGGGGAATATCTGGATCCCTCTGCGCCTCAGGAAGGCCGCTACCACTGCCATACACTTGGTGAACACCCTGGGGGAGGAAGACAGGCCAAAGGGCAAGGCCGTAAATTGGTAGTGGCCACCAGCTACCATAAACCTTAGATAGCGCCTGTGGGCGGGAAGGATGGACACATGGAAGTACGCATTCTTCAGGTCGAGGGCGGCAAACCAATCTCCTGGATTCAACACGGGATAATGGCCGCTAGGGACACCATGCGAAACTTCAGTTTCTTTATGAACCTGTTTAACCTGCGCAGGTCCAGTATAGGCCTGAGGCCTCCCTTGGCTTTGGGAACGAGGAAGTACCTTGAATAGAACCCCTTCCCCACCTCAAGCGGCGGAACCGCTTCTATGGCTCCCTTGTGCAGGAGGGAGCGGACCTCCTGAAGGAGTAATTGCTCGTGAGATGGGTCCCTGAAGAGGGATGGGGAAGGGAGTGAGTCGGGGGGGTGGGGGGTGGGGGAAGAGACACCAGTTGGAGGGCATAACACTGGCGCACGGTGTCGAGGACCAGAGGTCTGAAGTGATGCCCTGCCACAGGCCATGGTAGGGCCTCAGCCTGTTTCTTAAAGGCGGGGGAGAATCCAGGGGAAGAACGCTGGTGCCACCCTCGGGCGCACCGTCAAAATTGGTGCTTTCCCTTGGAGCCCTGGGAGGATCCTTTGTGGGAAGCTGTGGACGACGCGGGGCGGTCGCGCCATCCGGAACCCCTGCTCCTGTCCCAACCCCTTGCGGGGGGGGGGGGGGGAGAGGAAGAGGCCTAGGTTGCTGCTGCTGCCTCTATGGTGGGCGCTGCGGCTGCTGGCAAGTCTGTAACCTCACCGACTGACGGGTGTATAGTCCCAAGGAGTGGAGAGTGCCCCTCAAATCCTTGAGGCGTGCAGCTTGTCATCTGTTCTCTCCGAGAACAGGCTGGCTCCATCGAACGGCAGGCAGGTCCTGAATGGAGTGCTGCACCTCCTGGGACAGTTCCGTGGACTGTAGCCACGCTGCGCGCCACATGGCAACGTCAGAGGCCATCACCCTACTGGCCGTGTCCGCAGCGTCCGAAGCAGTCTGCAAGGCTGCGCTGGCTGCAGTCAGTCCTTCCTCCAGGACCGTGGCGAAGTCTGCAGCCTGGTCCTGGGGCAGGAACTCTGCGAACCTTCGCAACAAGTCCCAAAGGTTCAGATTATATCTGCCCAAGAGGGCCTGGTGGTTCGCCACCCTGAATTGGAGTGCCCCCGTGGAGTAGACCTTCCTACCGAAGGTCTAGTCTCCTACTCTCCTTTTTTTTTTTTTTTTTAATTGTAAAGGAGTGGCGGTCTGGGCTCCTTGCCTCTCTTTCTGGTTGGCAGCGTCCACAACCAGAGTCCCCGGGGCCGGGTGGGTGTACAAGTACTCGTGCCCTTCGGCTGGCACGAAGTACTTCTTCTCGGCGCCCTTGGAGGTTGGGGCGACCGAGGAAGGGGTCTGCCAGATGGCTTTCCCCAGGCGCAGGACCCTTTCATGAACGAGAAGGGCTACCCTGGACGGTCCTTGAGTCCCTACATGCCCAAAGAGGGAGTCCACCTCTTCCTCCAGTACCTTGACCTCCAGGCCAAGGTTAGAGGCTACCCACTTCAGAAGCTCCTGATGAGCCCTGAAATCGATGAGAGGGGCCCCCGATCCCTGACAGCCGCCTCGTCCGGCGACAAAGAAGAGGACAGGTGGCGGGGTCCAGTGGAGGGGTCCTCCCCAGGGTCCGACTCCCCCTCCGAGGAGTGGTCCCTCTCCTGCACCGAAGGTGCCTGCTGGGGAGCTATCTGGGTTACAGAGGCAGGGGCCGACATAGTTCCCTGCCCCATCTGGGCTGCCCACGGACCCCAATATGGCCACTGCCAAGGGGGTTGGGGCCAGCTCAATACCGGTGCATGTACCTCCTCCTGGCGGCGGGTCCGAGATCCCGAGCCAGGCGAACGGTGCCAGCGGCACTGCTAGGAAAAGCCACTCTGGGACCCGCTACTGGACGATCCCAAGGAGCAACATCATCTGCGGTGCCGGCGCCTGGGCGACGCGGACGAAGATGCAGACCGGTGCCAAGGGACGGAAGAATTGCGACGTCTCTTCCCCGGTGCCAGTGAGCGGTGCCGAGAATGGCGCCTCGGTGCCGGACTGGAGCTGGAGCGTCGTGACGAAGATCCTGAGCAGTGCTGTCTCGACGAATGAGAACGGTGCCGGGACGACTCGTCCAATGACGAGGAGTGAGAGAAGCTATCGAGCTCGACTCTCCGGCGTCAAGTGGTGGGCGGCCGTTCCTCCGGTGCCAGGCGCGCCCACCCTTTGGGGACACCCATCACGGGTTTGCCCTGGGACACAGGCCCTGGCTCTCTCAGCTGAGAGAGGGCCGGAGGCATGGGCAAGGCCAGCAAGGCTCGAGCCACTTCAAACGCTTCCAGTGTTGAAGTGTCCTGGACAGGGGGTCCCCTGCTCCCAGGAGTTGGGGGAGATTCCCTGTATAGCGGTGCCGGTGCCGGTGGCACATCTGAGAGCCGAAGCACCTCAGGGCTTGACCCCGGCCACTCCTGCGGTGCGGGGGAGGGGGAGCGCTCCACGTGCAGACGGCACTTCTTTTCGGCACTGGGGACATCCGGTCCCAGGGCACCTGCGGTGCCGGCGGAGCACTCTGCACCGACGAGACGCTCGATGCCGAAGGAGTCCATGTCGACTCGGATGCCGGACGCAGGGCGGACTCCATCTAAATGGCCTTAAGCCGGATTTCCCTCTCTTTCTGGGTCCGTGGCTTAAAAGCCTTACAGATGCGGCACCGATCCTTTCGGTGTTGCTCCCCCAAGCACTTTAAACAGCGATCGTGGGGGTCGCTGATGGGAAAGGCCTTCCCGCAGCCAGTGCAGGATTTGAACTCTGGTGAACCCGGCATAACCAGGTTGCTAGAGCCCTAAGGCTCTAAGAGGCCCTAAGGCTCTTCCTATACTAACTACGTATCCTAACTAACTGAAAAAACTAACTGAGTTCAGGAAGAACTGCTAACTAACTACTTACAGTAAAGGGAAAGACTTGTGAGGAGCAAGAGTTGTTCCCAACGACCGTCACGGGCGGAAAGAAGGAACCGAGGAGGGGAGGGGCCAGCAGTGCCTTATATGCCGCCGCATGAGGGTGGCACTCCAGGGGGTGCTGAGACCAGCCCCTACAGGGGGCTGCTAAGGAAAAAGTTCTCTGGAGACCGTACATGAGGGTGCGCACACACCTAAGTGGAATGCATATGAGCAATCACTTGAAGGAGAACCAGAGTTTGTTGAAGTGCTAAATCAGCTTTTGACAGAGCAGTCTCTTCTGCAGGTGCCATGAGAATAATTTTCTTCATTCAGTTTATTCAACTCTAACATCTTTCTTGCCTGGTGATTTACATACGGCTTCTCTACATTTAAAATGTTACAGCCACATAGGTAATCCACTTTCCTGAGATGTAACTAGGAAGAATTCTTCTGTTCACCTAGTGCACAAGAGGATGTAGGTCAGTTTAACTATATTACTTGGGGTGTGGATTTTTTGCACCCCTGAGTGACGTAGCTAGGACAACTTAATTTTTTAGTACAGACCAGCCCATAGTTAGAGAGGTTCGTAATACTGACACTCAAATATTACCTTACACTATGGGATATGCATGTTGTGAGATTAATGCATGCAACTCACACAATAAAGACTAAACACATTCTTACAATTCTAATACCTATTTTAACAATACTAACACCTCGCTGAGCCAGACAGATCCCAGCTATGTATTTGTCAGCATTCAACTGAGACAAGGGGACTTGGGCATGAGCTGGCACCTCATCTGCCAGCATCACAATACAGTTCAGTGTGAGTACCAATAGCATAGCCCCATATAAAAAGCTTGCAGTTGCCAACTCCATACCACCACTCTAAATCGTTTGGCTCCTTTTGCTGATAACTGGATTGTAGGACATGTGGCACAGTTCATGATTTTATAATTGCCAAGGAAGCTGATAGAACTAGAATAAAATAAGCATGTATGAGCGCACTAACATCCAACTGAAGGCTGGTCTACATGAGGAACTTACATCGGGATAGGCACATGGCTCAGGATTTTTCACACTCCTGGGAGACCGTTAGGGCAACATAACCCCGGGGTAGACAGTGCTAGGTCGACTGAAGAATTTTTCTGTAGGCCTGGCTACTGCCTGTTGGAGAAGTGTATTACCTACACAGGTGGAAGAACCCCTCCCCCATCAGCGTAAGCAGTGTCTACACTGAAGTACTAGAGCAGCGGTTCTCAACCTGTGGGTCGCGACCCCGGCGGGGGTCGAACGACCAAAACACAGGGGTCGCCTAAAGCCATCGGAAAATACATATTTCCGATGGCTTTAGCCGCTGAGAAGTCGCGCTACCATCTGTAGCAGCGCTATTCAGCTGGAACGCACACCGTTATGGATGCGCGTTCCAAACTGAATGCCTGCGCGCATGCGCAGACGTGATTGCATCATCCGTCCGGGGCCTAAGGGGCGGGAGAAGCGGGGGGAACGCTCCACAGTCCATAGCAGTGCATTACGTGTGTCCGGCGCTTGCTGACGCCATCAGTGGGCGGACGCAGCAAGCGCCGGAGGACAGAAGCCTAGGAGGTGGAGAGCCAAGAGGCGGAGAGCCAAGAGAGCCTGCGAGACAGCCTGCTGGTGTAAAAAAGGTTAATAATGTAAAAACAGTACACACACCATACACACAATACTGTGTAAGTGTAAGGTGCTTTGTGTGTAATCATTATACAGTACACAAAGCAGCTTACACTTACACAAAGCACCATACATTTACACAGTGTGAACTACATCGGTCTTATACTATAAGAGACCACTATAAGATGTAGTCTTATGTCCGAATCATAACTGTAGCAAAATTACAGTTATGTCCGAATCATAACTGTAGCAAAATTACAGTTTTGAAGTAGCCACCAAAATTATTTTTTGGTTTGGGGTCACCGCAATATGAGGAACTTCAGCTATGCTGCTGTACTGGTTTAAATGTTGACATACCCATAAAATTTATGGGTAAGACTGAAGCCTATTCCACACTACACTGTGTTTACACTATGATGTAGTCTCGAACCTCTGAAATTTTAACAAGTAAACTTGGTCTCTACAATTTTTATGCTTGGTTCCAGGGGAAGGAGCTCTTTTAAAAATGAACATGTTTGGTTACCATCTTTGTTGTGTTAACTAAAATTATTAGTTTAAAAACATTTAAAAATACTTCTACCACTTCACTTAGGCTTTGTCTACACTACAAAATTAAGTTCACTTAAATTAAGTCGATGTGCAGCCACTGCAGTAATTAAAGAGGTGGTTCGTGTGCACACTATGCTCCTTCTGCCAGCACTGCACATCCTCACCAGGAGCTCTTCCACCAACTAAAGTGGGACATAGACAGCTGGAGAACTCCTTTTTTCCAAGGGTGACAGCCCAGTGCAGGGCTCACAGCTGGACCTTCCCTCACCCCCAGCTGTCAGCCTCAGAGATCAGGGCACTCCAGCTGTAAGCCCAGTGCCAGGCTGACAGAGAACAGGCAATATAAGGGATGCAGTGTCTACAGACATACTGTGTTACCCTAACTACATCAACCTCAGTTCTACGCCTCTACAAGAGGCGGAGTTAAGTTGATGTAGTGGGTGACTTACATTGCCAGGAGCACCATTGTAGTGTAGACACTTATGCTGCCTTACGTCGATCTAACTGTAGTGCAGACCAGCCTAATAAGGACAACAGAGATTAAAACAGAAAAATATATTAAGTGAAACTGACTGCTCTCTCTTGCTCATACACTAGCATAATAGGAAAGTCTATCTGTGCTTAACAGAAAATTTCCTCTCATTGAATCCATTTACAATGGGTACTTCAGCCTGCCTGAAGCTTGGGGGTGGAGGAGAAAGAACCAGCTCTCTCAGTTAACAACAGAGGAATGCCCAGCACCCAGTTTTCCTCCAGTTGAGAAAGCGTCCACAGCCAGGATAATTCTACTTCCTAAAATTACAGACTGTTAAACATACTTTGAGGAAAGAGTGAGATTCCTCAAATTGCACAGCATGGGAACCTGTGTACAAAAAAACAACGCAACTAGTTCTGTCCCTCAGGTGCAACAGACTTACAGACTCATCGTAATGAAGCTTAATATGATTAAGAATGCTGCTTTGTGGTTATTTCCATCATTTCAGGAACGTACTTAGTAAAAAGCAAGCTTAACATTTAAAAAACAATATCTGGAAGTATTTATTTCAATTTAGTTTCTAACTGTCCCCACCACCACCAACCCACTCACCGACACTTAAAAACAAAAAAACCTTCAGGTTAGGTCCGAACTCTTGGTGTGTCCTTAATGTGACTAAGCCTTGGGGCGACATGTAATGTTTTGATCACCTCTATCCCCACAAGGTTTCTCAGAGATGCAATGTCTCATGCTAATTTTGTTGCTAATGCTTTTTTAGTGGAGTTAAGCCACAGAAAATTCTTACAAGACACTGCAACCTTTAATCAAAATAATCAACAATTACTATGGGAAAACACTTTCTACTCACTGAAAAAGCCTAAAAGAACTGCATTCTTAAATGAATTTAAAAACTGTTATGGCTTCCTTATGAAAGGAGACTCAAAGAGCTTGGCTTGTTTAGCCTGGCCAAAAGAAGGCTCCAGGGGGATATGCTTGCTCTATATAAATATATCAGGGGGATTAACGTTAGGGAGGGAGAGGAATTATTTAAGTTTAGTACTAATATAGGCATGAGGACGAATGGGTACAAACTGGATATTAGGAAATTCAGACTTGAAATTAGACGAAGGTTTCTAACCATTAGGGGAGTGAAGTTCTGGAACAGCCTTCCGAGGGAAGTAGTGGGGGCAAATGACTTATCTGGCTTTAAGACTAAGCTTGATAAATATATGGAGGGGATGTTATGATGGGATAGTTTAATTTGAGCAATTGATTTTGGATTATCGGCAGATAAGTCTGCTCAATGGTCTGTGGGAATGTTAGATGGGATGGGAACTGAGTTACTGCAGAGAATTCTCTTTTGGGTGCTGGCTGGTGAGTCTTGCCCACATGCTCAGGGTTTAGCTGATCGCCATATTTGGGGTCGGGAAGGAATTTTCCTCCAGGGCAGATTGGCAGGGGCCCCGGAGGTTTTTCGCCTTCCTCTGCAGCATGGGGCATGCGTTGCTTGCTGGTGTATTCCCTGCAGCTTGAGGTCTTCAAATCTCACTTTTGAGGATTTCAATAACTCAGTCATGGGTTCGGGGTTGTTATAAATATGTATGGGTAGGGTTTTGTGGCCTGCCTTGTGCAGGAGGTCAGACTAGATGATCATATTGGTCCCTTCTGACCTATGTTTCTATGTTTCATAGGAAAGTCCTCCAAATTATAAAACAGAGATACTTAAAAACCCCAAATACACACAATGACAATTTTGTTGCCTACAAGTTTAAAAACCAAAAAAACAGACAGTCACTGCTGAAGCAGAGCTCTGTAATATTTTGCTTTGTTGAAGAGGCAGCCAGCAGAAAATGCGCACATATCTTAGGAGGACTGCTCAAGATGCAGATATTTTTGGAGCGCTATTTAGAAAAAAAATATATTTTTGCACTGCTTATTATTTAGTATTTTAAAACTGAGGTTGCAATTTTAATTTCAACTGCTTTGTCAGATGCCTAGAGTGTTCAGGGAGGCATTTCCTATTATTTTATAAAAACTAAAAATAGCTATTCTACAGCAAAGACAGGTACCTTTGTGTGTCACAATACACACAGGGTCGTGTGGCAATTCTGTCTGCTAGACAGAAAGAAAGAATACTTGGCAGCTTTTAGTGGATTCCATCTGAAGTAATTATCCAAACTACAGAAGGGGAAATGGATAAAGAGGTTAAGTAACATGCCCAAGGTCAGAGATCAAAGTAATAATGGAATTTGCAAGATAAACCAAGAGTGCCAACACCCAATATCTGCTCAAACCACTGATTATTATTTATTTGCATTATAGTAGAGTCCAAAAACCTCAAGAGAAGTTGGGGCTCGACTGCAGTAAGCACTCTACTTATAACAAACAGTCCCAGCCCCAAAGAGTTGACAACAGACAAGACAAGGTACAACAAAAAGGGAGCACAATCCCAGTTTTATAGATAGTGAACTGAAGCAAATAAGCAACTTGCAGCAGCTCAGAGGAAGTCTGTGGAAAAGCCAGGAATTGATACAATGATTTTTTGAGATCCAATCCAGTGTTAGCCACAAGATCACCCTTTTTATTAAAGGAAAATACTCTTGGACAGCAGCAATGATGAAAATAATTTTTATTTAAAAAAAGCTAAATTTTTGTTTGTTTGTTTGTAAAATGTGTCCAAGCGTGTGCAGGCTCTCATACAAAACTACCCCCAAATGCCCCCCCCCCCACAGCAGGTCTTGCAAGACCCAATAACACCATGTTGCACTGTCATGCAGGAAACCTAAATTTAAAGTAGAACTGGGAGCAATCCCAGTTTTCATGCTGGGAGGAACTCAGGTCAATGGTGTAGATGGAACTATGAGGAACATGTCAGCACTTAAAAAACCCACTGCAACAACTCACCCCATCACCTCCACTTTACTCAGGAGTTCTATTCCAAATGGTCTTCAGTAACCCCAGGAAGTCTTTTCTCCATTAATGAGTTATTGCCCTTCCATTTATTAAAATAGGGTAATGTTAACATCTTTATCTCAAGTAGCACAATAAGGAAGGAAAAAATCATCTAGCTTTTCACCTTCCATGGCTTTTTTTTGCATTTACATTTAGCACATTGGATACAGAAGTCTCATAAATAGAGAGAGAGAAATAATAGGCACAGTTGCAAAATCAGTTATGAAATTATGAAAAAAAAATCTTACAAAGGTCAGGAAAGCAGAGAAGTGTATATATGCTATGTAAAGCATCGGTACATTATGAACAAGTGCAAGCTTGACTAACTAACTATCTGAGCATGTCATCTAAAAGCCGCATGTATTGAGGGGACATAATGGCTCAGGGGATTAAGAAGGTGTTCGAGCCCTTGGGACTGATCTACACAGTTAGAATACTGATTCAGAAGTAAATTAATTAAATCAGTGCAAACCTCTTATAAGAGCACATTTCAGATTTAAAACAAAATAGGGTGTTGTTAGTTTAACTGTTTTTCCCCTAAGTTAAGCTAAATAAAGCACACTCAAACTAAAGTAAGACTCTCCAAACAAGAGGTTTGCAGCAGATCACTTTCTAAATCAATGTTAAATTAGTGCAATGTGTGTGCTTAGACAAGCCCTAGGCTCCTGGTATGAGAACAGCTCAGTTTGGCAGTGACTGAAAGCCATCATCCTCGGAAAGCTGTTAAGTAGTGTAAGCAGCTCCACTCACTGCCATAGCACCACCTGGCATCACAAAGCATTGCAGGGTCTCCTCTGCTCTAGCAGCCCCTTTTGTCAACCAATCTGGTTCTGCCACAGTCCTCTTTCGGGTGACTCAGCCGTCTGGCCACATCTCACACTTAAAGTTCAGTCCCATTCTGGGGTAACAGAAGTCCAAAAAAAACCACCCCACCCAAACTCTTTATTGAGCCAGACAGGTTTCCTATTGCTTCCCCTCCCCCTGGGGACTCCAGCAGTGCCTCCCAGGGGCCGCCTTGTTCCTTATAGGTCCTATCTCAGGACTTCCCATAGGAGCCTGTGGTTTCTACCCCAGCTTCTTTTTGACTGTTCTCTTAAGCCATTTTCAGTATAGTGAATAGCCATATGGTAACCCTCAATGCATTTAATTACGGCACAAGTGAGAGTGATTGAAGAGGCCTGGGTTTGCCCCAGGCCTCCCAACTCTTAAAGGGCAGGCCACCCTGTTACATGTGGCCTATATGAAAAATGTTAGATATCCGTCCACTGGTATCCCATGTCACAAGCCATCTCAAGAGCCACCATCACAAGTGGCACAGAAGCCAGGGACTAAACAGACATGACTAACAATCACTTGTTTGTAGAGGTGATGGTAGTCGTATTTAGGGATGAAGATAAGCAGCCTAGTGAAGCTGCCTCACTTGCAGAGTGCGACACCATTTCAGTGGAGAGGGTTTTGGCCTCCAGAAGTAAGATTACTTCTAGCGATTTGATCATTTTTCTCATGAAGATAATCGCTGAAAATCTTCAGTGATAAAGAGCTCAGGTGCTGACTGCCCATGAAAGAAGCTAACCGTGGAGTAGTGTTTGGTTTTGATACATTACCAGTGGGATAAAATCATTGACATGAGAATGACTGGCTTCACAGCAGGTCCCCACTCTTGTGGGCAAAATTAGGAGATCGCACTGAGGATTCCCAACTCCCAGAAGTGAAACAACAGCACCCTTAACAAGATGGGCAATAGGATGTGAGAGGTCCTTTCTGTACATAAACTCCTTGTTTCCCTCCTGAGAAACAAAGGGCCAAAGAAGAATTTTCAAGCTCCAACAGCATCTCTTTAACCTTTTAAGTACGTAAGAATGGCCATACTGGGTCAGACCAATGGTCCATCTAACCAATATCCTGTATTCTGACAGTGGCCAATGCAGATGCTTCAAAGGGAATGAACAAAACACGTAATCAAGTGAAGCATCCCATCACCCATTCCCAGCTTCTGGCAAACAGAGGGTAGAGACACTTCAAAGCTGGGTTTTGCATCCCTGCCCATCCTGCCTAGCAGCCATTGATGGCCCTATCCTCCATGAATTTATCAAGTTCTTTTTTAATCCTGTTCTGGTCATGGCCTTTACAAAGGCAAAGAATTACACAGAGTGACTATGCATTGTGTGAAGAAATACTTCCTTTTGTTCATTTTAAACTTGAATTAATTTCACTTGGTGACCCCTATGTTTGTATTATGAGAAGGAGTAGAGAATACTTCCTTATTTACTTTCTCCACACCAATCATGATTTTATAGACCTCTACTGTATCCCCCCCTTAGCCGCCTTTTTTCCAGGCTGAAAAGTCCCAGTCTTATTAATCTCACCTCATATGAAAGCTTTTCCACGTCCCTAATCAGACCATATCTGCACGCAGTATTCAAAATGTGGGCATACCATGGATTTTTATACAAGCAATATGATATTAGGAAAGGGACAGATAAGAAGACAAAAAATAATTCCCAACATGGTTGGCTTTTCTGACTGCCGCTGCACATTGAGTAGATGTTTTCAGAAAACTAGCCACAAGGACTCCAAGATCACTTTCTAGAGTGGTAACAGCTAATTTAGACCTCATCATTTTATATGTATAGTTGAGATTATGTTTTCCAATGTATATTGCGTCACATTGATCAACACTGAATTTCATCTGTCACTTTGTTGCCCAGTCACCCAGTTCTGTAAGATCCCTTTGTAACTCTTTGCAGTCTGTCTTGGACCCAACTATCTTGAGTAGTTTTGTATCATCTGCAAATTTTGCCACCTCACTGTTTACCCTTACCCAGTAGGTTGAACAGAACTGGTCCCAGTACAGACACCTGGAGGACACCACTATTTACCTTCATTCTGAAAACTAACCATTTATTCCTATCCTTCATTTCCTATCTTTTAATCAATTACTGAGTCACGAGAGGACCTTCCCTCCTATCCCATGACCACTTACTTTGCTTAAGAACCTTTAGTGAGGGACCTTGTCAAAGGCTTTCTGAAAATCTAAGTACACAATATCCGCTGGATCACCCTCATCCACATGCTTGTTGACCTCCTCAAAGAATTCTAGTACGCTGGTGAGGCATGACTACCCTTTACAAAAACCATGTTGCCTCTTCCTCAAAAATCATGTTAGTCTATGTGTCTGATAATTCTGTTCTTTACTATAGTTTTAGCCAATTTGCCTGGTACTGAAGTTACGCTTACCGGCCTGTAATTGCTGGGATGGCTTCTGGAACCTTTTTTAAAAATTGGCATCACATTAGCTATCCTCCAGTCATCTGGTACAGAAGAAAATGTAAATGATGGTTATATACCACAGTTAGTAGTTCTGCAATTTCACATTTGAGTTCCTTCAGAACTCTTGGGTGAATACCATATGGTACTGATGACTTATTACTGTTTAAGTTTGTTCCAAAACCTTCTTTAATGACATCTCATTCTGGGACAGTTTCTCAGATTTGTCACCGAAAAAGAATGGCTCAGTTGTGGGAATCTCCCTCACATGCTCAGCCATGAAGACCGATGTACAGAAATCATTTAGTTTCTCTACAATAGCCTTATCTTCCTTGAGTGCTCCTTTAGCGCCCTGATGATCTAGTGGCCCCACCGGTTGTTTGGTAGCCTTCCTGCTTCTGATGCACTTAAAAAAAAATTGCTGTTACATTTTGAGTCTTTGGGAAGCTGTTCAAAATCTTTTTTTAGCCTTCCAAATTATATTTTTACACTTCACTTGCCAGAGTTTATGCTCCCTTTCTATTTTTCTTACTGGGATTTAACTTCCACTTTTGAAAGGATGCCTTTTTGCCTCTATCTGCTTTGTTTACTTAGTTGTTTAGCCACGGTGGCACTTTTTTGGTCCTCTTACTATGTTTTTTAATACAGGGATACATCTGATCCTCTATTTGCCACAGAAACACACTAATCACTGCAGGAATTCCCAGACTTCCCCCACCTAATTCTGTGTAATTTCTAAGGGGGTACAGGATAGCTATCTTCTACTCTCTTTGGACCTACTCGGATTTCAATACCAGATACTATACCAGAACAATAGATCATTTACAAAATTTATTCAGTTAAAGCTGAAGCTGAAAGAGTTTGACAGAAAATCCACCAAATCTGAAAAACTGCACCACAGAAATCCAACACTCTGAGCTGCTAGAACTATGAACAGTACTTTTACTGTTGGCATTGTGTTATTTTAAAAACAGGAAAAATTTGATCTGCTCTTTTTTATTACATATAAAGGCCCAAGACTTGGGGGGGTGGGAGAGACCTGGGGGGAAACGACACAAAAGTGTAGATGCCCACAGTTCCTGCCGGTTTTTTGCATTAAAAATTCTCTTCTCTACTCTCCAAGACTATACTTATCAGAAAAAGTAATACAATTATGACATCACAAAATACTAATTTGTATATAATACTAATCAGACTTTTGTTAACTCGTTTAATTTTAATGACTAATGAAAAATTTGGATAAATGTTTTTTAATATTTATCATCAACAAATATAAGAAGGAAGAAGGACTTGACACTGACATTTACGGGGTAAAAACCAAGCTGGAAAAATACAGATTTTAGACTAAAGGAGCTAAAAAGAACATGTTCAATTTTTAAGAAGCCTTAGGTCACCATTAAAGACAGTAAGAAGCTGTTCATTTTCAAAATCAGTATTTATTCCCTGGCAACATCCTCACTAAAAAGTCCTTACATGGAGTAAAAACAACTATTTCTTCAGTTTTTGTTTACATATGATAACCTGAATGGTTGTAGGTCAATCATGTTACAGACTATGTTAACCAAAAGTCTTCCATAGCCCCAAGAGGCAGACAGTTATTTGTTGAAAGACTTTGGCTCCATCCACATTATCTAATTTACCGGTAACTGTAATTGCTAACTCAGGGTTTGTCTATACTTAAAACAGTACAGCAGCACAGATGCTCTGCTGCAGCTGTGCCACCATAGCACTGCAATGTAGAACTCAGAGAATGAACTCCAAGACTATTTATTGGAGGGTCAGGTAAGTACTTAGGCCTGCTCTATACTGGAAAGTTAGGTCATCATTGTCATGCGGACTGGATTTTGGGAGGAGGGCGGCATTTGTGTTATTTGACATTAATATGTCAAAATCATAATGATTCATGTAAGACATGCCATGTCAGGTGCTGTTGGAAGAAGATAATATTTGTGTTCATGTGTAATATATGTGAGGAAAGTTATGGAGATCTTTGATATATCTATATTTCAAACTGTGCTGTAGAAGACACACCCCAGACAGAGAGGCCGCGGGACAATAGCCCACTTAATGGCCCATCAAGACCTTTACAGAAGCCAAAGGCCCAGGAAGAAACTAAAGGCATACCTGAAGAGTTACCAGGATTGGCCCATGTGACTCTGGACTCCATTTGGGTTCCTGTAAAGTTCCACTGCCACATGGCCAGAGGCCGAGGGTATGTAAGGTCAAACCACAGAAACCATTTGGTCTTTGTTCCTGTCCAGCTGCGGACACACCTCTGGATCAACACACTTTGCAACTGAACTGAAGGACTTAGACCCATCCAGTTACTGGATGTATACCAGAGGGACTATACAAGCCTGCAACTCCACAACTGTTCTAGAAACCTGATATATATGGAAAATAATTTGTATATATCTGATTGCTTTAAGCCTTTAACACTTCTCTTATTGTTTGTTTTTCTTTTATTAATAAACCTTTAGTTTTAGTGACTAAAGGATTGGCTGGCAGTGTGGTATTTTGGGTAAGAACCAAACTTATAGTGAACTGGTACTGTGGCTGATCCTTTGGGATCAGAGGGAATCTCTTAGTAAAGAGCATAGTGTTTAAATAACTGGTCTCTTTACTGGACCTAGTGTCAGTTTGGGAGCCAGACACTGAAATGCAGTAAAGGGGGCTGTGCGTATTTGTACAGTGGCTTCTTGACAACCAGTGTGGGGGACTCAGAAGCACCGTTTGTGGCTGGTTGGGAAGTCTGACTTCAGTGTCACCCACCAGTGCTGGAGAATTTGCTCTCCTTTTACAGCCTGCCCTGACCTTGGCATTATCAGTGGGCTACCCTGGGCATGGAGGGTCACAATCATAACTATGTCACTCAGGGAAAAATCCATGCCCAAGTGGCATAGTTAAGCCAATACATGTCCCTGAATAGACAGCAGTAAGTAGACAGAAAAATTCTTTCATTGCCTTAGCTATCACCCCTTGGGGAGATGGATTAGCTACACCAATGGTTCTCAAACATCATTGCATCGTAATTCCCTTCTGACAACAAAAATAACTCACAACCCCAGGAAGGAGGACCAAAGCCTGAGCCCCTCTGCCCGGGGTCCGGGGGCAGCGGCAAAGCCCAAAGGCTTCAGCACCAGGCAAAGGGGCTGTAACTGAGCCATGACGCCCAGGACTGAAGCCAAAACCTGAGCCCCACCACTTAGCACTGAAGCCCTCCGGCTTTGGCTTAAGTACCGGGCCCCAGCAAGTCTAATGCCAGCCTTGGAGACCCCATTAAAACTGAATCATGACCCACAGTTAGAGAACCACTGAGCTATACCAACAGGAGAATCCCTCCCATCATAGGTAGTGTCTACATTGAAGAGACACAGCAGTGCAGCTGTGTCACTTTGTGTTTTAAGTATAGATAAACCCTTAGATTGTTTAAACACAGTTCAAGCACTGATCCTTGATTTGACTGAGCCCCAATGTAGGTGTGGCCTTACATATACTGGATGAGAGTGTTGATTTTTTTGAGAATAGGTTAAGTAGTGAAATGGGAAGGAAATGGCCCATTTACCCTAGATTTGCAGTGGAGTTGGGGGACCCAGTATAACACTGTACTTTTTAGTAGCGTTTGATATGGGACTTAAGGTTATTGGAACTACGTTGTCAGATCACCTGAGTAACTAGTATAAATGGTCCCAAACATATGGTCCTGATCCTGCAAATACTTAAATACAAATACGTATGCAGTCCTATAGATTTCAATGCAACTATTCATGAGTGTGAACCTGTGATCAAAGCCTGGGATAACTGTAATTAGACTTCGGGTTAACGTCACATTGAGAAAAACAGGGAAATTTATACTCTAAGGTCTACATAAGACTTTGGTGCCCTCTTTACACTGGTGCTCACAACAGTGGGAAACTTTAGAGAAATAAGCCTAGAATAGTAAAGGATATTAGGATATGGGTAACTTAGTTTACACTTGAAGGTTTTCACAACCAAAATAGCTTAATCTTCGGAATTAGCAGGTCTTTTACTACTGCTAATCAAGAAAGTTGGCAAAAGTCCTGTGATAGCAACAAGTACTCCCTTAATTCAGTGCTACTAACTAGAACCTTTAAAAACCAACCTGTTCATCAACCAAAACATACATATAATTTCTCTATGGCTTTTTTCAGCAAGATGCTGATTAACCTTCATCTTTCACCAAGATAACAGGAGTTAAGTAGGCTCAGCATTTGGAGGATTTAGTCCTCCCATGACTTGTCTTTGAAATACAACTTTCAGTTTAAAGTTTGCCAAACATGAAGGCAATTGGATTTATCAGTCTGCTGCTTCCAGTAACTTAACAGTCAGATCTACGTGGTTATATACTTGCATTATCTGAACGAGGAGGATGGCTTCTTTTATTTCCTAATCACATAACTTTTAGTCATTTTTATCAAAGAAACTAAATTGACAGGACAAATTCTTACAAAAGCAGAAAAAGATGGGCATCAGATATACAAAGAAAGGGAATAAAGCAGAGATTAGCAGGAAAGTTAAGTATATGTATTATAAAATATATTGCTAACTTGTTTTTAGCCAGTTCATTCAATACATGAAGCAGTTCCATTTCATTCTTGTCATTCATTTATATAGCACATTTGTTTTAGCACCCGCAGTGATAAAATCATGTATCGGCTGGTACTGCAAGAATTCCAAACTACTCACTTTCAGTAATTCAAAACATTTCCCTAACACCATAATAAGAAACTTTATAAATAGGAGTCCCTGAAATATTTCTTTCAATATTTTATCAAACTGTAAGGCTTGCCATTCCAGATATTCAAAGATGATGACAATCTGAACAGTAACTTCGCACTATGAAATAGGAACACCTGAAACCAGTTTTTGTACTGATTTTCATTTATGTTTTGGTAGTGCTCCCTTCTCCCGCAAAAAACATAGTAAAGAAAGCATGATTGCTATCTATATATTAAAAAAAAAAAATCAAATTTCAATGTAACTTTTAAAATAGTAGAGAAAAACAATACACAGATGGTATTTGCAGAGCAATTCCACTTAGCTGTATACACATCCACACATTCATTTAAAATAAAAGATACCATAACACACAGACTAATGTCTATATGTGCCACTTCCCTCTGCTGGTTAGAATCAGAACTGCTGGTTTATCATAGGCACTATACTGCTAACAGAATTTGTTTAGCTCAAGTAGAAGGGTCCTTTTGGACAGGTCCTCTACCTTAATGCCATTATGCAGTTGAACAACTATGATGTGCAGAAAGAACTGTGACAAACTGCTTGTGGATCTGTTACAGTAGGATGTTAGTTTTTAATCACTTAAGCTTTAAGAAAAGTAGCATTTAAAATGAGAGAATACTACTATGGAAAGGCCTAAGCTAGTAGGCCGAGACTTAAGTGCAGGCTCTGGGGAAATCGATGTCTAATGAAGGAGTTGCCTCTGCGCTGGTCTGCTGGCTTGCCAGCTGGAATATACGCAGTGCTGGCAACTGCTCCTCTCTCTGGTAGTTAAAGGAAAAAGCAGAAGCTACTCTGCAATTGCTGCTTTCATTTTTTAAAGCTTGAGAAGTGAGCTATAAGCAAGATACACAGTGCACTTCACTTCATAGTGCAAAAGCACAGCGCTTTGGGCCAAATTATGCTACAAGATACATCTGAGAACAGAAGATTGCCTTTTAATTTCATTTTTTAAGTTTCCCTAAAGCAAAACAAATAATCTTAAACAAAAGCCACTGTACCAAGAGAGGAGACTCAAGTATAACATTAAGAAAGGCTGTTAGTGTTTTTCATTAATGATTAAAATTATCCCCCTCTTGTCCCCTTCTTGCTTCATACTTGCATTTTCTTTTATTAAAAAAAAAAAAAAAGGTGAGTTTATTCATAAGAGGTTCTGGAAGCCAGAGAGTTCAATCCTTTCACAGCAGAGTTCTAGGATCTCCCACTGCTCTTCAGGGACATTCATTCATATTTTGTTTTCAAGAGTTCCTGTCCAGGCTGGTAAATAGTTTTTCATATGAATTATGAATAAAGGAAGGAGACTATAAAGATAAACAGCATCTAAGAGGACCCCCAATAGTTCCAAACTAGGTCTTCAGTAATATCAAGGTTCATAACAACTTTACCATAGAGCTTAGACATAGCTTAATAGAATTTTTCCTATTAAAACAGAAAGTTGCTACAGCTTGCACTTACTTGCAGTCCATGTTTTTGTTTGGTTGTTTTTTCTCCCCTAAAAAGTTCAACATGTCAGAGAAAGACAAACAAATAAGCTTACCACCAATAAATGCTACTGGCATCCAATTTAATGCTACAACCTAAGTATTTTTCATACATAAAAAGAGGGAAAAAATCCTCTTCTTACTGTTCTTATTTGCACCACAGAACTTATCCACTCTCTCAGTTCCCACGTCAGCCGCCTCCTCAAATCTTTTTCCTACTAGCTATCAGATTCAGATGTTCATTGTGTAGAAGTAATACCGTTATGTCTCACCACAGAGACAGCATCCATATAGTTGCAAGGCTTGTGCTGTACAGAGCGTAAGCAAAGTTCCTCACTAGTTTCAAGAAGCCCCCCCAAACTAACGTGTCTTGAGTACTAAATGTTTAATTTAGAGAGCTGGAAAAAAAAAAAAAAAAAAAACCCAAGTTCTTAGAATTGGCTATGAAGTCAGAACAAACTTCTGCAGATTTACCCTTCCTCACAAACATTAACGAATCCCATAAAGGTCAACTTGCCATGCTTACCATCTTCTTCAGCTGCTCCGTATTAAGTGGCAGGACAAGACCAGGAATGAGGATATTCAAAGCCAAACCCAGCAACTGCCTCTATCAGCATTGGTTTGGTTTTGGTGGTTTTCTTGGTCTGGCCATATTATTAGAATTGAAGGCCAATGATCTCTGAAGAGCATTACTAAGGAATGCTGCAACATGGCCAGAGATCGATCACGAGGTTGCCAAAAGCTTCAAGGGCATGATAAGATTGGTAATGATGGATATAAACTAACATCCAGCCTGGCCATCTTGAGGACCTAGCCAGAGATCAACAAGGTGGTGCTTGATCTGCAAGGAGACACTGTCCCTTTAGGATCTGCTGTGATGATGACAAACCATATTCAGTATTCATTATTGTTTCACCTAGCATGACTTTCAAGCTCCTGGACAAGTGGATTAAAAGGCTACCTAGTTTCACCATAGCTTATAAAAATGTTTTTGTATCAAGCACTGAAATCTTATTTTTAACTTCTTGCTAATGCAGAGCTCTACTGTGAGTCACAACCAATAACCCACTACCTTCCTTAGACACTGTACAATACTGGAAGCAGTTCTTCCTCCAAATTCTTTGTTACAGCAGTGGAATCACATTTCAAATCAGAGGCAAACTGCCAGGTAGCGTATAGGCCAACAGTACTGGCAACTCATGATTTTATTGCAAGTCTCACAATATTTGGTCAGTCTCAAAGCCACAGGTCCTAGAGTGATGCAATTACACAAGGATCTGCTCTTATTTTAATACATTTCTAGCCCTCAGTTACAGAGAGATGTATTTGTACAACACCTAGCACAATCCGGACCTGGTCCATGACTAGAGCTCTTAGGTGCTATGGTAATTCAAATACTAAAAATGAAAACCCAAACCCTATATGGTATGACAGGCAGAAAGCACATAAAGGAGTCCTATGTTTTTAAAAATATGATTTCATTGCTTGGGGTTCGCAATATTTTAACATTTACATTTTTGTAAGTAAGTTTTTTAAAATAGCTAAAAAGGATTTTCATTCTATTCTACAAATTTTGGGTGTTTTATGCAATATTTTAAGTCAGAGTGCAGCACTATGTTGGTACATGAGAACTTCAAAATGACACTGACTAAAAAGTGAAACCCATTGTTCTATTGCTACCATCTAAATATACAGACCTCAATTATTATTCATTTTTACTATTTATTGATTAGGAATACCAACCAGAGCACTGTCTTATAAAGGTATAGCTACTAACATCACAGCATTGCTTTTGAAATTAAGACAGTCCCAGTGTTTTCGATATCCAAGACCATGCCTCCTCTCCTCTCCTTTAAATACTAGCTTTAAAAGCCTTTTGAAGTCTTCTTGCATTCCTCTCCTCATACCAACTTTCTTCATCTGAACACACTTATTTCACGTATATTAGCAAGCTCTATGGAGTAGAGACCATGCTCTCTAGGGTGCCCTAGCTACACTGCATGCTGTACAAAATACACTCATTTTATTTGAATCTATCTTTGCTGAGGGGACGTTTACTTTTGAATACCCTCTACTGTATAAGCTGTTTCAAAAAGACCTCTCTAATGCTAAAAAAGCATAAATCCCCATCTGATTTGTGTAAATCTTTAAATGCTAACAGAACACAAGCAGAAAGCGTGCTATTGTGTGCAATTTAAAGAAGTGAGATGGTTTAAGCACTTCCCTCAACTCCAAATGAAAACTACACAGCTGAGCAATGCTATGAACATTTATTTCTAAAAGCAGCAAGAGTTGGATCTTCCCCCCCCCCCTTTTTTTTTTAAATATTTACTTCAGGCCTTATCATACCTCAACCCAAAATGAATGTTGAATGGGGCTACAAAAATACCCACGAAATACTCCCCAGGTGGAGATCACCACGTTCTCCAGAATCTAGTTTTTTTAAAATAAAAGCTAAGTGCCTAGTCCTTATGGTCGTGGCGATAACCCTCAAAACACAAACCAAGATTAAACTCATGCAATGCTATTTAAATTGGACAAAGGTAAACTCTCATGGAGCTGAGCAAACTGTCACAAAGAAGAGGAAGGTCAGAACTGAGTTTTACTGAGACTGAATAGATACACTCATTAACAGCAAGAAAAGTCATTCCACTGGATTCGATCAGGCTAGTACATTTATCAGGCTGGCTAACAAGTCAATTCTCCATTCACTTTCACTAATGGTAACATTTTACACTTGCTTTGCTCAGGTGTAACTGACAACAAAGCACAAAGTAGCAGCAAATTAGGGCCTTTAAATTACTCTTGTGTCTTATACATGAGTAATTCATGTAGACGACATGGCCCATAGATTTTGAAGTGTCAACATATTGTTATGATTAATATACCTGAACTGAAAGACCTACATCCTCTTGCTCATGTGAGACAGGTGTTGGGAATGTGGGACTGTAATAGGGATGGTGTAGAGAGATAGTCTGATCTGTTATCTTTATGTTGTCACTAGATTATTTATTTGATCAGGGTAACTAATGGATGCGTTTAGTGTATTTTAAAGGGTTGTCAAGCATTAGGTAGGTGCTTTTATTGTGGTTTAGTAAAAATGTGAATGAGTATCACAGCCCACCAGGGTTTAGTTAAAATATTCTGTGATGCACAGCAGAACTCAAGGATGCTTGATTTCATGGCTGCAAAGACTGAGGTCATTTTAGAATGAAAACAAAACATAGGCACCAAAGCAAAGTGAAGAGGGTAGCTCAAATCAAGTGTGGGGACAAGCCAAAATATTTACAGGAACAGATAAGCAGTGTTATTAGTATTTCTGTCCTACACCCCCAGCCCTGCCACCATCAAAATAGAATGCCTTTATTAATTAAACACAAACAGAAAACTTACTATTTTATATAACAGTTGCCAGTATGAGAATCCTCTGCACGCACACTGGAGCATATGGGAACAATTCTCCAGTATTAAAATAACTCTATTTAGGCTTCATCGGCTTAATTTCTTGTTTCAGAATATATGGGCTCAGGAACGTTAAAAGACTGATAGCAATAGAAACAAATTCCCTCTGAATAACCCCAAAGGACAGTATTGATTGTACAGCCATTCTTTTGGCTCCCCCCATATTTTCCCCCATCCCCTCAGTTAACAAACTCCAACATAACCCACAAAGACCACCTACTCTAGGAAGTTTCAGTATAAGAAGAAAAAGCACAGTCTATCGGCTGACTGCCAGCCACTCCAGTGCAAGTACTGTCAATTGTGCTCAGTTATGGGTCTGATCCTGTGCGGTGCTCAGCACCATCAATGTCTACAATACAAGGCAGCTGAGCACCTTGTAGCACTGAGGCCTGTCCACTATGAATGCAGCTTAGAACACAAACTTATTTCATTTAGTAACTAGAGCTAGACATGAAACATAGTCCCACAGTAGAGACAGAAAAAAATGCTTTATCCAGCTCCCTGCAGTTCTTCTTCAATGACAGCTATCAGACTCTTCCCGGTATTTTTCAGTCCATGTCCCCTGTAAAGGTAAGTGTTTGCAAACAGTTAAGTAAAGAATGGAAGACTTTAAAGAGTACAGTAGTTTCTCAGAAGGTAGGTTTTTCTTTGTGGTTGGATGTACTTATCCATCTACAGGAGCAGATACTGAATTCCTGGACCAGCAGTCTATGGAATTTGAAATAGATTTGGAAAATTCCCTGAAGCAAACAGTCCAACTTATTACAACTTGACTTTCTGAAAAGATGACTAGTTGGAAATATCCCATGCTGATATTTTTACAGTAGATACGTTATATAATTTGTATACAATTGTTATAAGCCATTGTTACAAGGCAAATTTAAGATGCTTTTACATTTGCCAAGATCTAATGGTAATTAAGTAAAACTGACACTTAATATCCAACTTCTACAGTACTAATACCAGAGAAGCAGAAATCTGCTGTGGGATCTCAATGCTGGACCAAAGCAACTGATCAATAACTTTGCTGCATCCAGATTTGAAAGGTATCAGAAAAAAAGAATACTTCGAAAGCCAGTCTCCAAATCTTAATGAGTTAGAAGAGTTCATGTCTTATCCAACTGCCCAGTAAACGCTGTATGATTAAGTGTTCCTATTTCGATTCTGAATTTTATTCATTAGGCAATTTTAACTCACGTTATTACTTTGAGATAGCAATAGGCTAATTCAGCTCAGTGTGTTTGTGTAATGTTTCCACATCTTGTGCTGATGAGGTGTATGGGCCAAATTGCAACACATGTGTCCAATGCTGTTATGTGAGCAGATGTGCTTTACCTATTTTTATATTCTCAAATTTTTAGTATTTGGTTAGTCCTACATAGGATACTGTGAAATGACATAGTATGCCTTATTGCAGTAAGGCTTCATATCCATTAGATATTCTGCCACATTGAGAGTTAGGTATTGAAAAAGTGAAATTGTGCATGCACATTTGTTAGGCTTACAATACAGAAGAACAGTCAGCCCTGCATTGCCAGTGTGAAGAGGTTGTTTCAAGAGTTTTAAAATACAGAAAGGCTACTGCTTTTTATGCACTGTATCATCTAAATCTTTTCAGAACAAATCTGGTCATGAAAGCCAGTGCCAGCCTCCCCACAAGAGGTGGCAAATGTGGGAAATTTTTGTAAAACGTCCGTAGTTTAGACAAGTCTTTACAGAGTAAGGGAGTTTCCTAGCAGAAATTCTGAAGTGAGCCATCACTGAAGTTTAAGGGCCATTACATTTTGGAAGCATTTTATACAAATGCATTTCAGAAGACAAATAACCTTATTTCTAAATATGAGTTGTCACTGCTTCTTATGGCAAAAGGAATAAGTTTAATGGAATTACCCTAGGGATGAATTTGGACCATGATATCTGAAGGATCACAATTTAACCACCAATTTTCAAGTATTTTACAAAGACATTTTCTCGCTATTCATTCAGGCTCTTCTTAAAGAAGAAAAATCTTTTATTTGGCACCTCAAATCCCAAAGGGCACTAAGAAACTGACATTACACACACTGACAAACCATTTACCCCAAAGCTGAGCAAAAGCAACCTCTGGAGTGAAACAAGACATTAATCATGACTATGCAGGACAACATTATGGGGAAATGTCTTCACTTTCCAACTCAATCATTTTCTTCTGGGGAAAAAAAATTAAGATTCTGAACATGCTGTTTACAGAATTCATCTCCATTTCCAAAAGAAAGGACGACTGAGAATATTTTAAAAATGAATTCAATGCTTTTCCCCAAAATTATCTGCTGCCGCGTCCTTGCTTCACTCACCTCCACTCCCGGAACGTGGTAGCAATGACACAAATATCAAGAGCCTGCAGGATTTCCTTCTACCACATTCCACAATTTCTACTCTTATTTTCACACCTAAGACCCAATCTTCCTAGATAGAGCACTTCCTTGATGTATGCTGAGAGCCCTCAAATCCTATCAATTAAAATGGGAGATGAGGGTGCTCTAAACTGCACAGGATTTAGTTCTAAAAACCAAGATATACCTTCTCTACCTTTTATCTGAATACACACAGAATATCAAAGTTGGTTTGATAGCCATATCATTTCCAGATAACATCAGATTCAGCTCTTTCCTATAAGGGAAAATCCCTCCTAACTGATTTCTCTGGAGAAAAGACATCATTTTTGTAATGAAAAAGAAAGTCCTGAAGTCTAAGGGCAAATAAACCAAACCACTATAAAATGAAGTGGCACAGTAGTACAAACAGTGACCTTGAACACCAGCAAGCTGTTGCCAAGGGTGACCCAAACAGAGAGCAGAGGATTGTTTATGGTCCATTTAACCCCCACAAATTTTTAAGACTTATGATACTAGCCAATTGCTAGTTACAGTTTTAATAACTAATTATCTGCAACCAGATTAATTTACCAAGGTTATTAACCAGACAGAATGCTTTTCAAAAAAAAAAAAAAAAAAAAACTTTAGAAAAATTTAATTCTTGCAAGCCTTGATTACGCTCTCTTGTATACTGTCGAACACTCATATTGTCAACCACTTTTTGCATTTAGATTTTCTTTGGAGCAGGGACCATCTTTTAAGTTCTGTCTGTACTGTGCCTAGAAAACTGCCTTGCAATCCTGACTGGTGACTCTAGGTGTTACTTCAATACTAGGGAAAAAACTGAAATATAAAGCTACCACCAATGCTTCACACTCATATAGCACTTTACATCTTCAAAGTGTTTTACAACTATTATTCTACACATTAACCATATGAGCATAACCTTAACATTACATATGTTGAGACAGACAAGTAGTAAAAAGCTTCACAGTACCACACAGAGTGTCATTGCTGGAGGTGAAATTAAAAGTTCAGGCACTTCTGGTTCTGACCTATGCTCAGATCATACTTCGTCTAAAAGGAAGTTGCTTTTTAAATGGTGGATTCCCATAAATTATGCCATATTAAGAATGCACTGTAGCATTCCTACTGTAGTACTCAATGTCACACATCAGGAGGGATATTTCTTTGTGAGCTTCAGAGAAAGTTTCAGAACCTCACTCATCACAAGGAAAGCTTGTTTTTAAAAAGTGCTCTGAGAACACTGATTTCTCTTTTGCTCTGTGTGTTGATTTTCCCTCCCTTTTGTTGGATTTTGCTGACAGTTTTATGGATCAAAGTGTATCTCACATGCTGTTTTAATGCAAGGTGAAGAGCACAGACTATATATTTTGTGCTGTTTGAACCTGCATTGCTCACTTAGCAGTAAAGCATTGAAGTTACACTTTGATACCACCTTTTGTATATGTTTGCAATATATGTCTCATATTGGTGAGAATAGAGTAACTTCCAGATTGTTAAAAAGTCAATCAATATAAAAAAATCTCAGTTAAAAAGCACATCTACACGGGTGTTACTAACATGGATTATTAAAAATGAACATTTTAAAAATTTAGTTTCCTTTTCACCTTTACTCAGTTTGGAGAAAATGGACTAATGAGTTTCATTTTTGTGATCTTACATATTAGCACAATATTCTGTCTTCAGAACCAATCAGGAAAATGCTTAAATAAAAACAAAGCTTATTTAGATTAAAAGCTATCCTATTTTGTAGAAATCCTTCAAAAGAAATCAAGTCCTGTCACAGCTAAACTGGAGGCCTAAAACCAGTTGAGTGTCTCTCTGATTTTACAGCCATATTCCAGCAGCACTGGGAAAACAAGCAAAACCAACAGAACAAACTGAAATCCATCACCAGTCTAATACAGAAACATCCTCCAGCTCCAAACCATAAACAGGCAAATATTTAAAATCCCTTAGATATCAAGTAGTACCCCGTTTGCTATTCCACGTAGCTACGTAAGGTCAACAGTGGCTGAACACTTCACTTTCCCCCAACCAACAAAACTTACATTACTTGCTTGTAACATAATAAGACAAGTTAAAAATGAATTTAACAAGAGAAGTTAAAATTTTAGAAAATGACAAGTAAGATCCTCTGTATACTACATCATTAACTTACATTATCAATGAACCTATATACTAAGAAAATATGCACTGGAAAAGGAAACCATGTAGTTTCCCTTTTCAGGTGGTATACAATACACTTGAAAGATAATCTACCTTTTCTTCTGTAGTGTTAAAAAAAAAACTTGTTAGCACTGCACGTGACAAGAATTTCAGTTAAGTAGTAAGACTGATGTTTAGATGCACAAGAATGAACTTCTAATAAGACCTCACATAACACTTTCCCATGTTCAATTTCCCCTGCATTTATGCACATTTTAGTAAGTTTAATTTACTCCCTTCAGTAAGACCACACTCATGTATATAAGCTCCCAACCATTCGGACTGCATTTAAATCTGGCCACCAGAAAGTGACAGTATCAATGTTCACATCATTAAAGCATATTGCTATGATAGAACTTAATAAACAGAAGCAGTGTTGTGAAGTTACAAGCAACTTGCAAGAGAGGAACAGTATGGATTTGGAACAGAAGTGTGTGGAAGGACACAGAGACTGAGAATCAAAATGACAAGTGTTCCATTCTTAGATCTGCCACTGGCTTGCTGAAGAACACACCACCACCAAAAACTATCTATAAAAATTAACAAAATCCTTGATTGGCAACAACAACCGTGAGGATCAATTCTTTCTAAAACCCTTTCAAATCCTCAAATGCCAGGGGCTAAAAGGGTGCAGAGAATATAAAAATATGAGCAACAAACCAAGAATGTGAGGTGTTAGTATGTTTCCTTACACTTTAGCCACTTATTTTCCCCATGTTATAAAACCAGTAGCCTACTGAACAACTGTTCAGTTAAAGAATCAGATAAGGTAATTCAACAGTAGGAAGTCAAAGAAGAAGCATAAAACAAAAAAATGTGATAAATCAATAATTACTAAAACAGCCACTCTAGCTCCCAGATATTTATTCCATGCAGTTTTTTTCCTATGGTGAAATATGTGCCCCAGCTTTAGGACCATGGAACACTTCACTGTTGTACCAGGTGAAATTAAGTCACCCAGGAAAAAGTAAACTAAAACTTAGAAAACTGCATCCTTTCATTTTAAAGCAACACAAATCATAAAACGGTGTTTGAAGTGACCTCTTCCAGTTTTATAACCAACAAAGCCGAAATTGTTCCATAATTCATTGAAGTGCATCTTCCTGTTACTCCACTAATAATGGTACTGGAATTGGCAGGTCACATTCTCATCCCCCAGCCAGAGTGGCAAAAAAAAAACAAAAAACAAAAAAAAACCCAGATCACAGTAAAATGCAATTACTTCACAAAACCTAAGAACACTGAAATTAAAGATGGAGAAAAACCAAAGTGTTTCTGTAACTGATCATTTTAAAATACATATTTAACATTTAAAATTGTAAAGTCTATTTCTAGAACACCTACTGTAAGCAAATCCCTAAATTGTTCACAATTTACTAGCCTATTGCCATCTTACGTTGATTTACTTTACTTCAGAGAATGATTATAACAGTAACACCTATAGGCCTTAGCTAAGTCAAAGCTTCATTCTGCTATACAAGCAGTGAATGATATTCCATGCTACAGAGAGCTTACAAACTCTTATTCTTTGTCATTAGAAGCCAACTGCTAGCTAACCAAACCACATTCAACATAATTCCATAGTATGTTGCATTACAAATCTATTTTTACAACTTGCAAGCTAGATCTGAGTTTTTCAGAGTGATTTCAGAACCATGCACCTTACATTCTGGATTACTAAAATGTTCACTATGGTAACCTCCCAGGCTACTGACAGCAACAAGCTCCCTTGAGGAAACTGACAGAAGAGAAGCAGCAATGTAGGCCTTTTTTCTTCACTACAAAAAACACTAAAACACCTTACATTAGAATTCTACTGTCAAAGTGGGTAAAACTATCAGACATGAATGTTACTGTTTTTAAACACCTTTTAGGATGGCAACAAGTTTCCCCAAAGTAGATATAATCGTTCCGCTAAAGCCCACATGGGACCATTAAACAGCCATCACCCTGACCTATTAAGTAGTCTAAAGGAAGGCCTTGTGGGATATTAATAGCCCACCTTGTTAGAAATTCTCTTTAACTGCTAGGCTTGTTTTTCTTTGCTCTGCACTATTTCTACCCTAGACTCCTCCCCATGTCCCAGGCAATATTTTTTAAGGGGGGGGAGGAGGGAGAGACGAGAAAAATAACTGCTAATACCTGTGGAAAACTTTCAGAATCTTTCCCATTTAGGGACAGTTGTACTTGTGTCACATTTTCTCCTCTCTTATCTATAGTTTATTAAAGCATGAAAACAGGGTTTTTGTTTCCCTAGGGTTCAAAGGCCTCTATCTTATTTCCCGAAAGTGAAATTAGATTCCTAGGGCACCATCATAATTTCCACAGCAACCAACTGCTAGTGTCACAAATGGAAGATTTACCACTTCAGGTGTAGAACAAGCTACCCAGGCAGATGAACTCCTGGAGAACCAGAGATCCTGTTTTCTTGAGCGTATCCCGTTAGTGAAAGAAGACAGGGCTGGGAGAAGCAGCAGAACATAAAAAGGGGAAGGCATCAAGAGCCCTATTGTTTTTAAATACAGTGCAAAGTCCTGAGGGAGGTGTGAGCAGTTCCTACATTCTAGGGGGAGGGAGGCCTCACACAACTCCGCAAACGAAGCAACATTTACCAAACCAACTGGAGGGAGGCTGCAGATGTGGCTTCTGCCGCTCTCCCCGCAGAATACAAGCCATGACTTCCGTGACAGTGATGTATGGGGCAATTCAGGGAAGGGGCAGCGCAGTGCCCGCTCCGCCCCGTGCCACGCGCCGCAGGCCGGCCGGGCGGGCGGGATGCACTGGCGGACTGAGACACATGAACATCACGCGGCCCCACGCCACACCGCGCTGCCGTTCTCGGGGGGCGGGGTGGGGTGTCCGGAATACCCGAGCGTTCCGACGGCCCCTTCCACGCGCCCTTTCGGGGTGGGACAACCGGGGGAGCTCTCGCACTTTTCACTGCCCCTCCTCACTGCCTGCAGGGCGCGGGGGCAAAGTAGCGGAGCGCGGCTGAAGTTGGGCGGGGGACAAACCTCCCGCACAGGACGGCGCCCCCGCTCTGTGGGGCCGGGTCTGCGCCGGCAGCGGCCGCGCCGCCGCCGAGCGCGCCAGAGCCGGCCCGCGCGGAACGGCCCCGCGAGGGGGCGCGAGCCGGGCGCAGAAGCGGAGCCGCGCCGCCCGCAGGGGGC
>ML677084.1:6753569-6824210 GCA_007922155.1 Mesoclemmys tuberculata
CCCCGCTCCGCGCGCGGGGGGGCCCGGCCGGCGCCCGCCTTACCTGCGGCGAGTTTTCCCAGCCCGGCGCCGCGGGCTGGCGGGGCTGGGCTGGGGCGCTCCGGCTCCGCTCGCCGCCTCATTCCAATATGGCACGGCCAGGCGGAGCGCATGCGCCCGCCGCTCCCCCCCCCCCCCCCCGCTTTTTGGGTGCCGCTCAGACGCCCCCGCGCGCGCCGCGACGGGCCGAGCCCTGCGTGGGGTGAGGACGGGCCCCGCTGCCCACCTGCGCCGCCCGGCCCGGCGCGGCCGGACTTTGCGCCGCTGGCCGCGGCTGGGCATCCCCGCCCCAGCACCCGCTCCCCGCGGGCCGAGCCCCGGCTCCGGCCCCGACCGACACCTGCCTCGTGCGGAGCGGGAAGGCGCCGCAGACGCGGTGGTCAAGCGAAAAACACCAGAACCCCCCACAGAACACGCGGGGGCGGGGGCCGCTTTGTAACCGCGCTGCGGGACCGGGCGCTACATGACGGGGGGGCAGGACACGGGCCCCCGGCTCTTCCCCCGGCCTGTTTTCAACGCCGCACTTTGCCTGCAGCGGCGAAGCGCGCGAGGCGTTTCATCCGAGAGCAGCATCCGCGCAGATCTCCCCCGCTCTGCCGCGGATGGGTCGGTGCCGGGCTCTGCTCCCCGGCGCTTGCTGTCACCGCAGGACGGCCGAGTTTGGGTCTGGAAACGCGGAGGAAATGGAACGCAGAATTGTTCCTGGGGCGGCGCGCGGATCTGGCTCCGATAGACGCAAAACGCACCCTACGGCTGTAGTCCCCGACATCAGTGCGCTGCAAGGGGGACCCGATGCAGCAGCAATTGCTCCCGTGCGTAAAGGGGGGAGGGAACGGGCCCTACATCGATGTAGGCTTGGAAAAAGGGGAGGCAGAAAGACAGCGCACGCGGTCTATTTTTAAACCCTGATAAAAACACCGAAGCACAGTGTAAAACAGAAAGAAAAAGGAAGCGGATTGTGCAAGACCAAGAGCCTCATGGCCAGATGCCTGTGCAATGAAGAAAGGTTGGAAAAGCACTCGACTTCCACAGCGCACAAGCGACTCGGGCAGGGAGATATTCAGGAAAGAAGTATTTGAACCCCTAACGGAAAATAATCCTCAGAATTCCAGTAGAAAAAAGTGAAAGCTAGATTCTAGATCCCATTTTACTCGAGATTTCACCATGTTAGCCAGGAAAGAAGACACTGTCCACTCAATCCTAGCTTCACTGATTTAACTACATGTTATTTAAGAATTGGGTTTAAATACTTTACACATCCATATTCCTGAAAACAGCGCTTTTATACTATTATCTACCCCCTTCCTTAGCACATTCCATTGAACGAATCGCACCAATGCTATGTTTGAGAATATCAAACCGCCTTAAATGATCTGCAGCGTAGAAACTACCAGAGTTAAGGCAACAGTTATTTTAACATTTACTAGGGCAACTATGCTTTTTATATATACACAAACGCACATCCCATTATGGTTGACACCAGTTGATAGCATATAGAAATAAGTGTTCAGAGGTGAAAGACACATAGAACAGAATAAACTATCATCATCTGCCTCTGAAACAGGGATGTGCCAAGAAATAAATAGACCAAACTGCTGGAACTCCAGACAGGAGGAACAAATGTAAGCATGAACAGGATAATTAAGTATCCAACAGCCAAAATATAGGTGGTCTTTATTCTTTCAAAAGAGTGGTATTTGAGAGAGACAGTGAAATCGAATTATTCCAGAGATGTATTTTTATATTAAATGGAATTTTTTTTCAAGGAGAAATTTTGATAACCAACTACCCAAATGTAATTATGGTCCTTTTTATCCCTTTGGTTAAAATAAAGATCCAGTCATCTTGACTAACTCATGAACATGCTTTCAGAATAAGCACTTGGAAAAGTTTGAACGTTATTTAACAAATGCTTATTTCGGATATTTAAAGCTTATTGGACATTTAAAAAAAGGGAGTGCTAGGATTGCACAGGGGGAGTCGGTCTCTCTCTGCCTCTGCTTCATTTTCGGAAAACTCGCATTCTAACATAAGCAAAATTAAATGAAAGCTATCCCCTGGAATGGCGAAGGTGTTAAGTGAGAAAAGACCTGCCTTATCTCACTTCTGTTCAATTTCATGCTTATTACAAAAACTTTCAGGTATTTGGCTGCAGTATGCATATTTTTTCTTTCTGCAAAGAACAGAAATAAATGACCGGAGAGTGAAATACTCTGTCTGCCCACTAGAGGGTTGTCTCTCCATGTCAATTTAGGACATGTGAGCAAAACTTGAGTCTGCACTATAAAACCTTCATGAGCTGCCTTTAACCTGTGGGCAATTAGGACTTCATTATTTGGTCCTTTCAGTCCTTTAGTATGCTGGCTTAATTCTGATATAAGATAGCCTGGACCTAACTATTAAATATCACACATTGTTTCTCCACAACTTATTCAACAGAAATAACATTCTGCATATCTTTGATAAAGCATCAGTAGCACACTATGCTAGTTTTAACAACTGTTAAAAAAAAGAGGCAATTCATACAGGCATAAGATATTTTTGTTCATGTTCCTCTTCTCTTTTGTTGGCAAGCTGATAATGCAACCTAACTAACTTCAAACCAGTTTAAAAGCATACAGAAATTTAAAATTAAATAAGCATGCAAAACTATATTGATTGTTCAAATTTTCAAGATATGTTTAATCTTTTTAAAATATGAACCACTGAACTTATGCAAACAGCTCCCCTATTTTACTAGTGCATGTGCTACCTTTCCTTTAATAACAATCCTTTAGTAATCCCTTCAATGAAGTTAAACACAAGGAGACTTCCCCCCAAAAACCAAAATATTTTTAAGACCCTGAGCAACATATTTAGAAGAAACACATGTTCAACTAATTATTTTAAGTTATTAGAAAGTTGTCCTAACTCTTTGTAGTTGACTTGGCAGGTCACATGAACATTAGATAACTAATAAGATGCCCAGAATATTCTTTTGTCCTTTCGTCATAATATATGAAGCACTTTCTTAGAGTTAAGTTGTTCAGGCTATGGAGTAAACTGAAGTCATTCAAAGTTTCCAAACACAAATGACTGCCCCTGCATGCAAAACTTCCAGAGGCTTCACTGAACATTATAAACTAATGGAAAAAAATATTAGAGCAGTGAATACGCTTTTGTTAATATTCCTAAAATCACTGCCGCTTTGATTTGTTTAAGGTACCTATTAAGGCACAAGTCTGCAATCCTCAAGCATCCAGAAGCCACACTATCTTTACTGGAAGTTTTGAAAGCAGAAATTGTAAACTCCAGCCCTGGCTATATCAAATGCTGCAGCATGTTAAGCATGGTATTAAGATTTACTTTTCAATCTTGCATGCAACTGTATGCATGAGTGTATCTTCATGCGGTTGAGTACACTACTCAGTTTAGTAGGATTATTCAACTGCACTAAGGACTTAAGTGTCTGCAGAATCAGGAACATTGCCAGCAAAGCCCTGGGTCAATTAATTGCTTTTAATTATGTATATCCAATTTAATATTAATTAATTAAAGTCATTAGTTTACAAGTTTAGTTACCTGCTTTAAATTAGGTGAAAGACTCATTTA
Source organism: Mesoclemmys tuberculata (assembly GCA_007922155.1). Lineage (NCBI taxonomy): Eukaryota > Metazoa > Chordata > Testudines > Chelidae > Mesoclemmys > Mesoclemmys tuberculata. The sequence continues at coordinate 6,757,200 of ML677084.1, forward strand.
ATTAAGGACTGCCGGACTGGGCCTTGTAAAAGCGATTTAGTGCCATATCCTGCTCCTGTTAGAATCAGTGAGTTTAATCCTTCACTGACATGGGAACAAAATAGGTTCCATAGTCTGCTTCCAACCCCTGTGTAGTTATCTCCAAAACAGCCACAGCACATATAAAGGTACAGCAAATTCAGCAGTACTATAAACTTCTCCCACAGTGTACCATCAGCATACTTCAGCACTGACAAAGACCACTTTTAGAGGTATGTACAGTTCATATTGTTTTCTTCATTGGCCTTGTCAATGACACTGCCAGCAGAGATACCAATAGGTACCAGATGTGATTGTTACTTTTGCAGTGTTGACACTGGGGGCCAATCCTTACTGAAACAAGCTTCTCATTTCATAGAATCATAGATGATTAGGGTTGGAAGGGACCTCAGGACATCATCTAGTTCAACACCTAGCTCAAAGCAGGACCAAGCCCAAGCCACACTTAAAAGCCTGTAAGGATGGAGATTCCACCACCTCCCTAGGTAACCCATTCCAGTGCTTCACCACCCTCCTAGTGAAAATGTTTTTCCTAATATCCACCCGAGACCTGGCCACTGCAACTTGAGACCATTGCTCCTAGTTCTGTCATCTACTACCACTGAGAACAGCCTAGTTCCATCCTCCCTGGAACCCCCTTTCAGATAGTTAAAGCCTGCTATCAGATCCTCCTTCATTCTTCTGTTCTGCAGACTAAACAAGGCTAGTTCTCTCAGCCTCTCCTCGTAGGTCATGTACTCCAACCAACTAATCATTTTTGTTGTCCTCCTCTGGACTCTCTCCAATTTGTCCACAACATGTCCACATTTGCACTAAGAAGTTCAGTTCAGCTCTCAGTTACGCATGTATAAATCAATCTTAGTGGGAATGCATGCATGCTGAAGCAGGTACAGTGATACCAAAGGAACAGGGGAAGCTGAGACCTTGTTAAGTTTACCCTTCTACAGTAATCAGTATCCCCTAACCCAGAACTGGATAGTGGAGGGCCCCAAGGCCCATGTATCCCCACTCCCCCTTCTAGCCACATTAGCTCAGTTACAAAAGCAGCTAGAAAATCACCTGCAGCCTCTGATGATGTTAGCAGAATCCAGATAGTTTTTTTGTATGTTAACAGCTCTTTAGACAGTCTCTCCCCCGACTGGCTGTTTGCTCCCACTTCTTGACAGTCATAAAATAACAGACATGTAGGACTGGAAGGGACCTCAAGAGGTCATCTAGTCTGGCCCCCTGAATTCAGGCAGGATGAAGTATAGACCATCCCTGCCAGATGTTTTTCCAACCTGTTCTTAAAAACCTCCAGTGCCAGGGATTCCACTACCTCCCACAGCCTAAGCCAGTGCTTAACTATTTCTGTAGTTAGAATTTTTTTCCTAATACCTAACCTAAATCTCCCTGGTTGAAGATTAAGCTGATTACTTCTATTTATACTTTCAGTGGGCATAGAAAACCATGGGTCACCATCCTCTTTACGTTACATTAGCCTTTAACATATTTGAAGACTGTTATCAGGTCTCTCCTCAGTCTTTTTTTCACATCAGGTTTTCTAAATTTTATCATTTTTGTTGCTCTTCTCTGGACTCTCTCCAGTTTGTCCACATCTTTTTTAAAAGTGTGGCACCCAAAACCAGACACATTACTCCAGCTGAGGTCTCACCAGTGCTGAGTGGAGTGGGATATCAGCCTGTTTTGCAGCTATATCACATTGTTGACTCATTCAATTTGTGATTCACTATAACAGAGGTGGCCAAATTACTGCACCTCCGAGCTGCATACAACAATCTTCAGAAGATCAAAAGCCTGCTGAAGCCACAAGTCCTGGCAGGTGCCACCCGCAGGGCAGAAGCCTCAAGACCCGTCTCCTTGCAGGACTGAAGCCCCGAAACCTGGCGAGCATGCCCCGTGGGGCAGAAGCCCTGAGCACTGGCAGGCGTGCTCATGAGGCAGAAGCCTCAAGACCCCTCTCCCCACATGTCAGAAGCCCCTAGCTCCACCACCCCACCACCGGGCAGAAGCCCCAAGCTTTCTGGTAGGTGGTGAATGCAAGGGGGAATAGGGGGCTCCGCAAGCCACACTTTACCTGTAAAAGCCATTTGTGGCTCACGAGCTGCAGTTTGGCCATCCCTGCACTATAACCTCTAGAGATCATTTTCAGCAGTGCTTCTGCTACCCTTCAATTCATCCTCACTACACTTGCCCTCTGTGTTCCCCTTCTTCTTTACCCTTTCACTTTAATAGCTACTCTATCTTACACGTCTCTTTTCACCTAATTCCCTCCCAACAAAACCCCATCCCCCAAAAATTAAGAGTTTTGTTTTTTAAATGGAACTATCATGACATTTGCTAACCATTAAATTTTTCACTCCACTTGTATGACATGTCCTTGTCTCCCTGCAAGTCCATTGTTTGGTGTATTTAGACTAAGCTTCTCTGAGCAAGGTCTATCTTATTCTATGTCTGTACAGTGCTTAGCACAATGGATCCCAGATTTTTTCGGACTCTTTGGGTGCTACTGTAGTACAAATAATTCATGCATGTAACTGACAGCAGACATCCTAATAGGAATTTTTCCTGAGTAAAGACAACAAGATTAGGTCCCTGCATATGAAGGACACAAAGGGACTGATACAGTATTTTGTGATAAAATTAATTAACACTAATGTCAAATACTTGCATAAGTGTTTGCAGGATTAGGCCCTAAATGAGTCCTTCACTACAGTAAGTCTAGTATCCTTCACCTTTTCAGGGTTACACTGCAGTTAGAAAGGGATAAGTGTCTATAATCTTACATACACACACATACTTTCACTACATATGATTTATGAGAAAAACAAGAGCTCTCCTTTTAATGTTACCTTTTGGGAATTTTACATTGCTTTAATTTTTTAATGTGTTTAGTTTTGGATTTGTAGCCATTGAAACTGAAGTCCTCTACTTATCTATTGAGGAGGACACATGCAAGCTAACAACTGATTACATTAGCCCCACTGTGAGCTGCAGTAACCTATCAGCAGAAATCTGCATCTCAGTGTGGATAAACCAAAGTGTTGCTACATATACCTTAGCATATAACTGAAAATGAATGGGGGGAGAGGGGGAGAGTTTCATCTGAAAGAACAAGGAGGATCAGAAAACCTGGCTGTACATTTCCACACGCAATGCCCCCTTATTACAGATTCTGCTGAATGGGAGGTAATGTAAGTGCAGCACTCTGCATCTTCCCTAACACAGCAGCTACTGCTTTATGGTATCTTCAGAGGGTGCTTTTATTCATGCCGACTGCTGGTTACTTCAAGCATTTTTCTCATGGCTGGATATTAGAATATGAATGGATTTATGCAGCTCCTTTTTGTAGTTAAACATTTGAGGTTTGTGACATACACATAGTATTATTAAAACAGGAGGAGGGGAAAAATCCATGGGGTGCAGCTAGGGAAGGGCAGACGAGGAAAACTGAGACTCCTCTTGCATTTTTCCCAGGTCTTTTAATGAAAGGGATGGTCGGCTCCCCCAGTGCCATGGTATAAGCAAGTGTTTGCTGCCAGACTCTGAAGATATGGGATACTTGTAAAGGCACAGGGCTATCCATAGAGACGCTCTGTTCCTCAGTACTAGATCTGCCCCCTTTTACTGCTCCCTGATAGCACATGTCCAAGAGAGCCATGCTACCAGGACTACTCCCATCTGCTGCTTCCCCCTGGAAATCATCTTCGAAGATGCTAGCTTGGAAGGAGATTCCACCCTTCCACCTCACCTTGCTCTTGTACCACATTGCTATAGGGGCAGCTAATCTTCAACCCTCCCATCTGTGAGGCAGGGAGAAAATATCCACTTGTGCAGGCAAAGAGGAGACAACCTCTTAATAATGACCTAATGAAACTGCCAGTTAGGGCACAAATCTGAAGGTGGTGTTTGATGTGAGAATTTGTTTAAATACTCTTTGCTTTTGTTGGTTTGTTGTTCTGAGCACCATTAAAATGTATTTAGTGATGTTTACATCACTGTCATGTATACCTGCTGTACACCTCCTAGAAACATCCTTTAATAGTTTATTTAATTTCATGCCTACATGTTGAGATGCAACAGGAGGTTTGGTTCTGATTAGATGTGCAAGATATTTTTCTGGAATTTGGACTTCTACATTTAAAATCATGCAAGGAAGAAGGAAGATTACATCTCTCAAAAACTGCAGCAGGCGGTCATCATGTGTACAGCCACTACAACTATGCTGCTAGTTATCTAATGAGCATGTGGCCTGGCACAAAATGGTTACTGCCTACACTAGAGATGTAGGAACGCTGTTAGTCATCGCAGCACGTACTGCGTGTGAGCAGCAGAGTACAGTTGGTGCTTATGCTGCAGAATAAGCTGTTCTGAAGCATGAGCAACTGGCACAGTATAGTCATTGTCTTCACTGGAGATATTATTTAACCCTTTAACAGCCACTCAAGCATTGTGGCTGATTCTCTGGTTCTTTTAAAAGTAGAAGAAATTGACAGGGGAATGAGTATACCTGTAACCTCACTTATTTAATATGATAATTTGATTTGCTATTCGTTTATATATTCAGGTCTGTTGAGTTCTGGAGTAGATTTGTTCCATATTTATCAGGAGATCAGCCTTTTACATGGCTGGACAGATTTATGTTTTTTACTATTTTGCCGATTTACATTTTTCATTGTTTCCTCAATTTTTGCCTACTTGCTTTACTTTGAAACATCAATAGATTAAACTGCACAGAATTTTCCTATATAGTGGTATTAAAAACAATGTAAAGAGGGGTCAGCATTAACTCCTTCAGTTTCTTGTGAGCTGTTCCATCAATAGATAATAAATGGTACAACAGTAAATATAGGGAAAAGAAAAAGATTTCAATACACACAACAGCATAAATATGTTGTCAGGGCTTCAGCTGAGCCAGGTCACTCCCTGGCACAAAGGGTAACATTCTCAACCATCACAAAGACCTAAAAAATGGTCTTTGCACAGGACAACTACATGAGAGTAGAAGAGAAATAAAGTGTTCCCATCCAGTGGCAGGATGCAGAGCAGGTAAACATACAGACTCTGGCTGCTGCTTCATGGCTCATATGCTCCTGCAGAATGAGACATTTCATTACGTAAGCGACCACAGTGAAACTTACATCAACTTCAATGGAAATTGGATTAGGCCCAATATGCACAGAATAAAAAAATTATATCCAAGGTCAACAATTAGGCTCAGAACAGTGAGTAGTTAAATATATATAAAATATGCTCTGGTCAAGCCCCTTTTAAAACTAAAATATTGCATCCATATAAAAAAACAGAGTATTTTCTATTTTTACTATAAAAGAATTAATTTGCACGTGTATAGTGCAGTTCTGAAAATGTATAAGCACTTTGCAAATATCAGTAAATTAAGCCATCATATTCTTACTATGATTAAACACAAGAGGACACTGAAGATCTCATATTTTACTATAGTTCTGCTAACATCTTTTAGTATATGTTAAAGAGACATTAAGAGGTTATCATTTACTAGCACTCTGATATTATGGTAAGGGCAGGGGGCCTGAAGCATCTAGACAGAATTTAGACCCCAAATTAGGTTGTGCAGAACACTTAACATTTTATGAAATCTAGTAATAGAAGTGTCCATGCTTTTTAAAAAGTTTTAATTTCAATACAAAGAGGTATTTTTAAATTTAAATGTTCCTTTGCAATTTTGGAAACCAAGAACATTGTGCTAGTGCACAAGAAAAGGAGTGCAGACTAGTAACAGAGTTAAATTGACCTGTCAAGTTTCATTACTAAGCTGAATGAAATGCAAAAAGTAAACTATGACCATAAGAAATTAATAAGATACAGTTCTATCAGGAATACTTCAAAGTTTCATTAACAACAGATGAGGAAGTATGATTATCTTATTTAGGATAAGAACAACCATACAGAAGCTCTGGGCATGATAACAATAATTAAATCTCCACTAATGACAACCACCAGCAGCATTAAATACAAATACACCAATAAATTAACTTTGCCAGTCAAAAACATCAAATAATCGAATGGAAAATTTAACTCTCAGCTAATAAGTCAACATATTCAGAAAGCCCCTCACTCTTACCCAGAAACTTACTCTCATCCTTCTTCCCAGAAGAACCTATCAAATAAGTTATCTTGACAGCATCTCTTTAATTTCCCTGTTTGCACCACCATGGATATACTGTGTAGCTTTAGATAACAATCTGTCCATCTTCTACTGGTGAAAACTGATTCTCTTCCAAATAGTACATGCAGCCATGCAGAAATATTTCTTTTTGAGCCAAAGTAAATGACTATTGAAGTACAACCTTTGATATGCAGAATCTTGGCAACAAATCAATATTAACTTTTAATATCTTAATTAATTAATTAACTTTTAATATCTATTAATCTTGTTATAAACCCATAACATACCAAAAATAGAAATTAAGCAGGCCTGACTGCTCTATGATGGTTTGTGGATTTATGAAATTTCAGGTTTCAGTAATCCTGTTATTAGTGGGTGTCATTTTCTAATGTGCGGGGGGGAGGAGGAAAGCCCCAGCACCTTTGAAATAGAATCTCTGGAATTTTTGTAATCTCTATTTTAATTAAGTTATTTTGTATGTCTTCTGAAAAGGCTGCACATCTTTTAGTACTGACTTATGTACCCTATATCCTGTACTGCCCTCAGTTTGTGCATGCAACCAACACCAACATCAGTGAGATTTGCTGGACTGAAAATTAAATAGGAGATATGGCCTTATATTTTTTTTATGTGCATTAAATGATCGTACCTTTTAAGTACTATCAGGACCAAAATTACTAAGCAAGACAGCAAATAATTTACCAGATCACAGTGATGCTCTACACACAGGGCAGCACTCACTTATGTCTCCTCTTGCATTCTTATTGGTTAGCTCCCATCTTAGATGTATTTGATAAGACACATATGCATAAAGGCAGAATCAAAGCCTTTGAGGTCACAGAACCAAGATGAGAAACAGAAGCCAAGAACTGACCAGTCCACAGAGAATGAACTGACCTCTTGCCTTTACAGATGTTCTCTCTAAGGGTGGAAGAAGGTTGAGCCACATTGTTAAGGTGATGTTCATTGGAAGCTTCACCATTGTAGCTCCTGCTGTACCTGTTTTGGGAGTAAAAGAGGAGTTCAATCTCCCAGGCTGCTAATCTGGCAGCTTTCACTACCACCAAAATCACTTAGAAAGATAATGTAAAAATATTACTGGTTTGAAATGGAAAGATTTCCATTAATTCCAGGGAATTATTTGCATGTTCTAGGAGGGTATCTCAAAAGCCAAATTGTGTTCTGGCAGCAGGTCTAGCTCGTTTTCTAATGGGATGCGTGGAGGAGAAGACAGAAGTAAGACAGCTGTGGAACTCTAGGCAAAGAGACCCTTGGCTTCTTAAGAGCAATACTTGGCACCTACCACCACTACCTGTTGGTGCAGCACACTTTTGTTGCTATATTAAAGGGGCAATCATAATTAATAGCAGTTCTAAATGTTAATTGATTTCTCCTCTTATTTAAGGGAAAGTTACTTGGCATTTATAACCCTACCAATGAAGAACATTTATAATGTAAAAGGTGCTTCACACACTCCTTAGTCAGCACTGCCACAGCATGCTATATTTTATACTATAGCTGCATTTTTTTTAAAAAGCTAGGCAAGTTTAAGAACAAATCATATCATGCTGTAGATACAGTCAGCTCTCATGCTTCAGCATGTAAACTGATGATCACTACATGGTCAGAAAGCAATCTCTTCCCTCCACATCTACATCATTGTACAATTGGCTAGGCAAATTTTTGCTTGGTTTTTTCTGTCTTCTTTTAAGTCATCCATTATTGACCACTACTGGAGGGAAGGTACTGGACCAAATGGGCAAATAGTCTGATCCATTATGACAAAGCCATTATTCTTCAATCACTCTTTTAGTCTTCAAAATTAACTTGCTTATAGTTTCTCTTTCCTTGTGAATAAAAAGATTTATTATTGTTTATACTCCACCTGAAAGTGTGTTGGCATTAGATATAATAGGATACCCACAAGGTGGTTCCTTTGTCAACCTATCACTGCAGCAGGAAGATAGCAAAATAAATCAATAAACACAATGTCTTGGGTGTCGCTTGGGGAAACCAATCTGTGTTTGAATACACAGCTCAGCTACAGATTGCCCTGTATGCAGGCAGGCTGCATTAGGCACCATGGTAATTTTTTGTGTTTAATATGGAGTGTTCACAGATATCAAGAAAGACTCCTATTTCTTGAAATCCTCCTTGCTTTTCATTCAGCTTTTTCTCCACTATTCAAGTTTGTATATAATGCTGTGTCTTTTAAATAAGAGCTCCTACCCTGTCTTTTTGGGAACAGAGTGGAATGAGGATTTTTTCCACAAGGTCATTTTTGTTGTACTTAATTTTGTTTTAAATGCTACTGTAGCCAGAGATTTTGGTCTCACTTGTCAAAACTGTCAGAAGAATGTTGAAGTAAAGGCTTAGCGAAAAGCCTCAGAAGGGGTTTAAAATTCTGCAATTAATAGTTTGGTTATTTGGGTAATTAAAGAGTGGTATCTGTATCAAAATATTTTGTAATATTTAAAGTAGTGATTAGTTTTAGAATAAAGATTTGATTTAGGTAGGGATTAGTAATGAGATGATCCAGCAAGTGACAGTTGAGAGTGGCGGTTGGAAAAGGATTCTTTTTTTCCTCCAACACCTCCCCTTCCTGATCGTAACCCCTCCTTACACGAAACTCCTCCCTACACATAGCCCCTCCCTTCCGTGTGTACCTCCCTCCTCCTCTCTTTTCCTCTGTGTGTAACCCCTCCCTTCTCTAGGCGCAACTCCCTCCCCCTCCCTTTTCCCTCCACACATAACCCCTCCCTTTTCCCTGTAACTCCCTCCCCCTCCCTTTTTCTCTATGCATAGAAGGTGAGGCTAATTAGCATAAAGGGAGAAGCTAATTAGCATTGGAGGTGAGGCTCATTAGCACACTAAGTAACTGATTGGCTTAGAGTGTTTTTACATCAGAACCCAATTAACAAAACAAGCATGGCTTAATTAGCATATTAGGTGGGGTACCTGATGCAACTCCCTCCCCCTCTCTTTCCTCCTTATGTAACCCCTCCCTTCCAGATGATCTTTAAGACAATTGGCTAAAAGCAACAGGTATGCAAATTATCTCAAACCTGATTGGCTGTGCTGGGGTGACCAACTTGTATATAAGACCAACGGCCAGAAGGCTAAAGTGTCGAGAGCAGTGTGCAGAGGAGGCTGAAAAGAACGGTCAAGAACGGAGAAGAAAAGGAGAGAGAGAGAAAGAAGAGCAACAAAAAGCATTGAGAACTGAAGAAAGAAGACAGTTACAACCAACGGCGGACAGCAATGCACAGTGACAGAACAGAAGGATCCCATAGATGAACAGAGGGATTTGAAGAAACTTTGTAAGTTATGGGTGTGTCTGTCCATAAAAGCTGAATGTCTGTGGTCAAAGGGAGATCCTTCCTTTCCACCCATCCAGCGATCATCTAATGAACGTTTGCTGGATGATAGATGCTCTTCACCCATTCAGCAACTGCCTTACTAATGCTTGCTGAATGTTAGGATGTGAAGGAGTTTAGCATAGAGTAATATATTATTAGATTAATAGTTAAGTACATTAGTGTATATATATTAGACAGTGTTAAGTATAAATAATTTATAATAGTAGTAGTATTGTAAAGAATATCAATGTACAAGTTTAAGTAGCGTGCTAAATATATTGTTCTATTTCTATCTCTCTATTAACGTAACCACTCACTTCTGAATAAACATTGTATCTGTTTTTGAGGTATCACAGCTTGTGTATCCTATCTTGAGCCTAAGGCTGTATCTATGTCCTTTCAAGGGAAGGCAAGTTGCTTTCCCTGGAAATTCCTTTAGAGCAGACCACCTGACTGGCAGTTTTTAAGGTAGCACTATACTCTAAATTCTCCTGGTAGCACTACCTTTGATGCAATAGCCCAACATAAAGCTGTTCTTTGGGTGCCACTATGCTATGTGTGACATGTTTGCTTTCAAGGATAACATGAAAATCAGAGGCAGTGTCATTCTCTGCTGAACTCTCAGTTTTATTGTCTGTTAAGAAGATGCTTGAGAAGTTGCAGTCCATTTATATGGCCTGGGTGATTGCAACAGAGGATAAAAGCCATTTCAAAACACAAACCTCTTAGAATAAGCAGATATTCCTCTGGTTATAACAGGCTTTTGTTAACATCACCCGTGTTCTGAAGGAACAGGAAGGGAATCTAGAGGAGGAGCAGAGAAGGGCCCTGATCAGCAGCACATGATTAAGTAGTCTTTCCCTATCTAGCAATGCATTTAAGCCCATACTTAACTGCTATGCTGAACTGACCTGAAGTTGGGGATGGGACCTTGTGAGCAGTGAAATGATGCAGGCATCCAGATGGTTCCTTACATTACAGTAAGTGTTGTTCTATAGAGATGTATTGTCCACATGTATGTGTTCCAGTCTTGGGTGCAGATGGACCCCATGCACTCAAATCAAAATCTTTTATCCAGCAGCATCTGCTGGGCTATGCCTGCACCCTGAATGCCTCATGCGCCCCACCCCAGGGCATACAGGATGGTGCAGGGCCAACCAACTCTCAGAATCCAGATGTCATCAGCTATCCTTGTAGTAGGGAAACTCAGACAGGACACGGAATATATATGGAATTTTTGAACCAGTTACTATAAAGTAAATAACCACTTTAAGTGCTTGTCCACATCTATTCCAGTCTTGGTGGCTCACAAGCAGTATCCTGACATGATAGAGTCAGGTGCTCAGAATCTACCTGAATAAAGACTGTAAGATAGCTCTGCCAAAACAGGCATCTGATCTAAACACCTGTAAAAGGGAATAGTTTTTTGGTAAATATATTAACTGTTCCCCCAAGTAGCTGCTTTACATTTTTCAGATGGAAACACCTCTAAAAGAAGCTGCCTGAGCTTGTGGAATAAGCCTTGGTCTGGCCAGGAGGTTTTAAGCTACACAGCTGATAATACAGCCTAACACAGTCTGGACCCATTTTGATAACCTTTGGGAGGATATAGCTTTTTCTTTTCTTTTTCTCTGCAAAGGCAATGAACAGCCTCAGCAAGACTTGAATGATTTAATTCTCTCCAGGTAGAATGAGAGAGCCCTGAGAACATTCAAGGTGTGAAGTCTTGCTTCCCCTTGGTTGGAGCACGGTTTAGGAAAGAACACAACTGCGTATAAGTTGGAAATCACCTTTGGAAGAAATTTTGCAGGGGATCTGAGCATAACTTTGTCTTTATGGAAAGGATGGTGGATCTGTCATACTCGCTTCTAATTCCCACACCCTGAGGACTGAGATGACTACCAATAAGGCAGCTGTCTTCATCCACAGATGGCATAGAGAACTTCATGCCAAGAGCTGAAAGGGGAAACACATCAACCCATTTGGAACCACATTGCAACCCTGTAAAATAAGGGGGTGCCGAATTGGTGGGAATACATGCATTACCCCTGTAAAAAATGTCATCCTCAAGGATGTGAAAACACCATGTACAGCTGATTAAAAGTCTTGAACTTTTCAGTGAGAGGAGGTAGTCCAAAATATGAGGAATAACGGAGTATGGGAGAGAGCTGATGTTGCTCTGCTCACACAAATAACCTTTTCCATTTTGATGCGATAGTTTGTTTCCTACTAGCATTTTCTAAGGTACGTATACTAAATACTATGAAAGACAACATTTTACACTGTGTCAGTGAAATCCTCTGAGAATTCTAACTGCTCAGCACCTTTGGCATCCGAACCCAAGACCTCCAAAAACCATCAGCAAGATTTATATTTTTCTAATCTTCAATAGTAAAGCTTTTAAAAAACAAGCAAAACCTCATCTTCCCTGATTGCAGAATGAATGCTTACATTTCTAAAGAATAAAACAGATGACAAGTTAAGACAGATTCTCAGGACTCATTAGAAGTGAATGAACTCAATGGAAAATCTATTAAATCCATCCCTATTTCTGTTCAACTATTTGTGACAAACAAGAAAGAAAATGAGAGAACTTGCAATTCCAGCCATATCTGTAGAATTTTGAGAAACATCAACGTTTTTGGGCACTGATTTGTAGAGAATCTACATACAGGACATTTTGAGGACCTGTGAGTGTTGAAATACTCAGGCACAGCCTACACTTACTGTGTAGGATTTGGTGGCAGTTGACAGGAGATACGCAAGTGACGTAAATCACTTGCATATCTCCCATCTACTTCACTGTGTCTTCTCTGTGCGCCGTCCACACTGCACTGCGTCGAAGGGAACAGCATTCCCTTCGACACAGCGCTATGCCACTTACCAGCACTATGCACAGACAGCTCAGTCGATCCAGAGCAATTGATTTGATGGTGGTGAATTTGCCACCGCCAGTGTGGACCTAGCCTCACTGTACACCACAAATGAAATGCACCACCACTTTTCTCCCCAATATCATAGAAGTGTATGACTGGAAGGGACTTCAAGAGGTTCAAGGAAGGACTAAGTCTTATCTCTTATCTAAACCATACCTGACAAGTGCCTGTCTAACCTGCTCTTAAAAAGCTCCAATGACAGAGATTCCACAGCTTCCTGAGGCAATTTATTCCAATGCTTAAATACCCTGACAGTTAAGAAGTTTTTCCAAAAGTTAAACCTAAACAGTCCTTGCTGCAATTTAAGCCCATTGTTTCTTGTCCTATCCTCAGAGGTTAAAGAGAATAATTTTTCTCCCTCCTCCTTGTAACAACCTTTTATGTTCTTAAAACTGTTACCATGTCTCCCCTCAGTGTTCCCTTCTTGAGACTAATCAAACCCAGTTTTTTCAATCTTCCCCCATAGGACATGTTTTCTAGATCTTTAATCATTTTTTTGTTGCTCTTCTCTGGACTTTCTCCAATTTGTCCACATCTTTTCTGAAATGTGGCGCCGAGAACTGAACATAATACTCCAGATGAGGCCTAATCAGTGCGGAGTAGAGCAGAATTACTTCTTGTGTCTTGCTTACAACACTCCTGTTAATACATCCCCAAATGATGTTTGCTTTTTTTGCAAGTGTTACACTGTTGGCTCATATTTAGCTTGTGATCCACTATGACCTCCAGTTCCCTTTCTGCAGTACTCCTTTGTAGGCAGTCATTTCCCTTTTTGTATGTGTACAGCTTATTGTTCCTTCCTAAGTGGAGTACTTTGCATTTGTCCTTATTGGATTTCATCTTATTTACTGCAGAGCATTTCTCCAGTTTGTCCAGATCATTGTGAATTTTAATCCTATCCTCCAAAGCACTTGCAACCCCTCCCAGCTTGGTATTGTCCACAAATTTAATAAGTGTTCTTTCTATGCTATTATGTAAATCAGTGATGGAGATATTGAACAGACTGAGACCCAGAACTGATCCTTGTGGGACCTCACTCGATATTCCCTTCCAGATTGACTGTGAACCACTGTTAGGTATAGTGGATAACAACAGTCATGAATTGGGATCTAAGACATGACTGAACCCCACTTTAACCAATCTATTTCTATATTGTACTCCTTTTCCATTATTTTTTCTGAATGTCTGCATTTAGACTTTGAACTCTTTGAGGCAGGGTCTATACTTTGTTTGGAAAGCCGCCCCAATACATGAGGACATCCATAAGCAATTAATACAGTAGAATGTTTATCTCATACCTATGTAACAGAAGCTTATATCCAAGACCAGTAAGACAGGGGAGAGGGAATAGGAATTTACCGGTGAAAAAGAAAAAAACCAGAAGAAATAGTAAAACAAACAAGACAAAACAAATTACTGTGCTAACTAAGAGGAATTGATTTTCAAATATTTTAAATGCCTACATGCTCCCATACCCCTTTGAACCTAGGCATTTTATAATGTTATTTATTTAATAACTCTTTTCAGCTCACCCTTCAATATGCTGTTTCTTGATAAGGAATGCTTCTGGGAGCATAATAGGTTTAAAACAGAGTTTTTGAATGATTCCAGTCAAGGCAAACAGTGGGAACTAATGGGGAGCAATTGTTGGACATTTACTTTTCTTTTCTCAATTAAATTTGTCTCTTCCTCACTGCCCTCACTTAATGGAAAACACAATAAAGAATAATGGCATAATACTTAAAAGAAATCTACTGTTTGATCAGGATTACTAGGTTCTATTTCCAGCTCTATTACTTACTGTGAAACCTTGGAAATATTTAGTTCCTCTGTGTTTTAGTATATCCATCTGTATGATAGTAATAAGTTAGCTTGTTATAATTAATGTGAGGCCCGGTCTACACTTACCTTCCAGATTCAGCGGCAGTTGATGGGAGATACGCAAGTGACGTAAATCACTTGTGTATCTCCCATTGACTTCGCTGCATCTGCTCCGCGCACCATCCACACTGCGCTGCGCCACTTACCGGGGTGGTTTTCCTGAATCGCTTGCTGGATTGACTGAGCGGGTCTACACAGACCACTCAGTCGATCCAGAGCTATCGATCTGACAGCAGTGAATTTGCCATCATTGTAGGCCCAGCCTTAGTTAAGGCTTTTGAGAACATTGCACTAAGTATAACTATGGTGGAGGCAGCTGTAAAACACAAGAGGTTGTTCTTTTTTCATGCACTGCACATTTAAGGGCCACTAAGTCTGCCTTCCCAGCTGCAGAGGCAGCTGCCATTTTGTGTTCCTGTTCACATGCAGATGTTACAGAAGTAAGTCACTGTTTCTTTGCTCTCAAAGAGAAAGTATTTGTTGTTTACCTTAATCTAAAACAAAAGTACAGTAATCTAAAATACCTGCTATTTGTTCATGGAGAAAACATACATAAGGTGCCCTAGAAAATTTTCAGCACCATCAGCTTTAGAGAGCAATGCTCATATAGCAAAATATTCATGGCAGATACTTCGCACAAGCCCACTCATTCTAAAGTATTCCTTTGTAGTTTGGTGATGGGCTTCCTTGCTGCAGCGTCCGCAGGTCAAACTACAACCCCACCAGATCCAAGTCAGGCAAAAATACTATGCACAGAGTTTGTTTCCCCATTCCCTGCCTCCCCCCCTTTTCTTTTCTTTTTTTTTTTTTTTTTTTTTATGAAAACAGATCATTTGAGTTTACCAACTATTTAAAGAATTACACAGCTCCCTAGAAATAATGAAGTAAAAGGTTTGGCAACATTACTAAAACACAACGTCATAATTTGGATCCAGCCCTGAGAAAATTAATCTAGGAAAACTAGAGAAATCAATTCTTAAATTATCTCAAAGAAGCTCTTTGCAGAGGCAGTAAAATTGTTGCTGAGGGCTCTTCCCTGTACAGTGCTGTGCAACCACTGGAAAGTTCTGATTACTTTCAACTTCTATTGACTTCTAGGGGAGCTAAGAACATTAAGAGCTTGTCTATACAGTGGAATAATGCACTCTGCATGGCTGTGATTTCTAAAACACAGCACATTAATGTGTGGCACATAACAGAACTGTGTAGATCCTGCTGGTGCTCTTTAAGTTAGTGCTGTTTGAAACAATACGGTGTTGAAGTGCACAAGGGGACCTTTAATGTTCACTAGTAGGGTCTACACGGACTAATTAATGCACACTCCTGCACTTTAGAAATCACATCCCAGTAGAGTCTATTGCCCTATCATGTAAACAAGCTCTCAGAATCTTTGACCCCAGTCTTCTGTGAGCTCCGGGGACAGATGCCTATGCCTACAAGAAAATGGTTGTGTTTTCCAACAAGACAACATTTGTATATTTGTGTGTGACACTGAACCAATTTCACAAAACTGAGATGAAAAGGAAAGCTCAAAATGCTGAAGTTTTTTATTTTTTCTGAAAAACTTTCAGTTACTTTTATTAAAACAGTGCAACCAAATTTCAACTAAAAGCGAAGGCCTTCTGTCTATTTTCCTTTTTCAAATTCCCAGATTTCTGTAGTTGCATTTCTGAAATATATTGTAATAATCATTTTCATAAATAAAATGTTGTCCACCTCTTTGCTCAAAAATAGATTGTTGTGGCCTGCTTTGAACTTGTACCCACGGACAGACAACTCTCATTAAGGGTAAGACTCAGCACCCATAGAGGTCAATGGAAGTCTGCTCCCTGACTTCCCAGGGAGCTGGGTCAAGCTTCTAGTTCAGATTCTGTGGTTGAATCAAGATAAGTACTTAAACATTCTCATGTTCACTTAAACCTAATTCAAAGTATAAGAATCTCTTGTATATAAACTGTGACATAGAACTTTGTAAAAAAAACCAAACAAACTCTCAAGAGCTTTCCACTAACTGCTGCTCTCCGTCAGGCAGCAGCCGTGCTAATACAGTCTTTCTGGTAGTGTCATGCAAATTTTACTCCTGAAAGTAGGCAACACAAAGATGTAAAGAAGCAAAAATAAAGGGGAAAATGAATGTAGTTTTTGAACCTCCAAAACTGTATGGAGTGAGCATGGGGCACTATGTGTCAGTGGAATGTTACCCATTCATGTTATGAATCATAGCAAAAATCAAATCCTGCTCTCCAGGCTAGATATAACACCTCTTTGCTACACTGAGTGGATTTGGAAGAAACTCTGCAAGAGGAACTTCAGCACTCTCTCTTTCCCACAAGCTTTGCTCCTGGAGGACAGAATCTAGGCCTCTTACTCACATGAACCATGCTTGCTTGCCTAAGGATTGCAGAATCATCCTTGTATAATATGACTAGCAACTAAACCCTGGTTGCCTTATTTATGAGATGGCAACAGTCAATGGGGTTGCTTTTGTAAATGAAGCAAGCAGGATCTAGATACCATATTACATTTGTAGTTTGCTGTAACAGAGATAAGGGTTGCGTACTGGTAACTGCTGTTCTGAGAGTTGCCTGTGCAATCCCATTTAATGCTTATTTTTTAGTTTGCCTCCATGCGTTTAATACTATGGGTCACACGTCCTGTGACAGGGTGCTGGCTGAGCCCGGAGGGTTAAGCTATCCCTCTGCCACTGGAGTCCTAACCCCCTGACGGCCTTCTCTGCACACCCCGAGCCGGCTGCGGGATCTGCAGCCAGCACACTTCCGAGCTGCACCACGGGCACATCTCCACACACTCGTGCTCCATACGCTCTCCGTTTCCTTGCCCTCGTGTCCCACCCTGACACCACATGACATGACCTCTTCCCACCTGTCGAGGGTGAGAGACCCCAGTGGGCAAGCCTTGATTCCACAGCCCACTAGGAATATCAGCTGGTGGCGCCTTCACGGAGCCATGAGCACAGCATGTACCTGCCACAGTTCACCTCCCATTCCAAAGCCTGTCCCTTTTGCGGTGTGAGGGAGACCCTGGCACGAATCTACCTGGAGTGTGCCAGGTTGCAGCCCCTATTCCGGCTTCTCCAGAACCTCCTCCTGAGGTTCTGGCTGCACTTCTCCCTGCACCTTCTTCTGTTTGCACACCCCATCCATAGCCCTACAAAGTCGCAGGACCTTCTCATCAACCTCCTCCTCGCCTTGGCCAAGGCAGCCATCTACAACACCAGGGAGAGGAGGTTGGCTGAGGAGGTGCTCTGCGACTGTGGGGCCTCCTTTTGTTCCTCCATCTACCTCATGTCTCCATGCAGACCCCTTGGCTACCTTTGAGGAGCAGCGGGTGCTGTCTGGAGTCCTCTGCTCGGTGTCCCCATCAGGTTCCCTCCATTTAGCCCTTTGACCTTCACGCCCTTCCCTGTTTTTTCATTCGCTGTTCCCCATAATTAGTTGAATGCAGGTTCAGTGGCTCCTCCCCTCAGGCTGGGGGAGAAGCTTCCAGCTTGTGCCCACCTACACCCTGGAGCTCAAATAGTACTGGAGCCCTAAGAAAGGACAGAATGGAGCCAGTTGAGTGAGCCTGCAGGGACTGGGCTAATGAGGAGCAGCTGTGAGGCTCATTAGATAGGCCTCTAAAGGTTTGCAGGAAGGAGCTCAGGGCCTGATCCAAGGCTCACTGAAAGGAGATAGTAGGAGCAGTAGCTGAAAGGAGCGAGGGGTCAGTATAAAAGGGAGAAACCTCAGCTGGAAGTGAGCTGCCCTGATCTGGTGGCTGAGACTGTGTGGCCCCTGGCCTGAGACTGTACCAATAAATAGTTGTTGGTGGGAAGAAAAGCCTGTAAATAAAGAGCACTAATAGGAGCAGAAAGCTGCATCTGCATGTTGTTTGTGGGGCATAAGCCCAGAGCAGCAAGGGGGCGAGTACGCACCCTTTACAAGCCCCAAAGGGGGAAATATACAGAGGCCCCTGAAGAACCCACAATTCACCTTAACTCTACAATGTTCACAGTTGCCCTCTAGTACAACTGATCAGGACAGATTTGAGATGGTTTCAGATGTTCCTATTTATACTGATAGCTGTACTGGATGGTATTATCTCATTACATTACAGTTTATAACCCCTTATTTTGTGGATCAATCTAGCCAACTGTAAGCCAAGTTATTTTCTCTCTGATGTGCAATCGGCACTCCATGTTATCACAGGTATCTGAAGCGAGGTTTGGCTATCAGGATGTTGCAGAGGAGATTCACAAAATTAGAAGCAATCACTTGATCTTTGAGAACTGAGAATAAACCTGGTTTTCAATAATAAGTGGTACAAATAGGATGGGAAAAGCCACTGAAGGCCATTGAACAGTATAAATATCATTTGTACACAATGATTCATTCTCTCCAAAGCACTAGACTGAACTACTCAGCAGCTTTTAAATCCCATTCACACCCTACAATGAATCACAAAATAAAACAACAAAAACATATTATAAAGGCAGGTATTATTGTAGCTCTAATAATAAACTGTCACCTCCTCTCATTGGAATCAGCATGAAACTGGCTCAAAGACTGGTCAAGTAACTGATTACAGTAGCATTACTTAAAAAAAAAATCCTAAAAATGTTCTGATTATCTCAAGGCCAGGGGAGTAAAGGAGACAAATCCTGAGGAGTTTACTCTGTATATACTCCCACTGTTCGCTTGATAGAGAACTGCAATACTTTGGTCAAAAGTGCCTTAATGTGTTCTATTTTTTGTTAATCCTGCCAACCTGGCGCCAAAGGTGACTGTTGTCAGTTTGGCCAGTTTCACTGTGCAGTTCACATGCGTTACACAAGTAATCAGTAACCAGTTATTTCTCTATGAGAAAGGAATTCATTGTTCTTAAATGTAAACTTTCAAGACAACAATCAATAATTTGCAAGGTTACTCACTTTAGATGACTTATGTGGGCTCTGTTCACTTAATCCAGCTGTTTGTCAGTTTTATTGCTTACTTACAAACAGGAGCAGGAAGTGGACAATGCATTAGGCATTCATCATCCATCTCTGTCTCTGGAACATGCTTAGAATATACTGTACATGTCTTTGTGCTTGAGAAGTATTACATAATGTAGCACTGGCAGCACAGTTAGACACAATAGTTATTTTTGGCAGTGCCCAGAAGCAAGCAAAGCAGCTCAAACTACCCCAACATGTTTACAAATTAAGGGCCAGTTGCAGCAGGATCTGACCCAATTTCAAACATAACAAACTCAGTGGGAAACAAAACAGCAGATACCATGACAGAAGTGGGTCATAAGGAGGGATTTGAAAAAGGGGGCTTGTGGCCTTGTGTACCAGTTCAGGAAGGATGCTGTAAACACAGACATAGAAGAAAGGCTCAGGGGACTATTATGGGAGATGTATGCAGTGTAGTTATAGCTGTGTTGATCCCAAGATATTAGAGAGACAAGGTCAGTGAGGTAATATCTTTTTTGGGCCAACTGGTGAGAGAGACAAGCTTTTGAGCCATACAGAGCTCTTTGTCAGGTCTGGAAAAGAAGAGGTCTGTATGGCTCGAAAGCTTCTCTCTCTCACCAAAAGAAGTTGTCCCAATAAAAGATATTATCTCACCCACCTTGTCTCTATTATGGGAGAAGCTGACAAACTGAATATCAAGGCTACCATCATTGGGTGGAAAGGAACACAATAAGGTAGGTGTCTTTTGATACTTAACACACTTTTGCCTTAAGAAAAATGTAAAGACCAGGCATGTTTGAGATGAGGTAGAAAGAGGCTATTAGCCAGGATGGCCAGGATGCAACACCGTACTATGAGTGTCCCTAACCTCCATTTGCCAGAAGCTTGGAGTGGATGACAGGGGATTGATTACTCAGTGACTGCCTGTTCTGTTCATTCCCCATGAAGCACATTGGCCACTGTCAGAAGACAGGATACTGGGCTAGGTGGACCATTGATCTGACCCAGCATGGCCGTTCTCATGTTCCAGAGGATGGAGAATGCTGCAGAGAAGAAAGCCAGGAAGTGATGATGTAGGAAAGGTGCTTCATTTGTGTTTGCCAGAGCTGTGATTGTTGAATATGAACTAGGAATAATTTGTGATCACTGTGGTATGACATTGCTGCCATTATGCCTCAGGACGGCAGCATAACAGTGAGTAAAGTTTGTGTCCCCACTCCAATTAATAAAAAACTGGGGTTATATTCAGCCCAGAGGTCTTGGTGGTAGAAAGTCCATCCAAAGAAAGGTATAAAGATGGTGGTAGAAAGCAGCCATAATCTCACTTCTGCCAGGCAGGCCATACAGCCCAAGAAGTGGGGAGAAAAGACAGGAAAGCAGTACCCCGAAAACCAATTCAACCATTGGTTAGACACTGCTAGCCAGGCCTTTTCTGTCCACAGCTTTGCTGCACTTTCTCAAGTGTTGTGCTGCGAAAGGGCAACTTTAGTTTTTGCCACTCCTGGAGAGTCCTGGGGAGCCAATGCAGAAACTAAAGCTGTTCTCCCCCAGCAGCACCTGTGAGAAAGGAGAGCACAGGAGACACAGTCTCCTCCTCCTCCGGGATGATTTCCTGGAGTGCGGTGGGCCTTGCTATTGCAGAAAGGTACAATTTACATGTTCTTGTGTCACGGGGCATAATTTTAGCCCATGTATGTTTTGAATCTGGTTTGCAAGGAAACTGATAGCTCATTAGATGTAAATATGATCTGTAATATTGTTTGCCACACAATTAGTAAACTACCCCATGCCTACAGTACATAAGAGTTTACCACCAATACACTTTACTCCTAGTCTATCATAAAGAAAAACTATTCTTGAGGTCACTCCCCAGTAGTTACTTCAAAGGCACTACCACAATAAATATTCACCATGCCCTTACCTCCCTGATGCTGTATCTGCTTTACCTACCATCCTTCGGCTGACCTCACAAACCATAAGCCTGATAAAAACATTTGACTGGAACATTGGATCCCCCCGAAACCATGATGGGTTCAATTACTAATGTCTCCTGAAAAAAAACCTATCCAGGTGGTTTATCACTCATTTGCAAATTGGGACGATGCCATGTGCACTGCCCCATAACTTATCCCTTCCCTACAACACTGAGACAGTCCTCCTAAGACTATTTCTCTGGGTCGGCCCGCCCTTCAAGCCCTGGGGCCTTACCTTTTCTTTCTTCTTGGGAAGGGTTTGCCCTGACTCCTTCTTCATCTGCTCCCTTCTGGAGCTGGTTGCCTGTTACCCACCAATTATTTGTGTCACCACCACAGGTTATAGTCTGATTACAGGTAGTCTCTCTACCTCTAATATGGAATGAGGAGCCTTTTGATATTATACTGTTGCCCAAGGTACCTAGCAGGGGACTTCAAGTAAAACAGTGCATGTAGAGTTGCAGTTTGAAGTTAATAAGGGTGCTGGCATGAAGGTACACGCAGTGCTAACCAGCTCCAATTAAAAGCCTGGCAGTCAGAGAAGCTCCCAAGGGCAGCTGCAAAGGAAGGTTCCAGAAGTTTCCATGGCAGCTGAGGTAAAAGGCAGTGAGAGTAAGAAACTGTCAGTTCATGGAGATCCCAGAAAGCAGTTACGATGTTAAAACGTTGGGAAATCGGAATATTTTGGAGTAGATGTTTCTGGCCTTATCATGAATGTGCAGGGGCTGAGGGGAGGCTTCTCCCACACTACTCCCCACCCCACTTTTCTTTCCCTAAATCACTTCAAATATTACCTTTCCCTTTGCTTTTCCCTTGATTTTTCAGTTTGCTTTGTGACTGTTTCCTTCCTTCCTTCCTGATTTTTCCTAGCCCCCCCTTTTCTTTCCTCCTGTAGTCTCTCCATTTTCCTGTTTCCTCCTATCCTTCCCCAGTCACACCTAGCCTTATATATTCTCTATTTTTCCTCTCAGATTTATCCCTTAAGTTCCCCTCCCATGAAATAATAGGAGGGCAGGAGGAGCTGGCAGGGCCAGTTTGTAGCCTCAGCATTGTCTCTCCCCTGAGAGGAAGGGGACTTTGAGGGGGAGCAGAGTTGTTTCCTATTCTCTTCTTCCCTTAAAATGAAAGTGAGAGGTTCTCCTTCATTCCCTCTCCCCTACAGGAAAAAAGGAAATGATGAGGGAATAGATATAAATGTAGAGGAGACAAATAATGACACCTCTCCTCCACAACCAGAAACTCCATGGCCAAGCACCAGCACCATCTATTTCAGGTTTCTCTGAGAGGGAGGTCCTCATTTTGAGCACCCTCAAGCCAGGGAAATGAGAATAACCACTTCTAGCAACTGGTCAATTTGCTCCATAGCTTAGGAGTGCTCTTGGATTCCTCAGTGATTCTAAGTTCTCACATGGAAAAATTACTTGTGGATGCTGGTATCATCTCCAGTTGGCTACGAGACTCCATCCCATCATGACAGATGATGATCAGCCCACAGTTTTTTTCGCATTTGTTGCTTCTTGATTCGACTACAGCAATGCTATATATCTGGGCATAAATCCATCAGTGCTTAAGAAACTCCAACTAGATATGCTGCAGCATATCTCAGCAGCACAGCCTACCATAAGAACATCAAACCTTGGCTCTTTCCATTGGCGTCTCACAGAATACTGAAGCAAGTTCAAGGAATTGGTTCTTATCTTCAAGGCACTCCCTGATCTGGGCCCAGGAAATCTAACAGATAGATAAAAGCTCTGGGATGAAGACTGTGGTTGACAGCTTTTCTCCTTTGGCACAATGGAACTCTCTACAGTAAAGACGAACTCATCTGTGCATGAGAGAATTTTCTCAAGGACCAGTCCAAGGCTGTGGAATGAACTCTCCCAAGAACAAAGAATCATCATAAGCCTCCCCACCATCCACTCCAAGTGCAAGGTGCATTTTTTTGACTGTGCCCTCTATAAGAAATACAAAGCAAAATGAGCTGTTGTTTTTTTTTTTAAGACAAAACAAAACCCCTAAAATTCTAGCAAAAGAAGACACTGAACATGGTTCTCCACAGTGGAAGAATAAGAAAAACAAATGCCATATGACAGGTATGTAGCTACATTGCTTAATTCACTGCTGGAATTCACTCAGACATTAGGGTGATGAGCACTGTATAAGAACCCATATAGAATCAAATAGCAAAGAGGAAGGAAAAGACAGTTACTTACCTTGTAACTGTTGTTCTTCAAGATGTGCTGCTCATGTCCATTCCATTGTAGGTGAGTGCATGCCTCCGTGCACAGTTACTGGAATTTTCTTCCACATAGCAGTTCCGTAGGGCCAGCTTCAGTGCCCTCTGGAGTTCCGCGTGCATAGTGTGGTATATTAGGCGCTGCCGGCTCTATGCCCCAGCAGTTCCTTCTTGCCATCAACTCTGTCAGCGTGGATGGGGTGCGGGCCATGGAATGGACATGAGCAAAACATCTCGAAGAACAACAGTTACAAGGTGAGTAACTGTCTTTTCTTCTTCAAGTGTTTGCTTATGTCAATTCCATTGTAAGTGACTCGCAAAGCAATACCTTGAAGCAGGGTTCGGAATTTATAAGTTGGTTGACAGCAGCAATGCCCTCCCAAAGCTGGCGTCATCCCTTGCCTGCTGAACAATGGCATACTGGGTCGTAAAGGTGTACACTGACAACCATGTAGCGGCTTTGCAAATGTCCTGAATAGGCATTCGCACTAAGAACGCTGCAGAATAAGCCTGCGCTCTAGTCGAGTGAGGTGTATCGTTGCCTGGGAGGGGAACCTTTGCCTGCTCGTACCAGAAGCGCATTTAGGAGGTTAACCAGGAAGAGATCTGCTGCAACGAGACAGGTAAGCATTTCATCCTATCGGCCACCACAACGAACAGCTACATAAACTTACAAAATGGTTTTGTCCTTTTTGTGTAAAAGGCCAGGGCTCTGCGTACATCCAATGTGTGTCACCTCCATTCATCTTCTGAAGCAAGTGGCTTCAGGAAGAATACTGGCAGGAAGGTTTCCTGGCTGGTATAGAATTGCGACACCACTTTAGACAGGAAGACCGGGAGAGGCCTCAGCTGGACCTTGTCCTTATAAAAAATCTTATAAGGTGGCTTCGAGGTAAGTTCCCTGATCTCAGACACCCTCCTAGCTAAGCTGATGGCCACTAGGAAGACTACCTTCCATGATAATATCAGAAAGGAGCAGGTAGCCAAAGGTTCAAGCGGTGCCCTCATGAGCCTAGAGAGGACTCAATTTAGGTCCCGGGGGATAACGGATCTCTGACCTGTGTAGAGTCTTCCTATACCCTTCAGGAACCTACCCGCCATGGTGTGAGAAAAAACTGATCTCCCGTGAATCGGAGGGTGGAAGGCTGAGATGGCAGCCAGATGCACCTTCAATGATGCATTAGCTAGGCCCTGAAGCTTAAGATATAGCAGGTAATTGAAAACCAACTGCATTGGCATCTGGTGGGGCATGATCACCTGTGCTGCAGCCCAGCAAGTGAATCTCTTCCACTTGGCTAAATACGATGACCTTGTGGAAGGTTTCCTGCTACCCATTGGTATAGCCTGCACCTGTGACGAGCAAGCTAGTTCCTCCAAGCTCAGCCATTCACCTCCATGCCGTCAGGTGTAGGGACTCCAGACCCAGGTGCAGGAGGTGCCCCTGATCCTGAGAAAGTAGGTTGTGGGGTGGGTGACTGACAGCTCCAGGAATGTTGTGAACCAGTGTTTTCTGGGCTGTGCAGACACTATAAGAATGACCCTCGCCTTGTCTCTCTTGATTTTTACAGGATCCTGTGACTCAGTGGAATGGGAGGGAAGGCAAAACTGGCTTCACTTCTTGCTGACCTTGTAGGTGAAGAGTTCCATTTGGGGAAACCAAGATCATGACAGCTACCGACGGGTGGAGAGACCACTCATGGGAAGGTAAGACAGTCCTGCTGAGATGGTCCACTGTGGTGTTCTTGATACCAGGAAGGGTGAAAGTACCAGGTGAATACCCTGGCCTACCACCAGGTTCCACAGACTCACCGCCTTCTGACAGAGGGTTGGGGAGTGGGCCCCACCTTGCCTGTCGATACAGTACATAGCAGTGGTGGTGTCCATCAGGACATGAACTACCTTGCCTTTCAGGACGGGAAGAAACACTCCACATGCTAAATGGATCGCCCTGAGCTCTCTGATGTTTATGTGCAGTTCCTGGTTCTTCTTTGACCAGGTCCCTTGGGTGCTGAGGCCGGAGCTGATATTTGCCCCCCACCTCAAGTCCAAAGTGTCCAAAACCAAAGGCATTGAGGGACCCAGGTCAGCGAAAGGTACCCCTCCATCACTGCCCAGGGGTCCAACCACCAATCCAGGGAGGCTAAGACCTGTGGGGGCACCATAACCACCCAGTCCATGCGGTGTCTTCTCGGGGCATACTCAGAGGCTAACCGTAGCTGGAGTGGCCTGAGTTTCAGATGTGTGTGACGAAGCACGTAGCTGCATGCTGCCATACAGTCCAGCAACTGTAGGCAAGTTCACACCATTGTAAGGGGAGAGGCCCATAGGTTCCTGATCAGGTTGGTCATGGCCTTGAACTGAGCCTGTGGCAGAAATGCTCTGGCCTGTGTTGAGTCGAGAACGGCCCTGAAAAATTCTGTTCTCTGTACTGGCACCAGTGTGGATTTTTGTTCATTCGCCAACAGGCCCAGACGGTGACATGTGGCCTGCATAAGTCTAGAATGGTTTGAACTTGGCCCTGCAACCTGCCTCTGATTAACCAGTCATCTAGATACGGGTAAACCTGCACCCCTCGGCGCCTGCATTTGTAAATACCCTTGGGGCAGATGACAGGCCAAAGGGGAGGGCCGTAAAGTGGTAGTGGGAGTCCCCAACCACAAACAGAGGAAACGCCTTTGTCCTGGAAATATTGGTATACAGAAATATGTGTCCTTCAGCTCAAGGGCAGCATACCAGTCTCCTGGATCCAATGAGGGGATGATGGAGACGAGGGAGACCACACGGAACTTCAGTCTTCTGATGTATCTGTTTAGGCCCCACAGGTTCAGAATGAGTCTGAGGCCCCCTTTCACCTTGGGAAATAGCAGGAATAAAAGCCTTTTCCTCTCATGTCTGGTGGAACCTCCTCCACAGCCCCCAGAGTAAGAAGTTTCTCCACTTCCTGTACAAGGAGTTGCTTGTGAGGGGTCCCTGAAGAGGGATGGGGATGGGAAAGTGTGTGGAGAGGGGGAAGAAAATTGCAGGGTATAACCAGCTGCAATGGTGCCTGGGACCCAGCGGTCTAATGGTATATGGGCCCATGCCGGGAGTACGGGGGCAAGTTGGTTCTGGAAAAGTGAGTACATTGGATCCTTTCTCAAGACTAGAATGCTGTCCTCAGGCACACCATCAAAATGACTGGTGCTGTCTGCCCAAGCACCAGGAGGGAGTTGGCTGGTTAACCAAGGAAGAAGGTGTGGCTAGCCAGCACCACCTAAAATTCATCTCTATCTCTCCTTTTGTAGGTCCTAAAGCACTGTGCTTGGAGCCTAGGTTGCTGCTGCGGGCAGAACTGCCTCCTCACAGCCTGGGGCGTGTAAAGGCCTAACAAGTGCAATGTAGCCCTTGAGCTCTTCAACCCGTGGAGCTTGGTATCTGTCTGCTCTGGGAAGAATGCACTTCCATCGAACGGCAGGTCCTATATGGACTGTTGCACCTCCTGGAACAGATGACTGCAGCCACGAACACCGGCACATGAGATTGCAGAGGCCATGGATCTTGCAGCTGAATCAGCTGCAAGATCTAAGGCTGCCTGTAAGACTGCTCTGGCCACTGTCTTGCCTTCCTCCAAGAAGGTGGAGAAGTCCAGTGCTTGCTCTGGGGGCAGGGCCTCCCCAAAGTGCTTGGGTTATAGTTACACCTCCCTAATAGTGCCTGCTGGTTGGCCACATGTTATTGCAGGCTGGCAGTGGAATAAATTTTTCTCCCAAAGAAGTCCAACTTTTTGTTATCTTTGTTTTTGGGGGTCGAGCCAGGTTGTCCCTGTCTATCCTGCTTGTTGGCAGCTGCCACTACCAGGAAGCTCGGTGCGTAAATAAGTATTCAAACCCCTTTGGAGGGACGTATTACTTCTTCTCTGCTCTTTTTGAGGTTGGAGGCAGAGAGGATGGGGTTTGCCACAGACCAGCTCTGCACTGGCAGGGCTGCGATGACGTTGAAGAGGTTATCGGATTTAACACTTAACACTAAACACTTAACACTGAATTGCAAAGAGGCACTTGCGGAAGCAGCAAGCAAAGCACCATTCCAGTAACCGTCAGTGGTGGAAAGAAGGAACTGAAGGGGCGTAGGGCTGGTAGCACCTAATATACCGTGCAATGTGTGCGGGACTCCAGGGAAGCCGGCCCTACGGGAACTGCTAAAGGGAAAAAACTTCCAGTAACTGTGCACAGAGGTGCACACGCATCTACAATGGAATCGACATGAGCAAGCACTTGAAAAACCACATTTCCCCACTCCCGATTCTAAACTTTTACTTGGGATAATGGAGTTCTTTTCACCTGTGGTCAGCTAGCAGTACTGGTAGCAGGAATAGGAGAGTTTCCTACCTCTTGACATACCATACAGAATAAGAACAAGCTGATTACTACTATTCCCCCCTCAACTTTTCACTCCCCCACTCCCACTATGGTGGTGGCAATTTTCAGCAAAACAAAGGAAGAATTCATTTCATTCTCCATTTTTGTGGATACTAGATGCTTTAATTGTTACCATGTTCAGAAGATTAAAAGCTACAGGTGACTAAATGTAGATGTTTTTCATACTTGCACATAAAGATTTTACATAATGTAATGGGTCACCTATAATTCAAAGTGAAGAAAAAAATGCTGGATGCTGAATTGTTGTCATTTTAATAATACAAAGTTTCCCCTGAATGAGCTCTTGCATTTTCTCAATGCGCAGTTTCCACTGATCAAACTGTCTTCAGCAGAGTCCCATATCTCCACTAGAGTCCCCTTCCTATCATGGTGGGACCATAGCCCTCCCTAACCATATCCCTCAAAGGAACAACAGACATCTTTCTTATAACTAGGGAACCAGGCCCAGCAATGCAAAACAGAAACTCTCCATGACAGAGCAAGCCATTTCTGGAAGAACCTCAAAAGAAAATCATACCTTTTAATAAACTGGACTTACTCCTTCTGGTTTGCTTGTTAAAAAAACTGAGAAGGGAGGGTGGAAGAGACCATTTTGTAACTCATAATTACTGAATAAATACTTTAGTTCTAAGAATGATGAAGAGGGGAAGAAAACAGCCATAAAAATTTGTCTTTAACTGGATGGAGAACAATTTCAAGACATAATACACAAAACATTCACTTGTATGACAATGTTGGAAAAGAAGGGTCAGCCATCTCCTTTTAAACAAAGCATGTTGAATAGGGGTGTGTGCCTGAAGGCTTTTAAAACACAGGCTCTTCTATCTCTTGTTTTAGTATGGAAGTGGAGATGCTGTTGGAAGGTGCAGTGGGAGCGGGCTTATCTACTTGCAAAGAATTTTGAATGTGTTTTAAAGACGTTAACAGTTAATATAACTAAGCACTTTAAGTACCATGACTACATGTAGATTACATATTTGCTGATATAATAAACAGCTGAAGTATTTTGAGGTTTTTTTAAGTTTCTTTTCTGTTTTGTTTTGTTTTTTTCTTCTGTAGGGAATTAGTTTTTTGATTTGGTGCTGTAGCTGGTAGTCCCCCTTTCAGGGGGCACAGAGTTTACAATAATTTCTCATCTAAAAAACCCTACAACCATCTTAATAAATTGCTTAAGCTGCATTGCCTTCATGTCCTGACCACGACCATGGGATGTTTGGTGTCAAAATTCTTATTTGCTTTATTCCCTGAAACGTCAAGATTCTTAAAGTTACTGCCATAGACTGTGAAGAGGACACCACAGGACCAGACAGAAAAATGTGACTTTTTTTTCCCTCCTGGAAACAGGAAACGTAAGACTGTAGTTCACAATCTTCCAAATGAACCTGTTGGGCCTGCTTTGTTGCTGGGCTTTGGAAAGGGATGGGATTCCAAAAATCAACCCCTAATCACAACTTGTGAGAACTACTCTAAAAAAGTGTAAGACTTGGCATGAACAAAGGTATGTGGCATATCTGTTTTTAAACTACCTTTTACCTTCCTCTACAGTGAACATCCTAAAAATCCTGCTTCTAGAACCACAGCAATTTCCTTACTCTTACATAAGATCTTTGTGGTCATGGGGAAGGAGGAAGAGGGGTGAAAAGGTCCTTCAGGGTGTCCAAATATTTGGCCTACTGCAAGTTTAGGAGGCCAAATCTCCTGGTCTTTGGAGATGGGGAAGGAGGAACCAACTCCTCTTTGTAGACACTCAAAGTTTCTAAGCTTCTACCTTGAAAAACCCATGTAGGAAAGAACATAGTCACGACATCCCAGCACATTAACCCTGGAATGACCTGTGTCAAAGGACTTCAGTGTTTTAAAGTGATTCTGATTATGCTGCTGGATCCTGTGCACCAAAGGAAATCATTAAGTTACACAGTGCTGTATTTTGGTTGCTTATTAGCTGATTACCTCATTTATGTAGCTGGGTTTTTTAGCTGACATTTTAATCCTTGGTAATATTCGTGTGCAGGGAAGTTTTAATTAAAAGGGAAAATGAAGCCATTCTTCATGCCATTTAAAAAGGATTTTTAAAAACTGACTGTACAAAGTAAAAAGCAGGGGAGAATCAGATCTTTAGTATTTAAAACAAGCTTCCTCCATACTACATATGAAGAAATTCTTGCTTAATCTTTCATTTCTGATCTGATGTGATAGGGTCCCAAACCCTTCCATATTTCCTAGTTCTACCCCCTTTAAATACACAGGAGCTTGTCTTCTGGCCACATTACTTTAGGATGACTGAATTGACAGTTTTCATTGGAGTCCACCTCTCAATGTTGCTCCAAAAAGACCTGAACCCACTTAAAACCAAATTCATGGAAGTGTTTTGCCATTCTCCAATGAAAGCAGTATTTGGATCTGACTGGCACAAGAGTTCTGAGGCAGCTGAGCAGCATTGCCATGTGTATACTAAAAAATTATAGGAAAAATATTCCTAAGGGTGCTAGCCTGGGCTCAGCTGCATCATTGCTAGCATCCCTGAGAACTCTGGCTCTGCCGATTGCTCGTGTTCCCCCTGCGTCAAGTAACCTTAATGAGCATATTGATAAGGGATTTTTGTGAAGAAACCTTAACAACAGAACTCAGTTCCCTTCCTAGTCTGTCCTAACAGACTTAGTATGACTTGGAACATGCTGCTAACACTACTTCTTACCCCAAGGCTTTCAGAAGGGTGTTGTATTTGGATATATATATGGTTGAAGAGGGCAGTATTTATTAATTTAAGCCTAGTCCACATTAGAGAGATGAAAGGCCCTTGAATGTTTGTAGAACATTTTTCATTCATGCAAACAGGTCACCAGGTTTATAAATAATATAATAATTGTTTCAAAGTTAACCGGTTCAGTCTGAACTAGATTAGTGACACTGCAGATGCAGACAAGCTGAATTAGTTCAGCCAGGCCTCTGCTACTGTCCCATAGTGCATTTGGAGGAGACAGGAATTGCAAAATCCCCCAAAATTTACTGCTGCTGGGAACTGAGCTGGGAACTGCAGTATAGATACCCAGAGGCCTCTGTCACTAAGCTATATAGGACATTGCTAGTGGGGATGTGGAAAAGTTTAAAGTCATCCAGAATGGTTTTGTAGACATAAAATCATTAGTACTTAAATCAGTTAATTTGCTGGTTCAATACTCTAGTCCAGAGAAGACCACTGTTTAGTTGATAGGTGAAGAGAATCCATAATATTTTACTTATGTATTGTGTAATGTTTCATATACACATGTGCTGAGGAATGGGTTATGGTATTAGAAAACCAAGAATTGCCATTTGCATTCATATTGGTTTTTGGGTTATAGATTTTAGACAAGACCTTTAAATTGTGACAGTAGTTATGAAGGTTGAGAAAGCTATTTCAAATCTCTTGTATAGATTTCTAAAATCTGTTAGCTTTGTTTTTTCCTCTCCTTCTAAAGCCTGTACAGTTGGACTCATACTACTAAGGTAACTTGCTTTACCTGTTGAGGGATATGAAAAGTATGACATGTTAAAGTCTCAGACATTTATCAAATGGAGTGCAAAATGTGGCATCTATACAATACACAATGGTTTGGTGGGATATACAAAGTTATCGATCCTCATTTGGATGTTTTGCATAACTTAGCCCAAAGTTCTGCTGCTGACACTCCACTTAAGCTACCTTGGCAACTGGAGTGCCGGGCAGCTTGGACGTGTATCATTGGGAAGTAGCCAGTGTACCACTGGGTGGCATGCATACCACAGTTTGAGATCCCCTAAAGCATATCTTTTAGAAAAACATCCAATCTTAATTTTAAAATTTTCACTGATGGAGAATCTTTAATTCCAATGGTTATTACCCTCCCTGTTAAAAATCTGCATCTTATTTATTTGTGCCAGAATTTGTCTAGCTTCACCTTCTGGCCCACTGGCTTTGTTATATCTTTGTCTTCTAGACTTGAGTCTTATCAGTAAATTTTTGTTCCCCATGTAGGTACTTATAGATTGTGATTAAGTCACCCCTTAAACTTCTCTTTGTTACGCTAAACAGATAATGCTGCTTAAGGTTTTCATTATAAGGCACGTTTTGCCAGTTTTTTAATCATTCTTGTGGCTCTTTTCTGAACCCTCTCCAATTTATCAATAGCCTTCTTGAATTATGGACACCAGAATCGGGCACAGCATTTCAGCAGCAGTTTCACAGTCCTAAATACGAGGCAATGTAACTGCCTTACTCCTGCTCAAGATTTACCTGTATTATAGCCATAAACCCATGTTACTTGGCATTTTAATTATATTGACCTTCTTTATTTCTTTATTAACTGAGTCCCATATCAGCCATTCGATGTTGTGCTGACAGGCCTATAATTACCTGGGCTGTCCTATTTACCCTTTTAAAATATTGGCACAAAATTTTTCTTGTTCCAGTCTTCTGGAACTTCTCCAGTGTTCCAAAACTTATTGAAAATCAGCATCCATACTAAGGACAGATCCCCAGCCAGGTCTTTTAAAACTCTCGCTTACAAGTTATCTGGAACTGGTTATCTAGCTTTAGTAGTTCCTGTTTTACATTGTGGATTACTGTTGGAAAGGGTTGGAAAGGGTTTCAGCAGCAGCCTATTATATGACTTCATCTGGCTTTTCCCCAAGTACGGAACAGAAATATTTATTGAACACTTCTTACTTTTCTGAATTATTATTGACAATTCCCCCATTTAAATCTAGGAATAGAATGATAGCCCAGTTGGGGTTCTTTTTATTTCCAATAATTTATATAATTATTGTCCTTAACTCTGCTTTTGCTTCCCTCATCAATCTTCTACAATTCCTAACTTCTGATTTATATTAATTTTTATCAACTTCCCCTTTTTTTCATTTGTTATAATTTTTTTTACTACTTTTTAGAGATGCTTTCATATCCCTTCTAAGCCAGGTTAGTTTTTAACCAGGTCGTTTTGACTGTGGGTTTGTGGCTTTTTGAGTATCTAGTAAAATGTTCTTAAATAGTTCCCACTTATCATTCACATTATTCTGTTCAAATTCTTTCCACCAACTGATCTGACTCCTAATTGGAAGTTTTGTGAAACTGGCTATTTTAAAGCATCAAGTATATATATTATTGATTTCAACTTTATTCTCTTTGCACATAATAAATGTGATCAAGTTATGATCATTTGTACCTAAGTTACCACTAAGTTTTGTTTCTGTCATCAATTCCTCTTAATCTGTCAAGATGAAGTCTAATGTAGAATTCCCCTTTGTTGGATACAACATTTCTCCAGTTAGAAAATTGTTATCTATAGTTTAGAAATTCCAAGGATGTTTTAGTACTGGCAGCATGAGACCTCCAGCACTCACAGTGCAGTCTCCATGATTACACAGATTTTTTCCCTACATGTTGTTGATTGGTGCTTATGGACGTGGTCATCCTGTTCTCTAGTGTAATTTGGTGGTCTTCTAGCAGACATCGATGAGAACTCCCATTTTGTGCTTTATCTGTTAGGACACTGATCCATAAGCATTCAAGATCACTTTCTTCCAAGTTGTCAGTGATTCAAACAGAAAATGCCATTTTTGACAGAGTACCACTTCCCCACTTTTGCCCCTTTGATCCTTCCTCAATAGATTATAATAATTTATTTTAACATACCAGTCATATGACTCTTCCACCAGGTTTTAATAACACCAGCTAAATCAAAGTTATGCTCATAAATAAGCAATTCCGATTCTGTTTGTTTATTACCCTGTCAAGGACCAGGATGTGATTGTATTACCCCATTGTATAGACAAGCCCAAAGTCCATATGGATGCACAGTTCACAGATACAGTAAAAAGGATATGAATTTATTCTGTTCCTCTTACAGACTTATGATGAAAAGGTGACAAGACAGAGCTATCAGAAATTATCAGATATATTGGGAATATAGGACCTATTTTCTGGAGATTTTACAAGTAATATAAGAAGTGATGGGGTTAATAGCCAAAAGAAGGTACAGAAGGAAAACAACATCAGAAAGTGGTGCACATAATAGTTATTAATTTGTACTGCAGTACCATCAAGGCCACAACTGTGGTTAGTACTCTAGTATGTACAGGTCCTGCCCCAAAGAGCTTGGTCTAAATAGGCAATATACAGGGATTATCATTCCCAATTAAGGCATGGAGAATTGAGGCATAGGTATGAGCGACTTGCCCAAGGCCACACAGGAAATCTGTGGGAGAGCTAGGAACTGAACCTGGGTGAGCCCAGTGCCTTAGCCACAATACCATTCTTCTTCTCCTACAAGCTTTATAAATTTTGATAACATGGGAAAGTCAGCAGAACTGGATAGAAGAAGGATAAGTTGATTGAGACTGAAAGCAGGAGGCATAATTTTGTTGCACTGAAGTGCCGTACATGTCTATACAAATCAATTGGTGATCTCAAAGCACAGACCTCATCATTTACGATAAAATGAATTAAATGTTTTCCTTCATCTTCAAAAAGATTTGTGCCTATGTCCTCTCGGTAGAATTCACTTAATTTCTTACTGTAGTGGCTTTTAGCATTTTTGTCCATACTTCTGTTAAAAACACACAAAATAAATAAACAGTTTTCTTTAGAGATTCACCTCTACTCTTCAATTGCACTGTTATTGTGTCACAAATAACACTGATGGTCTCAATGATGATCTTCTCTTTCCTTTTACATTTATTTCATTGTCTAGTTTCATTGAAAAATAACTTCCTGCTTTTTTTACGCTTCTCATCAGATATATCAGAGGAACCTATATTTTCTGTTAATGTTAGTGCCTCTATTTCCACTGAGCTATAGTCATTACGAACTTCCATGACAAAACTTTTAACTGAGGCTAACAACTGTGGAGCATTCAAGAAATTTGTATCAACCATTTGCAGCAATTTGCTGACAGCATTAATTCTTTGATGTAAACAGTTCCACAGAAGAGTAAAAACAGCAATAACATACTTCTCAAACTTTTCTGCTAAGGATTTTACTTCAGTTTTCACATGCATCAGAATTTGATGTGGCTATGTCTAATATGGTTTCTTTATATCATCATAGCTCATTTTCAAAACCAAAACAGCATCTGCACGAGCAGATCACCTGGTGTCGCAAGTTCTTTTGACTGTCAAATATTTTTCATTTGCCTGCTCCGAACGTGATTGTAGCATACTCCACTGATGTGTGGAAACCGAAAAAAGGCATACACGTTTTGAACAAAGTCAAAAAAATATGTAGCTCTCTCACAAGATTCGGCTGGAGTGCTGCAGATTAAATTTAAGGAATGGCTGGAACATGGTATAAATAAAGCAGAGGGACTTGCATTGTTCAGTGTTGCCTGTAGACCTGAATATTTTTCTGCCATATTTGCAGTGTTATCAAAGCTCTGCCCACGACAATTCTTGATGTCCAAATCGAAATTTGCAATGATTTCCAAAACAGTTGTATCTAGACATTCAGAAGTGTGGGAGTTTAGTGGGACAAAACAAAGAAATCACTCTACAACTTCACCATTGCCGGTTACATATCTGACAATTAATGTTAATTGGTCTACATGACTCACAACTGGTGTTGAATTGACTATTATGGAATAGCGCTTGGCATCCTTTACTTCAACAATGAATTGGTTTCTGAGCTGTTCTGCCACTATAGTGATGAATTCATTGTAGGTTTGGTGCGTTAAAAAGTTGGTTTTCCCTGAGCCACAATATTGATCATTTTTCAAATGTTCTTTGAGAAAATGATCAAATTCACGAAGATATTCACGGTAAGTTAAAAAATTACATTTTTTATTTGACAATGATGACTGATCATGTCCTCTTAGAGGTAGTCCCAAAAAAACTTTAAAATGATGAAAACGTCTTTTTTATTCTCAAAATAAGTCAAATAACAAAAAGAACTTTTTTAGCGTTAGAAAATCAAGAAACAAAACAGGAAACAATGAATATATGAAACAAGGCATTATGATGAAAGCCTGCATGTACCTAACTGCAGGGTTTGCTCTCATGACAGCTATCATACCACAGGTTGTATTTTATTCTATTAGATTTGTCTGTTTTCAGAGCTGTGACGAAAAAACAAAGCTTGATGTGGCTGAAGTAGACAGTACTAACAAAGCACCCCAAAGTGACTAGACTGTCATCTTCCATGTGAAAGGTGACTTGCTGGTAATTACCTCAGCTGTCATTTGAGGTTGTCTGATACATTTTTATCATCTTTCAGTGTATATTGCACACATACTCCAGAATTACCAGTTTGGTAAGTTACATGACATTTGAAGTGGATTTTCCTGTGGTGAAAGACTAATACCAATCTGACACTGCACAATTTTACAAGTGCTTCAGCCCGCTAGCTTTCAAATGGCTGACACACTGTAAAACTTGCCAGTGAATTTTTGATCTACAGAATGCTGTTGACTGACTTTTGTAGGCAATGCATCTGGTAAATTTGGAATGAAGGCTTTTTGAGGCAGGGACTCTCTTTCTGAAGTTCTTTGTTTGTAAAGTGCCATGCACACTTAGGGCAGTACTGAATTTATAAAAAGTAACACTATTCAGAGGAGAATACAACTGCACAGAGGTCTGGAGTGAAATTTGCGTGGCTAGCAGACTCTGGAGTTCTGTAGTAAAACAAGACTTTTTAAAATATAAGGATGAAGCTATGGCACAAAGTTGGTATATAGGGCTAAATATCCCTGAGGTTTAGTGTTAAGATCCAGGGACTGGTTGAACCCAGCATGAAGTGTGAGCCACATGCAAAGAGACCTAATCAGGATTCAGGCCTGGACAGCCCCAAAACTTCTCAAGTGTTTACGTGTGTCCCAGAATTAAATAATCAAGATGTCTTCCTTGTGATGATTGCAGAGGCCATTGCTCTGGAGGAAGCATCCACAGTGTTGAGAGCTGATTGCAGCAAGGTGTTCACCTTGGCTGTTGGGACTAGAGATGCTATTATGGTGTCAGGGGGCCACTGAAGCAGAGGATATGGTGTAGGGGGCCACTGAATCTGATAACTATGGAAACTCCAGCACTGTCATTTTTGGTGCCGTTGACCACACCAGCTTATATAGCGGTTTCAGGCTTGCTTTGTCTACCTACCTGCATCATTGGCTCTTTGTCCTCTTCAGCTTAGGGACAGAGATTGCCTTCAGCTCCAGTATCAAAGAAGAGAATGGTTCCGGAGTCAAGGGTATAGCGCTGTGATTCTCCCATCTTGGTACAAGGAAGACATGGGTTGGTGCCCTGGCTGCATACTGGATACCAGAGTCTTTCTGATGGTGAGGCCCTGCTCTCAGTGAAGAGCAAAACAGATCCCTCCTCAATTTCTGACATCCCTGATCTGTTTTAGGAGTCCTTGTATGAGGGCCATATGGGGATGAACAACCACCCCTTTCCTGCCTTGATGACTGAGCAGAACCCAGGGGTATATCCCCAACTCTTGCAAAGTGGAGGACATCAGGGAATGCTTAACTGAATGGTCGGAAGAGGGACCTGATCCTGAGGTCTCATAGACTACTCCAGCAGGTGTTGCTTTAGACCAGTGGTTCTCAAACTTATTTGATCATGCCCACCTTCCTTTGTGTCTATAGCAGTTTGTACCCCTGCCCCGCCGTCACACAAGTACATTTACCGTTATATGTGGTGGTGCTTCATTTGAATCAGTGGGATAGCAATGGGCACCTCCCTGACTCCAGGACCATCACTCCGCCAAAAGTACAGTTCCAGTTCCATAGCCAGGAAGTGCTAGTGTTCTTCAAAAATGGTTAAAAATAAGAATTATTTCTTTAACCTTATTCTTTGAAATCACTGATTAGCTATGATTAACATTCACAATGATGTGGACAAACTGGAGAAATGTTCTTAAGTAAATGCTCTGAAGTACTCCACTTGGGAAGGAACAATCAGTTGCACACATACAAAATGGGAAATGACAGCCTAGGAAAGGGTACTGCAGAAAGGGATCTGGGACTCATAAGATCACAAGCTAAATATGGGTCAACAGTGTAACACTGTTTCAAAAAAAAAAAGCAAACATAATTCTGGGATATACTAACAGGAGTGTTGTAAGCAAGACACAAGAAGTAATTCTTCAGTGCATATGAGACCTCAACTGCAGTATTATGTTCAGTCCTGGGCACCACATTTCAAGAAAGATGTGGACAAATTGGATAAAGTCCAGAGAAGTGCAATAAAAATGATTAAAGGTCTAGAAAACAAGACCTAAGAAGGAAGATTGAAAAAACTGGGTTTGTTTAGTCTGGAGAAGAGAAGACTGAGGGGGGAACATGGAAAGAATTTAAAGTACAGAAAAGGTTGTTACAAGAAGGAGGAAGAAAAATTGTTCTCCTTATCCTCTGGGGATAGGACAAGAAGCAATAGGTTTAAAGTGCAGCAAGGTCAGTTTGGGTTGGACATTAGGAAAACCTTCCTAATGCAGAATACAGTTCTTGTCGGTTTTTCAGGGCCTCTTCATTTACCATGGATGACGTAAGACATATTAAACATTAACATTTATTAGGACAAGTATGAATGCATTTCTGAATGCCCTACTTATGCAAAGAGTGAAAATGCACCATTTGGGGCAGTTCAAGCTAAGCTATCTGTAAGTACTTTTATAGGGAAAGATCACAGGTGAACAAAGCATAGAATCCATGCATTAGCCCCCGAACCCTGGCAGACTGCTGTAAGAATATGAGAAGGAGGGTAATGTAAGTAACCTGGAAGACTGGACATAGCAAATAGATTTTTGTTTGTTTGCTTCTTTTAAAGCCATTTAGGAAGAAATGAATGAACTGACAGAGGTTGTAACTCATGATTCATTTTAGCACATCCATATGGACTGGATCCTGTTAACTTCAGTGCTCAAATATCTACATTGTTCTTTCAGTTAATTAGTATTCAAGAGAATCTGGAAAAAAAGTCCAGTTAGAGAATAATTTTTTTTGTTTTTAAATCCTTAGTTTGTGGCCTGGGGTCCCTATGCATTGGACCACAGGCTTTTGCTTACTCTTCTGACCGTAACCAAAAGGGCACTCATTTCCATCCTAAAACCTAAGCCAGGATAATAAATAGCATTGAGTCCAAGTCTGAACAGGAATAATCAACAGCTACAAATCTAGGATTACTTCACATGGGGGAGACAATGAGAGGCACCCAAGAACTCTATACAGGGCTCTCGCTTCACATGAAAATAGACTTTGATTTTTGCCTTTATGCACAGACCAAGCATATATTTTGAATCTGAATACCATAATTTAATTTCTTGTAAAGTTTCGGAGCACAGCTCACGTCCTCCCTGTAGACTTTGTGAGGAGGGAGGCCTATTTGGCCCCGCGGGTCCTGTACTCTCTTCGGCTACACCAGTAGTGTGGCTGGGTGGGAGCGGGGGGGCCCAGTCCTGCCCTCTATCCCGAGCCCTGACCCAGGGACCCTGCGAGGAGTAGCCTCAAACTACTTAGTCCATGAGGGCTACTACCTTCCCTGGGTCACTTGTCCGTGGCCCACCTGCTTGCAGTCCACTTTCTGGAATCACGGAAGAGGGTTTTTCTGCCTTCCTCGCCTTGAGTCTCTGTCTCTGTGATCCTCCAGTATGGGTGAGTTCCCCATACCTCAAGTCCTCCATTCAGTGTCTAAGCGGCTGGGTCCTCCTTCAGGCCTTTGGGCCTACGTCCCTCGGCCCTGCCCAAATGAGATTCTCCCTAACTCCCATACCTCAGTGTTGTGGCAGCAACTAGCTCCCAGTACAGCGCAGGTCCTTCACCCAACTCTCTTTCAGCTGCTCCTGTCTGCCTGAAACAGAGACTTTTAACTGATGTGGCAAGCTCCTTAATTGGCTTCAGGTGACCTATGTGACCCAGAGTAACCTTGGCTCAATTACCCAGGGAACAAGGATTTGTTAAGCCTGGGGCTGATATGTATCCCTTTTACTGGTACCTGACTAATGAGAGTATCCAGTATTTGCGTGATTATCTTCATCTGTCCCTGAGATTGTGCCTGCCACCCTGCGCAGTAGCCATCCTGAGACTGGCAGACCACGGCCCAAAGGTCTGGAAGGTGAACGCTCTGCTCGTCTTGCTCGGGGAGAGGCTGACAGAGATACCTACAGATGCAATACCGCTCCACCTGGTGCTGACAAAAAGGCTGAGGCTGGTGCTGGAGCACCTACTGAATTCCAGTTTAGAGGTGGATTCAATCGTGGATGTGGTCAGCCTCCTCAGTAGAACTCTGATCATGTTTTTGTGTAATAAAACAGGTGAAAATCTCAACAACAACAAAAAGGACCCTCATATAGCTGTCAGCTCCAGCCCTGTCACAACCTCCAGAAATGTAAAGTTGCAGCATGCAATCCTAGCCACTTGACTATATGATACAGATTTGTGTTATCCTTGACAAACTAAACCTGATGATGGATAGGGATAAATTTCTGGACTGGACTGTGGACTGAGGGTGAAAGTTAAAACTAGTTCTTTGGTATTTACCTTCCTCATGCCAAGGAAACATGGCACACACTTTCCATATCAGTCAATGATTTTTCCCCCGTTGAACTTTATGGGGCAAACTGACCCAAGTATGGTGAAAGGTGCTAATGTTAATGACCTAAGACTTAGGTCAACCTAGCTGCGTTGCTCAGGACTGTGAAAAATTCACACACCTGAGAGATTCAGTTAAGCTGACCTAAGCCTCAGTAGAGATGCTGCTAGGTGGATAGAAGAATTCTTCCATTGACCTAGCTACTGCCTCTCAAGGGAGTGGATCTACTACAGCAATGGAAAACCCCTTCCACTGGTGTAGCAAGTGTCTAAGCTACAGCGGCATAGCTGCAGCTGTGCCTCTATAGTACCTATAGTGCAGACATACCCTCAGATCCAGTATAAATTCACTAAATTGAAAATCAAGCCAACACATTTTGATTGACTGAATCCAAAACCTTTTTTTAATTATTTGTTTATGAAAATTTCAGACTGACTTTTTGTCCCACTTTGGGATAGGAAAACACTCCAAATCTCACACTTTTGTGGAACGGGGAAAACAGTTTCCCATTAGTTACAGTTGGTACTGAAGGAAAAGCAAGCCAGAAGCAAGCAAGGAGCAAAGCAAAGAGCTTTATACACAGAACTTATTGGAGTGGCAGACATGGTTTTTTGAGCCTGTTTGTTTCTACCATGTACTCTTGTTTATTTACAATCTGTTTTCCCGCCTTCCCCTCCCCAACAAAATATACCTGATCATAGCACAGATTTCTCATCCTAATGGAAACAATCCTGCAGGACCCCAACCAATGGCTAACCACTCAGGCCAAAGATACAAAAGAAGTACTTCCACTAGTCTCTGTTGAGCTATAGAGATTAACCTGGCACAAGAATATTAATATTTTTTCAAAATGTTTACTGCAATGACGACTAATATATTGAGCTATCGCTCAATGCAGCAGCTATTCTTCTCCTTCCCCCACTGCCCAAGTATAAATCATTAATCTGAAGTGATGCTAAATAAGGAAAGATCTT
The DNA here is from genome assembly GCA_007922155.1 of Mesoclemmys tuberculata. Classification (NCBI taxonomy): domain Eukaryota; kingdom Metazoa; phylum Chordata; order Testudines; family Chelidae; genus Mesoclemmys; species Mesoclemmys tuberculata. The sequence goes on from ML677084.1 coordinate 6,798,652, forward strand.
GAATAAAATAAATGTCATAATTTGGAGTAAAAGGCCGCATCTCCCAAGCTCTGATGTTATAACATCATCCTCTGCTGGCGCTTTTTGGAAAAAAGTGTATGCTATTTAAAAGTAGAGTAGTGCCTCATGATGATAAAGAAAAAGTGTATGGGAAATATCTGTCAGATCAAATGGTCATTTTAAAAATAAGTCATTTTTCCAAAGGAGAAAGGGATATAGACATGGTTGTTAAAATGCCACCAATGTAGCTGGGTGATGGACAATTTTAAATCTTCCACTATTTTGTGTAATTTCATCCTTTAATTTTCAGAGTGCAGATTTATGTTTTAGTGCATTGGACTTAATCATAAATATCCATCTATTCTTTGCTGCTCTAGAGATATAATCAATACACAGTAGTTACAAGAAAAATTCAAATCACAATGAAAACAAAATGTCCTGTCTGTTAATAGATACAATGAAGCTAGTAGGACATTAGAAATAGAGAACTAACTCTAGTATAAGAAATGCAAAAAATGGGGGGGGGGGGTGAGGGAGTGGAGGGAGTTGTGAACTCCTTCTTCCCTTCTGGCCTGCTGGACATCTAATAAATACACTAAAATGTAATCAACTGAAACTGGACATAATTGACTAGCAGCAGTAATCTGTCATTTCACTGTAGATTAAGTTCATGAGTCTGCAGTTCTCAGTGGAAAAAATCAGCCATGTGCAGAAGTAAACTGCAGAATCGGGTGCAAAATGCAAGGTAAGACCTATAGTATTTGTCCTTACACATAAAGCACTGAAATAATAAGATTGGGTATGTAAAAATTAAATTGCCTCCCTTGGCATGGGGTGAGAGAATATGTTGCCTTTCCAAATCCACTCTGTACTGGGGATCAGGAGAACATTTTTGTTAAAGGGAAAAGAATTTTAATAACATCTCTTTACTGGACCTAGAGCTAGTTGGGGGCCAGAGACTAAAATGCAATAAAAGAAGCTGTGTAAATTCTTGTTTTAGCTTCTTGATAACCAGCGTGGGGAATCAGAGGCATTGTTTGTAACTGGTTGGTGAAATCAAACTGCAGTGTTAGCCACTAGTTTGGGGAGAATCTGCTCTCCTTTTGCAGCCTGCCCTGACCTTGGCATTTTCAGGTGATTTACCCTAGGCACAGATGGGTCACATCATAAACATCCACAAGGGCACCTCATCATCTTCCTTTAAATCTTCCTTAAAACTCTCCTCTGCGATGATGCCTACAAAAAGCTTGATAAAGGGTAAGCAGCTGATGGGCCATAACTTCTGCTTTTCAAGTTGGCCAGTATTCTCTCAGTATGTTCCCAACTTAGCTGTATCCACTTTTCTCTTGTCTTGCACTTGAATTGTAATCTCTTTGGGGCATGGGCCATTTTTTTGTTCTTTTTGCACGTTGTTTACCTTTGCTAGCCCAAAGGTATCCTGAACCATGACTGTGGCTCCTAAGCACTACAGCAATACAAATAGTTACGGGTGGACTAATTGCGACTCCATAGAGATTTGTTTACTTAAAGCAGAGAATTGTCTTCCTTGTTTTGTATGGAAAATACAGCGTATCCTCCCACAACGTACAACACTTACTTTTGGTATGGAAAGAATTTCAATATTTTACAAATTTATGATTTAGCTTGAGTTAAATTTAAACTGGGTCCTTGAAGAAACTTAGCATCTGTATACAGTCTTTTCTTTGCCCCCATGTCACCTGTGGATGAACACTTATCACAAAGTGATCACTCTGAATTTCACCTGTAAGTCTGCATCCTCAATGAAACCTGCACAACACTTTCAAAAGATGAGCCTGGAAGCTTAAATTCATAATTTTGCTAAAACAACGAGACTCCTGTAGCACTTTAAAGACTAACAAATTTGATTTCTGTTAGTCTTTAAAGTGCTACAGGACTCTTGTTGTTTTTGCTATATGCAGACTAACACGGCTACCCCTCTGGAACTTTTCATAATTTTGCTAGACTCTAAAAATCATGGACTGAATAGGGACTCTGGATTCATGGTTTATTACACCCCTCTCCCCAAGCTGCTTCTCCTCCCCATTCCTTGCCTCCCTCTGACTGGAGGGGTGTTAACAGCCACTTCGAGTTGAATAGTACCTTGAAATACATGTTAACTATTTATGCTAAACAATCTGTTCCACCTTGTATTTAGCAGTGACACTCTGAGTTAGGCTATGTCTACACTACAGCCTATGTCAGTATAACTTATGTCACTTAGGGATGTGACTAAACCACCCCCCTGAGCGACGTAAGTTACACTGACATGAGCACTCATGTGCACCGCGCTATATCAGTGGAAGAGCTTCAGCTGCCTGTGGCGGTGGGATTTTTACGCTGACGGGAGAGCTCTCTCCCATCAGCATACAGTGTCTTCAGCAGACGCGCTGAAGTGGTGCAGCTCAGTGCAGTTGTGCCACTGAAGCGCTATACATATAGACATGGCCTTAGTTTCCCAGACCCGAAGAAGACCTCTGTGTAAGCTTGAAAGCTCATTTCTCCCAGAGATGACCCATACATGCTGATAGTGTGGACAGGGGCACAAATTAAAGCTTCAGCTGTCCTCAGAACAGCTGGAGTTATGCCCTCCCAACTTCCCCAGCAGGCACCCCCTTACCCTCAGTTTCCCCTCCCAGAAACTAGCGGCCCCTCCCTGCAGCTCCCAGTTGTTGTTCTATCCCTCCTTGCTGGGCAAAGTTTGCAGCTTAGCGCAGTGAGGGGGCCAGCCCCACATGACTGAGTGGGGCCGGAAAACCCTGGCAGAAATCGGGGGGGGGAGGATATGACCCCATGTGCCCCCCATGCATCAACTCTGCTCTCACAACAGAAGTTTGTCCAATAAAAGATATTACCTCACCCACCTTGGCTCTCTAATGCTCCTCAAAGACTCTGTGTCTGTATCTTATTTTGGACATACTACCTTGAGGTTGCATGTGGTACTGCTGCCTGCACTCCATTATACATTGAGGCAGCACTACAGGGGCACTTGAGGCAGGAATCTAGACAGAGCCCTTACAGTATGGAAACTGGGCTCTACCATTCTTTTTCATGCACTGCCTGTTTCAATAATAGCCCACTAAACCAATAAGTCTCTTGCAAATTAATAGCCAGATTTACCAGTAATTTTGGCTGCTTTAATCCTTCAAACAGCTATAAACCTAGTTTAATGGGTTGATGCACTGTTTACTTTGCACTGCATCAGGAAATCTGCACCAAGACGTTAAAATTTCTTCATATCCTAAAATCAACAGAAACATACCACAGTAACATTCTGTTTAAGTATACTTCATGTTCAAGTATGTAATTTTGAAGTTAAAAAAACCTAAAGAAATTGCCAGGCAAAAATCTGAAGATGGAGTTAAAGTTTAGCATATTTATCAGTAATTTTTGGGTAAAAACATTACAGGGATGTTGTAATTGTTCCAAAATAAAGTACCACAAGCCCAAGAAATTCATAACCACAGTTATACTTAAAAGAAACCCAAACATGATACGCCATGGAGATGCAGTTAAGGCACTCAAACAACCTTAACTCTGCCCTGTGGAAATGCCATGAGAAGAAAAAATAAGAAAAATCAAATGTTTTTTTAAATAGGTCTAATCTAATCCGGCAACAAAAACATTAAAATACCTTAATCATAATTTTATAGCTATTGCATGACATTATTACAGGGCTGCTTAAAAGCTGTCTAACTGTGCCCTTTATATTAATCCTAACTGCTCACTAATCCCCAATATGTGCTCCAGGCCAAAAGTTGTTATAAATTGAAAATTCAGAAGAAAACAGCTGTGTTGGTATTTAACTAAGCAAGGCAGTTTCAGTTAGTATTGTATGTAGAAGGCATTTCAAAAGAATTAATGCCCTGTGCATTAGCCAACACAGATTTTAAATCTTCTCTTAACGTTCTATTCAACTTGTTTAATCTATTTAATGTTTTATTCATGATTTTTTAGTTCATTTACAAAATTACAATGCTTAACTAAATTGGTACAGTGCTAACAGACCTTTTAAAAATCCTCATGAACTCTTTTTCATGGAAGGATAATACAAAATGAAATCGGAAAATAGCTTTTTTATAAACTTGAGAAAAGCTATTTAATAACTGCAATAACACACTCAACTGTAATAACACACTCCAGTGACTTGATTATCACCAGATAAACACATTTCTTGGTTAGCTGAGTGCATCAGGTGTAATGCACATATTGCAAGGAACACATTGATTTCAGAGCGCACAGTATCTGCATGCTTTGTGATAGCATTACTTCAACATGGGAGGCTGTAACAGAACAAGCCTAGGTGTTCTGTAATTACCAGCTTCTGTATTTTTTTTTTATGACCAGCTACAATGAGACAAGTTAAAAACACACTAATCTTGCCTACTACAGTAAACTGTCATCTTGAAAAAAATGTTTAACAAACTGTCTAAAATTCAAGCTGATTTAAATAACAAATGTAAAACAAAGACAATCTTTGTTCCAGTTCATTTTCAAACAGATGCAAATGATATTTTAAGTACATATACAGGTGACTAATATTTTCATGGTGTGACCACTGAACAGAATGGAGCCTCTATAGAAATAGCAGAAGAGACAGTCCTGGCTCCGAAGACCTAATAGTCTAATAGATAAGTCAGACTGATGGTAGGGGAAAGGGTAGAACATATAAGCAACAAACTGTGTTAGTTTTGTGATTTTTGTTTTGGTTTTGGGTTTTGTTCCATACTTTTCAGTGGGATGATGTTAAGAGGATTAACTAGATGGAAAGACAAAGGCTTTATCTACACTAGCACTTTTGTCAGTCAGGGGTGTGAAAAAACACATCCCTGACTGACATAAGTTTCACCAACAAAAGTACCGGTGTGGACAGCGCTATGTCGGTAGGAGATGCTTTCCCACCAACATAGCTACCACCGCTCATTGGGGGTGGTTTAATTATGCCGGTGGGAGAGCTCTCTCCCCTTGGCATAGTTCATCTACACGGAAGAGTCTACAGCGACCCAGCTGCAGCGGTACAGCTGTGCCACTCTAAGGTCTGTAGTGTATACACAGCCGAAGGAAGGAACAGATTGGGAGGAGACGAGAGAGGGTGCAGAAAGAGTTGAAGTAAATGGCCTGTCAGCACAAGGGAGAGAATGTTCAGAGTGTAACTTGCCGAAAGCCGTCTGAAATCAGTGCCCAGTGCCTGCTTAACCTGCTTTCTGTAGCTGCTGTGCTGCCTTCAGCCTCTGGCTGGCTCCTCCCTACAGTTTCCTTCCCCAAAGCCAAGCAGCTGAAGGGGAGGAGTGATGCCATATGGTTCCTAGTGCCTCAAGGATCTCCCGCACAGTTCTGGTCTGGGGGGTGGTTATTAATTAACATTTGTAGTAATCAGTGTTCTTTCCCCAACCACTTTCTATCTTGATTATGAGTCCAGATAACAACTTAGTGTGAGACCACACGTGGAATTATTACAGGACTGTTTTATTAAAATTTAAAATCCAAAACCCTAAACACATTCGTAGTGTACACAAGGCCTTCTGCCGCTGAGTCTCTGTGGAGCACACCACACTCTCCAGCGATCACACCCTAAATATTCCTGTTCTAAACTGTCCCTGGTTTGGGGGTGTAAATACTACTAGGAAATGCATGACTGCTCGAAAATGATATCCACTCAGCAGCTGTGCCAGCAGATGTCACTTGCAAATTCTAGGGATTGAAGTCAAAGGCAAACTTTCCAAGGAGATCAGAATTTGTCTCTTGATTGCTGCTTCGGGGGAGAGTGGGTAGGAGGAATTTATGCTGAGCAATAAACCTTAAACCTAAATCCTCTTTAATGGCAAACTGTGCCCTCAGACATATGCACACAGCTCCAATTGCACCAAATTCTGTCAAGGATTACATTCCTGCAGACCCCATTGATTTTGGACATAATGTGGCCTATTGACTTTGCCAGGAAGGGAATTTACATGATTGCACTGTACATTATTAATCTGGGGAAGAACCTTCCACATTTTTAAAGGGAAAAATGGCTCCTGGTTCTAACCTGAACAAAGATTCTTCCAGTGGTGAGTTGTGGACCTGTGCTTAATCTCAAAGGAGGGTTGCTTTTGAAACATGCTATGCTGTTCTTGGCCTAACTGAACAACACGCACAGAGCATATACTGGCAGGTTTGACTGGGGTGCATGTGGAAGTGTGCCGGTGCAGGGAAGTTGCAGGCTGTCCTCTGTGCGGGGACGTCTTCATGCACACAGCCCAACCCTTGAATTGGACAGCGGAGGCAGGAACATGGTCTGGTGCCATTTCAGCAGATTCCTGCTGCAGCTTGTCTGTTCAGGGACCCTAGAACTGTGCTGGAATTTAAATCAACTGCCACACAGTGGCAGGAAGAGCCCTGGAGGGAAGGTAGTAGAAACAGAACTCATGAAAGCTTGAGTATAGGGAACTGCACTCTTCCCTGTGCTAACAGAGGTGAAACTCTCACGAGTCAAACTGAGTAACACTAGTGATGAATTTGACCCCACTGAGTATCCTTAGAACCTCTGAATGCTGCCTGGCAGTTAGGAAAAGTTGTGTTACACAGACTGCTGCTGGAACTCCCTGACACAGAAAAGCATGGCCAAACTCTTGATGTAGAAAAGGGTTTTTTAAGTGATGCAGTAGTATATGGGCCAGTGTTCTGAGCTGTGTAACAGATTTATATAAAATAAACCTCTGATCTCTGTGGTAGCCATGGAAACGAAGGTACTATGGCAGAATGAAATCCATTTCTAATCACAATCACCACTGTTGTGTGTATATCACTATTTCTTGCTAGCAGCTTGAGCAAAGAGAGGAATACCTGCACATCATAGTTCACACTGGGGTCTAGGAAAAGCTCAGTGGATATTAGTTCTTAGCAGCTATTCCTCCCCTACTGGGGTGAGGAGAATTCACTGGGATGCAGCCCATTTTTCAGTGACCACAACCTTGAGCAAAAACAATCAGCATCTTGGAAGAACTTTTGAAAGGGCTGTACCAAAACCAGACAGAAATCTGACCTACATTGTTTGCCTTAGCATTGCTAGTTCTATTGATCCCAATAATGGCTTTCATTGTGGTGATTTCCTGCCAGTGATCAACAAAAATCAAGGGAAGGCACCTCAGAATGACAGGTGATAAATACACTCCTGCCAGTCTGTTTCATTGTAGAGTTGATATTTGGAGGCTAGTGAAGAATGACTTCAATATCCTGTACAAAACACACTGCAAAACTGCAAATTGGAGGGTGTATTTTTAATATTCAGACAGAATAAGTGTTTTATTTTGGATTGTATTTCTTCTGGATTACTGGCTTTCATTTAACATTTCTTGTTCAAGTAAAATATTAATATCACCATCTAAAACGCTCAGTTGTACTGGTTTTAGAGATCTGCATTGAGAGAGGAATTTACACTAGTGTAAATGAGATCAGAATCTGGTCCAGTGTCTCTCCATTAGGGCTCAATGTAGATACCAAAACTGAGTTAAGATGTTACGTTTTCAGAAGAATGGTTTAAACTGAAAGGACCCTGAGCTGCAAAATGTGGATCTGAACTTCAGACCTCGAAGCATGTGTTCATGAAGAAACAGAATACTGATTTGGGACTGCACAGATGGGGCAAGACACCCACAGTAATCCTTTGCACTGGATAGACTCATTAAAAACTATTTTGAAGAAAAAAGGGAAATCCTGCCCTGAACTGATTATATATTTAGTGAGTTTTTGTCTGGTATACAGGGGAGTTGAAGTGAGGCAATGAACAAAGACTTATCTCTAATTTGCAACAAGCATTTAGCTTGGACTTGCAGGAATGGTATTAGTAACTACTTCACAGAGAAGATGCATGGAATAGAAAGTCCTAGTTTGGAATGTTTTTAAAAAAGAGACGAGTAGATACGTAAACTAAGCCAGCTGAAGATGTCAGACTAGCTGAGAAACAGACAGCTGTGCTTGGCACCTGTGACCCTATGGTCCACTTCTTCAAGCATCTACATTGAAGTTGAACAATTAAGATTTCTAATGTTCAGAGGTTCTTAACATTTATCAAAGTGAAATGAGGGCTGGAAACTAAAGAATAGATGCCAGATTCTTGGCAGGGGAACTGATGCTTCACAACTATGTCTCCTAATTAGGGACTCTCTGAGTTCACATTTTTAGTGGGCATGAACATTGTTACAGACTTACATCCTGAAGCACAAAAATAATCAAAAAAAGCAAGCCATTAAAAAAAAAACTAATATTTGTTCAGCCTTTTAAAGAATCCTAAGTGTCCTTTAGTTCACTAAAGTTTGCTCAAAATGGATGATAAATATTTCTTCATTCAGTAACACTTCTTTTCTCTTCCCCACAACACACTAGTCCTGTTATTCATGAATCCTCTTCTGTCTAGATTATAGTCAGCAGCTGTCACACTCCACCCTTGTGACCTCCTCCTACAGATGGACACAGTTACAGGGGCATGTTGACTCTTCCCCAACAAATCATATTCATCTATGTGTCTGATAATTCTGTTCTTTACTATAGTTTCAACCAGTTTGCCTGGTACTGATGTTACACTTATCGGCCTATAATTGCCTTGATCACTTCTGGAGCCTTTTTTAAAAATTGGTGTTACATTAACTAACCTCGAATCATCTGGTACAGAAGCTGATTTAAATGATAGGTTACATACCACAGTTCTGCAATTTCATATTTGAGTTTCTTCAGAACTCTTGGATGGATACCATCTGTTCCTGGTGACTTATTACTGTTCAATTTATCAATTTTTTCCAAAACCACCTCTAATGACACCTCAATCTGGGACAGTTCCTCAGATTTGGGAATCTCCCTCACATCCTCAGGCCCGGCCTACACTTACCTTCTGGATTCGGCAGCAGTCGATGGGAGATACGAAAGTGATGTAAATAGACCCAGCCTCAGCCATGAAGACTGATGCACAGAATTCATTTAGTTTCTCCACAATAGCCTTATTTTCCTTGAGTGCCACTTTAGCATCTTGATAGTCCAGTGGCCCCACTGGTTGTTTAGCATCCTGCCTCTGACTTACTTAAAAAAAGTTTGCTGTTTCTTTTTGAGTCTGTGGCTAGCAGTTCTTCAAATTCCTTTTTGGCCTTCCTATTATATTTTTACACTTCATTTGCCAGAGTTTATGCTCCTTTCTATTTTGCTCAATAAGATTTAATTTCCACTTTTGAAAGGATGCCTTTTGGCCTCTACTGCTTCTTTTACTTTGTTGTTTAGCCATGGTTTCACTTTTTTGGTTATCTTACTATGTTTTTTAATTTGGCGTATACATTTAAATTTAGCCTCCATTATGGTATCTACAAAATTTCCATGCAGCTTGCAGGGATTTCACTTTTGGCACTGTACCTTTTAATTTCTGTTTAACTAAATTCCTCATTTTTGTGTAGTTCCCCTTTCTGAAATTAAATGCTACCATGGTGGGGTTCTTTGGTGTCCCTCCTTTTCTCCCCCACAGGGATGATAAATTTTATTATATTACAGTCAGTATTACCAAGCGGTTCAGCTACATTCATTTCTTGGACCAGATCCTGTGCTGCATGTAAGACTAAATCAAGAATTGCCTCTTGTGGGTTCCAGGACTAGTTGCTCCAAGAAGCAGTCATTTAAGGTGTCAAGAAACTTCATTTCTGCACCTCATTCTGAGATGACATATACCCCATCAATATGGGGATAATTGAAATCCCCCATTATTATTGAATTTTTCGTTTTTATAGCCTCTCTAATCTCCCTGAGAATTTCAAAGTCCCTATCACCATCTTGGTCAGGTGGGTGGTGATATATTCCTACTGCTATATTCTTATTATTCAAGCATGCAATTACTATCCATACAGATTTTATGGCACAGTTGGGTTCATTTAAGATTTTATTTCATTTAACTCTATGCTTTCTTTCACATATAGTGCCGCTCCTCTACCAGTATGACATATCCTGTCCTTCCAGTATGTTTTGTACCCTGGTATTACTGTGTCCCATTGACTCCTCCTTCCACCATGTTTCTGTGATGCCTATTATATCAATATCCTCATTTAATATGAGGCACTCACCCATCTCAGTATTTAGACTTCTAGCATTTGCATATAAGCACTTAAAAAGATTGTCACTTTTTAGATGTCTGACATTATGCCATGTTACTGAATGGAACTCTTTCATTTGACTGTTTCACATCAAATTCTATCCATATCCTCTTCTATCCTCTCCTCCTTACTAGGATACATAGAATCCCCATAAATAGATCCTCCCCAAAGGGATGTCTATGTCCAAACCACATGGTCCTCCACACCTGTCGGCTTTCCCCCAGCCCTTATTTTAAAAACTGCTCTACAACCTTTTTAATTTATATGCCAGCTATCTGGTTCCATTTTGGTTTAGGTAGACTCCATTCTTCCTGTATAGGCTCCCCCTCCCAAAAGGTTCCCCAGTTCCTAATACAATATAAACCCCTTCTCTCATCCACACATTGAGACCCTGCAGTTCTGCCTGTCTAACTGGCCCTGTGCATGGAACTGGAAGCATTTCAGAGAATGCTACCATGGAGGTCCTGGACACCAATCTCTTACCTAGCAGCCTAAATTTGACCTCCAGGATCTCTCTCCTATCCTTCCCTATGTCAGTGGTACCTACATGTACCATGACCACCAGCTCCTCCCCAGCACTACACATAAGTCTATCTAGATGTCTCAAGAGATCCGCAACCTTTGCACTTGGGAGGCAAGTCACCATGCAGTTCTACCGGTCATCACAAACCCAGCTACCTATGTTTCTAATGATTGAGTCGCCCAATACTATTACCTGTCTTTTCCCAATAACTGGAGTTCCTGCCCCTGGAAAGGTATCTTTAGTGCAAGAGGATATCACGACATCATCTGAAAGGAGGGTCCCAACTATGGGATCATTTCCCTCTGATCGAGTTTGATGCTCTTCTTCCCTGAGACTTTCATCTTCCTCAGCAGTACAAAGACTGTCATATCAGGGTGGGACCATTCTACTGTGTCCCAGAAAGTCTCATCTATATACCTTTCTGTCTCCTCTTAGCTCCTCCAGTTCAGCCACCCTGGTCTCCAAAGCCTGTATGTGGCCTCTATGGTCCAGGAGCTCCTTGCACCGAATGAATACGTATGCCACCTGCCAATAGGGCAGGTAATTATACATGGTACATTCAGTGCAATAAGCTGGACAGCCCCCACTCTGTTGCTGGACCTCTGCCTGCATTCTCTTTTTACTCCTGCAGTTCTTTCTTTTATTGTTGTTTGTTTTTTATTAGAGCAGGGGGGGGTTATTGTCTTTAGTTTGCAGAATGTTGTGTACAGTATAAACTGTTAACAACTGACTTGGGTGATATCTGAGGCTTTGGAATAATGGTGTCAAGCAACAAAGCAGTCCTGGTTTTTCCAGACTGAAGAGGATTCAGAGCCAACACCCCATTTATAGCCTAACTGGTCTCCCCAATCCAGCAGACCCAGCAGACATGCCCTGATATATCCTGCTGAGTTGGCCAGGCTGGGGAAGCTGGCTGGCAGTCTACATATCTGAAACGCTTTCCCTAATCTCTTAAACCAATCTGTTTTAGAGATCGTGTTGTTGTACAGGAGAGGTGGTGCAGTTTATATGAACTCTTTGGCTTGAATGCTATATCATGCAGCATTAGTATCAGTCACCTGCATTTCACCTCTATTTATGTTACAACAAAACACTTTTTTGTGATCGTTCAAATTATTTTTCTTCCTATGTTCTAATAAGTTGACTCATGGCATTGTGATAAAGTATATAAACAGTGCTGAGACTTACAGTTTTCCACTAAACTCTGCTGATTTTATACCACCTGCTTCCTCTTGACATTTGTCTGTCAGGAGTCATGTGTTCTAATTCTGGCTCTAAATTTGGAGACTCACAGAAAGGGAACATTGGTCCTTAGTTAATTTTCGCCTTTGTAAACCAAAGTAGTAAGTTAACGTAAGAGCTACAATTATCAAAACAATGAAACTGGCAATATGCAAAGTGCTATCAAGAGCACAAAGTAAAAACAAAATTTCCTTTCCCCTAATCTCTGGGACAGTCATTTTAGGAATTAATTGCAGGATTAGCAGGGGAAAATTTCATCTGAAAATAACTTTGAAATTTGTGTCACTTTTTAAGGATGGGAAGTCATGCATCATTAGTCAGAAAATTAAAGTTAGGATTTCAGTAAATTTAAATGTCACATTGCAAATATTTCATCATTTCTAAACTGAAGTTAATAATTTGCAGTGAGTAATGCTATTTGGTTTCATTCTGCTCATGAAGTACACATAAGATAATCACTATTTCCTCATATTATTCACTAGTTGATTAAACTTCACAAGATTCACTCTACACTCTGTGAATATCTGAAAGTCAAGCTGTTGCTCAGGAGTAACATTTATTCCACTCCCTGCCTGGATGAGTGCACAAGCATGTCCGTTGTGAACATTTCCTTGCAACAGCTGAAAATTAATTTTCCACAAATATTCAGGCATAAGTGAAACTAGTTTCCTTCATACATTTTGGCCAGTAAAATTCAACTACTCAAATGTTTGCGTAAAGCAAATATGTTCGACACACAAACTTAAATCTGATTTACTTATTTAAATATTGCAGAATATTGCTTAAAGGCCTCAACTAGTGCCCATGGCCCCACAGGTACTGTATAAACACACATCAGTACCTGGAAGACTTTTAGATCTCAGTAGACAAGATAAAGACTGGAGGAAAGTAATTATTACCCCAATTTTACAGATGAGGAACAGAGGCAAAAATATTAAGTGACTTGCCTGGGGTCAGTCTGGTAGAACCAGAACCAGAGCCCAGTTTACTTGAGTTTCAGCCCAGATCATCCTTCTTCACCTATACATCTTTCACAGACTCCAAGCCAGAAGGGACTGTTGTGATCATTTAGTCTGAATATATATATTTGAGGAAACTTTTGATGAAGTGGGTTACAGCCCACGAAAGCTTATGCCTGCAGAAATAAAATTTGTTAGTCTTTAAAGTGCTACAGGACGTTTCTCCAGCTCTAGTTTCTTCTATTCCTGTTTCCTTTGTTTAGTGAATACTACAATTGGGTAAATATTCCTGAAAGGGATTCATTAATGTGTTTGTGACTAAAAACAAGTTTGGTTTGGTTAGCTTTGCTGATATCTAACAGCATCAAATTACTTTTCTGAATTTATCTAAGTGGCCACTGAGTATCGATGAAAATATTTGCAAACCCCAAAAGGTTAATAAATTTTAACAAATGATTATTCATCCACAATCTCTTAACAGAAGCTTGTTACATATTCACTATTAACTACTTGTTCCAAAATGTTTAAGCCTTCCAAACACACATCACAACAGCAAATATAGGTGTGAAAGAGAACTGTGGTGAACAAATTGAAATGTTTGTAGTATTTGGTGAATACTTACAAGTTGTAAAAGCAAAAACCAGGCTTGAAAAAAATGGCAGAACCATAGAAGAGACCACAAAGGTAATCTAAGGTAACCCCCTGCTAAGAGACAGGATTTGTTGTGTCTAAACCACTGAAGAAAAATAGCTATCCAGTCTCCTTCTGAAAACTTCCAGTGAAGAAGCTTCCAAGATCTTCCTAGGCAGTCTGTTCCATTGTCCTACTGTTCTTACAGTTAGGAAGTTTTTCCTGAGATTTAATCTAAATATGTTATGCTATGGCTTGAACTCATTGCCTCTTGTCCTGCCCTCTTGGCAAGAGAGAACAACTTTTCTCCATGTTTTTATGACAGCATTTCAAGTATTTGAAAATTGCTGTCATGTCCCCCCTTAATCTCCTCTTTTCCAAACTAAACAAACCCAGTTCCTTCAGCCTTTGCTCATATGGTTTGCATTCCATCCCTTTGATCATTTTTACCACTCACTCACTTTCCAGTTTCTCTGCATCCTTTCTACGCATTGGTGAACAAACTTGGACACAGTACTCCAGCTGAAGCCTAACCAGCACCTAATAGACTGGTACTATCACCTCCTGTGACTTGCATGCTATGCCTCTGTTAATGCAACCTACAATTGTATTTGCTTTTTTTGCAACAGCATTATGCTGCTGACTCATGTTAAGGTTGTGATCCAGCACAATTCCCAGATCCTTTTCAGCAGTGCTGCTGGTAAGCCAGTTTTCCCCCATTCTGCATGTGTGCATCTGGTTTTTCTTCCCTAAGTGTAGCACCTTACCTTTGTCTTGGCTGAATTTCATTTTGTTCTCAATAGTCCAGTTCTCCAATTTCTGTCCAGTAAGCAGTTTCTCCAGTTATGTTTTAGTTTTTAAATATATATTGTTATGTGCCCTTGCAGTCTTCATATTGGTGGGGGTAGCACAGCCATGCAGAGTTCCCAGAATAGTGCCACTTTCAGAAGCACAATTTAACAGAACATCTATTTATTACTGGCAAAGAGTATAAAGGTAATTCCCCTCATGCTACTCATACAATCAGTCTCCCTCTACCCAAGGGAGAAGAAACAGACACTTCAGCTTCCTCTCACTTCCTGAGAGAAGCCACTCCCCTTAAGGGGGTTGTATATGGATATGCCACAGACTGACCTAGCCAGCAGAGGAACTGTTACAATATTAGAAAATCAATAGAACATATCATGTTGTCAAGGTAAGGCACCACCATCACTCAAATTCCCTGACATTTGAGGTTGATTTCTCAGGGTATGTCTTCACTGATGGCAACAAATTCGCTGCTGTCAGATCGATTTATATGGATTTATACGGATCGATTGAGCGGAAGTGAAGACCCGGTCAACTGATCCGGAAGTCGATTAAATAAAACCACTTCCAAAAAAGAGTAACACTGAGTCGACAGGTACTCTACGTAGCTTGCGTAACTCCCATTGACTGCTGCCGAATTTGCCGATAAGTATAGACAAGGCCTCAGACTTAAATGTTGACATTTCTACCAATGGCATTACAGGTTTGAGTGCAGAACTTTAGCACTTAATATGCATTATTTAATGTATCCTGTGCTGAAATAGCCCAGATACAAACTATTTTTATTCTAGTGCATTCTTCAGTACTATTAGACTCTACAAGCTCTACCACCATTTTAATCAACTGTTGTATCAGCAGTAACTTAAACCTGTGCTGCCATAGATTTTGGTCAACTTTTTCTCCAACTTCAGCTTCTAGTCCTTGCCTTTTAGATTTTAAAACTTCTCCCTGAACAGAATAGTTAAAAGCCTCGAGGAAAACCTGTTAATCCTGAATAAATGAAGTGGGATTCGTAACTCACTCACTGTAGGTGCTGATATCTGTCTTTCATGCACTGCTATTTGTCATACATAGAAATTTGCCAAACTAAAATTCCATCTGATTCAAATTCCTTTGAGCATCAGAAATGGATCCTTAAGAAATGGCTGTATCTAGACATTTACACACAGAAATGGTGTGTCAGAGATATGCATTATTTTAAGTAATCTATATGTAATTCAGATTGTTTCATTATACAAGTGGAAAATGCTAATAGACTCTTGAATACATGGATAAAAACTTCTGTAACCAAAAGGCTAGCCAAAAATGATCATGCACCTAGTCTTGCATGATCTTGCATGAGTGCTTTCATCAAAGCCAGTGGGACTCCTCACGTGGAATATACTCTTGTCAGGAAGAGTTTACAGGATTAAATGTAAGAGTGTGGAGACCAAGGCATCTCCTTCGCTCCTCCTTTGGCTCTAGTATTAGTTCTACTACTGTGACCTTCTCTGAAAGTCCTTAGGAATACAACACATTTTCAAAGGGGAGTCAACTGAGGAGGTATGTGACTAAACTAGATTTTGACACGAGGGCCAGAACAAAGGAAACAAGCTTCAGAGTTGAAAGCATGATGGTTACTACTATAAGTGTGTGGCAGGAAATAACCCAGCACGGTTTCCACTGAGATCCAACTACATGCCCAAAGCCTTACTGATTCTTCTCACCTGAACAAATAATGATCACAAAGGGAAGAAAAACACATGAACCCAAAGATTAGCTTAGCTAAACTACATGGAAAACATGTTGCAAACCAGCCTCAATGGGTCCTTCAAGTGCAGTTAGGAAAACATATTACAGAATCATCTTTGAGCCCTGCTAGAGGGGAAGTCTATAACAAAGCACCAACTTGCAGTAGTTTTCTACCACTTCCTGAGAGAGATTGGATGTGTGATATGGTGCTAGAGAGGAAGTATGAATGTATTAACTCAGCTTTGAAGTTGGCTTACCTTCTCATTATTGTAAAAATAGCTACTGAATTTCTATCCCACAATTCAGAACAGGGACAGCGGAGACTGTAGAACTCTTGCAGTGAAACGTTGGCCAAACTTAAAGCCAACTAACACCATTTATTCAATAATGTGTATTTTTTACTATTGGTCTCACTCTTCTTTACACCCCTGAAAACCAGGTATTAAATCTCCAAAACAACTTCATGCATGAATCTGCAGCACTCCAGAAATAAGGTTCTTCACTTAGGTGTGTGCTCCTCACACTACTCATGGAAACATGTTGTGATGACCTCACTTGCACCGCTTTCTAATTCAGACTTGGGAAACATTTTAGAATTAAAAGATCAGAAAAAACTTGGGTATGCAACACCCAGTCATGCTATAGCATAACTTCATAGGTTCTTTCCTACAGCTTCCTGTTTTAAAGATTCCATTGATACATTGTCACTAAAACATTTGAAACAATCTGTTGTATGTAGTAGTCCTTTCTTTCCATGATCCCTTTAAAGTGGTCAATAGCAGAACTATTCGCATTTCCTTAGTACTTCGTATCATAAATGGGGGGTCAGAAGTAGCCAACTCCTAGCAATAAGCCCTGCCAAAAGAAGTCCAACGAAGCAGTGAGGAAGTACTGCCCAGGTACCCAAACATAGCAGTGTGGCTTCACTCTGAGCTGGCTGCTGTTGCTTTTTGTTAAACTTTGGAGAGTTGTGAGCTCCCTTTGACATCCAGCATCACCTTTAAAACACTTTTAAAAGTCACTCAATATTACACTATTCTATAAAAGAATTCCTGTGTAGGCTTGAGAGGGAAACACTTTATATAAAAATGCCACAGCCACTATGATCTGCTTTCTTAAGGCTTGTGTAATATATTTTCACAGCTTCTCCTTGTGACTGCCACATTTTTTAGCCTATCAAAGCCTTCAGTGCCTGATCTTCAGTCAGCTACATACAGCCATGCCCTGACTGGTTCCCCTCTGCAGTCTCTTCAGCCACATCCTGGTAACATACATGTAGTGAGGCATATATAATCCCCGCATAAGAGAGCCTGACTCTGGCGTGAAGTTCCATTTTCTTGCAGCTTGCCAGGTTCTTTAGCCTTCCGCAAGCAGACTATGCTGGTGTGACTCTCCCAATTCTACATTGGCATCTGTTTTGATTAAACTCACAGACAGCGAACCCCTCTGCCCTTTGAAAGTTATTGCCTTCCAATAAAATAATAAAAGATACATCTGGAAACCTTTAGAGCTTGTGGATAGACCCTGTTTGATTTACAGTGCAGAGGAAGAGGAGAAAGACTGAAACTGTAAGGAAGATTGAAAACAAATGTACTATTCTAAAAGCTGAGAACTTCAGCTCCTCTCTTCACCCAACCTCTGCTATTAGCATACTATGCAATCAATATTAATGGAAAGTGACATACAGGAGCTCAGTAAATGGTTAGGATATTACTAAATACTTAGCACTTCACTAGCACCTTTGACCCGAAGCTCTTAAAGCTATGTAAATATTAAGTATATCTATACCGTTGAGTGGTAGGTAAATATCACCTCCCCCGCCTCCCACCCCCACCCCTCACCCCCCGAACTGTCTATCACAACCCTATACTCACTCACATAGGTAACTTCTCATTCTGCAAGGCCACCACAGTTCAATTACTGCTATGCTAAGTTCATAAGTCATGGCCTGTTGGCATTTAAACTTTAGGAGAATGATTGTTCCACCATTAAGTGATATGACACTCCTTACTGGTTGGCAAGGTTTGTTCCTTTGGTGTCTAGTGCTGGTGATTTGGAGTGGTGGTATATATATGTCTCACAAAAGGGAAGTAGAATTACTGCAGGAATAACTGTTCTGGCAGATTGTTTCTGACCCAAACCAGGAAGTACTAGAATACATTATGAGGCCAGAGACAGAAGGATGAATGAAAAATTGTGCTAGGAAAGCAACCAGATGTTTGACAAAACTGAGATGTTATACACTGACACTTTAATTTAAATTTACCAATAAATTAAAGCTTCTGAACTAAGGATTCTCTAACAAAATTACTAGTCTGTAACAGAACTTGGATTCAAATTCCACCTAAAACAAGATGAAAAAATGGTTAGAGAAAGCATGTCTTGGGTAGCAAGGGATGAATCTCAAAAGGTTCACTGAAGCATATGAAAAGAAGTGCTTACAGGAGCTAGCTAGACTGGAGTTTGC
The DNA here is from genome assembly GCA_007922155.1 of Mesoclemmys tuberculata. Classification (NCBI taxonomy): domain Eukaryota; kingdom Metazoa; phylum Chordata; order Testudines; family Chelidae; genus Mesoclemmys; species Mesoclemmys tuberculata. The sequence continues at coordinate 6,817,132 of ML677084.1, forward strand.
AAAATTGGGGGGTGGCTTTTCTGACACTTCTGGTACCTCCAGCTTTCAGCAGGGTCAGAAATATTGTAATACTGTGAGAAGCTGGAGAGTAGTTCAGCACTTCCAAGTAGTCTGGGTCTGGAAAAGCAAAGATATGCAAATGATAAAAGCATTTTTAATAAGTGAACTTTTTCAGTGCTCCAAATAAAGATTCAGTTGATATGTGGCTAGAGTTCTGGATAAAATGTCACCATGGTCAATTTAATAGTTTGCCATAACCCTAATTTAACAGTCTCTGTTGGTTGCATTTACAGATTGGGTGCAGGGGACTTCTCAGCAATACTGTCTGATCTTCCCAGACCCCTGATCCCTCTAACCCCTAAATTACACTAATTTTTCAGATTCACTGTGACTTGTAGTCATTAACTATTCGCTTCTGGCCTCCATAAAATCCTGCATGAGAATCAACACATGACTTCATACAGGCAAGTTCTTTGCACACTGGCTTTTGTTCTATGCCCTTAATTAGTTTAGTGGGCTGAAGTTTTAGATTTAATTCCTTCCCATTGGGTTTGGGAATGGCAGGGACTCCACATTCTAAGAAAGTTAACCTGATGGTTGCTAGCCCCATTTATCTTTCCATTTGAATTAGAAAGGTTTTTAAAGATTTAAGATTTATATGTTCAGGAAGACGAAAAACATTTCTACGAGTCAATAGAAACTAAAAAAATACCTTAAACTGAATTATAAGAATGCTGGTAACAAACACTTGTCCACAGTTGTAGCTTTAGTATTAAAACATGATTAAACTTGTAATGTTGTCTGGCATGAAGCCAGAGGTGTGTACCGACTGTAGTACAGGTGAGCAGAGAAATTCAATCCTCCCACTTATTTCCAGATAATTAGCAGACTCAGAGAATCTTCTCCCCAAGCGGCAATAGTGCAGCTGCACAGCCTTTTCATCTGCCACTGTCACAGGCTGTAGTGTTTGTGCCCATCGGGAAAAAGGTCTAGCAACAGACAAGACAAATAAGAGCAAGTGTTTTTACTTCTATACGAGGGGTTCTCAAACTAGGGGTTGTGACCCCTCAGCGGGCCGTACAGTTATTATGAGGGGGGTTGTGAGCTATCAGCCCCAATACATGCCAGTAAGGATGACATGACATGGGGGAGGTCATCTCTTTTGTGGGGGGTCATCAAAGCCTGAAATACTTTCAAAGGGGGCCCCAGCAAAAAAAGTTTGAGAATCCCTATTCTATACTGCAGTGTATAAGAAAGCAGATTAATCTGATGATATGCACTATATGACATGCATTTCAACAATAAAAATATCTGTTGGTGTGACAGTGTGCCCCAGGAACAGTGCTCTGGACCCACTCTAGGTGAAGCCAGGCAGGACTCTAGTGGAGTGGTTTACCCCCAGGCCCGCTCACACAGTGGAGCCGCCTCCTGAAACTGGCCTCAGAATGTTCTGAACGTGCTCCATCGTGAGCTCCCCGCAGTGAATCCTCCTGGTTGGGACACCTGGGGAGCTCTTACACCCCCCCAAAGGGGCTATGCATCCCACCTTGCAGTCAGAAGCCATTCACAGCCAGTGCAGAAGTCAGAATGGTTTATTAGTCCTCAGGAAAACAGTGCAGAAAGACTTTTTTAGCAGATGAATCAAAAAGGTTACAGCAACGACCAGTTGGGAAGCACCAGAGCCCCATTCTTGGGCTTTGCGCTGTGTGATTCCCCCAAAGGGGACTGACCCTTCCAGCCAGCCCTCCCCAACTCCCATCCCCTTGCCTTTGTCTGTTTTCCCTGGGCAAGGAGGTCACCTGACCCCTCCTCTGCTCTCCAACATCTTTGCAAGGGGATGGGTGTGACTGTGGGCAGGTAGCTAAAGACAGCCATACTTGCCCTCTAGTGGTCACTACAGAGATCATACACACTTACTCCAACACCGAAATCAATGAGTAACACATAAGGGAAACTGAGGCACACACAGTATTCAGAGAAGATAGTAAGAATTGCCACCGTTGGGAATCTAGGATCAATAGGCACTTTGAAAATTTAGGCCTGTGTGTCTGACACATGCCAACCCTTATATCAAGTAGAACTTACTCTAGTTACATTGACTTAAATTATCCTTTCCAGAATTAGGTCAGAGAATGTCAATCAAAGTAACGAGAATCAATACAGGTGGGTCTCAGATTGCATGCAAGGTAGAATTAAAAAGAAAAGGAGCCAAATTCTGCTGTTAATACAAGTATACGACTGAGAGGAACTCCACTGAAATCCACTGAACAGAAGTCTGTCCACAGATTTCATGGTACTGAAAGGAGAGAAAATATGGTAGAAGAATATGGACTAATGGTATAAAGTAGCCCTATGTAACTGTTCTCCTATGAGAAAGGAGCACTCAGCACTAAAAGAGGAAGGCCCCTGATAATAAATTTAAAAAATAACTTGTTAATCTAACCTGTGAAACACATAGGGTACATAAATTTTAGTGTTTCAAAACAGGCCTAAACATTTACATGAACAAAACTAACATCTCCAGTTACACTAGCAGGGTTGAAGACGTAAGAGCTCTCAATGCTCTTGCTTCAGGGCATATGCTTATCCTTAGCTGGGGTAAGGAAGTAATTTTCCTCCATGGCATAGTATTGCACACAATGAATTACACTGGGGGAATGGGAAGGGAAGACGTATTATGCCTTATTCTGAATCAATCTGTCACAGGCTACAGTTAGGGACAGGACACCAAACTAGATGGACCAATGGTTTGTTCAAATGTGACAATTCCTATATTTCTAGCTTAAACAGGAGCAGAATCAATGAAAGTTTTACAAAGATAAGTTAAATGCAAATCTTGGAACTCTTTACCTGTAGTCTGTCTGACAAAGAGAGTGGTAAAGTTTAGAGTTACATGAGTCACTCAGTGTAGACAGAGGTAACCTGTCATGATGGAAAAATGTTTTATGGTCTTAAGCATCAGAGAGAAGCTCCGATTCATTGCCTAATTAGTGCTAATTGCTGGTTTCCAATCACTGTAGTATTTGTTTACAGTTGTAAAAGTGTAGTATTTTGCTTTCAGTGTTGGTTTATTTGATACATTTATCCATTTAATTCCTTTCATTTAACCCGCTTTTAGTTTGGTAAGTAGAACAGAGGAATAATTGAATTCTAGTATCCTTGGAGTTTGACCTGTCCAATAAGAAACGGCTTTCAAATCAGGAATTCAGATCATGGGGATAACCTGAAAGAGTACTGACTCATTTCTAGAAGCCACACCTAGCCAAAGGCCTTGTTCGATGTGGATAAATCAGAACCATATTCAGTGCATGAAGGAAGGCTAGAAAATGCAGTCAAAGTAGTAGTGCTTCTATTACTCCACAATGAAACAAGTAAATAATATCTAACCTTTGCTATATTCTAATGCATCTCTTTGGTCTCTTCTCATATCGTCTGCCTCTCCCACTCCTTCCTCTGGGCAACTGTCTTGTATCTGCCTTGAGCTTGTTTCCTCTCATAATTCCCTTCTGTTCTATAGATGTTTCTTGTGACACTTACTTCACTGTCATTAGGTAGCATTTAAAATGTTTTATATGTAAAGATAAAGGACTAGTTATTTCTTGGGAATAACCCTTTTTATGTGGAGAGGGGGAAGGTTGATTGTGGAAAGGAAAGTGGATGACTGAGGGGAAAATTAAAGAAGCTCAGAAGGCGGATATTGATATTCCCTATGGGCTTGATCCAGTGTAGTGAAGGTGTGGAGTACTAAGCATATATGAGCTGGACTGACCATTACACTTGGTATCATTCCAAGCTGATGTGGCTAAAACTAGCAAAAGCCCCCCCAGATGACTTGGCTGAGAATTTCTGAGAGGGTGCTTGTAATGCAACATGCAGTCAAGCAGTGATTCATGACAAAAATTTTGAGGCAACATAAAACCAAATAAAATCACGCACATTAGACTGGAAAAGCAGCATTTTAGAAGCCATTCTGCCACATAAGTCCTTTTTCTTTGATGGCTTATTACTGGGACAATTTGCAGAATCATGCTTGATGTTATCCAGCATGGTCATAGCTAGCACTGTTTCCTGAACACAGCAAGCAAGCTTTTTTAAAGGACCTTGCCAGCTGAAAATGCTTCTCACGCATGCACACAACCCCATCCTAAAGGACCAACAAAAACAGTTGCTTAGATCTTCTTTTATTGTAGAAATGTTCTAACTTGATTTGGAGATAGCTGCTTCTACTATGAGGGTGGAGATTATCTTGTAAGGATGGTCTATGCTACAGGTTACAAAACACACATTTAATTAATTTAGTTTTAAGTTGATAAGGGTGTGTGTGCATCTCTGATAATCAAGCAAAGGAGCAAGTTGATCAGAAAAGAAAAAGCATCTCATCAGACATGAACACAGCAGTAACCAGCAGCACTTAGGAAATAATAACAGCTTGATGAGGGTTATGGCAAATATTTCTGGCAGTGGTTTTTTAGATGTACAGTAGAACCTCAGAATTATGAATTACCAGAGTGAGGAACTGACCAGTCAACCACACTCATTTGGAACCGAAGTAGGCAATCAGACAGCAGCAGAAATCCAAAAAAAAAAAAAGCATTTTTCTTCTGCACAATATAGCTTCAAAGCTGTATTAAGTCAATGTTCAGTTGTAAACCTTTGAAAAAACAACCAGAACTTTTGTTCAGACTTCACCAGGATATTTCAGAGTTATGAACAACCTTCATGCCCGAGGTGTTCGTTATTCTGAGGTTCTACTATACTAAAAAGGAAGTTACCACCTACAGATTCCAGTATATCATGTAAGTAGTATAAAATCAAATTTTCATGTAAAATATACTGTACTGTGCAGCACCTAAATGAATATACATATTATAATCAGGTCTAAGTGAAGCAACTAACAGTTTCCACCTCTCTTGCATAGTCTATGGTTTATAAAACTGGCAACATTGATATATGATGTGACTGTGCTAATGGGTTCTGACTAATGCTTTTATACTCTGAGTGCTCCTGTTATGCTTTCAGAACAGCATGGCCAGTAGCCAATCAGATCTCTTAACTTGCAAACCACATTTTATAAACGATGAACAAAATTCAGGAAATATATCAGCTATTCAAAAAGGCATCGCCTGATGCCACACCAGCTGAACCATGTACTTCATGCAGTAATGAATCTAACGTTCCTACCTTGAGATGTATATATAACGCAAGTTCAAAAAACAGATATAAAATCAACTGCATTCATGCCAAAAACATTAGTGTTCCATCTGATAAACCTAATGTATAATATTATGAAACTGACAAAACATGTCAAACTCTGCAAGTTAAAAGAGGAGCTCACCTAATGTACCAGCCTAAATCCGATGTTAAATACTGAAAGAGATTAACTTTTTAGGGCCCAGGCATTGCGGGCCCAATCCTGCAAAGTTTTCCTCACAGCAGTCATCCCACTTGATGAAACTAAAGACATGAATAAGAAAGGGCTGCTTACATGTGTAAGTGCTTGGGAGGCCAGGTTCCATTTCTATGACTACAGGCAAAGCACATGTCTAAATAGTTCCAAATGGGGGCTCTGTGAAGCACGTACATACATTTACTATTATTTAATAGGGGGAAGGTTTCCTGAGTGATAGTACAGTGTCAAAAGGCAAAGATTTGAAAACTAGAAAACAGGAAAACCAGTGAGACCACAACATGGGCTTACTCTCCTGCAAACCACAATACAATACTACTACCATACAAACAATAGTTCTCTAACTTCATTATATGTGGTACAGCACAGAAGCACTATACCCCATGAACAGGAATGAAGAGCAAAAACACTTTCTGTTTCAGTCAAAAGCAGACTTTTCTTAAATATTTCACATAAATGAAATGAAAAATATGCATATAGAATATTTGTTGTAATTAATCTTATTGAAGCAAATGTACACCTCCAGCGTATTAGACTAATATTTCTAGGTAATGTTGCAATGCAACTAGTAGTAAAATCCACTGGGTGCGGCACTGGATTTGGACTCGGGAGACATAGTTCTATTCCCACCTCTGCCACTGACCTGCTACATGACCTTTGGTAAATCACTGCATCCCAATTGGCCCCATAGTGCAGGAGTCATGGTTACACTTGCACAAGCTGTTGCTCTGTGCATGAAGATCATTCCAGTTGCTGAATGTAGCTCATTCCCACTTTCCAATGCAGGCAGCCCCTAGATAAGCTGATGTGAAATACTAACTTTATTCTGTTTTCAGTCCTGGAGAAAATAGAGCTTCAAAGCTATCATGTTCTTGCAGTACTGCCAGCAGTGAGGCAGAAAAAAAAATATGTTGGAGGAAACGTGAGAGCAAACCATATAGTAGCCCCATCACATCACAGCCAGAGTTGTGGTAGAGCTTAGGATATGGTTCTTCCCATCACACCAAGGATATTACAGGGGGGTATAACGAGGAGTAATGAGAAAAATTAAGATAACAAAAATTTGGATTAGACTGTAAAGGAAAAGTTCGTGACAATGTGATGGATTAGGTTGTGAAACAGTCTCCCAAAAGAAGCGTTGGTCACCCCATCACTTGGGACTTTTTAAAGCTATATTGGGCAATGTATTGGAAAATGTAATGAAGGGAGCAGTCCTGTATTGGCCTGGAGATTGACTGAATGATCTAAGAGCTCTTCTCCATCTCTGGCTGCCATGAAAATACAAATCCTCACCAGTATAACATGAAGGGTTTGGCTTAGACTGACAGGAGCCTGGAATGTCAGAACTACGGCTGCCATGCTAGTTTTACACTCCTCACCGCACAGTTTTAGGGCCTGATCCCACAAACACTTGAATACAGGAGATGGGGTCTCAAGGTATGACTGAGGCCTTTACCACCCCTTGTGTATTTTACATACTATGTGGGTTGCAACATAGCCACATTTCACAACAGGACACTAGATTTTGGAGGGCTTAAATCAGAATGGTTCTATTGTTTTTTAGCATAGATTTGTTTGTGTTTGCTGGCCTTTGATTTTTATGGAATCTTAAAGAGCAGACAAATTGTTTATCTTAGCATTCCACCTCCGCCTGCTTGAATCACCCCGAGAG
>ML677084.1:6824610-6856170 GCA_007922155.1 Mesoclemmys tuberculata
AAAATTACCAGGCCCCTAAGCAATTGCCACCTTTACCTCACTCCCCATCGGTGGGCTTGCTGATCCTGTCCTTATTTCAGATCCAAGACAGTGGCTTTTGGCTGCCCATGTCAGTGAGTTAAATAATCCTTTTGAAAGGACAGTAGCTTTCAAGATAATCCAGAACTGAGCAAACAGCATCTTGATTGAGATACCTCTGAAAGAGTCAGTCACCATTTTTGCACGGGTGAGAGAAACAGACAAGTACCTGCCTTTGTGATGTTAGGTTCTCAGTTAAAAAAACAAACTAAACCACCACCATGTTGTGAAGAAATTAACTTCAACAAAGGGTCAAAGACCAACTTTTTTTAATTCAGCTGCCATGGGCGGATTTTTTCCGTTACTCATACTATGCCAACAGATGGACAGCGTAAGCAATAGCTCCGAATATTTCCCAGAGGAGCTGTGCCCTCAGACCCTAGCAAATATTGCCACTGAAAACAAATGAAATATACACCTCTACACTTCTTTCCACCCAGCCTGCACAATTACCCACACGGACAGGAAGGAGGAGGGAGGGAGAAACTCTCCGGAATTCTCATTTGCTCCCACATTCACTCTTCGCTTTTCTGCTGATATAGGACTTGATCCTGCAAGAATCTGAGCGCTATGGCCCTGATCTAGCAAAACACTTTGCACATACTTAATTGTAAGTACCTAAGTAGTCCTTCTGAAATCACTGCAGTCCCATCTTGTTTCTGTAGAAACACATGACAAATCTGTGCCCTACATATTCAGAGAGCCATAATTTCTAGGCAAGTGGATTGCACTAGAGTTCATATTTTTAATTGTGCTATACACTTTTTTGCTTCCTTTGTTCTGGTTCTTTAAGTTCTGATTGTATTAGAAGTCTGGCATGGTCTCATCAGAATTTGAATGAGGATATGGTTGTTTCTGCACTCTCCCATTCCTATGCTCTCTGGTTTTTTTTTTCATATCTTCATTGTAGTAATGCTTGTGAACTATTCTTGTTAGCAACTGTAGCTCTAGCCTTCTGCCTCTAGCATTGGCATGGATTAATCTTCAGTGCAAGATTCTGAATTTGCACTTAATCAGACATTATGGTGAGGTTTCCTAGATAATTAACCTTTCAGGTAAGACTTTAGGCCAATTTCTCAGTTGATGTAAATTAGCATAGCTCCACTGAGCTCCATTCAATGGACCTACAATTGCTCACAGTGCCTGACGATCAGGCCCATTTTTTTCAGTTTGAATTAAGCTTCAATAAGGCCCTGTAAACGCAGTGGCAAGCAGGTCCTAAATCCTATAGCAAAGGTGTGCTGTAACCTGATGCTGAATTCTGTAGTTAACTAACAGCAGTTTAGCGTAAACTCAGATACCAGTGTTGAATAAAAAATTAAAATAAATGTGGTCAGTGCTGGAGTTGGGGTGGGGGAAGGCTTTGTCAATTTTTTGTCCCTTGGAGTCTGAGGCAGATCTGCACTAGCCCAGGTCCGAGTGGCTTGAGGGCAACTATATCTTATCCCTCAAGGAGATATTTTGGCAGGTCTCAATCTTCTACCACACTGCTTTCTAATGGAAGATGATAGAAAAAGGAGCTTAGATTAGTAACCCAAATCCAGACACCTCTGAACTAAATCTGGCTACAAAACTGGATCTGAGTTTGCTTCTACGATGGGCCAGAATGGAAGCTCAAATTCAAACACTCCTCAGACTGGGAGGAGTCTGAACTCAGACTGAGAAGGGTCTCTCAGAGTTACAGCCTGTCTCTCTGTGGACGGTGGTACCACATCCCTGAACACTGCAACCCCTGGGAGTGAAGGGACTTGAAATGTAAGTCCAAATTATGAGTAGGCCCTTTCTTTATTGAGGGCTGTAGCAGAGCTTTGCGTCAAACACTCAAGCTTTACGGCATATTTGAAGATCAAAACCTGAAACAGGACCTGAGTTTTGCATCTCTGGCTCATCTCTATTGTGGTTGATTCTGTTACTGGTTAAACAAACCTACTTGGGGAGCAAATACTGGCATTTTTGCAAATGGCTTTATCAGCAATTTAGCCAGCCACCCACACAGCCTATCAGTAAGCTGTAACAGACAAGAGATGCAATTGACAGAAAAAGCATTCATGTACTCCTCCATAATGAATTTCACCTGCTCATGCCTGGGGCTTGTTGGCAGTGCACATAGCTGTAGTGTGAGAGAGTCCTAAAATCATTAGCACTGGTCACAGCTATGCAAAATAGTTGCTACAAACTCCCAGATCACATAAACCGCCCAGATTTCAGGAAACTTAAAACAAAACAAAAAAATGACAACTTCTGGGCAAAGCTGGAATCAGAGTGCACTGGTCATGGTTTCATTTTGAAGCCATAAGAAATCCATTGTTTTACATGGTCTTGATGTGATATTAAATGAGACTCTGCTCTCCTAGGTGACTTTCACTTTGAGATTTTGCATTCAAATCTCAATGTGAAACTTAAGAGCTGGTGAAGCCAGGCAGACAAAGACCCAAATATATGTCCACACAAGTGAAACCTGAAGCAAGAGGCTCATTAATGAATTTGACGGGTTTCATATAGCTCCAATATCCTTTGATCTTTGCTCCCCTCACTATAGTTCTTCATATTTATGCAGGGGAAGATTCTGGCTACTCACGTACAGATGCAGATGACAAAGGGAGCCCACCGCTCCTTCACCCTTATATCCAGAAGAGCCTCCACTCTCAAACAGCTTTGATCATCCTCACCGCGAGATGTAGGTGTCACAATGCAACTAGCAGTACTAGAGACCAGAGCTGGTCAGAATCTTTTCTCTGGAAAAAGGGGAAAAAAAGGCCTTTTAACTTCAGTTTGTTTGATTTTTTTTCAAAAGTCCATCAAGAAAATCCAGGTGATGGCTCACCAGCTGCCTGCCTGGAAAGCTTTAGTTAATTTTACTTTCCACTTGCTTTCAAGGCTAAGCACCCTAACTTTCTGCCTCCCCTGCATCTCTGGGTCCAGAGAAGAAAAGCACTCTAGCTCTCTGCTTCCCCAGAAGGCTTCCAGAAAGTCAGAAGATTCACTACAGATCTCCTGAAATAGAATTTTTCTTAAAATCCTTCCCACAAAAAAGTTTTGTATTTTTGATATTTTATCTCAGTTCAGGATGAATTTTTTTTAAAAAATGTGAATTTTTTTCACAGAAAACTCTTTTCTTTTTCTGATCAGTCAAGTAGATACCCCAAAGGGGTTCATGGCTATGGCCAACTACACATCTGTCTTCTACACCAGCTAGCAGTCTGAGGCTGGTAATGCAGGGAGCGCATGTTGCATCCTTATAAAAGGTGCAGTAGTTGCCTTCCTATGGGAACCTCTACATTTACATTACGATTGATTCTGTCCTCCACACAGAGAATACTTTCAATAGCTGCAGCTGCAGTGTCTCTCAATCGCTACAATAACTATGTTACATGACTTTGGCTGAGAGGGCCACAATATAAACCTTTACTATAGTTATGTACTTTAAAATTTCAATACCTTGAATAAAAATTGACCTTGTTTATCATTCAAAGGCAAGGAACACAAGAAGAGTTAGCTAAATAAAGGTTTCTGTGTTCAATATACTGTGGGAGATAATTTGTACAATACTACCAGCCTTGACAGGTGGGGAGAGAAACAGTAGCGGTTGGTATTTTTTTTTTTTAGATAGCATTTCTTTTGAAAATATCACTTCTTTCAGAGCTGGCAACTTCCACAACAGTGGGAGGAAAAGTAAAAATAAAAACAGATCCTGATTTGAGAGAAAACAAGTATCAATACATTTACATTGTTGGGAGCCTACAGCTAGGAAATAACACATGCACATACAGAGCACAGTCTATATTCTCTCAACGCACGAAGCAGGGTTTCAGGTTTTATCCATCAAGATGCAAAACTCTTTGAGCACCTATCCCTAAGGGACAGTACATACAATATGACTATATTTAAAGAAAAATAGGTATAAGCTGAAGGTACTAAAAAACTGAAAAGTTATTCAGCATGAAAATGACCCCTCTGATACTTTCAAAGTCAATGATCCTTAATAGGACAGGACTATCACCCTTTATTCTGTTCACATGAGCTGCTATTTTTTAAAAAATCATGTTTTCCAAGGAAAGTGGAACCAACTCACTTGGGATCATCCTTTTCCCAGTTTCTCCTGCCCCTTTTGGAATATACACACCCTTCATATATATGCAGGGGGCATGTGATACAAAGAGATTTTTAAAGCTCCTCTGGCCCACATAAGGAGAAGAAACCAGAGAGGGATCAAAACAGCAAAGACTTTATCTGCTTTGATTAGAAAAATAAAACTGGTAACAGTATCATGATGTTTAGACATGAATAACTCTATAGCTAGTTTTAAGTTTAAGGCTTCTGATAAGAGGTAAGCAATGATAATTTAGAGTAAGGTTGTTAGAAATAAAAAATGGTGGTCAATGATGTCATTGTTTAGGGGAGGGGAGGGAATGGGGAATTAAGAAACTGACCAATAGCAAAAATGTAGAAGAGGATGAAATAAATACCTGTAGGAAGGGGTCAGTAGGTAGGAAGGAGGTCCAAATCTGAAGTAAACAAGTGAAGCTAATTAACATATCGGATAGCTGATTGGTTGAAAATTATATCACCTCAGAGGAGGATCCAAAGAAGGTCAGAGTTTGAGGTAAACAAGGTGAAGTTAGCATACTGGGCAACTGATTGATGAAAAATGATCACACCCGTGGGGGGAAGAAGCTGTGGATTGACATTAAGAAAGCAATCAGTCAGAAAGGACAGAAAAATCGCATAAATGGCCAAGAGCTGACAGGCTTGAGTGTGGGTGATCTTGACTGCAGAAGGAGACCTGGACAGAAGGAGACACAGAAGAGCATCAACAGCACCAGCGGAAAATAACAGCTTTGGACAGATCAGAAAGACCATAAAGATGATACAAGGGAAGGGAAATCAAAGGATGAAGTAAATATGATTTTTCCTTTAAAATAAGGAATGCATGTGTATTATTGTAAATAAAGCTAGATGCCTGCACTTGAATGATCTCTAACCCCATCCATTCTATGACTGCCTGATCAACACTCAAAGAACATTAGTTAATTTGTAGTAGTTTTAATAAGTATGTTATTGTAATATCACTGTGTATACACATGTATAAGGGAATTGTGTTATACTGTAATAAGTCTGGTATTCTAATACAACATTGTATTAAGACTTTATACAGATGTATGCAGGATTTCTTTATATTGTATGTTGCAACACTATATATTTAATATGCCATGCCACTATTAAGTATTCATAACATTGTAATAGGTACTAAGGAAATGTTGCATTATGTGAGTACTGTATTGCAATTTTCGAGTTTTATGTTATATGTAATTGGTATGCCGTATATAGTTTATAGTGCTTTTTGTATTGTCTCAAGTGGCTTATTTTATATGTTATGTTGTATTGATTTTCAATTTAAAATCCAATTGTATTAAAATTGGTATTGAATAAAGAGACACTTTGTTTTCAAATAATTTACTGTTTGAATGTCAATCCGGGACTTGCTCATTAGTACACCCAAGCCAGTACAGGATCTCGTGGGTCCAAAAGTTTTAGGGTAAGACATGAATAGAATAAAATAAAACACCCTTTCAGATGAACATTCATAAATAATGTTACAGTATTTGGCCAGTCTAATTTCAGTATTCAAGCAGAGCCAAATGTAAATTCCATCTTTAAATTCTTGCTAAGTGTATTAGTAAAAGGTGATAAGGGCCCCTTAAACTTTATAAAAGTGAGTTTGTGTGAAAATTGTGCATCTTGGTAAAATTCTTTTTCATTCATATATTTTAAAACACGGCTTGTCATGCTTGTTTTATATTAAGATCATTGTTACTCCAGACTCCTTTAATTTCTTAGTGCCAGAGGTACAGCAGGGGAAGGATGCACTTGCTGGTACTGGAGCCTCTGTGGGCCATGTACAGAAACAATACTTCCCAGCATGCTACGGGAAGAACATTAACTGGTGATCCTTGCCATGCATTCATAAAAGACATCACTTGTACCATCTGCACCACTGGCCTCTGGACACTTCCTCATTGTGGGGTGGAGATGAAAAGTACTAGACTACAATGCAGTCCCCAGAGCATTGAGGCACATGCTTCTGGGTCTCTGAGCTCAGAACTAACGGCCATCCCCATTAGTGGAACCCAGAAGGCATGTTATGTCTGCCTGGAGTGCAATATGTGTGTGAAGGGCTTCCTGCTGGCTGGAGATGGCTGAAAAAGTGAACTTATTCTTCAAATTTCAAAATTACAAAGTTGTGTTCATTCTGATGTGTTTAAAACAGACACATTTTTGTTTCCAAAAAGTTTTATCCAAACTGTTTATATTTTGATTATTAACAACCTGCTAGTCATTAAATTAACCATTTTGAGCCTGGTGTTTGTTAAAGTAACCATTTTGATTATATATTTTAAAATTCAAAAGGTATGGCATTTTTTGTGAAAAGCAAAATACTTTAACAACACTGACAATTTTTTTCCATGAAAACATTCTAGACCACATTTCAGAAACCTTTCATTAAAAAAATTTCAACCAGCTTTAGTGCTGATGCTCTAACGCTGGGGTACCCTGGTGACTTTATGTGCAAAAGAGACACCTTAAAAGGTCCTGATTTTCAGAAAGTGCTGAGTGACCATCTCTGAAAATTGGTCATAGAATCATAGAATGTTAGAGTTGGAAGGGACCTCAGGAGGTCATCTAGTCACACCCCATGCTCAAAGCAGGACTAACCACCGCTAAATGATCCCAGTGAGGGTTTTGTCAAGCTACAGCTTAAAAACCTCTAAAGATGGAGATTCCACCACCTCCCTAGGTAGCTCATTCCACTGCTTCAACACCCTCATAGTGAAAAACTTTTTCCTAATGTCCAACCTAGACCTCCCCCACTGCAACTTGAGACCATTGCTCCTTGTTCTGTCATCTGCCACCACTAAGAATAGCCTAGCTCTATCCTCCCTGGAACGCCTTTAAGGTAGTTAAAGGCTGCTATCAAATCCCCCCTCATTCTTCTCTTCTGCAGACTAAACAGGCCTTGTTCTTTCAGCCTCTCCTCATAAGTCTTGTGCTCCTGCCCCCTAATCATTTTTGCTGCCCTCTGCTGGACTCTCTCCAACTTTTCCACATCCTTTTTGTAGTGGGGAGCCCAAAACTGGACACAATACTCCAAATGCGGCCTCACCAATGCCGAATAAAGGGGAATAATCACTTCCCGTGATCTGCTGGCAATGCTCCTACTAATGCAGCCCAATATGCCATTAGCCTTCTTGGCAACAAGGGCACACTGCTGACTCATATCCAGCTTCTTATCCACTGTAACCCCCAGATCCTTTTCTGCAGAACTGCTGCCTAGCTCGTCGGTCCCCAGTCCGTAGCTGTGCATGGGATTCTTCCATCCTAAGTGCAGGACTCTGCACTAGTCCTTGTTGAACCTCATCAGATTTCTTTTGGCCCAATCCTCCAAATTGTTTAGGTCCTTCTGCATCCTAACCTTACCTTCCAGGTATCTACCACTCCCCCTAGCTTAGAGTCATCTGCAAACTTGCTGAGGGTGCAAACTACCCCATCCTCCAGATCATTAATGAATAAGTTGAACAAAACTGGTCCCAGGACCGACCCCTGGGGCACTCCGCTTGTGACCAACTGCCAGCTAGACACGGAGCCATTGATCACTACCTGTTGAGCCCTATGATCTAGTCAGTTCTCTATCCATTTTATAGTGCATTCATCCAACCCATACTTCAACTTGCTGATTAAGAATACTGTGGGAGACCGTATCAAAAGTTTTGCTAAAGTCAAGGTATATCACGTCCCCTTCTAGGTGGCTGAACATCCAAAATCACTAATCACTCAAAAAATCTTGATACTCTCCCCCCAGTTCCCAGTATTGCTTAGCACATTTAGAACATTTTTAAAGTATTTACTTGAAGCTTAATTTATTATAAATCCATAGAATCCCCAATATTGTGGGTCTACTCCCCCCAGCAACCATGGCTAGAATGTGAAATTGTTGTACACATAACACTGCACAAGCTTTTCCTCAATCTTTTGTAATATAAATATACAAAACATGAAATAAAAGGTTAAATAAAATGGATTGTGTGTGACTCATGTTCTGTCATTAGGAAAACAGCAAAAAGGTGACTGCTAGCCAGCAAGTTTCTATCAATGTGAAAATTTTTCCATTTGAACATGTGCCCTTCCTCCTCCTTAGGTAAAAAGCAGGTGTGTTTCCCTCATTTGATTACTCCTTTTACTGTAAATCTGTACTTGTCTAATCCTCACCTACAAACTGCTGTGTGCATCTGTTGTAGGAGCCAGTTTGAGTCTTTTAAGAGGTTCTAAAAGGTTCTTAACTCAGAAACTTTACTTATATGTATATTTTTTTAAATAAAGAAATGGGGTCTCATGTAACCAATTGAGGGCTTTTAGCTCTGTATCAGCCTACAGTCTCATGACTGTGCAGCAAAGATTAATGTGTTTATATAGGAGTTGCGGTAGGCGTCTTGAAGATGCAGAGCTACTGTGTTTCTATCATCTCAATGCTCATAAAGACCTTTTAAAAAGTGTTACAATACCAACATCCAGATTAACCTGTGGTTTTAGCCAGCATTTAGTAAATGAGTTTAGCTGCACTGTTCTCTCAGTGGCATAACCCTGGAGGACTCCATGTATAGACACTTAGTAAAGCTGGTGAAGCAAGAGGGGATTTTAAGGCCTTGGCTTCACTCAAGGTATTTACATTTTCTTAGCTGTAATTCTTTTAAAAAACAAAACAAAAACAAAACTAGCATAAATCTGCCTTGCTGGTTCTTTTCCTTACAAACTAGAGATGAGGCCATAATAAAACGTCAGATCCAAACTATCCTTGACATGCATCTGGTGATACGCTCAGGGCATCATCAGGGTACCATTCTATATGGAAATGCCACTAGAACAGCCTATATATCAAAGTACTTCAGCATCTCTGCTTTCAGGGTTGGACAAAATGCAGAAACGCAGAGGTTGCTGTGGGAATGAAGAGCAGAGTTAAAAATGTTTCTGAACCTCAAGAAAGATAGATTTGATACGTTTAAGGTGAAAGTTGGGGATGGTTCTTTCATTTAGTAATGTCTGGGTGAACTTAACCCATCCTACACAGAAGCAATCTGCCTTTGTGTGGTGAAGTAAGTAGTAGGGAAGGTACCACACATAACTCCCAACCTGCAATTTGCTGAGCTGCTGGCCTTCTATATGCAATATACAGTGAATGTCAGCCACTAACTCCACATAAGTACAGAAGCCAGAGCCTGTGTTTCAAGCCCTCCTTTACTCATAACTACATTAGCATAGTTCCACTCTCCATGTAATGGGTGAAACCTATATCAAGTGGAATTTTGGCAACTATTTAGTTCTGGTGACTACTCCAGAGTGGGAGGCTGTGGTACGGTACAGACGTGCTAGAAAAGCTCTCTTTACTAAGATAAGAACAAGTTAAATTATAATCCATAAAACTCATTAAATCAGTAATTGTTACCCACAGACAAGTCATCTTCATCATGGTCCCAATCCAACAATTCTTATTCAGGCAAATCTCCCATGGATTTAAATGGATTTGACTACAGATTGCAGCAGTATTGCACAAACCAAGCACTCAAAAATCATCAGACCACACCTGCCCCAAAATAATTTAGGGTTCTTTTAATTTACCTTTGAGTGTTTAGGGTTCACATTTTCAATATGTCCTCTGTGACCATAAGGGCTTGAAATTTATTTTTCTTTTAGACGAAAACTGAGATTACCAAGTAAGAACATAACTGTACCAGCTGGGGTTCTTAGAAAAAACAGCAAATATGAGAGTCTTCATAAAATCATGAGCCGGCAACACTTTTTGTTGGATTGGGCTTCATTTTATTAACACTAGCCAGGTAAACTTTAGAATTTTATTTCAGTTAGTTTGCCTGTCAATGAGAGATTAAACAATGTCTTTGTTATCATTTATTATTGAGGTTTCTCTACAATTCAAATAGATTTTCTGCTGTCTTGGAGTCTGAACAGCTTAACAAAATACCATACTGCCTTGAACATTCAACCTGAGTCCTGAACTGCTTGAATCAGAATGTAATCTCAGTTCATGTCTCATTGAGATATTTTCACCTGTGGGCGTCAGGTACCCAAATGCTACTGAAATTCAGTACAAGTTAGGTGGCTAATTCCATAGGTTCCTTGAAAAAACTCAGCCCTGGCCAAAAGCAAAGGAAAAAAGAGCAAGTGGGAAATAATACAGTTTCTCAAACGTAAACAGCCTCTGATTTTGCTGCATTCAGTGTTAGGGTTTGAGTCTTCAAACAATTAAACATACGTTTAACTTGACGTGCATGACTCAGTGGGAGTAGCCATATGTATAAAGTTAAGTATATGCATAAGCACTGGAAGGACCAAGACCTTTGGTCACAAGTGAATTTAGATGAGGGTGTCTGTTTGGGATAAAATTAATACAATTCAACTGAAGCCAGAATCTGAGTTTTATTATTTATAAAATTAAACCTGAAGCATCAGCATTCAAAGGCTTTCAATATTCACCACATGGTCATCTGCCCTCACCTCACCTGTTGTGGATAAGTTTTTTGGGTGCGGGATTTATGGTAGAGGACACATGGTGAGCTTCATGGTCCACAGAGAAAATGACAAATAATCATTTTGTCTTGGGTCCCACTCAACATCAGCCTGGGTTTGCTTTACCAGAAAGGCAATGGAGCCTTCTGAACCGGTTTCATACAGGACATGGAATGTGTGCTGCAGCAGAATTTCAGTGACGTTTTAGAGACAGTCCACTATGTCAGGGTGGGCAGCTACAAACCATGACATTTGTTGAGAACTGCAAAATGACTCAAATTCTTGGAAGTCTTCATGCCTTGAACATCATTGATAAGAACATGCTGGCTTGGCTTGACCAGATTGCATATGCCAAAAAAATAAATATTCACTTTTTTTGTTAAAGCCCTTTTGTCAATTAAAAATTGAGTGGTATGAAAATTAATAGAAAAATATCTGAGGTTGCTTTTGAAACCTCAGAGCAAATCATGTCCAGATACTAACTTGCAATTTGTGAGATGAAAATTATAACTAGAATTTTGTTCATCTGCATATTTAAATACTTGTACTTTTAAATATCGTCTTGGAATTTGCATAAAAGCCCCCAAAGTAAACACTGGGAGACCACGATGAGCAACATTATTATATGAACCACCTCCATGCTGTGCTCAGAATCCTAAAACAGAGAAAAGTTAATCTGCAAAAAGAAGGAAAAAGAAGGAAAAGCAAGTGTTATAAAAATGCAAACTGAGGGAAATGGTTTATATTGTGAATAAAAATACCACAGGAGAGATCTGGGCAAATGTTTTGTTATGAAAAATTAAACCAAAGTGAATTTGTTTGGTTTCAGGTTTTGTGATAAATTCACACCTCAGCCTAGGCTGCTCAAAAAGGCTTGTAACCATTCCACAGCACATGTGGGCTAAATGATGGTTTCACATAGTACACACATTTTTGTGCATTATAGCCAAGAATCTAGGTGAAGTTCAGCTGTGTTGACTGAGTTTCAGTTTTTTTTGAAGTGGTTTGAATTTGCCCTCCCTGAGTTTTGTTTTGATGTTCAGAGAAGTTGGCAGAGTAGGCCCGAAGAGTTAAGCCAACAAGAAGGAATACAGCTTGCAAAGTTGTAATAATTACTTAAAAGTTTTTCCTACATTTCCTGTGCTCCCTTACATCAGAGTGAAATCTAGCAAAACTAAATGTTTGAATTCACATCTATTATTTCTGTGTAGTTTGCGGACACTTATTTTGCAACAAGTGTCCTATTTCCATTGTGCTTGAGTCAGCAAACACCAACCTAATAGCACTATGGGGGTAGGGGAAACAAATACAAAATGAGTGTCCACACACAAACTTGCACTTAAATAATTTAAACCAACTTAGGTATTTTGGTGCATGTTCATGTGTAGATGAGCCCTTACACTCAAAGGAATTGGTGTAAGCTGATGTCCTCCAGTTAAACTTGCAATATTTGGGAAGACGGGGCCATTTTATCTAGGCTAACCAAATGAAAACTAAAGTAACTAATTATTTCAAATTTATAGTGTAAGGAGGACTTAGCCTACATGGATACAGTACACTCTAGAGGAAAATAATGAGGTGGTGTTCTGGTGGTTGTTAAACTGGAATAGTAATTATATTGTTCCCTGCAGATTGAAGGATGACCAGATTGTCTATGGAGAATAGTGCAACACACAGCCAGCCAGCAACTGGGAATCTCCTCTATAATGTGATCTCAGAGAAGGATTATTTTGTGCCTTGCATGGAGAGTTAAATATGATTTTTTCTTTTTATTGCTTTTCCCAGGAAGGGGTGATTATTTCTGTGGTGCAGTTAGTGTTTTCTTATTACTTATGGCTTAATTAGGAATTAGTTTTTCAAAAGATGATGCTTTGAAAGAATAAACAGTGCAGGCTGGTAAGCTACAAATAAAGCCTAGGTGCAAATCACCCTGAGTGAAACCTTTGAAACCGAGCATAATTTGGCAGATATTGGGTACATCATTCTTCTTCACTAGTGACTGTGTTTGTGGATTTTTTATACTTGAGCTGCATCTTGTTTCTGGAAGTAGGGAAGCATACCATTTAAAATAGCCAGTCAGGTTGATTACCAAGGTATAAAATAGAGGTCATTCTAGTTGGTTTACTGCAACACACCTTTCTGACTTGTGAATCTGAAAATAAGCAGACGATTGATTTAGTTCTATGAAAGAGGTACAGACAGATTAAGTGATTTTTAAAAAAAACTGGTTTCCTTCCTTGCATTAACATGTGAATTGATTAAAACAAAGGCTGTTAAACCTAACTTTGTCCAATTAATGCAGATGGCTTACTTTTTCCATTTTTCAGCTCTGACAACAAACGGTTTTACTTCTGTTTGAAGCTCCTTTTATTTCCTGCTTCTCATGGACTATCACAATGTCTCAAAAAACACAGCAGGGGCATATTTAATTCCAATAACACCTTTCTGTTTTTATTAAAGTCAAGAAAATAGTTCTGTTAGTTTACGACTCTGCAATACGTAAGTTTGGAACCTATTGAGATCTAACATTCTTTTAAGCACCTGTAAGTTTGAGTGCTTCTCTGAAGCATCTGAGCCTCCTGAGCCTGCAAAAATTGAGCTCAAAATTTGCCAACATGTTCTCAAGAAGCAGCTATTATGACTTCTGCTTCTGGAAAGGAACCTGGAATGGCCAAAGTGAGAACTCAAAAATAATGGGCAAGGGCAGAAATTAGCCAACCTTTTTCAAACCTCAGAAAAATGTCCCATTTACATTTAGCATAAATTTTAGGCAAAGGTCTGCAGAGAAACAGGTTGTTTTTATTTGAACAAATTTGCTTATTCCTAATCTTTATTCCCATGCCATCACTCAAGGATTTCGGAGCCCAAAAACAAGGAAAAGATTGATGAATAACAGCTGGTATCATTCCCTTGCTTACTAAATGTAAGGAGTGACATCTTGCATACAAGGCCAAAATTTTCCCTGGATTTTATTTCTCTAGTTAAAATTGTGCACCCTTGTAAACAATCAGCTCATTAAAATTCTTATTAATATTTCAGAAATGTAAAGGCTTTGTGAAATGTTGCCATATAATTAGTGATTCTAAAATGTTAGAGACATATTTCATTTTCTTCCTGGAAACACTATCCACTAGGTATCAGTGTTGATTGCTGGAGATGAAGCAGTGGAAGCTGTTCGCACAGCTGTGAGATGTGCTTTCTTGAGGGGCTGTCTCCTAGTCTCAAGTTCCTTCAATTGCCATGAGGCTGCCTAGACTATCTGTCCCTTCTTATTCCTGGTGGATGACATTTCCCTTTGTTTACTTTCAAAGCTAAGAAATTCATGTAATATCATATGTTTGGGAATAGGTCCCTGAGCAAATTATTCATGAGATGTGAATTATGCATAAGGGTTTTTTTTATAATAAAATAAGTAGCTTGTACTGTTATATTTGCCTTATGCAGACATTTAAATATACACAACCCACGCTTTTCTAACACCTGGCCCATTTATGGTCTAATTTTGAGTATGAATATAATACATGTTTTCCACAGCCTGCAACATCAGAACTAAATGGAATATTCTCTTCCCTGCTGTACATGGAGTATTTTTAAGGATCCATAGGACCTGATATTGGAAGCTGCTGAGCGGCCTGAGCTCACACTGGCATTACCTCGCAGGAACAGGTTCTTAATGCTCAGATATCTGGGACAAATACTGAATCATTTTATAGTTCAGTTGGCATCCCAGACAGTAAACAGCGTCCCAGCATTTTGAATTAATTGTAACGAAGCAATGTAGCTGCCAGCAGGTAATTCTGAGTAATTCCTGGCCTTTACAGCTTTGTCTTAAACTAGGCACAGACTGTGGGATTCAGAGAGCATGTCACAGCCCTGCATGCAGATGTAGCAATGAGACATCCAGGGGGTCTTAGTATAACAAACCATATGGCTCGGGAAGGTTGTAACATGAATGTGTCTCTCATCCATATGTTTTGCTGGGCTTTGTTTCAGTAAGGAACTTGAGCAACTCTTTTTAAAATGGACAGAGTAAAAACTGCTTTTCTTTTGTCATTTTGTCGCCCCCACCCCGAGTTTCATATGTTATCAGTATTAATTGTTTTAAAAGTTTTAATTCTTTAAAAGCAAATACAAGGATAGGAAGAGGGAGAACTATTGCTTCATACTTGGATCAATCCAAGTGAAAAGGGAATTTAACAAGACCATAAGTACTCAGAGACACTCTGATCCCTATCTCCATCAATTTAAATATTGCAACCATACAAAGTTTTGCAGTCATTTAACAGAAAAAGAAAAGTCAAGTCTTTCTTTCTGTGTTTAATGTCCATATCCTGCAATCGTCACTTAAACAAAAATTGAAGTGAGTGGTTTGAAGTACAGGGCTTATATGGTCCTATTAAAGTGCTGTACAAGAAATCCTGTGTAGGAATAAATAGTAATGTAATAAAATGAAATTTCCCTTTTAAAGTCACATTGGGGTTGTGATGTCCTGATCTGATAAAAGTTAGGAAATGCAAAGTTAAGACCGAAGCTTCAGTGGTGAGTCACCCTGTGTGCACACTAATATACACAGACATGTAAATCTACCAATATGAGACACCTACATTACAAGCCACAGCTGGGCAGTGGAGAGATGGATGTTTACATTAAAACTTCCATTTCCTGGTTCATCAGTTTGTAGCTTCCTTTTTAAATAGTGAATTTCCAATCACAAAATACAGCTATTCCAGCAACATATCTACCCTTTCTTGAATCTGCTGATATCTCTCACAAGGGTGCTTATTTTCAGAGGCACTGAGAATCTAGCAGCTCCCTTAACTTCAGTTCAAATTGTGGGGGCTCAGAATCTCTGGAAGTCAGTCACACATTGTTCTGGGACAGCAAATGAATGATTATATAGAAGGGAACATCCTACATATAAAGAGCATCCATGTATTAGTTTATGACTGAAAAGGGGAGGGCCTGAAATCCACATATAGATCCAGAGTACTAGTTGCCTCTCTCTGAGTTAGATGGAAGGTGGCCTGTAGCCACATTGATATTTTCATTTGGGCTTGGATCCAAAGTTTGCTCCCAGTCTCCAAAAATCAATTAGTTTAATATGCTGAATTGCATTTTAAAAATAATAATCAAATTTCCCATAATTAATTTAGAGCTCAATTCAGATTAGAGCAAGGTGAAATGTTTGGGATTAATAGTTTATTTACTGAAAAATCCAGTTCTGGGTTGACCAAAACTATTTGCAAATTTGTGGAGAGTTCTCCAAATAGCTAAGACTGTGCTGAAAACTCAGAATGTTTTAGTACTGTTGAAATAAAGTGTTTAACATCAACCCCAAAATTTTCATTTTGACTTTCAAGCATTTTGACAAAAGCAAAGGAAAGGAGGGTTAGACTCACATATTGGCTGAAGGAGAAAGGGGTGGTGATGGTACCTCCCCTATAAGCATTAGCACAGTGGCTAGGATCAGGAAGTGTGCCCAAGAGGTCAGAGCCAAAGACTGTGACTAGTCCCTGCTCAGACCCAGGGGAGCTGAGAACAGCTTTAACATGGATCCAGCATGTGGGTCCAAACGCAGTGGCCTGGTGAGTGTCCAGGAGGAGAAGGTCACTCAGGACCATTTACACAAAGTAATTTTCCAGTGCTTTTGTTATGTGCTGAGGTGGAACTCTCCATACTTGTTGGATAGCTGGTAACATGTTTTGGTAAGTTCACACACTTTCTTCGTGACATATTCAGTTAATATGTTCTGTGTAGAGTGGATTTTCAACTATGAACTCCCTTTAAGATGTGCTTTCCCCAACATCTGTCTTTCTTGATTTTGTTTCTTCTTGAACAGATTTGTCCCTTCTACAGCTGTGCTGTCTGTTTCCCCAATTCCAATGTCTTATAATAGTCTTTACAGAACTGCATAGCAGAACATTTTTTTCTCCTTTTATACTATGTCAGACAATATACCCTCTACCACAGTTAGATGCACAGTATTGCACGGATGGTAGTATTAGCCAGAAACAGTCTCATCATATGATGGAGACTTGGAACAAAATAACTTTTTAAAGAGTGTCAGAGAAAGGAAAAGTTCTAGAGGGGTAGCCATGTTAGTCTGTATACAGCCAAAACGACGAGAGTCCTATAGCACTTTAAAGACTAACAGATTTAATTTCTGCAGGCATAAGCTTTCTGACAAAGTGGGTTGCAGCCCACGAAAGCTTATGCCTGTAGAAATTAAATTTGTTAGTCTTTAAAATGCTAGAGAAAGGAAAGGGAGCGATTGTTATAACATAAAAGAGACTGTTTGAGCTTGAAAGCCCTGTTAAGGAACCACGTCCTTGAATGGATAAACACATTCACTAATAGAGTTTACAGCCTTCCTTATTGGCAAGAAATAGTAAAAATTACTCACTACCTATTAACAGTTCTATATATACACACCTCTTAAACACAATACTTTTTACTATAATAATAATTCAGGCATTAGTGTTTATAGTTTTATGACTATCTAAATTGAAATACATTAGATATGGGAAAAAAACAGGTCAATGAAGGAAACTGTGCCCAATTCAAATTTCATTTACATCAATATAACTCAGAAGTTACTCCATGAAGTCAATGGGGTTATACTGATGCAAGAATCACTTAATTGTCAAAGTACAGATGACAGGCAGTACACAGTAATAGTGTGCTTCAGGCAGAACAGACACACCAAGGGACACAACAAATTGCTTTCTAGCAACATGACAGTACATTTTATTAATAAAAAGACTAGGAGAAAATGTCCTAAGTCTATGACTAATTTTTTTTTCCAGTGGGAAACTGACCCATTACAAAGCCCCCAAATTTGCTACAGCTCAAAAAAGTGGCTAAATTGGTAGTCCTGTGAAGTCAAAGGACATCAATGTGTATTAAAATGTTTGTGACAGGTTTTATGAATGTGTGTTGACCTCTTGCCTTTGAAGACAATACAATTCTTTGTACTGTGTATTTTGTTCATAAACTGGATTGTACAGCTGTCTAGTATATCACACCAGCACTGTGAGTTTTGAACACAATGGAAGTCTTTGGGTATGCAAGGAATGCACGATGGGACTCCTACAAAGCAATGGTATCCATAATATTTTAAATCCAAGGGGCAGTTGTCATGGTTGCAGAGTTAGCTGTCCCTCTGTCCCCTTCCTGATCTCTTTGAGTTCACTCCCTCAGGTGTCAGTCTCTGTATCTTTGCCTCTTCCACAATTCCACAGAATTCCACAATTCTTTAACTCTTAGATCAACCATGCTTGCCCCACAAGTCTAACTGGGTTTGGCAACTGCACTTCTTCCCTTCGGGAGTTTATGACCAGTGGTGTAAGCAGTGACCAAACAGACTTCTTAGAACCAAAGCATCGCTTCATTTTAACAGTCAGAACAAAACATTTAAAGAAAAGAATTCTAAAATACAAAAATAGTCTACATGTATGTCTATCTCACCTAAATCCCTACCATTTCCATATAGAACATGTCCACATGGCCCATAGAAGTGAGCCTCCAAGGCTGGGTCAACAAAACTCAGGCTCTATATCCTAAGGAGGGAGATGGGCTTTGGAGCCCAATACCAGCACAAGCCATAATTTCCAAGGGCAGTCTGCAAAACTATTTTTAGAGCGCTAGCACAAGACCCAGTAAACTGAGTCTGTCAATCCAGGCTGAGAGGCTCACTTCTGCAGGCCATGTAGGCATATCCAAGGCAGCCTAAGCAGAGCTAGTTCCTTCAGCCACCCCTGCAGGGGTCTGTCTTAGCCTTCTTCCATGAACAAGTCCCCAACAAACTGCCTTTCCTCTGTAGAGAATCCTTTGAACTCAGCCCTGGTTCCTTTGATCTTGTTAATTTCTGGACTTTTGCCCTGCTCGTCCAAACCAGTTCTGTAAAATGACTGGAACCAGAAGGTTGAATCTTCACAGATAATATTTGGGCATTGTGCTTTAACCTTTAAGTGTTCATCAAGGAGCGTTTTATCTCCAGCCATTCCATCCTCCCTGCTTTTCCGTACAGCCTGCTATTAAATTAATTTAGTAAGTTATTGATACCTTCTAAACTACAACTCCATCTTAACCATTTTTTGCTAAGGTAATGTTTTAAGTTTTAAAGTGTCATACATGAGCATAAAGCAAGAAATCAGAACAGACTGCTACCATGGGATATTTCTAATGATTTGAAGATATGTAGTGTCAATCCTGTACCATTTTAAAAGATTAACTTTTAAAAGCAGATTCACCAGTTCACCAAAACAACCAGAGCACACCAGACAGTTAGAGTGGGTTTATGGCTGTTTTGCATAGTCAGAGCAGCCAAAGTATTCTGGTGAATTTAGCCCTTAATTAGCACTGAATTTACTGGCTTAGTGGGAAGTTAGTGAAACTAGTACTATGTATGCCTTGGGGGTGCCTTTTAAACACAGATGCCCAAGCTAAAATGCAGCCACGTCTTTAAAGACCCATGACATTTGTGCCAACTAATCTATCAAAGATAGCATTTCTTAAGTCTGTGTCCCATATTCCTTATACCACTGAGTCATTACAATCAATGGAATTGTTGCCTACAAATTATCTATAGAGTTTTCCACCTTTTCTCATTTGCAGACCCCTACAAAATTTCAAATGGAGGTGCAGACCTCTGAAAATTTTAAACAGAGTCTGTGGATCCCCAAGGGTCTGTGGACCACAGGTTGAAAACCACTGTTCTGTGGTAATGTCAGCCTTTCACAGACCCCTTAGATATTGTCCCACAGATTGCCACCCTTCCTCTACAGCAATGATTTTCAATCTGTTGCATCACTGCTGTAATAATGGCCCTGCTTAAGCTATTTAAGACGCTCTGTGGTCTATGGAGTCATAGGAATTAGAGAAATCATTAATAACTTAGCTTAATTATAACCTAATTTTTAAAAATATAACTTATTCACAAGGTATTAATTAATTTTAACTATGTGGGAAGTTGGCAGTGTATCTTATTTTTGTTAAAATCATTTGGAGCAATAAAACAGGTCCTAGAGCATTATACAATGCTAGGAACAGTAACCATGCTTTGTAAGTGGATCATATTACCCAGATACACATAAAAACAACTGTACAAAGATTAATCAAACTTTACCAAATCACTTGTTCATAAAACAATAAGAAAATTTATGGGACAAGAGAGGTCCAAAATCTGTACTAGTCTCATGCTGAAAAGTAGCAGCAGACATGACCCAAAATTCTGGTTCTGATGCCTTCAGGTTTTGTAAAGGTTTGGATTCAGACTTGCATTTGGCAGTTCAGATCCCTCTATGCTTAAAGCACGAGTTCAGTGCAATATAAAACTCCATATATAATCTACCTTTCTGTATCATGTATTTGATGTGCTTTTGTTCCAAGAAGCTAAAACCGCTTTTATAAACATTAAGATTAACGATTACATTGCTCGGTGTAGCATTACCCCATTTTTATTAATTTATTCCAACAACACAGCACTAGAAAGTAGGCTGCTAGTCCTGTACTCTAACAGCTAGTACTAAACCCAGTGAAGGCTGTCTTCATAGTAGCTTCTCTTTCTTCCACTGATATGGCTGCTTCTCTCCATGCTTCACATTCCTCCAACCTTGACACTTTTGTCCCTTCCATCCCATCTCCTAGTCCCCCTTGTGGCCCTCTCATCCCCACTTCCTCTTTTCCTTAACCTCTCATTCTTCTCTGCCTCTTTTCTCTCACAATGCAAGCATAATGGGGTCTTAGTTAGCTGTTACCATTCAAAAAAGAGATCTTGGAGTCATTGTGAATAGTTCTGTGAAAATGTCCACTCAACCTGCAGTGGCAGTCAAAGAAACCTAACAGAGTGTTGGGAATCATTAGGAAAGATATATATAATAAGATAGAAAATATAGCATTGCCTCTTCATAAATCCATTGTACGCCCACATCTTGAATACTGCATGTAGATCTGGTAGCCCCATCTCAAAAAAGATATACTGGAATTAGAAAAGATAAGAAAAAGGCAACAAAAATGATTAGGGGTATGGAAAAGCTTCCGTATGTAGAGTGATTGGGACTGGGACTTTTCAGCTTGGAAAAGTGATGACTAAGAAGGGACATGATAGAGGTCTGTAAAATCATGACTGGTGTGGAGAAATTATTTAAGGAAGTGTTATTTACTCCTTCACATAACACAAAAACTAGGGGTCACCAAATGAAATTAATAGGCAGCAGGTTTAAAATGAAAACAAAAGGAAGTATTTCTTCACACAATGCACAGTCAACCTGTGGAACTACTTGTCAGAGGATGTTATAAAGGTCAAGATATAATGATGTTCAAAAAAGAATTAGATAAATTCATGGTGGATAGGTCCATCAATGGCTATTAGCCAGGATAAGCAGGGATTGCGGGGAATGGATGACAGGATGGATCACTTGATGATTACCTGTTATACTCATTCCCTCTGAAGCACCTGGCATTGGCCACTGTCGGAAGACAGGATACAGGGCTATATGAATCATTGGTCTCACCCAGCATGACCATTCATATGTTCTGTCTAAGTCCTCACATCCAGGCTATGTCTAAATCTTGCTGATTCTTTCTGCATACCATCTCTAAGATATAGCCTTTCTTATTCATACACAACTAAAATGCTCATCCTTGCACTCATCATCTTATTTTGTTTATGGCACCATCCTTTTTCCTCTCGCCATGACAAATGTAATCTTGACCAATTCCTATCCATTCAGAATGCTGCTGCAAAGACCATTTTCTTAACCTGTCACTTTGACCACATCACGCTGCTCTGCATCATTCCATTGGCTCTCCCTTCTCTATCACATCAAACACAGGCTACTTATTTTCACTTTTAAGTCCCTTCAGAGCTTATTCTCAGCCTACATATTCCTCATTCAGTATCAACATGAAGACTCCTGCTTCAGATCAGTTCATTGTGTCAACCTGTCATCCACCTGTTACATTTTCAGACACTTTTGTGCTTTTTCCCATGTTGCCTCTCAGATTTGGTAAGTGCTTCATATGAACACCCACAAAACTAAACTCCTTTAAACTCCTTTAAATTCCTCCCTTAAAACTTACATTTTTTTTGCATACATCACACAAAAAGCCATTTACAGCAACATACCCAAGTGCAGGGTCTATACTGAGACTTTGTCAATTTAACCGTGCCGCAAAAAGCTATATGCCTCTTTATGAGGTGGTTTTATTTTGTCGGCAAAGCAGGAGACTTTTGTTGGTGGGAGTAGCGTTGTAATGCGTACACCTTCACTGTTTTCTTGACAAAACCTGACTTTTGTTGACAAAACTCTAGTTCAGACCAAGGCCTTATGCTTAGACTGTAAGCTTCTTGAGGCAGGGAATATCTTTGTTCTGTCTTTATATAGCACTTGGCCATTACTAGGGCTCCTAGGTGCTACAGTAATACAAGTAATTAATAATAATAATAATGATTGCTAGCAATATAAACGTACAACTCAAATAACTACTGTAGGAAATTTTTTTATGTTTTTCTTAGTATTGAGGTTAAGCTAAATATGCAAATCTGAGTATAACTTAATTTTGTATATAAATAAACCGGCATTCATTGCTGTTTTGATGTAATTTCCTCCAATTTAATGTAAATAATACTGTAGGTTTTCTTTCTTACAGCCCATTTTATTGTATTTTACACCATCCTTCAACAGTGGAAATTGTTCACAATAATAATGTATTTCCTCGGTATAAGGAGAGAGCATTTTGATTCTTTTTCTTTCCACCTTTTCAAATACTTTTGTGTTGTGTGACAATTACCCATTTGACTGGGTTCTAAGCTATAACCATTGCATTATTGTATTTCCATGCACACCTGAATCTTAAATGGAATAAACATGATGCAATGCATTGAACATTTATTAGCTCAATTTTGCTAATCAACAGAAAGGACAAAAGAAATGTATGCATGGAAATCACACATATGCAGCCTCCTTTCCAGGGCATGCTGCATTCTGTGGAGCAGCAAAGCTTCCTGCTTTAGAAAATGGAAGTTTCTGGCACTTCCAACTGCACAGATACCGTCCTGTAATTGGGTTACTACAGTGATAGTTACAATGTACCAGCCTATCTGTAGGAAGCCAGGAATAGATTAACTCTCTTCACATCTCACTGAAGGTTGCAAGTACCATTTATTAAAGCGATGGCTAAAACTGCTCCCAGAACACTGCTCAGAAATCCTGAAGAGTTTATCAGGTCTTTACCAGTCAGTCTCTCCCTTCACAGAGCTAACACAGCTGAAAGCAGTATTCTGGTTCCCATGTAGACATTTCTGAATGTGTTGCCATTTAGTACCCTGAGATCTCATGCTTTATGGCCACCATATCTAGGGATGAGAAAACTGGTTTGATAAAGCTGTATCCAACAGGGCCTAGAAGCAGAAGAAAGATATTACAATAGTTCTACAACCTGCCCTCCCAATGGGTCTAAAATCTGATTTGGTGAGGCCATCTGTAGGTGTGTGACCTTAGTTAAGTCTTCACAACTGTTCACTCCCTTGGCTATCTGCAGCAGTGAACACATAAGGGATGCAAGCATGACTGAAGCCAATTCCTTTTTACATACAAAAAAAAAAATCCATGAAACATTTTGATACCATTTGCCCAGTTCTACTTACTACCAACCTGGATCACATTGAAACTAGTGATGAAGTAAAAATAGCCATACATATTGTAGTGGTTCTCAAACATTTTGTATTGGTGATCCCTTTTCACAAAGCAAGCCTCTGAGTGCAACCCCCAGCTTAAAAGTTAAAATCACATTTTCTATATTTAACACTATGATCAAAGCTAAATTTAAACCCTATTGCTTAAAATGAATTGACCTTTAGCACTGCTTTTGGCTGGGCTCAGGGCTGACAACCCCATGCGTGGCATGGCTCAGGGCTCACAGCTTGCAACCCCTACATAACCACATCACGATCTCCTGAGGGGTTGTGACCCCCCATTTAAAGAACCAATGTTCTAGAGAGTCAATGGCTACAATTAAATAGTCTGAGGATGAAACCACAAAATGTGTCACTTAACAGAGAGTCAAACGTGTAACAGGCAGGCCAGGAGATACTGAAGGGTTAGCAAAGTGATAGGACCAGGGTGAATCTTGAGATTTGCAATCCAAAATAAAAGGCACAGTGAGTTTTTTACTTCTTCTGTGCAGTTTTCATTCCCAATCCCATTACCAGTTTCCTGAATATTTACAAATGGTGATCAGGCAATTGACTTCACTGTAGTAAATAAAAACAAAGATAGTTTGATTAAACACACACAGTAGCAAGAAGATGCTAAATAATGAATACCACTGTGTACGGCAACTATACTCAGAAGTAATTACAGTCACATCCACCCTTGTTAACAATCTTTTCCATGAGTCCATTTTGGTTGTCAGGTAAAGCTCATATCATCTTAAAGGAAATGAAGGAAGTGCTTTCATGAAAT
The DNA here is from genome assembly GCA_007922155.1 of Mesoclemmys tuberculata. Lineage (NCBI taxonomy): Eukaryota > Metazoa > Chordata > Testudines > Chelidae > Mesoclemmys > Mesoclemmys tuberculata. Next base: position 6,848,730 of record ML677084.1, read on the forward strand.
ATTATGGACATTGATAAGTGCTTTCATGAGATATTAGTCAATAAGTATTAAATGTAGAAGAGACTGAAAAAGTTAGGAGGGTGTCTATAGCCCCTATTCAGCCCTATTTGTGCCTTGCACACATCTAACTTTAACATACTTCAGAGAGGAATGCAACTCTTTCAGTTAACTTTGACAAAACTCTCTTTTGTCAGATTCTTTAACTAGTATATTTATAAAAAACCTTACAAATTAAACCTTATTAATCTACAAATCAAACATACCATATCTCACTAATATTCACACTAATCACTAAATATCCGATATCAATAGTTAGCAGATACTGCAGGGAGGCCTTGCTAATTTCATTAGTTTTACAGATACCAGAGAATTGTTTACTCATATACTACAAAGTAGCAAACTCAGCAATGGCAATACATTTCCTTTTTCCATTGTGTTTATTTACTTAATTTGTAAACTTTCGCCATTTGCAGTACATTTATCATTTGTGTGAATTAGTAGGACTCTACAATGATAGTGAACTAGAATAATTAATGTCAGTGCCTCAAAAATGCTAATCAATTGGATGTAGAGTTTTCAACATGTATTTATCAATAGTTTTCCTTTTAAATTCCTATTTGAAAAAAGAGCTGACACTTTAGAAACTGGGCTCCTTCATATTAGCATGAACAGACATTGGAGTTTTTGTAAACAATGAAGTGTGATACTGAAATATCCACAGATTGCATCCACCCTCAGGGATTATCAAAATATCCTGTCTTCCCACTGATCAGAAACACAGAGCTTCTTAAATGGGGGAAAAAAACTAACATGCATTTTACTTGCAGATTTGAGTAAACTCTCTTTCTTCTGTCCTCTGAAATGTTGATGGGAAGTGCTATATGCTTTGGATGAGCTATACAAAAATGTGTGGGGATTTAGTCAAACCACTTCCAATAATGTTCCATTTTAAAAAAATCTACTGGGATTACTAAACTGTGGATCTTGGAGGATCACATTATTTATTTTATTTTATTCAGTTTCGATATAATGAGCCAGATCCCCCCAAAGCTATGCTTATTTATACTAGTTGAGTATTTGGCCCAACATGGTAATTCCATTATATTGGTCTACCTATGCCATGCCTCGAGAAGGCTTTGCAACTCCTGAAACAGTGAATATTTCATAGGAAGCTTTCTTAATGCCCCCATTTCTTAACTTAAAGAAAGTTAGCCAGTGATTGCATTATTCAGCTATATGATTCGCAGCTGGCAGGTTTTTGAGCAGCATTTAATGTTACTGAGGTGCTCGACCTTTTTGTTCCCTTAGTTCATCCTCCCAATTTTAAATGTTAGGTCTTTAATGTCAGAGCCTATCATGTGCCAACAGTTCAAACGGAATGAAAATCATACAGCATTTAGTAGGCTCAAATTGACTCAGTTCCCACAGGGAAATTATTGGTGTTCTCTCTTGAGCAACTCTATAGGTGTCAGTGTCAGCATAAAGGGGGGATATACAAAAGTCTTAAAAAGCATGTGTTCTTACAAATGATTATCACTGCACTAAATAGTCAGGGTATTAATTAAAAGTGTAAGTAACACACCAGCTATTAGTTGCTGACAATTAGTGATTTTTCTAGGATAACAGCAAGCTGAAAGTCAATGCAAAGACCTAAATTCCATTATCTCATTCACTATGGCCACATCAGGAGAAATCTGTTGTTAGTACTATTTATCATTCTTAATGCCAAACAGTACTTTCAACTTTTGTAGCACCTTCCAGCTGAGTGTCTCAAAGAGGTTTACAAAGGTGCTCAATCCTGCCAACGTTTACAAAACTGAGTAATGTTATGCTTCTGTAGACTTGTGACCTTAAGCTATGCAAGCCTTATACCCCTCTCAGGAGGTAGCTAACAGATGCATGTGAGCACATAGATGATACAGATATAGAAAGGGATACTGAAATAAAACCACCACTGGGGAAAAGCATGAAAGCTATTTAACTGCATACAACCAGTACTTAATAATTTAGGACTATTACTTTAATTTCCCATTGTGAAGCAGCAGTTTTAGAGGACCATTTGATGTTTCTCATTGAGTCGGTGAGTCTTATAATATAGCTGCAGTAGTGAAGTTGCTTGAAACTACCAGTTTTTGCTTCACACTAAGACACAACGTCATGAAACTTCATTATTTTTTACCATGAAAATATCTGCGTCAATTACTACTATTATTATTGTGAAATGTGCATTTAATTTTACAAATATTTACTGAATAACTATTTCAAACTTACTTAACCCATTCTTGGTGTTGAAAGTACAAGAACTGTGAGGTGAATGTTGCATTTTCTTGCAAAACTGGTAATTGAAAATAAAACTTATTGGGTCAGTTTCACCCACTTCATGACACCAAGTGCAAATAGTAATCACTGAGGACTCAAAAGATGTTCTCTGACCCTGTCTGCTAGGTTGTAAGGGTAGGAATAACATACCCATAGGCCTAGTTATCCATTAAAATTATTGCACTTCTCTGCACACAGACCACAGTTTAGCAAAGCAATCAACCACAGGCTTATCTTGAAGTATAACAGTGCATTCCTATTCAGCAAAGCACTTAAATACATGATTCAGTGTTTCACTGAATTAGAGTTAGATTAACCCCCAATAAAGATTTTAAAACCATCTTATTTCTACTTTTTAACATTTATGAACAACAAAAATCAGAAAATTGTCTAGTAATAAAAGAAAGAATTTGCATGTACATAGTGTTTTTTCTTGTAAGACAGACAGGAAATGGGTAGATGTAACACGAGGAGAAGAATTGTCCAAGGGTGGTAATGATCAGCTGTAATTTTTTTTATATAATAAATAAGGAACTAAGAAAAAATACAATAACTGATCATTCTATAGCACCTTTTGTCTAGAACTATTTCAAATAACTTCATAGGCTGAACACTGTATATAGCTGTCACCACTGAAACCCAGTCACCTCTGAGGTGGAACATGACAGCTATTTTGTGATAGCAATATTATACAATTTTAATGAAGGACAGGAAAGAAAAAATGTCCCATCTTATAAACGAGGCAGTTTCAGGGATACCTACTACAATGAACTACTCAGATGCTTTAAGGCAGTATGTGACTGGCTTGACATACAGATGGTAGTGGCCTATAGAAACTGGACTTATGTTAGTTTCGGCAGAAACAAAGGCAACCAAAATCAGGTTTAATTGCTTGCTAACTTTCATCCCCATGCTATCAAATACGTCAACACTTTGTTTTATGGCCATCTTTCAAATATATATAAATATATGTAAATATTTCATTGGTGGAACAACGTTCCTTTAAAAAAAAAACCACACACACACACACAGAGAGAGAGAGCGAGAGTGAGAGCAAGCTAGCTATGAAAATAAGCTTCTTTAAAAAAAATCTATTTGCGTTCATTAAGATACATCAGTTACTTAACTTAAACTTGCTGGTAAATAAACACCTATCATTACAGAAGGTGACTACATAAAACACTAATTATCACTTTCTTATTTGTTGTGACATGCCCTGGCTAAGCTTATTGGTTTGGACTGATGCCCAATCCTCTACTTATTAAATGCAAAGGAAGCACTAGACATTTGTACAACCTCTGTTTTGTTTTCCTTGTGTAGTAAGGGCATTTAGTGAAGTTGCTGCAGAAGACAATGAGTGATACAACACAATTTAACATCGTATTTTCTTTTTGGAGATACCTGTGATTTTCTTTCAACACAGAACATACACCAGGCAATTTTCCTCATCACATAGTCAAACAAAGTATGTTTTTGGTGATACTAAAGTCATGGTCCCTAGAGTGATCAACAGAACTGAGAAAGAGCTATCAGTCTCAACCCTGCCATGTCAAGGCAAGACTTCTTAGATCTCATTCCCCTGCCACAGGACATAAGTGACTTCTTATTGACTTCAATATTTGTTTCTTGCAGGTGGAGTCACGCCTAGGTATTCAAATAAAGCTACCTGCTCCTCTTAGTTTATGACCTTCTCTTCAGTCTTTGCATTCCAGACTGAGTCTGATTGCAAATGTGGAGTGGAGGGGAAAGAAAGGGAACAAACAGAGCTTGGGAGCATCTCGGTCATTTCAATTACTTTCAGATGAGCATAATTTTTACTCAGGGCAAAGTTTTTTCATTCTCACTGTGTTTGCTTTTCCTTAGGCTTAGTTTTGTATGTGTTAAATGCTCATTTACTTTTATATCATTGTTGTCCTAGAGCACAATATTAGAAATGCTCAGGTGTGTTGTATGCATAACCTCTATTCAGTTCTAAGTTTCAGGGAAGACTACTACATTGAAATGCATGTAGTACATTAACTATCATAATGATTCAAAAGCTGGTGTAATGTGCTTGGAGCTTTGGATGTATGCAGCAGTAATTGTTATATAAGCTCCAGCATACCATGTTGTGCATTTAACCCTCAAGGCTATTACTGTTTTCCAGCTTGGCCAAATGAATTTGGTAGAAAAACATTTACAGTTGCCTGAGGACTAATCTTTCGAATGATGCATGGATTTTACAGAAAATGCCTTTGAATTATATTGTGCAATAGTAAGGGATATTATTGCAATTAGTTATTGGTAATTTTGATTTAGTACATTACATCCTGGATATAGTAAGTTATTATCATCTAGTTTATTATGATACATTTGGTTTAACAAGACTATATATTACTCAACAGATATATTGATTTAGCATGTGATGTTCAGTTTAGTGCAATACTGTGATATATTGCATCCAAGCCTAGGTTATATACTGTATTGTCAGATGCAGTGAATAATACATCTAATTCAGAATCTGACACTGGAATGAAAAAAAGCAATGATTATTTGGTTCAGTAAATATATCTGGTTTAACAGGCAATAAGTCAGATGCAGTAGCTAAGCTACTTTCCTAGTGAGTACATTTTCCCCCAAGTGGATTATTTATCCATTTTAGTGTGACACACAGTTTATTTCAATATGTGATATATACATTTCACCAGTCAAGTACCTTTGGATACTGTAATGTATCCTGTTTTTGTTCCTTTGTAGGAATTTATTTCTAATTCTTCACATACCTCTAGTATCAGAATACTATCAATAGCATCTTTCACAGATAGTCTCCTAAGGACTTGTTTAAACTTTTGCTCAGTGCCCTGACTAAGGGGTGGTGTGCAGCAGTGCTGCCCCAGATAGTGTCTTCGGAAGGAATTGGGACAATGTAGCTCTTCTTCCCCTGCTCACCCCATGTTCCTGGGTATAGAATGCCCTGTTGTTGGCTTGTACATTCAGCAGTGGATGGAGGACTAAGGTCTTTTTTCTGGAAAAGAATGTTGGATAAAAAATCTCTGCTCTCCTCTCCATCCACCCCAAGGCCTAAGGTTTGGAGAGCCCTAACATGGCCATGCAGAATGGTGGGACATGTAACTTCTTGGCCTACCAACATGAAGGTCAGTCATAATTTGTCTTTAAGAGTATGTCTACAAACATACATCCACTAAAATAACTAAGGAAATCAATTTTAATTAAATTATTTTGTTTAATCATAGAATCATAGAAGATTAGAGTTGGAAGGGACCTCAGGAGGTCATCTAGTCCAACCCCCTGCTCAAAGGAGGACTAACCTCAGCTAAACCATCCCAGCCAGGGCTGTCAAGATGCAGCTTAAAAACGTCTAAAAATGGAGATTCCAACACCTTCCTAGGTAACCCATTCCACTGCTTTACCACCTTCCTAGTGAAAAACTTCTTCCTAATATCCAACTTAGATCTCCCCCGCTGCAACTTGAGACCATTGCTCCTTATTTTGTTATCTGCTACTATTGAGAACAGTCTAGCTCCATCCTCCCTAGAACTCCCTTTCAGGTAGTTAAAGGCTGCTATCAAATCCATAATCATTCTTCTCTTTTGAAGACTAAACAAGCCTAGTTCCCTCAGCCTCTACTCATAAGTTTTGTTCTCCAGACCCCTAATAATTTTTGTTGCCCTCTGCCGGACTCTCTCCAACTTGTCCACATCCTTTTTGTAATGGGGGGCCCAAAACTGGACACAATACTCCAAATGCGGCCTCACCAATGCTGAATAGACGGGAATAATCACTTCCATCGATCTGCTGGCAATGCTCCTACTAATGCAGCACAATATGCTATTAGCCTTCTTGGCAACAAGGGCACACTGCTGACTCATATCCAGCTTCTTATCCACTGTATCCCCCAGGTCCTTTTCTGCAGAACTGCTGCCTAGCTCGTCGGTCCCCAGTCCGTAGCTGTGCATGGGATTCTTCTGTCCTAAGTCCAGGACTCTGCACTTGTCCTTGTTGAACCTGATCAGATTTCTTTTGGCCCAATCCCTCAATTGATCTAGGTCACTCTGTATCCTATCCCTACCTTCCAGGATATCTACCACTCCCCCTAGCTTAGTGTCATCTGCAAACTTGCTGAGAGTGCAATCTACCCCATCCTCCTGATCATTAATGAAGATGTAGAACAAAACCAGCCCAAGGACTGACCCCTGGGGCACTCCGCTTGTGACTGGCTGCCACTTAGACATGGAGCCATTGATCACCACCTGTTGAGTCCGATGATCTAGCCAGCTCTCTGTCCATTTTATAGTCCATTCATCCAACCCTCCATACTTCTTTAACTTGCTGATAAGAATACTGTGGGAGACTGTGTCAAAAGCTTTGCTAAAGTCAAGGTATATCAAGTCCACCACTTTCCCCATGTCCACAAGGCCAGGCACCTCTGCATAGAAGGCAATCAGGTTGGTCAGACATGACTTGCCCTTGGTGAATCCATGTTGACTGTTCCTGATCACCTCCCTTTCTTCCAAGTGCCTTAAAATGGATTCCTTCTGGACCTACTCCATGATTTTTCCAGGGATTGAGGTGAGGCTGACTGGTCTGTAGTTCCCTGGATCCTCTTTCTTCCCTTTCTTGAAGATGGGCACTATATTTGCCTTTTTCCAGTCATCTGGGACCTCCCCCAATTGTCACGAGTTTCCAAAGATAATAGCCAGTGGCTCTGAAATCAAATCAGCCAACTGCCTCAGCACCTTGGATGCATTGCATCTGGCCCCATAGACTTGTGCATGTCCAATCTTTCTGAATAGTCCTGAACCTGTTCTTTCAGCACTGAGGGATGTTTATCTCCTCCCCATTTTGTTCCAGTGCAGTAGTCTGGGAGCTGACCTTGTCTGTGAAGACAGAGGCAAAAAAGGCATCGAGTACCTCAGCTTTCTCCACATCCTCTGTCACTAGGTTGCGTCCCCCATTCTGTAAGAGGGCCACACTTTCCCAAATCTTCCTCTTGTTGCTAACATACCTGTAGAAACCCTTCTTGTTCCCCTTCACATCCCTTGCTAGCTGCAACTCCAATTGCGCTTTGGTCCTTCCTGGACCTTGCAAAGGGAATCAAAATCAATAGTAAAAGGTTCTACAG
>ML677084.1:6861170-6960078 GCA_007922155.1 Mesoclemmys tuberculata
CCTAAATATGGATTTATGAAACCTAATTAAGCTCCTGTTTGAAAAACTGGGCCCATATGCACAAAGATCATCATGCAATTTGAAAAATTGGCTCATAAAGTCCATTTCCTAAGCAAGGTTAAAGAGGGATTACTTGTGTGGAAAAGAAGACTGAGACCAGAAACCAATATTTTTCTTGAAAATTGAATGTATTGATTCTATAATATGAAACCAGAACAAAATATTTTATGGACACTAACGCATGATCAGATCATTCATATTGTATTATGTAGAGAAGTAATAGTAAGGATACTATTGTATTTAATAAAATAAAAGTGGCAATTGCCATATAACTCAGAACTGGTAAAGTATAATAAGGTATAGAAAGTACATCCATAGTTATACAGGAAGGTTAAGGGGAATAATGAGAGTGCTAGGTAAATAAGTATGTAGTGATTTGCTGCTGACTTCTGTAAGAAAACTGACTATACTCTGGAGTTATAAATTTATAAGAGGGTAAGACAGTTTTCCTATTACAGCTGCAATATTGTTTGGTGGTCTAACTTGCATTGTTAAAGCAGACAATATAAATCCCGAGTCTATAAAATCTATTGTATTTATGTAATAAACTGCTTTTGGTTTCCTTGTCCTGATCACAAATAAACTAAGATAGAGTTTATGAAAGGTATATTTATAGATTACAAATGTTGTCTACAAATATTGACATGTTAAATCAGCTGGCACATGCATTCTCTCTGTGATAATTTATTGTTTCACCCCAGTCGCTGTATATGCTATCCCACTTCTATAGTTTAGAGCTGAATGAACTTAAACCATTTTAGTGCCTTATTGGATGTACGTGTACACAGGGAGGTGTTATCCATGTGACAGACAAAAGAGGCATGTGAAAAAAATTCACTGTCTTGCTTGTCCTCTATCCACTAATTAATTTCTGCAGCATTATTTGTAGAACCTGTTAATGGTTATATGGTTTATTAAAATTAAAGCCTCCAGAGAAAGATTAGCATTATTGCAATTTAAATATAAGACAGAGACAACGGATGGAAACCGAAAGGTGGAGGAGGAAGTCACAAGCGCACTCTCTTCCTTCCCCTTTGCCAGATTGTTAGGAAATTTAGGGGTTGCCAGTTCTAGGGAGATACACTAAAGAGTGGGACCCACTATAAATTTACTTTCTTCACTGAAAATAGGAAGTTAAGAAGAAAAGTAAACTAGTACTCTAGGGCAGAAAACTTGCCAGAGCTGTATTGATAGTAAAATGAGGAAAAAGAGAGGCTTTCTTGTCTCCCATTTTACAACAAACTGCTGAACATGCTGGGAAAAGCAGAGGCATCCTTTTAATTTAAATACAGCCTTGCCTTGCTCCTACAGAGAAAACTGCAAAGAATAGGGAAATACTAGCAAAGAACAACCTTAGGAAAGTAAATCAAGGAAAGACCAGGTAAAGGACGGAAGGGTTCATCCACCCATGAATCCCCCAATCAAAATTGTGCTGAAGCAAAAGTAATGCTAAAAGTAATGGTATGTAGAACACAGTGTAACTATCTCATAGTGCAGAACTTGCAGCTATTTCGTCAGGACAGTGAAGCTTCAAACTTAACCAAGAAATCCAGAATAAGACGTAGAATGCATCAGATTACTCGGGTAGTACTTGGACACGTAATGCCCTAACTCCAAACCCACTAGAAATGGACTGGCTTTTTTAGAACTGCTACTGCAGTATAGACTTCCCAGGAAAAAGGACGATATACAAAGGATGGGTGTGCGCCACAGTTTTCAGTGTGCTGATGGTGGGACATAAATCCAATAATCCTTCTTTAACTTTGTCTTCAAAGGGAGATTGTTTCATGGCTCAGAGTGGCCCAGCTATGGAGCTCTTCAGTGGGCTGCACATTTTCAATCTTCGAGGAGCCTTCTGGAATCTAAGGATATTCTGGTTATTTAATATAAGGATACCTATTACCGCTTATATCCTGCTTCTCCATACAAAGTACCCAAAAAGATGCTCAAGGGTGAGTGGCCATGAACAGTAAACTACCCTCTCACTGCATAAGAAAGATTCCAGCATCCTTCTATCTAGGTACTTACATCACTATAATAACTTAGTATCTACTGTACTGCAGTCATCACTGGTGCTTACTGTAGGAAGCAGGAGTATATGCTGTAAGCCAAATTGTTCAGAAGCTAATTCAGTACTTGAACACATTGTAAATACTTAAAGCAGTTAAAAATTTTGTAGTATTTAAAAAAAATGCTCCACAGATATACTTCTTTCCAGAGAGAAGGGCTTTGCACGCCTCACCCATATGCATACCCATTATGGTTCCCATTAAAGTTTGTAAGGGTTACAAAAGGACTTTGACTTCTTAATCCATTTTATCTATGATCCTTCCCACACAAACCTATCCTTTAACAATACATTATTTGGGGAGGATGAATGGAGAACTAGCAAAAACAGCAGCTCTACAGTAACGCCAGGCTGAAGAATAATTCCCTAATGCAGTAGGAGCTGAAGAGTTCTAATAGCTCTATGAATTTGTTCAAGGGAAATATACTGAATGTGTCAGGCTGCTTTAGTCTTGAATCACTGTGACACGAGCACGTCCAACTTCTGGAGAAGTAAGGATTGCCTTTCAATGACTCCTCTAGAAGCAAAACCAGTGACCTCTCAAGGGAGTTGAATCCAGCCCTCAAGAAGCACAAGAGTAGAATAATAGAAATGTAGGGCTGACAGGGACTTCAAGTTGAACCAAGACCAAGGAAACCTAGACTACCACTGACAGGTGTCTGTCCGATCTGTTCTTCAAAACCTCTAATAATGAGTATTCAACAACTTCCATTGGGACCTCATCCATTACTTAACTATCCTTATTTTTACTTTTTCCTAATAGCTAACCTAAACCTCTATTGCTGCAAATTAAGACCATTACTTCTTGTCTTACCTTCAGTGAACTTGGAGAACAATTGATTAACATACTCTTTATAATAGCCCTTAAGCACATTTCAAGATTGCTATCAGCCTCCTCCCTCCCGCCCATGCCTCAGTCTTTTTGTTGCAAAACTAAATATGCCCAGTTTTATTAACCTTTCCTCATAGGTCAGATTTCCTAAATCTTTTATCTGCACCCTCTCCATTTTGTCCAAATCTTTCTTTAAGCATGGTTTCCAAAACTGGACACAACACCCCAAATGAGGCCTCACCAGGGCCAAGTAAAGAAGAACAATTACCTCCCAAGTCTTACATTCAACACTCCTGTTAACATACCCCAGAATATCTGCCTTTTTTGCAACTGCATCACGTTGTTGGTTCATATTCAATTTGTGATCCACTATAACCGCCACATCTTTTTCTGAAGTAATACTGCCTACCCAGATATTTCCCATTTCGTAGCTGTGCATTTCATTTTTCATTCTCTTTTTCATTTCATCTTAAGGAAGCTTAGTCGAGTACTTCGCACTTGCGTTTACTGAATTTCATCTTGTTGAATTCAGACCAATTATCTAATTTTTCAAGATCATTTTGAATTCTAATCCTGTCCTCCAAAGTACTAGCAACCCCGTTCCCACCTGTTATTTGCATATTTTATAAGCATACTCTCCAGTTCTTTTTCCAAACCACTAATGAAAATATTGCATAGTACCCAACTCAGGACAGACCCCTACAGGACCCCACTAGATATAGCCTCACAGTTTGACATATAACCATTGATAACTACTCTTTGAGTAGATTCCTCAGTATGCGCACCCACCCTATAGTAGTTTCATCTAGACCATACTTCCCTAGTTTGCTTATGAGAATGTCATGTGGAACTGTGTATTAAAGAATCAAGATAAATCATGTCTACTTCTTCCTTCCCCTTTCCCCATAATGATGAGGCCAGTAGCCCTGTCAAAGAAGGAAATTAGTTTGGTTTGGCATTATTTGTTCTTGACAAATCCATGTTAATTATTACTTCTTAATTAATGGAGAGAAGAGCCACGTGAAAACTAGAGGAAAACATAGTGAAGATAAAAAAAATTAGGGGAGAAAAGCTATGTAAGAAGCATATTAAAAAAATTTCTTTAAAATAAACAATTTCATAGGTTGACAGAAATGAGTGAGTTTGAAAAGTAACAGCCATAAAAGGAAAAATTGGACAAGAGAAAGAGAAAAGGAGATGTGTAAAGTAGAAATAATGGGCCATATTAATTGCTGTTCTGCACCTCAGTCAGTGCAGTTATGCCACCCATGAATTTGGCCTGCTAAGTATTTGTTCTGTTTTGAGCAAACACAGTCTGATGCAACAGTTTGGTTGTTTCCAGTTTCCAAAAAAAAAAAAGTATACTTAGGTAAATAGATCTGGCTTCTCTGGGGAGAAAAGGCCTCTCCCTACCCAGTGCTATTTGGATGTTGATTTTCATTTTGAAAAGCTAATGAATACCGTATTTTTCGCTTTATAAGATGCACCTGATGATAAGACGCACCTAGGTTTTAGAGGAGGAAAATAGGAACCAAAAGGTGGGCTCTGGGCTGTCACTCACCCAGGGACTTTAGGTGACAGTGCAGGGGATAGTACAGGGCGACGGAGGGCCACTATAACTCCTTTCCTTTCTCTCTTCCACAGCAGGAGCAGGGGAGCTCTGTAACAGCTGTAACTCTGTAACTCTGTAACAGAGCGGGAGGAAGGGAGGAAGCTGATTGGTGGAGGCGGGGGAGCAGCAGCAGTTCCCAGGGGGCTCACCACCAATCAGCTGTACCTACCTACCCAGTGCAGAGAAGAAGGAGAACTGCTCTCCTCTCTCCTCCTCCCCATCCCCTGCTATGGAGCGGACCCGGCCAGCAGCTGTGTGGTAAGGATCGCTCCTGCGATCCTGCAATAGTGCCGGCCAGCTTGATTTTCAGCACGTTCGCTTTATAAGACGCACTGACTTTTCCCCCCCACTTTGGGTGGGAAAAAAGTGCGTCTTATAAAGCGAAAAATACGGTACGTTCCCTGCCTGTCTGTGTCCTCTTGGATTACAGGCCTGTCTCCTATCTACTCTCCCTTGCAAGTCTTCTTCTCTCTAACCTGGCCTAAAACTCCATACTTGGACCAGTAGAAGTCTCTGTATATACTGATGAAAAGCTGATCCCTTAGATATCTTTATTTTGTGAAAAATGTAAAGTGAGAGTCAATATGGACTTTTCCTATAGGCAGCAGGCAGGGGGGATCTGAGCACCTCCACCTTCTCTTATTCTGGGCCTCTCTATCTGTTGGGATTTTCAGCAGCAGAAGATACAGAGAAGTAGAATACTTGGCACAGGCAGTGGCAGGCAGACGTGTGTGATTCAAATTCCAGTGAAGCTCCTAAAATTGAATGACTCTTTAACTGTACCCTTCTCCCAGGTTGCCTTCTCGCTGCATTCTTTAAAAATCATAATTATTTTTCCCAAGTCCCACCCGCATTTTTCTTTTGCTCCCAGACATGAGCTACTTCATTCCTTTACTCCAAATGCCTTGCTCTTATGATAGCCTTCAGCTTTTATTATTCACTTTCACTGGTTTCTAGTCCTTGTTCTCATTATTGTCCCCAAATCTGTCATTGCTCCTTTACAGTACTACCCCAGTAGGTGCTGTTTCTCTTCCTCTCTAGTGTCTTCATTCTTGCATCTTATCCTACCACTGCTGATCCCTATTGGCATGACTGAATCTGTGTGTAGGAGAAGGATGCAGGAGAACATGAAATTTGTTGGTAGTTCAGATTTCCAGTTATGATACATTAGTAATCATCCCAAATACAATTCCTACTATTGCCCCAAACTGAAATGCTTTACTTGAATTGCTACAAGAGACTGTAGCAACTTTTAAGAAATCCTCTTGAACAGATGATCTATGCATGGAATATTCATAAAGAATTATCAAGTAAACTAGTTGGGTTTTATTTCTTTTGCAATACAATTACAAAATACTATGATAGAAAGCAAAAAAGATACTTTTCATGTTGGTCTAATCATACTTTGTATTTACATTGTGCTTTTCATCCAAATAGCCAACTCCTTTCCAGATTAGTAAAAATCCCATTATACAAAGATGGAAACTTTTGGTAAAGAGGCAAATGATTTGTTCAAGATTAAATAACAAAGTAGAGAAAAAACAGGGAATAGAATTCAAGTCTTCTCAGTCCCCAGTGTTGTGCTGTAAACAATAGACTTCTTCCTTCAGCTGCTCAGAAAAAGGTTGCTGTCTTGAAAATGTCTCAAGTAGCTAAACGGAACACAGCTAAGTCTTTTGGTGCTGACATGAAATTAGGAAGGAACTTTCTAGGAAATTTCTGCAGCCTATTTTAGAACTCAGTTCAAAAGATCAAAAGAGAAATTCTATAGAAAACCCATGTGCAATTTCAGGTGGAAAAGAAACTTTAACAGAAGAAATTCTCATAGCTGAACACTGCTGTGCTCGCATTCAGAGGCTGACCTTAACATCAGTACAGCACAGCCATGAAAGAACATAAGGAAAAGACAGTGAGTAAATGTAAAACAAAATTTCCACCTGCTATATCCACAAGGACAGAAATGTCATCCATTTTGTTGAAATTATGACAGCATTTCCCCTAACTCTCATCTTCAGTGGAAGGGACTATGGCTGCAGAGAGCCACTCTAGCTTATCATCTGCTGTAACAAATTTCAACCTAAAGTGGATTTTCTATCAATCCTTATGCATTTGATCATTTTTGATTTAAAAGTGCCTATGCTTTTAAAATGTAATTTGAATAGATTTTTCCCTCTTCTACCAAAAAGCATGGAGGACTAGATTTTTCAATAGCTGCCTAATCTGTTTGTAAAACTGCAGTGATTCTTCATGTAACTTTACCTAATTAACTACTTGTATGTGCAATCACCTAATCTGCACATGCAATTTTAGTAGATTTTGCAAGGGCACATTTGTGTGCATATTTCACTTGCATGCCTCATGCTTAAATATCTAGCCCTTATATCTTTCTCATATCAAAATTATATAGGTGATGAACAATCTAAGATGTAGGTTAAGTGCATGGACTTCCTCTAGTTCTTTTGAACATTTATTATAGAAGCCCCTAATGTTTGGGGCTGAAACATGGACAATATATAGGAGACATCTTAAGCCACTGAAGAAGTATCATCAATGCTGTATATGTAAGATTTTTCAAATTAAATGGGCTGAGAGATGCACTAACATCAGCGTCCTCCTACAAGCCAATATAATGAACATTGAGGCGATGATTACCTATTATCAACTTTGTTGGGCAGGACATGTTCAGATGCCTGATTCCAGACTGCCAAAACAAGTTTTCTATTCTCAACTCAGCCAAGGCAAACGTGCTAGGAGAGGACAGAAAAAAATGCTACAAAGACATCCTCAAAGCTAATATGAGGAAATGCAACACTGACATCAACTCGTGGGACTGTATAACCCAGGACTGACAACAGTGGAGGATTTGCTTGAGGCAGGGAACTCGGCACTTTGAGAATCAGATGCAACTACATGTAATGGAAAAACAAGAGCAACAGAAAGAGCACATCATGGCTTGAACCAACATCCCAGGTTCATGCACTCTGCTCGGAAATATGTATCTGTAATGTGGCGGAGACTGTGACTCTAGAATAGGCCTCAGTAGCCATTAGTGAGCCCACAAATAATTTGAAATGGACAATCTATGAAAGATAATCATCTTTGACCTTGAGGTATTGCTGATGATAAATATTTGTAAAGTGCATTAGGATGAAAGATGCTTTACATAAATGTAAGATCTCTGGGTCAGTCCTACATTTAAGTGGGCAGGCATGGCTCTTGCTAGTCAGAGAAATGCACGTATGCGCCACCAGGCAAAACTCCACCCATTGTCAAGCTTCTCATGAGCAGCTGATGGTAGTGAAATACTCATATAGCAGGGAAAGATTGTACTAACTATGCACCTCTCACTAATATATTTTACTGTGCTTTTTACATTATCCTATACTTAAACAACTTAATAAATAAAAGAAGCCGATGTTAGCAATTAGCTAAAAGAACCATTCCAAAATAGAACTTTAGGGAACTGTTAAGATCTTCCTTCTTGGTTTTTATCCTTTTGTTTGATTTATTTAAAATTATTGGCTGGAAAAGTCAACTATTTGCAAGTAGAGTTTAATTTCTGAAGCACTGCATAGACTCTGAACATGTATTCCACTACTTTCGTTAATTGTAACAGCCAACTTTTCGCTCAAAGTAATAAGCTACTATGAGTTGAGGTGTCGACCCCTTTGGTGGGGCCAACCACTAAGCAACATTAGTGAGCCCTTGCAGGGCAGAGCTAGCAAGCAGTCTATGGAGACTCAGGTTTTCAGGTGGGGTAAGGTACTAAGCAGTATGGGGGCTCAGACAGGGCAGAGCTAGTAAGCACAGGCCATTTGGCCACAGGTGAGAAGGTTGGGGGATCCAGATCCACTGGGTCCCCACCCAGAGCCCTCACAGTGGCAGAGAGCTCTGCCACTGGATCAGCAGGGACCCCACCAGAACACAGAGTCAAGCGCCAAAAGCAAGAACCAGATTAAGGTCTGGTTTCCCTGGGATATTTCCTACTACAATCCCAGGGAAGGGCTACATTGTCCCAGGGTCTTCTGCCTCAATCAGAGTATTTGGCTACCACCAACTCCCCTCCGGACTCAGTCTTCTCTTGGGTTTGGGTGCCACCCTGCTCGGTAGCAGAGCAAGAGGCCTGCAGCCTGTAAAATATGTCTGCCTCCTTTCTGGTCTCTGGCTCAACTGAGCTGGAGACCCCACCTTTTATACTTCCTGTCCCACCACTCAACTTCCAGTGAGAGGGACAGGCCCAGCCTGATTCTGCTCACTGTGGCTCAGAGGGAGGCCACACCGCCTCACTACAGTGAAGAATCACATTTAGGTATGATTATTGAGCCTAGTAATCCTCTGTCTTACATGGATATATACTGGCTGTATTACCATTAATGTCAATGAATTAAAAAGTGTAAAAGGAGATCTTGCTCAGTAGGTATTTTTAATCAGTTCAATGGTAAAGTGATATTCTCAAATCCCAATGATAAAACGGTATTCTCAAATCCCAATCCAAGACTAAAGTCAGTTAATTATTCATTATGTTGTCCTCAGCTGCAGTTTCCATGGTCATCAAAGCATGGCTGTCACAGAGGTAATATTAATAATATTCCTGCATCCTTTGTTTGAATTGTTAAGCAAAGCTATTCTGATTACATCAAGTAATTCAGTGCTCACTGCTATAACCCAAGTCAACGAGATCACAAATATGATCTTGCCCTATGTGCTGCTTAGGTACTGAAAGGGGGCCAGATTCAGGAGATGAATGGACATCAAATTCAAGTAAATTCAGTAGAGGCAGCTTCTATGCCAGCCCCGCTAGGTACAGGGAGTGGAGGACCGAGAGTGGGTATGAGAGAATAGAGCTCTGCTGACCTGATCTTCCTTATGCTGCTCTTCCATGCAGGTTTAGGCTGGTGCAGAATCAGGACTCCATAACCAACTCACAGGCAGTGCCCCCCTCCCTCCAAGCAGAGCCTGGATTCATGAATGAATTGATCAAAATGGGACTGACTGTGGATTAGAGGGATAATTTACCTCTTCAGCAGTCCTGTGGCTTTATCTATGCAGCTACCAGGAGAAATCCCAATGCCTTAATGAAACAATACATACTAGATAGAGATGATAATCTTCAACCTGCCTGGGAAGTACAGTATAAGTAAGGTGCACAGCTCCTACAGTTATGAGAAAAGATTATGGGTTTACTCAAAGTTTCCCTTTTCTGTAGTTAGTTGTAGGGTAGAGAATATTTTAGATGTATAGTTGCATTTGTCTTCAGTTCTTGTTTCCTTAAACTGTCTCTGCTGCTCAAGATACCAGCCATTTAACAGGCTGAATTCAGGTCCTCACTGGGAGGATGTGCTTCATTTACAAAAATATCCTGAGGACAAAATATTGTTCATATAATTTATGTACCAGGGAGCTAGGCAACAGAAAGGACACTAACCCAATGCCTAAAAAATGCCTTTAATCGTTAACAATGGAATGAAATCACCACAATTTTAAGTGGTCAATACCTCCATGTTACTACTGTATTAATTATAGGAAATACATTTCAGAGGCTCTTTAAGCACCCCATAGCTCAAGCCCTTAGTCAAACTATCTGGCATAACAAAACTAAACTGGAGATCCCAGAAGAATGATGGTGCTATATGTTACTGTAAATGCTAGGATGGTTCAAATATAGAATGAGACTAGCCTCTTTAGGGATATTTCTTCTTTCAGTCTCAGACAAACCCACAAACTGCAGACCACAAACAAGAATTATTGCTTAACATATTTGTGAGATATTATTCATGGAAGTGAGCAAAAAGTTCTCAACATGAGGTAAAAGTGATGAAAAATTATAGTTTTGTGTTTAGAAAATATGTGTACCACCAAACATGACACTTTGATCGGTGAATGCAGTCAAACTGCATGTTAAATTGAGTTGGCCATGTAAGTAACCTGAATGTGGAAACATCCCAAGGAGAATCCAGGTGCTGAAGGAAATTGTGTTGGTGATGCAGGAGGTCCCCCAGTCAGTTCTGAACTAAGTCTCCAGTGCAGTGAGTGACAAGGAATAATGCAAAAAGATGTTATCTCCATTAAGTGATTTTCAGAGTTACCAAGAACTTGCAGTTGAAGATTTAATTGGTACCAAGGTGTTAAACTTCCAATAATTAACAAAATTTATCCTGTAATTTAAATTGGCTAGAGTGGTGTTCTTATTCTAAACAACTTCATGTAGCATTTCTGTTTGCTGCTAATCTGCTGCATTCCATCACAGATGATCTTGCTTAGGCATATGCATGATCTGATCCTTGAATGTACAGTTTGTAAAATCATTTGGGTTTCTTTGGTCTGAAAGGTGCTATATTAACACATTCTTACCTTCAAATGTCATACGTAAGGCACTTTGTAAAGACTACCGTTTTTCTGCATGCAGATACTTGAAAAGTAAAAATCATGAATGTCATGCCTCTAGTTAATACATTGCAAGAACCTCGCTTCACTTTTCTCTCATCCTAGAGATGGCAATTTCAGCAAAATAGTAACCTTTAATACCAAGTGCACCTTCCCTCAGGTAAATATTGAGAAAAATGGCTAGCACTTGCTGAGTTACATCACCACTTCTGCAACTTCCTGGTTTTCTTCATAAGTCTCTGGTCCAAGTACTGGTCCATATTGAACTTTCTTAATTTATTAGTTCTAGTCCAATTATAGTTCAAAGCAGTATGGTTATAGGCATTCAGGAATGCATATTACTCACTGAGCTTTTAGTGAAAGTAAGAAGAAATCAGTCAAAACAAGTGCCCATGGGAAACTAATTTGAATTGAAATGTGGGCTCAAATGACAAATTGTCATCAAAATTTATAATGTTTGGTGTTCACACACATCTGTGAGTTTATTTGATAGTCTAAGACCAACATTATCAAAACATCAAACTAAGCAGCTGGTGTGCTTTCCCCTTCATGCATTTAATGCCACTTCTTCCAGCCACAAAGATTCAGCTAAGAGAAAGCAGCTGTAAAGTGCTTTCAAACGGGAAATAGCGTTGCTTTAATCATCCCATCGGTGCTCCACAATATAAAGTGACATGCTAACCTAGAAAACACCTACAAACACACCATTCATGAAGTCCTTGCTGAGCTGGTAAATGACAAAGTTCAGCAAAGTAATGCAAATACTTCTTAAGAAGATCAGTACAAGCAGAGCTGCATGAGTCTTGGTGCTTTCAGTGTGGAGCTGGCTTCGCTGAAGGCTTCCCTTCTAACCTTCAGTTTTATCTTAAGTTCCTAATTGGAATGAACTTCAAAAATCAAAGTGAAACTCGGTAAAGTTTATTTTACATTGAGAAAATCAGTTGACCCAGGTTTGCTTAAAGGAATCACAGACTTCTTAGTAAAACTGTCCTGAGAGTTTTAAGTTGAGTTTTAATGAAACCAGGCAAGCTTCACATGCTTTTGGGATTCATCACAGAAGTGCTGCACAGTTTTAATAGTGAGAAGGCAGGCAGAGACAGTATTCACTCTTTAAAATATACTGGGCCAGATGCTTAGTTTGTGCAAACTGGTGGAGCTCCATTTAAGTCAACGGAATCTATGCCAACTAAAGCCAGCTAAGGTAATGCTCTACTCTAGATATGATATTTGTATGGTATAGCAAGACAATAGTACTTAATATTTTACAGCCTTTCCTCTCCCTCTCCTCCGCATAGTTTTCAGAGCACCAAACATTAATATTCTCAACATGCCTGTGTGGTAGGTAAGAAATATTCTAATTTTATAGACTTAAAACGGATGTTCAATGAATTGCCCAAGGTCAAACTGCTGGGATTGCAACTAAAGAACTTCTTGTTTACTGACCTGGCTTAAATTCAGTAGAACTCTACTTGTAAATAGTGTAGTAAGGGCCAATACCCCTGCACAAATAGTAAGAGGGATCAGAGTACTGCACACTATGAGCTAAATTCAGGAATGATAGAGTAGTAAGAGATTCATAGATACCAAGGCAAGAATGGACCACTGTGATCATCTAGTTTGACTTCCCGTATAGTAGAGTCCAGAGAACTTCCTCAAAATAAGTCCCGTTTGAATTACAGTATGTCTTTTAGAAAAAACATCCAATCTTGTTTAAAAATTGTCAGAGATGGAGAATCTACCATGGCCCTTGGTAAATTATTCCAATGGTTAATTACTCTTACTGTTAAAAATATATACCTAATTTCTAGGCTAGCTTCAACTTGTAATCATTGGATTGTGTTAGACCTTTGTCTACTAAATGAAAGAATCCATCATCAAATATTTGTTCTCCATGTAAGTACTTACAGTCAATGATTAAGTCATCCTTTAAACTTCTCTTTGTTAAACTAAATAAATGGAGTTCTTTCAGTCTACCACCATAAGGCATGTCTTCCAATCTTTTAATCCTTCTTGTGGCTCTTTTCTGAACCCTCCCAATTCTCTTCCAGAGTCACAGGTTCCGGGGATAGAGTCCCCCATCCTACATTCTTTGTTTCTAGATGTATACATTCTCACATGTCCCTATTAAAACATGTCATTAGCTTGTGCGCAGCTTACCAAGCAATCCAGATCCCTGTATCAGTGACCTGTTCTTTTCCTTATTTACCACTCCCCTAATTTTTGTGCAGTCTGCAATGTTATCAGTGACGACTTTATGTTTGCCTCCAGTTCATTGAGAAAAAAGTTAAATAGCAAAGAGCCAAGAACCAATCCCTTGGAGACCACAGTAGAAACACACCTGCTTGAGATTCCCCATTTACAATTACATTATGAGCCAGTTTTTAATCTATTTAATGTGTGCCATGTTAATTTTGTATGTTCAAATTTTTAATCCAAATATCATGTGAAACTTAGTCAAATGCCTCACAGAAATCTAAATATATTACATCAATACTATTACCTTTAGCAACCAAACTTGTAATTGCACACACACAAAAATCAAGTTAGCTTGTCAAGACCTATTTTCCATTGAACCATGTTGATTTGTATCACTGGACCAGCATGGCCTGGGGTCATACTACAGGCAGTTGGCCTCTATTTCCTCCTTAAGGGGCTCCTTAAACTCAAAAAACACTTGTATCAATCCCCATCCCTTTTTTGGTTCTGATTGACTAAATTAACAGATTTTCACAATAAATTCCATCCATTCTCCTAGGTGTTTCCTGCCTGTTGTCTCACTGCTGAAGTTTCAGGTTTTCCTGTTGACGCCTACTGGCTCCCAGCAGCCTCTGTATTTCATTCTGGCCTAAGTCCCAAGTTTCTCCACTGAAGCTTGCTTGCTTGCTCTAGGCAGCTTCTCTACTCCTTGAGAACTCCCTCTCTCTTGCTCTCTGCAGGATCAGCAGTTTAGTGTCATCTTGCTGCTCTTATAGAGGAATCAGATGATTCCTGCTCAGGTATGCCTCCTTAGTAACCAGGGTTGGCTGGCCCCAGACCTCTACCCCTTAAGAGGCAAGGCTCCCTGTTACAACAAACAATTATATACCAGAGGCATAACCAGAACTGATTTTTGGCAGGGTCTGTAGTTGACAAGGGTGGGCACAAACCTTATGTCACAAGCAAAACAGGCTGATAAAAATGTGGGATGAATTGCTTAAAATCTGATTGGGTTGGCCTGCTTTCAAAGTGCGTGGGCCCACCCATATATACCCTTTAGTCATCAGTACAGTACATTTAAGTTATACCAGGTTTATTCAGCCTAAATGGATAGAATGCAGCAAGAAATAACATGTATCTGAATCATGAGATATTTTGGACCTGTGGAACACTAACATGGATCCAAGCTTAGTACTGCAGCTTCTGGCTAGCATCATTAGTCATCAGGGAAGGAATGGGACACTGTGATGGTAACATCCCTACAAAATTTGGGAAGTAAGGGTTGTATGATGAGAACTTTGCCTCTACTATGAGATCATTTTATTTTATTTTCTGTTGTTGAAAGGTGGCTCTTTCACCAACAGAAGTTGGTCCATTAAAAGATATGACTTTATCCACCTTGTCACTCTAATATCTTGGGACCAACACGTCTACAACAGTACTCCAACAAAAGATTTTACTTTCACAATTGAGAATTTTTTGGAGGTATACAGGATCAAGGGCTATGTCCTATTGAGATTTGCCTTGATGATGACAATGATGATTCAGGACCAACACATGCATCTTCATATCAGTCAAATCAGACAGACAATCTACATCCTAACTAGCACTCCTCACAAAGCTGACAGCTTGGATGCAGTTCAGATAAAGCATCCAAAAGCCTGACTGCTTATCTGGAGTGCATCAAACTGAGCTAGAAACCCTTGGGGAGTACATGTGTCCCCATGATGTTTCCAGTACTTCCTGCTTCTGATCAGGCTGAAAATATTATGAAACATGAGACATTTGGATATTTCTGACTTAGTCTGCAGACTGGAACAGACGCTGAAACTTCAAAGACACATTAAAATGTCAAAATAATATAGTGTCACTGAGCTTCAAAGACTCAGATGATTTTTGAGGTAAAAGTTTGGGAGGTTCTTTACAGATGGGGCCAACTATACCTGAACACCTCAAAACTTTTAAGAAGGGATTCAGAGTTCAAACCTAGATGTGCCTCTAAACTGGCCTTTATTAATATAACAGACAAAACCAAAACCTTCACTTCAATGAACAAGCCTGAGCTTTGGGGTGTTTGTAGTCAAGACCTGCAGTTCTGGCCCATCACTATCTTATTTCTTTCTAGTTGGCTCAGCCCCTCCCCACATCCTTACTTACATTCAGAACTGATTTTCATTGATGTTGCAAGGTGGAGAAGCTCTTTAATTGTAATCTCAGCTCTCATGTTTGACCTTGGGCAATTCATTTAACATCCGTTTTTAAATTTGTAAAATTAGAATATTTCTTACCTATCACACAGGCATGTTGAGAATATTAATGGCTGGTGCTCTGAAAACTGGGGGGAAGGCTGTGAAATAGTAAGTATTAATATTAAATTAACGAATTGTGTGTCATGTTAATACTTCATGTGACAAGTTTCATTCACATGTAAGTGGGTGTAGCAGAGCTAACCCCTCTAGAAAAAAAGGAGCAAAAGTGCTGGCAAAGCCTCTCTTCAAAAGATTATGAAAGTTCCTATTTTCTAGTAAAACAAAATCTTGCCAAGAGAAGTGGATTAAGCACATGCAAAGTATTTACTAATAATGTTGAATATATGAGCATCTGTTTTCATTCTCTAGCTAATGGAGCTTTGGGAAGCAAGCATTTCTTCCTAAAATGAGGAAGAAAGTCTGATTTTGTTAACTTATTCATTGTTTGGCAGCCGTATTTTTACATATGAGAAAAAGAGGATTTTTCTTTTTCAATAAGCAATACATGTGTATGCATGTGACTGTGTCAGGGCTCATGGTTGTCCTGTCAAGCAGCTGTCTGTATGTTTCAGGTACTATTCCACTCTAATGGGCATCACTTCCCAGATAGAATGGAACTCTGGTACTAGCATTTCTAACTGTAATCTCTTTTCTTTCCCCCTTTCTCACTGTGACCACTGAAATCTGTGTGATCACATTGATAATATGCATGTCATAGCAGATCCACCCTGGGGCTCCTTGCACATCAGCAGTGTGCCTAAGGCATGGTGACCAGAAACTGAACATCATTAGAAGTTATATACCTAGCTGGTAAAATGTTACTTCATTATTTTCCTTGTAAGTGTTGATTCCCCACTTGATGTGAAAGGCCAGTCTCCCCAGCTCACTCACTGTCAGCTACTGTTTTCTATCTTGAAGTGACTCACATGCATTGTCTGTTAAATGCACACCATTATTAGTGTTAAAATGTATAATTACTATATCTGTGCAACATGGGCAAGTTACAATTGTTAGAGGAACCTTAATTTCTTCACAAAGCTTAATTTAAATATATGAACTTTAATGATGTATCATTATTTTATGTAATCACTTGATGCCCCAAGGAGGGTGATTGGAGATGCTGTGCTGTTGAAGGTACTGTCATTCAGATGTGACTTAAAACCAAGGCCTTGTGTACATTATAGACCTGTTGGCGCTTGCTGAAAAGTAGGTATATTAGCTTTGCTGTCCTGCCCAAATTCCCACCAATAAAAATTGCTCTGCTTGTTATATATAAAAATCACCAGCAGATTTTACTGGATGAGATATTCTTTGCTTCCTGTGCTCAGTTGTCTGTCATATTCTGGCACACATTTTTGCTAGGTGTCCAGAAGGCATCCAGGAGCCAATACATCAAGAAAGCAAGGCTGAGCCAGTCAGCTGCAGTACACTGCACCCGCTAAATAAATTCAACACCCATAAATAGGAAACAACGTAGTTGTTAGTAACTGAATTGGGTGTTTCCATATTCTGGGAGGAAACAGGGAATGCATAAAGACAACTAGAATTTAGATTACTGCTACAACTTAAATGATGCATATGTGTTTCGCTGCAGTTTGGAACTGGAGCAGAATGTTAAGTGTTACACCCAATCTTCTGGAAGCTGGTATTGTTCTATTACTTAGCAATTCTCTTCATGGATATGTCAAAACTTATATCCTTAGTAGAAGTTTTTTGATGGTCTTCCATACTGTTCTTTGGTTCTCATTTTACTTGCAGCAAAAACATTCACCATAAGGAAAAAAATTCTGATTCAATATAAGATTTTCCAGAGACAAATGCTACATTATTTGGAAGACAAGACCCATCTTGAACATAGCAATTCAATATTCTATGATAGTGAAAGTGTTAGAGTAAATTTTCCTAATTATTTTTGAAGTGACTAAAGTTTTGGGGTTTTTTGTGGATGCCTAATTTCAGAGAGTTTAAAGCAACCCAATTCTCCAAAAGAATGTGATTGGGTATGTTTAGGATTTTTAACTCCCATCTCTGTATGCCACTAGATATCTATAATGTCGTAGTACAGAAGGACTGACATGGAGTCAGCAAACCGCCAGAACTCAGCGTAGATGCAGAGATTGGAGGAATGTGTGTGTGTGTATGTGTGGGGAGGGGCTTGGGGCGGGAAATAAAGCACAATCTCAGTTAATACCAACATACACAAAGTGAGAAAATCCAGTGCAGAACATATCTCCAGAAGGTTGTTCTTTTGACTTCACTGAAATACCTAGAACTTTGTCCTTTTTACTTTATTCAGATAACTGTGCTAGTAGAAGAAGAAATCATCTGAACTGTTCTAGTAATAAACTGTTGTGTATTTCCCTCCCTTGTGCAAAAAGTTTCCCATCATGCCATTCTCTTAAAGGGGTACTCACATCTTCCCAACAATAGTTCACTTAGATTTCCTCTTCAAAAACTGAAAGATATGTTGGTCAATGGTTTGATGAGCAAAGAAAACAATGTAGGCCATTAGAAACAATGGCTAATATAATGCTGTCAACCTCCGAGAGCATCTTATTGCAAGAATCACAATTAAACAGTTAAGAATAGTTTTCATTAAATAAAAACTTGCTTCAAATGTAGTGCCTTTCAATTGTTTTGCATGACATTGTCTGAATTTTAGCTCTCTTGTCTGTTAGAGAATATGGGTGTCTAAGACTTCCTTTGATTAGTAGCTTGGCTTATTTTAGTCTACTATTATTTTTAAAGCTTCTGGAATCACTTGGCATTCACAGAAATATTGGTTAGAACAGAAACAAACCAGATAAATTTGCTGACAAATGCCTTCCAAGCTGCCTTTGATTTGATAAGTAACATAGAGCTTAATATTGAACTGCACATTTTTTGCATCTGTCAACAAGAATATGGATACTGCACAGATGCTACTAGTTTGCACTTTCCAAATGATGAGTCATATTATATGTTGTTCTTGATACGTGCATGCAGCTATAATTTGTCACAAGAGGCTAAATGGTATCACTCATTGCACAAAGTATATAATGCATCAGCCAAACACAATATCTATCTTCTATTTACATATACAAAAAAGAATTAATAATAACAAAGATGAGCAGTATGGCGAGTCTTTCAAAAGATATATTCTCATTAGAAGAGCAGGGATTGTCTGGCACGATCCTCTGTGACTCTGAAACTTGCTTCCTGCTTTGGTCTGAAAAAGTCTGAATTTGGTGAAGTTCTGGGTATGCTACAAAAGACATCCCTTTCATAGGGTGTATAGAGAAGGGTGAGGGTATGCTTCCTGTAATGGTAAAGGGATAGAGACCCTGTGGGTTTTTCACCTCCCTCTGCAGCACAGGTCACTTGCTAGTGAATTCTCTGGTGTATTCTCTGTACCTTGAAGTTTTAAACCATTATTTGATTACTTCAGTAACTCAGCAAGAGGTTAGGAGTCTATTACAGTAGCATGTGGGTGAGATTCTGTGGCCTGTGTTGTGCAAGAGGTCAGAGTAGATGACCTTAATGGTCCTTTCTGACCTTAAAGTCAATGAGAGGCATTTCTGTGAGTGTCTAGCCAGCAATCTGAGTTCTGTGTAACGATTAATTTAATGCTGCTGGGATTTTATTGTGTTAATGTTAAGGCACCTAGAGCATCGGATAGGGGTCTTATAATTTAAATCTAAATAAATAAGAGCTCAGATTCTGAAGTGTTCAGCGCCCACATTTGGGGTCAAATTTTCAGCAGAACTTAATATCTCATGTGCTCGGCTCTTCTGAAAGTCTAATAATTTATTCTGGTGTTTAAATGAATGCTGAGCTCTTCTGAAAATTCTGGCCTACTTGGCCATGATTGGTTGGTGCTGCATATATTAAAGCATGTTTTAATATTTCTTTCAGTGCTTTCCTAGCACAAAGCTATTAAAACAATGTTAGACTGATTTCCTCGGAGAAAAAACAATTGGACAAAATGTCAATCAAAACTGTTAATTACTAACTCAAAAAAAAACCACTGATTGGCTGCACGGGTTTTAATATTATGAGATAGTATTATCCTTATGAGACCTATTCATGCTGCAGTTTGAGAGCAATGGCATACTGAACATGAAAGCCTCTTCCAAAGCACATAGATGTCATGTTCTATTCTAATCTCACTTACTCCAGTATACACCAGGAGTAACTCCATGAAAGTGGCTGAGATATACCAATATAAGGGAGAACAGAATCAGGGATATTGTTGGGGACTTTGTAGGCAGCTATCACTACAGCTGCCCTGGACCTTCCATAAGAAATGGTCTTCAGGGATTAAACATTTAGCCTGTCTGAAATTCACTAGTTGCAAGAGCCCATCACAAAAGTATCCTAAGAATGATTACATGGAATTGCCACAGCATCCACTCTTACGCTGCACTTATCAGTCTCAAAAGGACCTGTGATAGAAAAGGAACATTGTGCCAATCAATCTTCTTACGTAGGAATGCAGCGTTGCCAACTCTAATCGTTTTATTGTAAATCTCCCAATACCTAATGTTGTTCTTCAAGCCCTGGAGCTTAGAACCATGTATTCTGATTTTTTAAAGGATGTTTCTAGCCCCCACGATCGCAGAGGAAAGCTTGAAAACATAGTCCAAGAGATTCAAAAGCCTAGTAAAAATAACCTTAAATTTATTATTGTTAATCTCATTTTTAACCTATTCTCATGATTTTGTGCGACTGACTCATGATTTTTGAATGCTTGAGGCTTGGACTGCAGCAGTGAAATGTAAACAACTAATGAATCTGCAAAGATGGGAGTGTACGTTTTCCCACACCAAGCTCTGGCATTCACGTATGTTAATGCAGAAGAGAGCAATAGGCTCCTGGGCAGCAACACTGAGGTCTGGATACAAGCTCTCACAAAGTGTAGGGTGGGTATGAAATCCTTGATTTGAGGATGTATGGCTTTAACCCATTATGGAGAGTGCAGTCAGCTGCAAAATTAGAAGGTGGAATCTTCCAAAATGTGGAGGAGGAAACCATGTTAGGTCTGGATTTAGGATCAGTCCCATCTCTATTTGAAAGCTGTATACATTTTAAAATGGGATGGAAGAGCCAAATTGGTCTAGTACAAAGTCAAAACTGCAGTTCTTTCTAGCCATGGCAATCATCTGCTTAAAGGGGCCAATCTTACCCTGGGAATGCAGAGGTTTCCTTGCCTCCAGGAGGACAACAGAACGCCAGTGGACTACAGAGGCAAAAACTGCGTTTAATGAACCAAGACACAAGCTCAGCAGAGCTTGAGTCACCAACGATTCTGCAAGCAGGTGCATGAAAATGGAGGTGAGAAGAGTCCTGACCGGCCTGCATATAACAGACTGATTTACTTTTAGGTACATCTGTGCACCTAATGCAGGCCTTCCTTTCCCTCCCTGTATACACAATTTTAAAAATATTTAAGGCAATCGAGTATCTTTGCCTAGAAAACTATGAATGGCCTTATGTCAAGGAGAAGGCATATGATAGCAACCTAAGAAAACCGTGATGAAATAGTATCTGAGTTGCCTAAAGGCAGAATGAGCTTTGGTGCATTTTAATACCTTCAGTTAACTCACTAGCAGTCCTATTAATACATCTAGATTCTTAGCATCTACAGGATCAGAAATCTGCAAGTGCTTGAAGCTTTAACACCCCTCCAAGATGTAATTTCTCTGGAAGACAATACCCTTAGGCATGACATTGCACACCATTTAGTAAATGGTTGCTGTATTCTACTACAGAGGTAGCTGTAGTGCAGTATCTGGTGAAAGAACTCCTTTAAATACAGAGTGATGTTTCTCATACACAAAGAACTTTGAAACTCTTGGATGAAAGGTTCTATAGAAGTAAAAATATCCTGCAAGCAATGCCTGTGATATCTTTACTGAAAGCCCTGAAGTACTTCAAGATGTGAATAAGGCCGAAAAGCCTGTTTCTGACTTAATTAAGTCCACAAGTACATTTAAAGAAACAGTTAATAAGCCACACATGAAAAAGCTGCTTCACACTCAGTGATGATTTTGACTGATGTGTGGAGATGTGCTCTGAAGCAGAAGGTTTCTCCAATTTGTAAATTCACAGTAATAAAATTCATGCCTCTGTTTTATGTCAGCAACAACTGAAATGACATGGGGATAACAAGTGACAGCTTTAATTACAGCTCAGTTATTTCATTAACAGCTGTTAATTTAAGCTGGACAGGGAATCCACACTTTTGGGGGCATTAAGATGAGCTCCCTATCAGAATTCCTCTCCACAGAAAGAAGCAGAAAGGTTAGGAACAGGAAGCAAGGCAAGAATATCAGCCCAGTTCTATTAACTCAAAAATTACCCTAATGCTGTTGAACTAAAATCACATAAGGAGGTTGAATCAGGCAGGGTTTTAGAGCTAATTCAAAAACGGTCCTTCCCCTGCAAAATTTTGAAAAAGAAACCTTAAAAATCAAAATCAAACTAATTATCAATTTCCCAGATATATTTTTAACAAAAGGAGTCAAAAGCAGAAAATTTTTGGCTGAAAACTGAACATTTCCTGCCCGTAAGAGAAAGTTACTTACCTTATAGTAACTGGAGGTTCCTTGAGATGTGTGGTCCCTACATGTATTCCACTGTGAGTACGCATGCACTCCATGTGCCCAGAGCCAGAGAATTTTTTAAAGTAGTGTACACTGGTCTGAACATTCACCCTCCCCTCACTTAAGCCTCCAATCAAGGAGATAAAGGATGGGGTAAGCCGACTGCCTCTCCAGTTCCTCCAGTACCACAAATCAAAAGAGGATCCAAAGAAGAGGGGATGGAGGGCAGGTAGTGGAATACAGATAGGGACCACACATCTCAAAGAATTTCCAAGTACTATAAGGTAAGTAACTTTCTCTTCGTCTTTGAGTTGTGGTACCTAAGTGTATTTCACTGTGGGTGGCTGACAAGCAGTACTCAAGCAGAAGGACTCTGTGAGGATGCAGATGGCAAAGCCAAATAAAGGACCACCATTCCAAAGAATGCATCAGTGGAGAAGGTCTGTACTAAAGCATAATGGCTTGCAAACATGTGGCTAGAACATCAAGTAATTGCTTTGCAACTATCAAGTAGATAATACTTCTCGAAATGATGCCATGGATGTTGCTTATGCTCTTGTGGAATGAGCCCTTACCGCATGTGGGAGAGAGAGATTAGCTATCTGATAGCAGAGTGAAAGACAGTCCAAGATCCATTTTGAGATTCTTTGAGGAGAGATAGTTGTGACATACCAAGGCACAATCCAGACTAATGAACAGCTGTGTCACCCCTGCCCTGTAACCTGGGATACCCTTTCCAATGCCTTGATGTTGTAGCCTCCAACGGGATTGCTCACAAAAAATCTTCAGCATGTAAGTCACTCTCAGCTACGTCTGTGCCTGTGCTGCAGGCAGCCAGCTACACCTTGGCTCTTACCACCATGGGTTATACAGCAGGGTGACCCCAACACATACCCCAATCCCAGATCTTCCCCCAGAAATGTATGTCCTGCACTGCCCAGACCTCTCGTGGACAGTACAAATATATTAAACCAGTGATTCTTTTAAGGGAATAATATGGCATGTTATTACCTTAAATAGAATAACCAGACACTCCAATAAACATACTGGATTAGATAAAAGAGTAAAATAAGTTTATTAACCACAAAGAGACATATTTTAAGTGAGTATAAGTAATGAGGCATAAGGTCAGAAATGGTTATAAGAAAAATAAAGATACAATGTTGACTAGTATATGCTTAAGAAACTATTTTACTTGCAAAGGAAACTTTCTCTCTACATGCTCCAGCAGATTACTGACCAAACTCTCAGATAAAACCCTCTGCCCCGAGTCCAACAGCTGTTTTCCATTGTTGTCTTAGGTGCAATGCCAGGGACGGAGAGAGGAAGGTGTCTTCAGGTGTTTGGCCCTTCTTTTTATAGTCTTGTCCCCACTCTGAGAAGCATTTCTAGCTGGGAACAAGGCGATAGGCAGTCTGATGAAGAAAGGAAACGCTGTGCTGTTTCTTTGCCAAGATGTAGATTTTTGTCCCTGCCCCCTTTCTTTCCAAAGAATGGCCACTTAGCAGGTAACAGTCTATCAGCCTTATTGACATCTGGCTGGGGTGTCACTTGTCCTTTGTGTCTGAGGAACTGGTTTAGCCTCTCCCAGATTATCTGGGAAACATACTTCAGTCATGATTTCAGCTTATGTTTTTAACTTTACATATAATGTTGATATGTGCACTTTGCCATGATATTATTGATCAGCAAGTCATGAGTTTTTAAATGATACCTCAAAATGCATACCTTGTACAAATGATATTACAATAGCATGTAGGATGCAAACATGGGGTAAACTCTGTCACAACAGTGTGACCCCCAACTCTTTCTATTATGGGTGATAAACAGTCTGGGATATTTTCTGATTGGGCTGAATGATGATTGGAGGTCGAGATGACATGCATAGGACATGTGTGGGAGGCTCAGGAACCAAAATTGCCTGGGCCAGTCAGGGGCAATAAGCATGATTTGCACCCTGCCTTGATGAATTATCCATAAGACCTAAGGCAGGAATGGTAATGGAGGGAAGGCATAGTTTTCAGATGGTTTGACCATGGAATAAAGTAGTGCATTACCTAAGCGTGTCATCCTAGGGCTCTTCTGGAGCAGTATATGCTGAATTTTCTGTCCACCTGAGAGACAAACTGTTCCTTTGTGGGGGTTCTCCATAGGGCAAAAACAGTGTCCACTACAAAGTCATGTGACTCCCACTTGTGCTCAATAGCAAAATGCCTGCTGAGGGGATTCACTAGCATGTTTTGTTCCCTGGAAGGTAAACTGCCAACAGGGTGATTTGATTACTGATGCACCAATTCCATAGAATGACCACTTCTGCTCACAGGGTGATGGATATCACTTCTCCCTGTTCATTGACATAAAAGACAGTTGTGATATTGTCTGATGTTATGAGAGTACGGTGACCTTTAAGGAAAGGGAGAAAGGCCTTGCAAGCCTTTCAGATTGCTTGCAATTCCAACATACTGATGTGCATCCTGAACTCTTGAGATCTCCAAGTGCCCTGCACTATGCGGTTGTCCATATGAGCTCCCCAATTTAACCAGTAGGGGTCTGTAAAGATTGTCCTATCCAATGAGCAGGGAAGGAAAGAAACACCCATGCAAACCTGGTGGGGATCCTTCCACCATAACAAAGATTATATTACTTTGATGGGAACATTTACTATGGCATTCATGGACTATTGGTTTGGTGAGTACACTGTTTGAAGCTACGCTTGTAGGTAACAAAAATGGAGTCTGGCAAACTGCAGGAGGCTTTATGATCCAGGAGGGAAAGGCAGATTCTGATACGTGCTCGAGGGTTGCTTATGAGTTGGCCTATGAGGTCGTTCACCTCCTGGAATCTGTCCATCAGCAGATAAGCTATTGCTGTGACTGAATTTAGTGATGCTCCAATGAAACCTAACGTCTGTATAGGGGTAAGAATGGACTTTTCTGAGTTTACATGGACCACTTAAGGAAGGCAAGAGTTGAAGCACTGAAAAAAGTTGATCTGTAGGCCATTCATCATGTCCTGGCAAAAAGATGCTAGTTGTCAAGATAGGGGAAGACTGAAACAATGCCTGATATACACTGTTACTACTCAGAATACCTCGGTAAAGACCCAGGGGGTGGAAACAGTGCAAACTGTAATGAAAGTGGTTGAAGTCCACAGTGAACTTGTGACAATGTGTGAGTGGGGTGCATGTCCAAATGAAAGTACACATTCTTCATACTGAGAGCTGTAAACCACATGTCCTTTTCTAACGGTGGGATTATAGATGCTAGCTTGGCCTTGTGAAACATGAGTTTGTGACTAAAAAGGTTGAGATGTCAGAGATCAAGAATTGGTCTCCAGCTGCCCTTTTTCTTGGGTATGTTGGAGTAAAAACTATTCCCCTGGTTCTAGGAGGTACCCACTCTATTGCATCTCATTGTAAAATACATTTACTTCTTTGTTTAATAATTTCCTTATCAGAATGGCTCCTGAAAGGAGGTGAGGAAGGGCTTTTGGAGGGGCCAGAGATGTAAACTTGATTGCACAGCCAGAATGGATGATATTTAGCATGCACTTGTCCACTGCTATTGCACTCCAGCTGTGGATAAACGTAGTCTACCCTCAAAGGTTGTGTGGGATTGACAAGTGCTGCCATTGCTGCTTTGCAGTTCTCAATCTCCCATCAAAAATAATCCTTATGGGGCTTTGGATGGGATTATGATGCAGCCACAGAAGGCACAGGGAAATGGGCTCATAAGGTCTCTGGGATTAGAATTGTTGTCATTAGTGTAACCTTGTATGACTGCCTATGGAATTTTCTTTTGGGGGAGGGTGTATATATTTCCTTGGAGTGGAGGGTGGTCCTAGAGTCTTCCGCAAAAGACTCTTCTGTCTTTTGGTTGAACAGATGAGTTTCATCAAAAGGTAGCTCTTCCATGGTGTTCTGGACTTACCTAGTAATCCTGAATGTGAAAACATGATTCTCTGCACATTACAATGGCAGTAGCACTGCCCTCAAGGATGTGTCCACTGCATCTACCACTGTTTGAAGAGTAGTCCTGGCAATCAGCTTGTCCTCTTCTGAGAGCCTGAAATTGAGCTATGTCCTGGTGTGGTAGCTTGTCAGTAAAGTCCAAAAACTTGGAATAGTTCAATAGTTACACTTAGCCATGCAAAAGACAAAACTTTCCTACCCAATAAGTCCTCTTTTTGCCCTCTTTATCAGCCAGAGTAGATTGAGGATGTTGCTGCCTAGATATCTCCATGGCAGCCTGGACAACCAAGAAATTAGGAACAGGATGGGAGAAAAGAAATCCCACCCCTTTAACTGGAAAAAAAATAACATTTCTCTGCTTTCTTAGGGGGAAGGGCACAATTGGACAGGTTATGCCACACTGCTCCAGCAGGCTCCAGGATGGCTTTGTTAAGCAAAAGTGTGATATGGCTGGAAACAGAGGTTTGAAGGATATCAAGGACCTTATGTTGAGGATCCTGAACTTCCTGAACAGAAATCTGGAAGTCCCCTGCAATCCTACATAACACTTCCTGCAAAAGTTTATGATTAACAGGAGGGGACAGAGACATTGGAACCACTGCTTCTTCTGGAGAAGACTGTAATTTTGCTGTTACTGGCAGAACTGCTGGATCTGGCGCATACTCCTTCTCTTCAGTAGGGTCAGAGAAAGGTCTGGCTGTTGTTTCAGGGGATGTGGGAGTGATGGACTGATTCCCTAGCATATTTAACTGACTTCATGGGATGGTAATGTCCCATGGTCCCCAGTATGGCCAATAAAATGGGTCAAATGGAAGTCATAGAGGTACTCATGGCATGGGGTACCACCAGCTATATGTTGTGGTGCAGGTTTGTCCCAAACTAGTCCAGGTCCCTTGTTCAGCAAATCATGCCTCAGAGGAGCAAACATCAGTTCATTGGGTCGCCCAAGGTCTCCTGAGGAAGAAAAGCCTGATTCTGGATCCACCAGCAGCACCAACAATCCTGCTGAAGGGAAGTCATAGCTGGAGGATGGAATGGGAGACAGATTTCTTCCATGTTATCTCCCAGTAGAGTCAGGATCTCCCTTGTGAGTGAAGGATTGGATGGGGAAGGAGACACCAGATTCAGGAGAGCAAAAATGTCCTCAGGAGGGGCGTAAGACTCCGCTTTTCCTGGCGTGTAAGGGGTCCCTTCTGCCCAGTCTGTGCCACAGGGGTGCAAGATGGAGTTGGTACCATCAGTAGCAGAGGCTCTTACTGACTGCTTTTTATCAGTGCAGTCAGATCCTGGACTTTATGCTTAGATCATACTGGAGTCACCATTGTCTTCAGATTGTGTCCATTACTGTCAGAGCCCTTGACTTGTGGGCTTTCTTGTCATGCCCATCAGACTTAAGACATTCTAAGTTCTCTCGGGTTGAGCATGAAGACCTGCTTTATTTAGGCAGGACTGAATCAAACTTCTTTAAAATGTATTTGGGGGAGGATTTACTCCCATGTTTATGAGAATCCTCCCTGTTGTCCTGACAAGACTCCACCAAGGGATCTATGAGGGTAGACTCCCATGCTCCAGAGTCAGATCTCATAGCAGGAGGCACACTCCTTGTTAAGTAAGGCTGACTAGTCTGACTGCAGCCTCATGGACTTTTCCATTAGGTGCTTCTTAAGGTGAAGTTCCTGACCCTCTCAGGTATGACTGGGGAATGAGCAGCAGATACTGCACCTTGCTGCGACGTGGGCTTCACTGAGGCAATATAGGCAGTGTTGATGGTAATCATTGACCAAGAAGGAACATGGACAGGAAGCCCAAAGCTTGGAGTCCTGGGCATAGTCCAGTATCTGTAACAGGGTACAGTGGAGGGGATGGGGCTCCCCAAGACAAGGAAGCTAAACTATCTAGCTATAAAGGATTTTAAGTAAAATATTGAATAAACTCTAAAATTTCTAAAAACTATTTACAAATATACATATGCTATAAAAGAAATAAAGTTCTGGACACTGGAGGTTCCAACCTGGGCCATGTGGCAGTAAGAAGGAACTGGAGAGGCGACTCCCACCCTTTATCTCCTTGGTTGGAGGCACAAGGAGAGTGTATGCATGCTCCAGGCACATGCGTACCCACAGTGGAATAAGGACCAGCATTTGAAGAACTTTTGGTTTAAAACCCAAATTTTGATTCAGAAATGTCGTCACTATGCTTCATGTGCTCATTCTCCTCTATGTGACAGGCTATATCTTCTACAATATAACACCATTTCCCTCTTATCATGCCACCACAGTACATCTAAGGAGTCCCTGGCTAATATGCAACCCAGATCACAGAGGGGAATGGGAACATGAAGCACCCTAATTACAACTCCTATGAGATACTGTGGCAGCATTTCCAAACAAATTTTTGGGAGTTCAGTTTTTCAGTGAAAGATCCAAATTTCCCACAGAAAGCAGACATTTTAATGAAAAATTCTATTTAGTCAAACAACCAATTTTCCATTGAAAAACAGCTTTGATGCAAAATTTTGGTCAAAACTAGTTAGGTTCAGAAAGCTATGTTAACTGTCAAATTACACATCCTGTATGTTGTACAATGCAGGAGGCTAGGTATTTAGCCT
Organism: Mesoclemmys tuberculata; assembly: GCA_007922155.1. Classification (NCBI taxonomy): domain Eukaryota; kingdom Metazoa; phylum Chordata; order Testudines; family Chelidae; genus Mesoclemmys; species Mesoclemmys tuberculata. The sequence continues at coordinate 6,889,734 of ML677084.1, forward strand.
AGGGTCTTTGCACCTTGCCACTACACGGACAGGCAACAAGGATGAGGAAAAACGGTCATAACCTCTCTTCCACGGAGTCACAATGCCAGTCCTATATGTTGCATTTTATCAAAGCAAATAGTTGATCCCTGTGGTCAGAATATGATGCTTTCATTACCACAACCCATCCAGGGTGGATAGAAGTCAATGCTTTTTTTTTTGAAAAAAAATCTCAGTTTTTATTTAAATCAGATTTGCTTATTGTTATTTAAATTATAATGTTTTTCTTTTAAAAATAAATCTTTTAAAAATTAAATCTGAATTTAATACAACATATATTAAGGCCTAAATTTATTATAATCTCTGAAAACATTTAAATAAAAAATGAATATGCTGTTTTGTGTGTTTAATTGAATAGCAGTTATTATCCAAATGCAGCTTGACACAAGTCAAAAGCAAAAAGTTAATTATCTAGTAAATAAGCAATATATCGTTCACTATTTTCTGAAATAGTAAAATGTACAAGTAATAAGAAACCTTTAAGTCTTAAAACAGAAGCTGGTCCAATGGACGATATTACATCACCCATCTTGTCTCTCTAATATCCTGGGACCAACACAGCTACAATACCACTGCCAACTATGGACGATGTCAAATTTTGCCACTTAAAATTGAAACTTCACAACACGAAGAAAGATGTCACTATTAAATTTGGCTTCTTCCTGAGCAAATACAGGAAACAAAATAATCCCCAGAGGACTTGCCATGTATAAACCATCCAACCACTGCATACAGAAGTTGGTCTGATACAAGATATTATCTCACCTACCTTGTCTCTCTCATAACACAGCTACAACACTGCAAACAACTTCAAACCTAATGTCAGCTGTTTAAATTAAGCTGTATTCATTCTTTTTATTCTCATTTTAATATACTTTATTTCTTTCCCTTGTAGCTCCTATGTACATAGAGGCCTTTCTTAAAAAGAAGCCCAAAGCTTTTTGAAATACTATAAGTATCACAGAACCTACCAAAAACTTTTGAAGATGTTAACCTTTCTAAATCTCTAGTAAACTAATGTTTACTTCACACTAGAGGTTTGTTTTTTCTTAAACAGGTTGCCATTGCTTTAACGCTTTAAGTTGCACAGTCAAAAAAATGCTGTTGGTCATGGTAGGAAGCCCTGGAATATTCAAGCAACAGCGGTATATTTTAAAGATAAAGGCTGTCTTAACCAAAAGTCAGTACAGGCTTCTTTTAGCTTCCAAGCCCATTGGCAAAAAAAAAAAAAACCCTCACAAAGAGAAGCATGGAATCATTATGGAAGTGCCAGTTGCAACTTCATAGTTAATGTTGAGTTTACTATTAGAACTGGGAAAACTCTTCTTCCTTCCAGAGACTCAAAAGAGGTTTCCATTACTTCTCTTAGGAGGCTATTCCAGCCTGCGAAACTGCTATGGTTAGGAAGCTTGTCCTTTCCAGTCAATTTTTCTTTCCTTTATTTTATCCCATATAATGAGGAAGCTAAGCTATCACATCTAAAACACATGTAAATGGCCCAGAACTCCAGTCTAATTTTTGGTATATGGTACAGGAACTAAACTGAAAGCACAGGCTGAACCTCAAAAAGTATTTGTTTGGGATCCATCCTCCGTTTCCCTCTGACGACACCCCACACTCTCATTATAGCCGAGCCATCATTCTTCCAGCTGAGGCAGCTCATAAAACTCCCTGTCAAGGCTACTCCATCAGCTAAAGGAGACACCAGTAAAGGATGCAAGACCCTTTCAATTCCATGTAAGGTCTGAGTATGTTACCTCTTATGTTACTTCTAGAGCACACTCAGACAGACTGACACCTGAGATTGATCCCCAGCTTGCCTTAGGCTGATACAAAAGCACACATCAGTGAATTGTTTATCGGAAATTTTTAGTTGTTTCCATTGAGTTAAGCAGAAATACTGCAAGAGAAGATGAAGTAAGCAAAGTAGGACTAAAGCTATAAATCATACACACTATTAGGAGCAGATCTTATAGCTGAGTCGGAGCTCTTCAAAGGTTGCTTGCCCATTAAACAACTGACAATCTCTAGTGTCTAAGTATGCTGGCTAAGGCTATAAATTCACCAACACTTACCAATAGGGCTATTGTGTATTTTCACTTTTTTTTCCCCCCTCCTCTTCTCCCCTTGGAGAAGAAAAAGAAAATCCTAATATCTGCAATTGCTAGTGTGGGTCTTACTTCCTCAGGCTTTGCACATTCCAGACCATTAATCTAAGCACAGACAGGGGTTCATGTCAAAAGATCACTGGGGAACTGTCCAGCAATGAACACTTCCCAAACACCAACACAAAGGCAGTGCTGAATCCTAACCTGAGTTAGTAAGCAATGCTGAATGTCATGTCCACTTTCTCCTCCACTGAATTCAACTGAATAAAGACAATGAGGTCTGATACAAAGGCAACAGCTAAAAAACTTCCATGAAGTGTTAGTGTGACTATCAAACTGAGCACCATTGTACCACATGTGCAATCTCAGCAGACAACACTCATTCTCCACCTGAGAACAGGAGAACTGTTAAAACCTCTTGAGAAATAATAACTGTACCAAAGCAGATAAATGAATCTATGGCTATATGAAATAATGTATGTGATTTACAGAAATGCAACAAGGATATTCACTGGCTGGTTGAATCAATGATGCAGCCTTGCAATATTTTTTTATAGTAACAAATTCATGGCCTTCGCTGTTCTCATTATGCTGAGCCCCATGGCCACTTAGAACTTGGCAGTGATTGTGAGGATAGAACTCCTGTTCAAACACTGAGCTAAAGGACTGTCAGTCATGTGTTAATAGATTAAAGCCTATAACACAAATGGAGAGTTCTGATTCCTTCCGTTAGAGGGCAGCAGTACACAGACTAGACAGATTGTAAATTACCTGCATTGTAAAGAACTAAAACAGTGCTATATACAAAACCCAGATGGATGCATGGTAATTTTAGACTGCTTTATTTTTATTTATTCATTGACTGATTGATTGCTAAACAGCCATTTTACAAATTACTTTTCCAAATACTTGAACTAAAAAAACCAAAACATTACACACTTTCTTAACTACAAACCTTGACCAAGACCTAACTGAAGAGTCTAACCCTCTCCCATATATTGTTACTCTCAAAGCACTTTACATGGATGTGGAAACTTGCATCTGGATGGTTTCTTACACTCAGTTTCTTATCCTCAGTCTGTGGTGCTCATAAGGATAATAGAGGACATTTCTACCCAGATGTCCATTTGTGTACACCCACATTTATATGCTTGCATCTCTGGAGCCCTCCCCATTATCATTCTACTCTGATGGGAAATGGCATGTATATATTGCAATATATCTTATTGTAACAGACAAAATATGGGGTTGCTGCAGCAACATCTGATCCACTATCAAATTGCATACCAAATGTCAAGGCTGATAAACCAAGGGAAAGCCAGAATCCCTGCTGTGTTCTCATGCCTTTGATCTTGTGAATATTCCATATGCTGTCCAGATAATAGCTCTGTACTCAAACTTGCCAGATACATATGTGTGGTCTTCTATGTTCACTTTGTACTCAAATAAATACCAGCTCATCTCATATCAGTTTCTAACTGGAGTCAACTATCTAGGGTCATCCACCACATGGTATCTTTTTAGTTCCTATACCAATGAGTCTTTTTACAATGTTAAAGTGAACATAGGTATTGAATGGCAAAGTTATTCCGACAATGGTTTTGGGGGATTCGTGCAGAAATACTAAATGCTCAGGGCTGGCCAATCTGTTAATTAAAAGGATAATCTAGAAATGGGAAATGGAGCAACACAAGATTAAGAAATTGATGTCTCAATTATTTAAAAAAGTTAGAAAAAATAAGTCAGTATTTCAGGGAAAAGGAGAGCAGGAAGGGAAGAAAGGAACAACATTAAAATACAAGTAGTAATACTCACAACTTTTACCTTGATTTCAAAGCTTTTCTCTACCATAACCTCCAAGACTGAAGAATTGGAACAATGAACCACCCTGCGGTTATTTGAAGCTACGAACCACAGAACATAAAACCTGCACAGGAATGGGACCAAGGCTCTGAAACGCACCATCAGAAGAGGTCAGAATGGTCAGGCCTCACTGCTTTAAGAACCCAATGCAGACCTTGACCAAACTTTCCTACAGTAAGTACTACACAATCCTAATTCTGACCAAGCATTTACTCCTATATGTTGGGTAGGAAGTGAGATGTAAAACAAAAGCATCCCTTTTTAAAGAAAATGTGCTCAGATACTAAGGTAATAGATGTTAATAAGTATCTGGTCAGTAGAAAGTGCTCTGCAAACCATTTATTTTCACGATACCTTTGTGAAGCAGGTATTTTATCCCTTTCAAATAGAGAACTAGAGAAAAAATGGTAACTGATTTGCCAAGGAGTGCACAAATAATCATCCTTACTTCCAGCATCTGGTTCTATCCATTAGATATCACTGAATCATTTAATTATTAGGAATCAATGCAGAATTTTGTTAGCAACTTCTAAGTTAGAGCTCAGGTAAAAAAGTATTCCCAGAACACCTTCCCATTCCCAGTTGAATCTCCAGTCAGCTATCTTCAATGTTTTTTCTATTAAAGCTTTGGGCTGCATGAATGTATGGGACAGAGATTTCAGTCATGCACTGTTGCACTTACTTGAGTCCTGGTACAGAGCCAATTAAATAAGGGAAGCAGTGGGAGCAAAAAACCTAACTGGTTTCAAGACTGAGTTTGGTACATATATGGAGGGGATAATATGATGGGACTGCCTGCAACGCCATGTGGCCCATTGCCAATTACTAGTAGCAAATATCCCCGAATAGCTAGAGATAGGACACTAGATGGGGAGGACTCTGAGTTACTATAGTTAATTCTTTCCCAGGTGTCTGGCTGACGGATCTTGCTGATATGCTTACGGTCTAACTGAATGCCATATTTAGGATCAGGAAGCAATTCTCCCCCAGGTCAAATTGGCAGAGACCGTGGGGACTTTTCGCCTTCTTCTGAAGCACAGGGCATGGGTCATTTGCAGGTTTAAACTAGAATAAATGGTGGATTCTCTTTAACTTGATGTCTGTAAATTATGATTTGAGGTCTTCAGTAACTCGGCTTGATGTTATGGTGCACTACTACAGAAGTGGGCACGTGAGGCTTTGTGGTCTTTGAGGCTTTCTCAGGAGGTCAGATCAGATGATCACAAAGGTCCCTTCCGGCCTTGACGTATGAGTCTATAAGTTGGACAAAGAACTGGTTGTATCATTTGCAACTAGGACTGTGCAGATACAATTACTTGGCATGAGAGTGAGAGCCTTTAAAATTTAACTTCTGGTGTAAGAAGCCCATAAAATTTGATTTTGGTGGCTTCTGTCTCCCAGGAATAAATGAATATTCTTAAATGTAGAGTCTATAATCAGCAAGAACAAATGTGTTTTTTTGTAAAGAGGAAACAGCAAGTAAGAAACTGAAAATTCACTTGGTTTATCATCTACTGATATGTCTGGGTACACCCCCACCCATGCACATGCTCTCAAATTAGTCAGCCTCAAATTAGTCTCCAGCCATTCCTCTTGTTTGTATAGTATAGGTCATCCAAGCAAGGAGCAAACAACAGAAAGTGATTTAGATGACCAATCACAAAACTTGAAAATCAAGTTACAATTACTGAGGCTTGCTACTGTTTGTTAATCTATAGTTTGAAGTGTTAAAACAATTTTGAATAATACCAAAGGGAAGGCTAAGAATAAAATCAATAACCTTAAAGAATTAGAGAAGGTACTGACAATCATTTTTCTGTATGGTATTCTTCAAGCATTTGATAATTTCCATTTATACTTTCAGGTCTTCTGGTTGACCTTAAACTGAGGGTGTTCAGCACTTGCCAAGAGTAGGTCCTTATAGTATCTAGGTTATTTGCTTTCACTTTTCTCTGTATACTGCAAAAGACTAACTGAAACCCAGGCACCATCTTTGCTCTGTAATTTCTGTAAATCTCTAACAGTCACACCTCTGCTAATAGTTACATCTGACTTCACCTCCCCTGTGGCTTCTGAAGCCATCAGACATCTAGAAGAAACTCTTCCATCACACCATTCTAGTGTGATGAATGGCAGAGAGCACATCATTGGTCCTGATGGCCAGGATATCAGAAAGGACTACTGGAGACAGAACACTAGCATAATTTTTAAAATTAGGGAATATGAAATGTATGCAGTTCAGTCACAGAGCCACCAAAGATCTAACAGAAATAACAGTGTATCCAAACATCATGGGCTTATAAACATGATGCACCCGTGTAACATGTTGCTGGGAATACCCAGAGCAATGAGCCATTGTGTTACTTCTCTGCCTCAGCAAGAGTGAGTTTTGCTGGTGATTAGACTGTGTGTCACCTCCCTATTGCACCAGTCAGTCTGCCTCACCAGCAAACTCCTCAAGGCTCTCCTAGCCCAAACCTCATCTAGCAGGTAACAATCAGTGAGCTTCAGTCCTTGAGCTCTTCAGAGATGTTCCTCTGCAATGCACAGCCTCTATCACCTTACATTCACAGAAGATACTAAGTTTGCTGCTCTGTTACAGAGTTGGTACATCACAGCTTATCAATTTAACTGGATTAAATACACAATTCCCTTCAAACACTGCACTGAACTGGTGTATAGCAAAATTAAAACAAGTTTATTAACAAAAGAGCATGGATTAAGTGATATCAAGTAAAAGAGAGAAAGGTAGACATGATTACAAGCAAATAAAATTGAAAACATGCATCTAAAAGTTTAAGACTTAATCTAGCAAGACACAGTCTTTGTTCAAGGTGGTTTCTTTTACCCACCATCTCCTTCCCAAATTTTTACTGGCCGGCCTGGCCAGGACTCGTGGAGATCAAATTGTTGGCTTCTCTGTCTCCTTAAAGGGAAGGATAAAAATAGAGTCTTTCTCTGTTTCTTATATTCCAAAAAGGATGTCTTTATCTTATAAACCAGAAAAGCCTCCTGGGGCTTCAGTCTCTTGTCTCTCTCCATGGAGCAGGAGCCATGTTAATTCACTATATCTCAAGTTCAAGATCAGGATAACCCCCACTGGTTTAACTTGATAGCTTTATTTACAACAAATATGTACATTGCATATTCCTTTGTCTGGGACAGACCTGTTTATCTCCTTTACCTAGGCTAGGCTGCCAGCATATAGAACAAATTCATAACTCCACATATAATGTTAACACATGCATTTTACAATATTAACAACCAACATGTTATTAGCTTTCATATAATACCTCACAAGGCATATTTTGTACAAATATTGTAGTAAGTGTCAGGTTTAACTACAGAGGCTCTAACACTATTCATAAATTTGTGTCAAATTTGGCAAATAGTTTTGGACGAAAAAAAAATGATTTTCACTCCAAAATGTTGAAATGTTTCATTTGACAAGTGATACCAACTATTTAAAAATGTTGTTTCGTTTAGTTTAAAAATGGTGTTTTGAAATGATGTTCAAAATGTTTTGTTCAATCCAAACAAAATTTTTTACAGCTTTTAATTTTGGCAAGAAAAAATGAAAAATAACCAAGTTTAGATTAAAATGTGGTGGGTTTTTTTTTTTGGGGTTTTTTTTTCCTTTTTCAGTTCAGCCTCTATGCTGAAAAAAATCAATTATTCGCTCAGCTCCTGTCATGGTGATCTTGAAACTTGCTGAAAATTACTGTGGCTGCAGCTCTTGATATGGTTTAAAGTCAAGAAGAACCAAACTACCCCCTCCTGGGAGCAGCACAATCCACAGGGCAGCCCCTAACAGTCAAATGGATCATTAGCAGGTGGAAAAAAGCTGTTGAAGTGGGAAATGAAGGTATCAGGCAGCTTTATCCAGATGGACTGCACAGCTTTTCAATTTACAGTTTCACTAAAATTGGATTTAGTGTTTTGGATCCAACTTAAACAAACAGTATTTCTTAGTCAGTCTTTGGAAATAGGTGTTTTTATGTCAATTACTTCAAAGGTCTACACAGATGGAAGCCTATATTTATATATATTTAGATTAAATCAATAGGGCAAAGATTAAGTGAACTCTGCATAGAGAACAAGAGAGAGTATGATTACAGAGTAGTTTAATAGGACAGACATAACACCACCTAATTTGTAAAGCATTAATGTATATAGCAGAAGTTTATTTCCATCTAGGATCTCTCCAAATCACCTGTTAATGTACTGAAGAGATGGGGAGTCACTGATTTATGTGACTAGAGATCAGTGAACCAGTCTGGCTAAAGTAAAGTCATCCTGTAGTTACACCTTCAAAACTGAGCTAAACCTGAACGCAGCTGAAGCCTGAGTCATGAACACATCTTTACCAAGGCAAATGGTCTTTGTTCCAAACTCAGACCAGAGGACCTTTATTCATACAGCCAAGACCGTTAAAGATAACTGCAGGCACCCTCCGACATCATACATCTGCTCCTGTAATTTACTGTTCGCTAGCTGAATTAATCCAAGGAGGCCACAAGGATGACTAAATTTCTGAAGAGTGGGGAATTCATTTTTCTAGAATGCTTTTTGGTATTCCAGAATATTTTAGCAATTATTAGCTGAAACCATGTGTGCCAGAGAGGCTTAGTGGGTTTGTGACTGTACAGAAGTCACATGCAAGCAACGTGATTTAGCCAGAGCTGGAAAGGAGATTCATTGTGATAGATATCGGTACCACTGGGAAGAAAAAACCAGAAACATTTCCCCTCCCAAGGTGGTGAAGGTGGAACAAGCCAAAAATACTGAACACAAATCCTTCATGTTATAAACCAAATAATCCAACTGCTTCCAAATAGGCTTCCAAACAACCTCCTTTCTCCAATAACTGGTAGTTCTACTGGAAACATTGCAGGTAATGATGACCAGGTCAGGTACTTCAGTGCATCTTCCTGTATCTGCACACAAAGTAACTGCTTTACTCAAATAATAATTTCGCATAACTACACTCTTCAAAGTGCTGCTGCTGCTGCTAATCCTGATAAACTGCTTAGCAAGACAAACATTATCCAAAGCACCTCTCTTCAATGACCCATAAGCAAAGAACACAAAGACTAAATGCTGCTATTATTGTACATTAAGATCTTCTACTTCATTCACTGCAAAGGAAACACCAACTTTCTAAACACATTTCCCCCAAGACAGATGCTGCCCCACATTTTAGAATCTTCGTATGCATTTTTAAGGGAAAAAATAATCTTGACCAGTAGTAGTACTGGTTAAGAGTTCATTCCTCACTAACTACCTACTGCTCCCACCTAAATGTTTTCAGAAATTGCCATTCACTTCAATGGAAGTCATATTATCTATTTTCTGTCTAATCACAGGTATTTCCAGAGGCCTTATCACACAGGTGTCTAGTACTGGGCCCTTACTGAAGTGTAAAATATTAGACAAATAATATATGCAATTTGCTGGTCACAATAGCTATTAGGATCTATGAGGCTCTCAAGCTGTAAATTGAAGTCACTCCACTGATTTGAACTGAGGTATGTAAGTTTATACCAGCAGAGGATCTAGCCTACTGACTATATTAGACTTCATCAGTGTTCATTATTTGCTAGCTGACTATATTTTTCTTATGAGCAATCAACTCTTGTATTTTTCTTCCAGCATAATCATGCCCTATTAAAACTTTGGTTATTGTGACTAATTTAGACAATTTTAATAAAGACAGTTATTTGCATGTAATTCATGGCAATATTGTGCATCTCACTTTTTAAAACCATGAATAATAATAAAAAAACCTGGTAAATCTTTTAACACTTAGGATTTTAGCTAGTAGCCATGTGTGTGCTTGATTAGCTGGACATTCTTCTAGGATTTCAATGAGGCTCCTGGCATAGTAGCCTTGCTAGGACCAGGGTTAATTTATGGGCAGGATGGGTCAGGATTCTTGGCAGCAGCCAGTTCTGGGCCCTCCCCTCCCTTTCCCAGTTAGGAACATCCTTTCCTTCTCTGGACCAACATCCTGATTTAACTTGCCTGTCTTGTCAATTTCCAACCCTTCCTCCAACTAGTAGAAAGGAGGTGGGTAACACTGCAACGTCAGGACAGGCTGGGAAAAACATAGAGCTGGCAGCATCTGTAGAGAAGCAGGGATGGAGGCAGAGGGGTAGCTTGAAAATTGTTGGCTTATAGGGAGCAAAGTTCATATTCTGGCACTGGGGAAGGTAGGGGGGAACTAGTGAGGTGGGAAAGATTCTCAGTTGGGGAGGAAGCAGGAGTGGGGGGGAGAGCTCTTGTTTAGAGGAGGGAGAGGACTGGGGCAGCAGAATAATGTGACTGCTCTCTGTAGACTTCAGAAAAGTAGACTGAGCTGGAGTAGGCAAGTGATCCACCTTCCCATGAGTTCTCCTTCTCCTCTTGCCTGAAATAAACTGAAAACTGCTGTAAAGCCTTGCAAGGAGTAAAGCATTGGCAGCAGGTGGTGCCATCTATCCCAGTTTAATTCCTTCTAGCTCAAGCAATTTATGTTTCAGTTCTTGAGAAAGGTAAAGAAACAAAATCCAAGAGTGCCATACAGCCAGGAAGTGGGGGATTTGGAGAGCAGGGGCCAATTTTAATTTATTCGGCATTTTCTGCAGAGTAACTATGTCCCCAACACTGGAAGGCTGGATGAGAAATCAAACTGGAACAATAGTGTGCCAGGTGCATATGATACAAACACCTCACTTCTGGTCCAGTCACAATGTATCTCAATTGCTTAACTTAGGGTGGGGATCCACTGGAGATTGGATGCTATAACTTTGATATGCCTTTCTTCTGCACACACTATGTCCTTTTACTTCATGCTGAAAAGGAGCCCTATTTTACAATATGATCACATGACGGCTATTCATATGTCACACTTGGACACTATTTCAAGACATTCTAAAGAACCCTCCACAGATTATCCAGATACTGTGTTAGTTGGAGTGCCCAAAAGGTGGGATTTGGATGTTCTAGTCCAATGCCTTGGCTCAGGATATGTACATTCTCTTAGGGCCCTGTTTTTATAAATGCAAAAGAGCTGAAAATAATGTCTTGGTATTGCAACTTTGAAGATTTGGTACACAAGCCTTTGCGTTCATCTGACAAACGATCTGGGTTAACTTCAGGACTCTAACATTCAAGTACATTACCAGTCACAATTCTCTGTGCTTGCCACTCTAATAATAATGTTGCAGCCTGAACAAAACATCTGATGAGAACACAATGAACCAGAAAAAAATGTGGTGACTCAGACCTAAATCTCATTCAAGAATCTACTGAACAAGTCCTAAATCCTTCCATCAACTTCAGGTCTTTATGCTGGGTATTTTATATTTGTAGGCTAAGTGGATCTTTCTAAATCTTCCAACCTTCCTCCTGTACAAAGGCTTTACGTCCATTTTGGCAGGCTGAACACCACTCTCCCTGGATCCCATGAGTGCTATTCTTTCATCAACAAGAGAGGCTTGCTAAAGAGTGATGTACAGTGCTCTTCTCCACCATCCCAGAGCACACCATGCTGCTAACAGGACTCCCAGTGCCTGCCATTAAAGAGCAAGGCACCAGCCTGAACTTTGACCAATTTTTACCATAAAATCAAATTTAAATGCAACTTGAAAATAAAGGTAACATAAGGGCCTGATTCAACTCAAAAAAATGTAAGAAAATCAAGGGTTGAGGCAAGGTTGGGGGCTACTAGACTCTGTCATTCCTGCTGTACATCACGGGTTCAGACATTGCTCAGGCTGGTAGATCTGTCCGACTTGATTCTTATGTGAGACAGTAACACAATACCTATGAAACAGGTGTTAACATCATCATTGGCACTACTTGCTACCTTAATAGCAATATCCTCAGAGAAACAACATACTGCCCTACTATTCTAGAGCCACTCATTCTACATCAAGGCTGAAGCACATTACGGAGGCTTGCACTATGTCTGTTGGTGCTGTACTTGTCTCTGGATAAAGAAAAGAACCTCATTCACCAAGCCTATCTAGCATTAACTCAACTAAAATAAAATATTTAACTTGCATACAGAATTAAAAATGAGACACTTCTGCAAACTCACAAAAGTTAATCCAGACCCTTGGTGCTAAGTCACTTTTATGTCATAAATAAAATAAAGACTAGGTTTTATCCTCTAAGGCAGGGGTCGGCAAACCGCGGCTCCCGAGCCGCATGCGGCTCTTCAGCCGCGGCGAGCCGTGTCCCCGGAGCCGCATGCGGCTCTTCAGCCGCGGCGAGCCGCGTCCCCGGAGCCACATGAGGCTCTTCATCCTTGGTGAGCCGCGTCTCCATAGCCGTACGCGGCTCTTAATCCGCGGCAAGGCGCGGCTCCCCCACTCTGCAGCTCCACCGCCGAAATTGACCAGGATGAGTCAATTTCACGGCAGAGACTGGTCTGAAGTGCTGGCTGTTGGGGTGCAGTGTGTTCGGTGCTTGGTGCTCCATTCATCCGATCCTAGCCCAGCTCCTCTGTCAGATTTTAGAACGCATTGTGGCCCCGGGAGTAAAAAAGTTTGCCCACCCCTGCTCTAAGGTAACAGTAGCTTTCAATAGATAAGAGTTGAGGTAATACTGTTTAACTCCCCAGAACTGAAACTGCCATTTTCCTTTAGTGTTTTCTTTGATATCAGAAGAAAATTTCTGGAACAGATGTCAAATGGGTCCCTTAAAAATAAGGTATAATTTATCCTTAGCTGAAGAAGTAAAAAACTGAATTTATTAATAGCATGAGTAGCGACTAACTTATGTGGAAAATAAAGGCATCCAGTTCTGAATGAAAATATAGAAATGGCAGTAAACTAGTCTTTTTTTGCTCTGCTTGACATTCAGACAGCAAGAACGAAAAGAGTCATTTTGGACAGGATGTCCCATCAGAGCAGAACAGAGGATTCACTGAAGATCTTACGGAATTATTTTATTATTAAGTATTGCCAATGAAATATTTACCTGTAGGAAATGTATCAAAAACAAGTAAGTTTATATGCAAAGTGTGAAACTGGATAAAAGGGAAGATGGTCCTGTGGTCTGAGTAGGTAGTAAGCAGAGGTTCTGTTCCTGGCTGTATCATGTATTTCCTAATAACCAATGTCTGTGCAAACTACAAAGCAATGCTGTGAACATGTTGCTTCCATTATAGAAATAGAAAAGAATGCTAAGTAAACAATTTCCAGCCTTGTCACTATTGAGACAGTGTGAGGACTCCTGGATCAACATCAAGGATTACAAGACACAGAGAGCCCACATGAATTCCTAATGCTACTCAGTGAATGGCGTTACCCCAGGGATGAATTTAGTTTATCATTTTGACTCCAAGACCACAAATCTTCAGCTAGAGATACTTCTCCAGTTATTGTTTCCTTTGAGGGGAACAAGAAGGGAATTAGATAACAGAAGGGGTCTAGAAATGCTGGTCCAGGCAGATTGAGACTACTCTGGGTTCCTTATAAATTAGCTAGGTAGGAGCCCAGAGAAGTAATGCAGAGCTCCACAAAAGGGAACATGACAGTATTACCAAATCCAGAATTCCAAGATTCAGACAAAGCTTAGATTTACTTCCAACCTGACATACATTGGGATTGGAATTGTGAGCAGTTCCCTCTAACCCCTGCATGCGTCCAGCAGCACCACTCTAGGACACAACGGTTCCAGTAAAGAGCAAGAAACTTTCTATGGGTGAGGATGGATGCTGCTGCTTGATTTTATTTTTTAAATCATAAAAGAGTTTCTATTATGCTCTGTGACATCTCTGCCCTCTTCCAGTAACCAACTCTTACCAGTTAACAGACCAGGCATGCAACCCTATTTGGCACACTAATACCTCTCCCAAGCTCAGACTAAATAAGGCTTGAAAGAAGTCAGGACAGAGGAAAAGGCTACCTTCTACAGATTTCTGCACATCTTTGTTCTGGCTAGAACCAGAAGTGAGAAGGCCAAAATGTTTAGAAATTGCCCTGTTGCATTTCCAGGTTGATTTTGCAAACCAAAGAGGTTTAGATCTTTTAGATAAAATTCCATGGAGTATTCAAGCTTCCAGGCGCTGATCCCAAATAAAGCAACAGAACCTTCTGGGGTTTGCCCTTTACATCCTGTATGGAAGCTACAGTCTATTTAACAGGTCCTTCTATCCTTAGATGCTAGGATTTTAATGTGCCTCTTACACAGAGCTCAGCTCACATAGGGTGGTAGAATCCAAACCACACACATGCTGAAGAGTAATTTCATTTGGCAAGTAGGCTTATTCATTACAATGGGACTACACCTACAGTAAGGTTTTCTCAATGTGACTAATGTGACAGAATTAGATTTAGTATAAAATTTACAAAAACCTCTAAGTCCCATTTCCAAAAAATAATTTGGGCCTTCAGAAGCCTAAATTCCACTGACTTTCAATGAGACTTAGCCTCATAGGTGTCCAAGTCTTTTTTCACACTAGGACTTGGAGATATATGAAAATTTTAACCCCCGTCCAAATATCCAACCCACAAGTATTTCCTCCTCTTCACCCTAAAAGTTACATCAGCCCCAGTTTATTACCAAGGGAGCTGTTGCAAGCAGTACAAGGGCATCATCACAACTGCAAGATATCGCTACCTAAATGAGATCCTGGTTTTAAGCACCTAATAAAACCAAGAAAAGCAAACATAATGACATACTCTGCTCTGTCTGTAGTGTAATCATAACACTCTAAAACATTTCAAAGCAGCTGTGAGGTCTTCCATCTCTTTGGCACATAGCAAAGACTCAAATTTAAGAATAGATGATTCAGCGGTGGTGAAGCAATGAGAAACAAAATTTCCCTTTCTGGCCTCATTTTGAAATCTGTTTTTCACTTGCAGCCCATCATTACCTCAAATGAATGATGGCTACCTAGTGTCTTTATAACTCCCCCCAATAACAAATAAATGTACCACTTACTGAAATGAACATAAAACATCCCTAGCTGGAATATTTCATTCTGTGACTTGCCCAATTACTTGTGAAAGAGGGAGTGGTATTGTTGCAGACTGATATAAACTCATTGATCTGTTTTCAGACTCACTAAAACAGAAAGGACTGGAAATACTTGTGTTTGGAGTTTTCGTATTGTGCCTTATTAATTCCATGATATTGCCATACTCTGAATTTATTTCACTTACACAGCAGCGAAGCCCACTGTGTACAGAAAAAGCCCTTTCCAGATTAATTAAAATGTTTTATTATAGAAAAATTAATTTGGATTACAACAAATATACAAAGGTTTTTGCATATGCTTACGGTATGGTTTTGCTCTGAAAAGTGATTCGACATGAGTCCAGATTAGCTATGCTTTTTGAGTGACTTTTCAAATGAAACTTGCTTAGTCGACAATTTTACTGCCACCCATGTAAGTTCTCCCTAGGTTTTCAAATGTGAGTTGGGCTCATCCTCACTGCTGAAACCGCTAGCCAGAAAGATTCTGCAGTCCAGATTCCGCTCTCAGTTACACATGTACAATCCCAGTGTCCTCAAATAATGCTCTCTGTGATACCCATTCAAATCTCATAGTCTGCAACTAATGCCCTGCGTGACAGCTGCACAACACCAGTTGTGGTTGGAACACAGACTTTGTTCCTCAATTAGTAACTTCTTTACCTGTTCTGACGGCTGAGCACTCAGCCTTAGCTGTGTGGACTGTGCTGTGTTAATCTGAATGAACAGTAATGACACTGTTCATCAGAAGTGATGTTTCTCTAAAAATACATAGGGAGCAGATGTGCTGAGCAGAGCATGCTATTTTTGCATAGTCACTTGTTAGACTAGAACTGTAACAGATTCATCCTGTACTACTTTCAGTCACAGTAACAGGTGTTAATGTGACGGCTGTTGCAACCACATGCAGTGTCTTTGGGGACCATATTGCATTTTATGTTTAAAGCATGAAAGCCTCAGAAAGTCATTATATTGAGATGAGCCAGACAGTATGAGGTATAGGATACTCAAAGCCCTTTCTATCAGTACAGGTAATGTGTATGTGTGTGCTGGTGGGTCCAGTGGGGATAGGGGTGTTTCTGCAGAATCTGGTATCACTAAGGCTGTGATTAATGCAAAAGGCCAAGATTGGATCTATAGCTTCCCAGCCTTTGAAGCCTGACCTCCTGTGGAATAGGGGGAAGGACTTGTTTTACCTGTTTTCTGGAGGCTGGGGCATAAAGTAAGACTTTGGATATGAAAAAATGAGATTAAACTGACACAGGGTCTTGATTCAGCAAACAGACAGGACCTTCTAACCAAGGAAAGTCCCCAACCGTTGCTGAAGGGTTAGAAGGGATGCTGGCTCTCAGACCTCCCCTGTGGAAGATGCATGATCTCTGGTATGCTTATTAGGAACCATGTAGGGACATTTTTAATCAATTTTCTCTGTAATGCTTTTGTCCTAAGAATAAATATATTTTGCTTTGGAAGAGCTGTGTGGTCATTGGTTAGAACACTGTCATGATCCTCACAGAGAAAGCAACACACAAGTGCTGTCCTTTAGGCAGACTGTCTTGCTGGGGCTATCACACGGTATGCAGGAAGCTGTGCAGCCTTAAAAACCCCAATCAGAAAGAAAAAAGATTCAGATCTCTACCAATGGAGGTGATAGTTGGGAACCTGAAACTTTAAGGGAGAAATACAAGGGCAGTTACACTGAAACTGTGACAGTTACATCCTTTAGCATGACATCAGGAACTAAGGTATGTTCAACTAGCTACATTTTGTTTTGCCAAGCATATACATATCCACAAGACTTCACAGAGAACAAGGCAGGAGGCAACTTACAGTGAGACAGTGGATTTTAAATCATTCCTATATAGGTTTATGCCCAACCTAGGAGCACAGTTTGAAAGGCTGAATACACACTAGGCATTAGAACAAATTTGACAACCATTTACTAAAATGGAGGATAAAGAGTGTGTGTTTATACTATGAATAATGATGGTCAGATAACCTAGAGTTTGAATGACATATAGATTTGGAAGTCCTAATGTTTGGGAATCCATACACCTTCTAAAAAACAAACTCTCTGCTCCAATTACCTTACCCTAAAAACTACTTACCTACCCTGATTTTTACTTGAAGATTTCTTCAGGGTGTTGGGAACACTAAGTGGCCATTACCTCACACCTCTCCCATGTCTTCAGGGAGAGATGACTGGCATTATTCCTGGTCCATTGCTCTCCAGAATGTGGGCAGATGGTATGCTGCCTTTCTTGGGGTTTGGTCTTTAAAAGAGACTCATTCCTGCATCCCCGGGCCCAAGGTGCAGCGGTGTTCTGAAGAAGGTAGATTGCCTGCCTCTAACCCTGTGTAGAATCAGAATACTCCAGATGCTGCTCTTGATCCTTCTCCTTTGAACAGTAGGGAGCTAACAATCACCCCCATTTCACACTGGCAAAGCATGTTCTTCTCAGAAGTCTGGAGCACCAAGAGTTTTGGGTAGGAGAGGAAGAGAAAGGTGGTCCCATTTGCCAAATCTCCCAAACAAACAAGAGGGAGAAACAGACCAGCTAAGCAAAATGGAGACTGGACTAGTTCTCTGAAGATATTCCAAGGGAATGGGCAGAGGAAAGGCCGCATGTACTGCGGCCTGTTTGTGAATGAAATCATCTTCACCTGGCTTACTGTGAAGACAGGACACTTCTCTGCCCTTAGTGGCGTCAGAGAAAGGGGATGCCAAGCTACCAAATGATTTCCCTCCCACCTCCATGTATATTAAGACAGGCAGCTTGCTTCACTGGGCTGGTAGGAGAAGAAAAGGACTTATGTGAGATTTCAGTGATGCACAAGCCTTGGGCTAGCCCTCTGCACAGTGGTGTATTTTGCCTCTTGAGTTTAATTAAACTATTTTCATTATGCAAAGAGTATATTTTTAAGAAACTCTGATGGCAATTTTTTTTCCCTATTTATGTGATCCCCTTATTGTGCTTATTAATTTCATATTTATATACCTTGTGGTGATTTACAGCAAATACAAGCAACATACAAATAACATACTGTAGTTACACAGGACCATTCTGAAAATTTACAATCCTGGGCTAATTCCAAGTATGTACCTAAAGAAAGATCAATTTCACCACTTCTGAAATAGACTAGAGTTAATTCTGACTGAACTTATGAACATTCAACTGACAGGGTCAAGAAATAAATGACCCTATATGGCCCTGATCTGAGATATAACCAGTGTTAAATCAGTGGTCTGTAGATGTCAGTCTTTGGAAAATCCTATTAAGGATCATTAAGGTCCCCATCAATGGGAATTGCTTGTCTTGCAATAAAGACATTCCTGTAAAAAGTTATTTTTTCAAATCAGACTCAAGGGTAAAGTAAAATAAAGTGTTGCGATGGAAGAATCTGAGCTTAAGAAAAATTACTAGAAGCAGACAGACTTCTGTGATAATACCATAGAAACTAACAACATAATGCAAGTCAGTTATGGCCTGCCTCTCTGACAGGCCTGGTCAATGCAATTGCCTATGGTAAAAAAAAAAAAAAGCAGCATTCAAGCTCAGTTTCCTCTTTGGCTACATTCGCAAAGCATAGCAGGTGAGTTGGTACCTCACTCTGACTAAAGCAAAAGGAAATACTTCAAAATCCCTCATGTAATATATCTATTCAATATTCCAAGATGAACCCTCCTCTTCCCCCCCACACAATGTAAATAAGGTGTTAGAAGAAGGTTAATTTCTTTTAGTCCTAAAGACTGAAGACATTTTCTGTGAAGAACTAGTACAGCACCAGCTCAACAATGCTTCCTCCACAACACTCTACCCCCTTCCGCAAGGACCACCTCTAGAAATAAGTCTTTCCCCATCCTTTCTTTCCTTGGTTTCTCTTCTGATGCCAACGAATGCCAAGGCAGCATCTTTCAGTTGGATCTCAGTCCATTTGAAAAAAAGACAGAGACCATCTACTTAGGTTACAGAGAATGTAGCTGACATTCTCATTCATTACAGCAGCTGGGTTAAATTCCTAACACTGACCTAGAGATGAATGGTTTGTCATCCATTCCCAAACCCCACCATCATCCCATCTTCCAGAATGTTTGAATAATTACAGTAGGTTCCCCTATTAAGTTACATTACATTCTTCTAATAGTTACCTGATATAATTCTTCATAGCTTTTGGCTGTTCATACAACTAACTCAAATTTCTGATTTTATGGCTGGCCCTCATAGTGAAGGAGGCTATTACACTGAGGATAAGTCTTCACTGACGGCGGCGAATTTTCCGTCAGATCGATCTATCCGGATTGATTGAGTGGCAGTGAAGACCCACTCAATCGATCTGGAAGACGATTCAGTTAAAAGCACCTCCTCAAAAGGTGTAGCGCTGCATTGATAGGTATGTAGTTCCTGTCGGCACAGCATAGTGGAAACGGTGCACAGAAGAGGATTTAGGAAGTTGGCATAAGTTATGGAAGCTACTCTGCGTAGCTTGCGTAACTACTGTCAACTGCCCCCAAACTTCCCTATAAGTATAGACCAGGCCTTGACTGTGGCTACAGCCTGATGCACTGGGAGCTCTAAGAACACTTGATAGGAATTACAGCATAAGGAAGTTGCCACATTCATTCCTGAAGAGGAATGAACACCATATGATTTCCAGCTGAATCATGGACACTTACATTTTTAAGTATTACTTCTGAGAATGAAGTCTTCATTGTTACCTTTTAAAAGATTTTGTAATTGGATTGATTTTGCATTGAAAGAGTATCTTTGATTACCCCCTACTGCCTGTGCTGGATATCCAGCACAGCTCATATCACAGATTCATCCATGCTAAAAAATGTGAGTTAATTTCACCTGTATTTTAAATGTTGGAAAAGCAGGTCAGTATTCAAAAGCACCCAATACTGGCTTAACTTTTCTCACATTAAAATAATTGTGAATTTTAACACTGACTTTTATAGGAATTGTTAGGGCAACACTGAAAATTCCAACCTCAACGCCTGCCATCCATTCACCGCAAATCCAAGAAGATAACTTCTGATGTTCTCACAAAACTTTCTAAAACACTACACAAAATCCCAGGTGGCCAGAGACATTTAAAGTGGAGTCACTTTAATAAATATAACATCTGATTTTATATTATAAATACGGTACAGCCATATAAGTAACCTACATCCTCCTATACAGTCACGATGATTGTTACTGTGAAACCTATTACAAATTCACATAAATAGTTAGTTAAAAGGATAGCAAATTCCTTGACTACCATGCTGCCTTATGTAGAATTTTTCCAGCCTCAAAACATCAATAAATCCACCAAATACCCTGTCAGGTATGCAAGGACCTACTGTAAAATAACTGATCTGCAGATAAAATACTTTACAGTGGATGTTTGAAGAGTTTTCTTAGAATGTGGGGGGAATACAACAGCCTGTATGTACTCATATCAGGTTTTATCAAGAAGGGAAGTGAAGAACAACTTATCTAATTGAAATTAGGGAGATGGGGATACAAAGAAGGCAGAATGTAATTATGCAAATTGGAATGTGACCAGGACACTGGAGCTAGCAGCTACACACTTTCCGAAAGTGTCTTGGGATCTTCCATGATTACAAATGGTCATGAACTCAGTTTTATTCTCATCTGAGAGCAATTCAGAAGCACAGTGCCTCCCATTATCCTGCCAAGGCATTTAGTATTGACTGAAGAGCCATGGTCACCTATTGCTTTCATTACATTACCTTTGCTAGCACCTTATTTTGGTGGTCTCTCTTCAAAGTATTAATCAAGGGCTTGCCTACATTGGATGTTACTTCATCCAATGTACATTATATCGATCCCACTACAGCTAGTGGGCTGTAGATTCCCACCCTGTCTTGTACAGTAATATCCCTGTGGACAAGCCCCAAATCCAATCCCATGCACAAACTATGAGGGATGATGACAGCGTAACCCTTGGAAAAAGTCTTTGACAAACTAAATCATTCAGTTATGCCATTCCAAAGAAGGTGCTCATCTCAGAGTGTCTTTGACATAGGGAGCAGAACTTATTACATGCTTTTAAATCTAAAGATTTGTATTTGGAAAGGATGTATTCCTCTTCAATTAATTTTAGATCTCCGCTCGAAGTAGTAAGAATAATCCCAATTCTACTCAGTCTCTTGCAAAGCAGACAATAATATCATAGGAGTTAAAATATTTAATTAATATTAATTAATTAATATTTTCAGAGACATAATGTGCAGTACATATCATCACATATTAAATGTATCATATATGCCATAAACATCAAAGTTGCTGCTGAAATTTTTAAAAGGATTAAAAAGGTTTAGGTAAAAATAAATCCACATAATTGGTGACAACTGAAGAATGATTACGTGTTATCATTATAACCCCAGGAGAAAGTCAGGATCAACAATCTCAGCTAATAAGTATTGTATGTAAGAGATAAAGCAAAATATATTACATTGCTCTGCAGAAAGCCTTGATGTGACGATTTATTTCTGTATGGAATACTTTTGTATTGATAAACAAAACAGAAAGCCAAGGGCTCAGATTTCAAAATAGGTCTGCTATTTGAAGCGTTGGCTTCCCCTGGGGCATCTGGGTTGACCAATGCCACTTACATGATGCAGAGAAATTCTGTTCCCATAATCCTCTGACGAACGTATTTGAAGACTTTAAAATTATGTGCCTTTCATTTGTTAGTTATTTATGCTGCTGCCTTGAGCAAAGTATAAATGCCCCAAGTCTGAAAACTAGTACAGAGGGTGGGAAAAATATCTGATGATGAGGAATAAGGAAATCAGCTTACAAAGTGCTCATTACCACCTGAGAGAGATGGGTGTATTTACCTCCCATTCAACTTCAAAGGCAACTAAAAGCTCTCAATACCTTGCAGGATCAAATTATTCACACTCAATTAACAAGACAAAAACATGGATTTTTATATAGAAGGAATTAAAATGTGAGTGTACATAAACTAAGAACTTCTAATTAGTTACTTCCCTGTACTCCTTTCAAACTATAAGTGTTAAACATCATACATAGTAAGCATTTATAGTGGAATTCATAATAGAACCAAAGAAGTTGCTACAGGAAAACAAAACCTCTTTGTTATCCAGTCCTGCCTATAAAGGATGTGCCAACAGCACATTTGCTAGTTTTAAAAGTCCCATATAAGGGGCTTCCATCACTTCTCTTAGGAAACTATTTTACAGAAGAATAAACAAATGGTGGGACACAGAAAAGTGTTTGATGGGGTTGGAAAGATCATTAGAGGAGAGGACCAAGAATGTCTGTTCAACACTATTGAAGGCTTTGGCCTTTGCGTACACAGAGGGAGGAAACTGTTGTTTTTGCTGGCCCCAAAGTTTGGGTAGCCCTGGGGCCTGGCTATGTCTCTATTGCCTTGACTCAGATTCAGGTTTGAACCCTCCCCCCCCCCCACATCCACACACAAATCTTTCCAAGCCCAAGTTTCACTGACCCTTGGAGCCAACCTGTTATTTTGCAGCATGGAAAAAGATCAAACTGCAGATCCAAGTCAGAAGCTCTTGTGTAGTGGAGTATGGATGCATTAGCATGGTTGTGGGACCTAGGAGTTCTAGCAACTGTAAACCCAGGTTCACAATGCAGTATGGATGCTCAAGTATGGGCTTGGAAACACTTGAGTCCAAAAGCCTGGGTCCCAAAGGCCCAGATTTACAATACAGTGTAGGCATAGCCATTCAGTTTCAGTCCATCCCACATAACACTTCAAAAACTAGTTTAAAGCAAGTTTATTCTCTTGTTTGTAAAAAATGTATTATCGCTTCACTATAAAATCCTTATTTTCAGGAGTTTATAGCTTCGTCACTTCAAATCACATCAGGTGCCAAGGTGATGTACAAGTTGTGAGCCCCCAGGCACTTATTTTTCACAATGGATTTAAAGTAACTTAGCAATTTTTGAGTTACATACAAACAAAACTAATACTGTTCCAAAGTTGCCAACATTACAAAAAGTAATCTGTTTCTAAAATGGGATTAAACAGAGAAGCAGCATCCAAGTTGCACTAAAAAGGAGAAAAATAAATCAACATATTGTAGACTTATTTTTCAGGTGCTTGCTGCCTGGCTGCAGTATGCTTTGTTTTGGCTGAGTCTCATCTTTCTCATGCCCAGAAGCAGTAGAAACTCTAAGAAGTGCAGTAGATGATGTGGAGGCAGAGCTCCTGTGGGCATTAGAGGTCTCCAAAGTAAATAAGCTTGAATTCAAAGACTTCACTAAGTGGCAATTTTTCTACATTCATTCAGAAGACTGTTAAAAAACAATCAGGGAATCAGTTCAGCCCCAGTTATACACTAGCTGCTCAGGAAAGGGATCCTGTGACTCTGCCTCACAAAAGGATGCAGTTCTCTCCTTAGCGCCAGAGACTTTATTCCTTACCTCAAAAGGAGCAGTAAGAGGTTTTTATGCATAAGTCCCAATGGATCATCACAAGAACTGCTGAATCAGAATGAATCAATGGTCATTCTTGCCTGATGCTCTCTATTGTTATAGGGTCAGGTCCGTTTGTGAGCTGCCTGTGATAGCCCAGACTTGCAACAAGTGGTCTCTAATTTGGAGTAGACAGATATGCATGTACACTTATGCACAACTTCCATATTCTCAAGGTAAATCAGCCAGCAGTCACACTGGTGATTATATGTGCATGCAAATGAAGGATAATAGCTGATAAAAGTGGTGCATGCACCAAGTTAAAAATCCAGATTGAAGCCAATTAGAAAAATCTAGTGCCTGTACTTTGCTGCTGTATTACAATGTGATACCATGGTATTAGCTACTCTGCACGGACAGCTGCAATTACCATTATATGTACAACTTAGAAGCCTGAGCAAAGAACCTAGCTTTTGAAATCCACCATATCCAGGGGTGCACTGGAATCATAATGCATTCAGCACAGAAGGCAAAGGACAAGACACATGCCTGTGGCTTGTTCTACATTTCCATCAATATATCCTGCGGCAGCGGGGTACAATAAAGAGGGCGGAAAGCATCTTGACAGGTACAAAGACAATAGGATTACTCAAACTTTCCTTTGCTTGCAGCAGTTTCAAGACTCTACAGTTAGGAATGGGCCTTTTGATCAACTTGTGTCCGGATGTCCAGAAAATCAAGAAGTAATAAGGTACATACAGCATCAGCTCAAACATCTCCTGCATCATTCCCAATGCATGCATTCTTGCTGCTGCAGACTCGAAAGATGGAGCAACAGAATTGTTTTTTGCTTAAGCTATTGGTCAGAAAGATGTTTGAAAGCAGACAAATTTTGGAAGGATCCAACACTACTTGGCTAACAAGAAACACATACCTATCTATCTCTAATGTGCAGAATGATTAACACTGAAGAGGAAGAAGCACAAGCAATGCCATGATTTGAGACAGGCATGCAGGTGTTGGCAGTGCAATCAAATATAAGCGTGTGGCATTGATGGAAGCCCATCCTGTGGAAAAGCCTACATGGGGCTGCCCATATAAATCTATTTGGTATTTGTGTTCTATTGATACTGGCTTATCCTCTGAAGTAGGAACTATGCCATTCTAACAGATGGGCATGAATGTAGGCAGACAAGTGACCATGTATTGTACAAACATAAAACATGGATTTGATTTTTAATTGCATGATTTCCAGCCAGAAATACTGTCTTCATTTGCCTGTGTGTCTTGTGCTCACCTGCCTATGGTGAAAGGAGCATGCTTTAATCATGCCAGCACTGAATGGCATTCTATTTAGAAATTCAATGGAATGGCATCTGCTGCAGAATCAGCCAAGTTTCTGTCTCTAGTAAACTTGGGCAGGCTTCCAACTAAACATCAAGAAAGGTGATAACACAGTAAAGGCTCCATTCTCCCTCCCCAGCTTTGGCTCTTCAAAGGAAGCTACCACTAAATTGACTAACATTTATTTTTGTAGCTGTGGAGACTGAAGTTATTTATAAAAATAAAAATATACATATCAGATGCATCTCAGTTTACCTGGTTGGTATTACCCTGCCTGACTGCAAGGAGTTAAATCAAAGGAGGCTTATGGGAAACAGGAAATGAAACAATGACAGAGATAAGATTCAGTTCAGAAAATATCCAAAGGGCCTTGACTAAGCAATGGGAGGAGCTCTGAACTGGGGAATGCCCCTGCCTGACTCCAGGCAGGCTGGCAAGGTTTACTCTTCCCATGGCTGAGCCCAGGATCAAAAGGTACACTAAACTATCCAAGGACCCCAGGCCAAGAAATGAAATGGGGCAGGCAGTGGAGGGAAGGTTGAGTGAGTTGCCAAGGGCCGTCCAGAAATGTCAATCAGTGGTGGCAGGGATGCAAGGAGACGGAGACAAACTGCAGAAAGCAGGCTGTCTCTTTCAACCCAGAGATGGAGGCAACTGGGCTGAAGGAAACTTACAAAAGTTTGCAAGGAAAGATTATGGTATAGGAAGATCCATGCATATACTCCTGATTTGTTTTAACCCTTTGATTCGTGTGCTATATAATTTTGGATGAAGAATGATTTTGTTCTTAAGAAGCTGTTTTTGGGCCACATTGATCAGTCACTGTCACAGGCTCCTGGAGGGAAAAGGTTTCAGATTTCATACAGTTTGGCCTGTCATGTTATCATAGTTGGTAAACTGGAGAGCTGCAGCCCAGAGAGTGGTAAAGACTGTGTGAATCCATCCAGGGTGGGGTGACGATAGCAAAATCTGTCACTGAGGTGTATACTTAAGTGGGACTAAGAGGGAACTGAAGCACAGCTCATCCTGAATTTCCCTGTGAAAGACATTGCCAGCAAATGGTGAAAAACCCTGTTCGGCCCATGGAAGGGCAACATGACACTTGTGCTATGTTTGAATCTTCAAAGTTAGTTTTATTTTTGAAGCAACGGCAGTGTCACTATTACATTACTATTGTTGCAGAGCAGCTTAATTGTACTAACTTACAATCGGTGGAATATGTCAATAATCTGTTCATTAAAAAGCACTTGCTTGTAGTGTGGGCATCCTATTAATCAAGTAGTTCTTAATTATCATTTTAATAACAGTTTACATTAACTGTAGTAAATCCTACATCGTAAATAAAAAGATTTACTATGCTATAGAATGCAAATAACTTAGAGAAAACTTAACTAACACTAACTGGAGAACCTCCAAAGAAATCCCAAAGTATCCAAAAGTTAAAATTCTTACTGACACCACCAGCTTTAGGATCTGCAAGTGTCATGAGAAAAAGACAATTAGAGAAAATGTAGCTGTCACTGTATTGGAAAATTGTTTCCATTCAGATCTAGAATAGGAAGAAAGAAGCATACATGAACCAAAATGTCAAATTTTCTCAGCTGAATTCTGAGCAAAAGTTGACATCATTTCTATTTTTTAAAAAACCATTTCACCCTATTAGAAACAGTAGTTTAGAGAAACTAGATTTTGTTATATCAGCAGATATATGCATGTAATGAACAAACCAAAGCAGTATCGGGGAAGAGTGCTTACATGCCAGGTAGTAAGAGAGCTCCCAAGCTATGGATACCATATTAGAGATGAACATCATCTGAGCGTATGAAGAAGGTGATTGTGTGAGGGTGATGTCTATACAAGAACCCATTCCACATGGTGTGCGACCTCCTGAATCAGTGATCCAAATGTTTTCTAATTAATATTTGAAACATGGCTAGCCATACTGGGTCAATATTCACGCTATTTAGCTGATAAACTGGTCTGCCTAGCTCTCATGTGCACACCAAGTGCCACAGTGGTGAGCCCTACAGAATATCTAGGAATGATGTTTATTACATTAACAACTCTATACCTCTCTACATTGTCTAGAAAAGAATACAATTCTACCATTGTCCTTGGCCTGCAGGATTTCAGGCCCCATCCAAACACAGGCATATGGTGATGTAATACTATGACCCAGTAGGAGACATGGGGGAGTTGTGACATGGTGGCCCATCAGTGTGTGCCAGCTAACATAACTGAGACAGTCATAGCTTTGTGTGAGGGGACATCAGGCTTGAAAAATGCAAGGAGGAAACATCCTACACAAATACTCACGCAATAGACAAAGTGAGCAACCCCTTTAAAAGAGAATTCTAGAGGCTCACCGACAGTGAACCAAGAATGCACTAGGGTTCAGGGAAGTCACTGTGTTGGAATTCCTTTTGCTCAGACCCTGAGCTCATTATAGTTCCACAGGGAAAAGAAAGAAACGTTCTCTCTGAATGAGGCTTAGGAAAACAGCCTTCATGCCAGAAGGCTCTTAGAAAAAAGCTTTTATTTTTTCCTCTCAACAGTGATATATCATGGTGAATCAGAACCAAAGTCCTGTGCCATTCTAAAGTCCTGCCTGTCCTCTACATCTGCTTCACAAGCACTTCTCAATTTCTCTCAAACAGATTCTCCAACATAATTTAAGGTCCTAACTTTGGCAAAAAAAGCTTCAGCAAAAAAATGCAAATATTTGTAGTAATATCCATTGAATTCAAGCAGATGAAGTATGTGGCAAAAAAGGCCAGCATAAGGAGTGGGATTCTCAATTTAAGGGGCTGGAGGTGTGTGAGAGAATTTGGCCCACAAAGAGCAAAAAGCACCTGTTGCCATCTCGGTGAAAAACCATTATAAAACTAGCAAAACACTGCTCCTCCAGTGACTATCAATGGAAAAGGGACATGTGCATGAATTTTAGTAATATCTAACTGGGCTTGATATGTATAAACATTTTAATAACTATCTAAACACAGCAAAAACAACGAGAGTCTAGATCTAAATACACATGGATTAGAAACATAAGCAAAGAAACATGTGTCTTTACGTGCAGTTGGAGCCAATCTGGCACATGGCTGTTACAAAATATATGCCACAGAACACAAGGCACCACACTACTTCAAAATACATTGAACCAAAAAATACCCACAATCCGCCTCCCTGAAATATTAGTAAAATCTCACTGCACAGACTTGCTAAGTCTCTTTATTTCAAATGAAACTCACTCATATTTGGCAGCAATTTAGTGCAATTTTAAGCTGGCTCAGACCTAAAGTGAAAAGATTAATGGGATATTTGAAATTTCACTCCTATTTTTCTCAGATCTCACTTATGTAAACGCTCTGATGTTGTTGCTGAGTTCTTTAAAACATAATCTGCCCAATGTGCTGCAGTAAATAAACAGATTTAAGCAGCAAGTCCGTTTAAAAAGAATGCATTTAGGAAGCAAGCGCATCATTAAAGAGAGCTTATTTCTTATCTGACGCCAAGCATTTACAAGGCAATCCTTCAGGAGTGTTCTTCTGTATGCAGTATAAGATTAATTCTGTTTGCGGCAGTTATCTGCTCACATTAGAGTCTGAAAGTTCAGTTATTTCTTGGCTTGGGGACTAGGGAACAACTGGAGACAATTAGGAAAATTTATCTTTGGACCAAAAGTTCTAAACAGTGGCCTTCAAAATTTAGCCTGCATTTTGGTGGCTACAAAGGGAGCAGTCAGAGAATCAAGCATGCAGATTTGTATCATTTTGAGGATGCAGTTGCACCCCACAGAAAAAAGGAAGGCAGATCTGAGAATTCCACTGAGAAGATCCTTTTCTATGTCTGCAGCCACATCACCTCTTGACGGTTACCATTGGAAAAGAAGTAGTATTCCTATCAGAACAGAAACGGATTTGTGCTTTTCTCAGTCTCAGTTGTGCTAACCTTTCAGAAGTTCCAACAGCCACATAGCTCAGCAAAACAAACAAACAAACAAAACCCAGAAAGAGAATCTTGAATCGGCAACATTTCCTACAGTAGATGTACTTTGGAGGCACTCATCCAACTATTCATCTTAATCAGCTCTGTTTACCTGGAGGACTCTGTCAGGACCACAGCTAAAAAGCTGACTGAAAACTTGTGAACCTCAAAAAGATGACATGTCTACCAGCAAGAAATCAAATTATTTTAGATGGGAATTATGTTTTAGTTATGCCACATGTCATAATGTGCACTACCCTTGAATTATGTCTATTTCCTTCATTGCCACCCCTACAAAAACTTGCCTTGGAATCACAAACTTTCAATACAAGCTACTTTGTGGTCACACTTCTATTTGTTTTCACTCTTAAGATGTCTTTTAACTTGTAAACATTCTTTAAAAATATAAAAGGCAATATTTTACATCAAACTGATTCATCCAGCTCCTGTTGGCACAGGCATTTTTCTACAACACTTTTCCTCATATTTTCATCACTTCACTATGCTGGAAAGAAGGGTAGGGTAAACAGTGCTGTCAACCATGTAAACAGATTGGCTCGTGAGTATATGTATATTTTCTGATTGCTTCCCACATTGCTCTATAGTCCACTTTTTTGAAACGGCCTCTCTGATTTTCACAGGCATCTTTTGGCATTTAATGCTCCTCTTTTTCTGCTTGCATCCAGTAAGATTTCATTATTTTGAGTCTAATCTGATTTGCCTGTTATCTGACCCTAGGACTCTAAATGGTTTAACTTCAACCACAGTTACAAGTGAGAGAAATTCAGGCAAACCACTCTCTCCAAGCAATCAATAGACAAACATCCTGAAGACCTGTCCAGCCACCTGAAGTATTGTCCAAATACTCCACGAGAGTAGAGGTCAATGACAGCTATTCCATCAGGGCATTTCATAGCACAATTTGGCCAGATAGCGATCTCGTGCTTTACATTACTGTATGATTCTTCAGTATCTCTGGGAGCTGCTTTCTATGAATTTGTAGTGCTGCAAGCTTTTTCAATGTCATTGCCTTTGTCACAGCATTATGTGCTATGACACATACCTCAGCCACAGTACATTTCTCAGTTTCTGCTCATTATTGCTTAGAGGCAAGTTGGCAACTACAGCAGTGTATTTTTAGGATTCATTGCCCTAGGTCTACATGACACTTAAAATCCATGGAGTTAATGCCTATCAAACCTACCATAATGTGGCTGTGAATAAAGAGAATGCCTGATTTCTAAGCATTTGATTTATAATTACAACCACCTAAATCAGTTCCCTAAAGAAACATAAGATGTTTTAATGATATTAAAACATATCTGACAAGATACAAATTGTGTGGCTATCCAGAGACAATATAATATTCTGAGCTCTGAAATTACTCAAAATAAGACATGGTCTCTGCTCCAAAGGGCTTACAGTCTAAGGATGCTAAATGCCTCCCAGAAGCTGTTGAGCATCCTCAATTCCTTTCAGCTTCAATGGGAGTTCAGGACTTACCACCCTGCAGTATCAGGCTCAAAGACAAATATGAGACAACAGCTCAGTTCAGGTCTACATATGGGTCATAGTTACAG
The DNA here is from genome assembly GCA_007922155.1 of Mesoclemmys tuberculata. Classification (NCBI taxonomy): domain Eukaryota; kingdom Metazoa; phylum Chordata; order Testudines; family Chelidae; genus Mesoclemmys; species Mesoclemmys tuberculata. The sequence goes on from ML677084.1 coordinate 6,920,043, forward strand.
GGTGAGCTGCACTCTGCAGTCCCTCTCAAGTGCACCACTCAGATGACAAGCTTCACTTCCTTTCAAGTGTGGAACCTGGCACTTCAGCCACTCCTAGGGTATGTCTATGCTGCAACCAAAAATGTGACAGCAGCACGTGTGGGTATACCTACGCTAATTTTGATCTAGCCAGCTCAAACAGCAGTAGCGAACCAGCAACAGCATGGGCTGCTGTACAGGCTAGCTACTCAAGTGCATAATCCAGGCTTCCAGGTGAGTATGTACAGCCTGAACCGCACAGCTTCACTGCTGTTACTTCAGTGAGCCAAATTAAAGCTACCTCTGGTATATCTACATGTGCTGCAGTTCCACCTTTGATTGCTGTACAGACATACCCTTAGGGCTTGCCTACATGCTGAGTTACTGCACGGCAAGCCAGGGTGAATCGACAGCACGCTAGCTTGTCATGTGGTACTAACTCGCTGCGTGGACACTGCACTGCAGTGGAAGTCCCGGGGTGTGACTTGGCATACCACACTTGAAAGAAGCAGTACGCTAAGTCACACTCTGGGACTTCCACTGTGCTGAAGCTGTGATCACACAGATGTTCCTGTGTGACAAGCTGGTGTACTTTAGATTCACGGCGTACAGTAAGCTGCTAATAGACACGCCCTTAGACTAGCTCTCTGGGTTGCAGCCCTCCACTTACCAACTGTGACTCCTCTAGCAGGTAAAACTTGGACTGGCCCCTGCAGGAGACTTTCCTTCAGGAGATGTGACCAGTGGCTGATTAAAGTGACTCAAAACAGCTTTTAGAACCAACATAATGTTTATTCACTGAAAGGTACATAACCAGTGGAAAAAAGGGATTGAAAAAACAAATGGCCTCAACACCTGGGTCTTAGCTACACCTGAGCCTTTCCTTGCAAATTTGAGTATGTTCCACTTAGCCAACTTCTGGGCCAGGAGGGACAGACAGTCCTGTTGCAGTTTGTTTTTCTCACAGCATCTCGCAACTGAGCAGGCAGGGATTTTTAATTCTTTAGGGTTTCTTTGATCTGAAATGTCCTACCCCTGACAAAACAAGTCTGTTACCTGGCTGGAGCTGGCAGGTAAGGACTTCTCAATTGATAGCGTTGTTTTCTTAAGGACCCTCATTCTCATTATTTTCCTAAGGACCCCCAAAGTATTTTCTACAGAGATATCTCATCTCTAGTCATTGTTTAGTTTTTTAACAGCCTTTTACTGAACTAAACCAGTCCATTCACATATTCCAATAATCCAATATGACCATGCTTGGACTATATTAATAGCTAGATCATGTCTTCCTTAAATTATTACAAATTACCCCATGCTCTCCACCATATGGATGCTAGACATTAAGCCCCCCAGGGCAAATACAGTTAGCAAAACCAATGGAAATATGCGGTATGAGACAGTAACTTCACTTTGATTGTGAGCTGTTTATTAGTACATACAGAAGCAATTTGAAGACATAATCTGCATTTCCCAGTGAATTTCACAAAGTGGAAGCTGATAATGTTCCAGCTGGAGCTGAGTACTGCTAAGACTTGAGGTAACATAACATATTCTCCCCCATTCACGAGTCAAGTACTACATGTTATAAAACAGTGTATTTAAATGTGTCTTACTGATGTTGCAGTTTAAAGCCAAGGAATGATGGCTTTATAACAGAACTTCATAATGATGCAATGGAAGTACACTATATATATATGTAATTTTTTATTCTATTATGTGCTTCATTGTGTGATAGAGCTTGAAATGACTGCCTGGAAATGCTTACTATTATATAGTAAGGGTTATCACTACAGTACCCTAAGCAGATGACACATATTTCACCTTTCTAAATTATTCGTATTAGGATAGAGTCTAGAAACTTCAGTTCAGATCAGGGTCTCATTATGATAGGCATTGTACAAAATACAACCACCATGGATGTGTAGCTTAAACATGAATCCTAGGCATCTTCCTACTAAGTCTAAGCTGGCACTGGGTGATGGGAGAACTTCAGAAGACAAATTCAATGGACTAAAAAATTCTAATGCTCTTTCTAATTTCATATGAAATATCTAAATCTCTTAGGCTTCCAAAACTGCCTTGAGAATCCGATGCAAAAAGCCAGTCTCATCTTATGTTAAGGGTATATTTTAGTTTATAACAGATTAATAAAGTTTATAAGCATATTACAGAATGATCAGTGTGTTAAACACAGTGAAACCTATCAAAGGATATTATAAATGTTTAAGGTGCTTATAATCAGGGCTTATAAGCAACCAATACTTTTGCTGGAATAAATCTACAACAATAGACTATTTATTAAAATATTATTTATTAACTGTTTATAAGCTATTTATGAATGTTCTCTTAATATAAAATGTGACCCCTTTGAGATTTGTGGTGTTTCTGTCTCTGATCACATTATGGGTATCCCACAACAAGCTCAATTTGATACCTCTGCTTCCAGCCTCCAGTGGAACTCAGAGGCAAACATAAAACAGTGTTAACCAAGCTAGTTCAAATCTCCAAAAAGATTTGGCTTGTGTTCTGAATAACTATTTGCAATGGATCTTATTTTACTTCATATCATTTCTCTACCCTTTTCCTGATGATAGCACAACAATACACAGTGAAACTACAGAGTAACTCCATTGAAGTAATGAAATTACACTTACATAAAAGAGATGAACACAAATTTGGACCCAGTACTTTGAAGTTTAACTTCCTTTTACTGTGTTCTTGATCATTTGTAATGTAGGAGTGCCCAAGGGATCAAGGACCCACTGTTCAATGCATTGTAATTATTCAAGACAGTCCTTCTGGATTAGCAGTTACAATCTAGGTTTCTTCTCCTTCCCTACACTGCCCAACTCACACTTCCCTCAATTCTTACTGAAAAGTACTCACACCTTGTGCATGGTCCCACTGCATGTGTCCAAGGCTACACACTTGAAAGCCCACCTATTTCCAAAAGCAAACAGGTGCAGTGGGAAGATGTGGAAAGTGTACCTAATTGGCTATAAGGTTGATGCTTCGGAGAAGAGTACACATTAAGTAGTGTGGTCTAGTGGTTCTCACAGGCAGCAAATGGTGAATATTCCAAGCAGATGAGTTAATGACAAGCTTTCAAGTGGTTAGCACATCTCATGTGAACATCATACATAATCCATGAGACCAGCCTTACAGTTCTAATGTTTAAAACACCAGATGACTGGTTTCTCTTCAGGCCGACACAGTCTATTATCCTGGTGTCTTGCCTCTCTCCTAGGGGACTGAGAATATCTAAAGCTTGGCAGCATATAGTAGCAATACATATTTCACAGAAATAGTTGGTCAGGATTATATACCTCCTATTAACACCATGAAACTCCCATGTAACATTTACATTGTAACAAAATACACAAAGTTAGATAAATTAATTATTACATTAAAAGACGTTGATTTTAATGTATTTCATAGCAACATACAAAAGGAGAAGACAACTCCAAACTCAGCACCTAAAATTACCCTAATTAACAAAACTTTTTTTAAACTTGCATGTCACTCAGTTCGTGTTGTGGGAATCTTAGTATTTAGAGTCACAGATAGTTTGTTTCCTCAATATAATGACTCAGTATATGACCCTTTTCCTCCTACCACACTTATTCTGGTGACAAGAAAAGGTCATGAAAAACTCCAGACTAGGATGCTGGAGTCTCCTGTTGTCCCACCTGTACTTGTTCTCACAAATGACTGAAACTGTGACAAACATTTGAGAGACTCTATGGGAACCAAGCTTACTTTGCAGAACAGGCCTTCAGATTTAATTTTTATACGTATTTTGGGATACTTCATGTGTCCTTAGCGTCTGTCTTCCCCCATTTTCATAGTTCTCTGTAGGAGAAGTCTATTTTCTCCTACAATCTTTCCCTCCATATTTTAGGGAGACCTCAGTTTCCTCCCATTTTCCCAATTGTAATCTGCTGCCCAGTGAGCCCTCTTTGAAGTCCACTAAACTAATTTCTTGTGTTATTGCCTACAAAAAACTGGACAACTGTTTGGAAGCTGGTTTGCTGACCCCATTGCCCATTGTACTGAAAAGTAGTCTAGTTTTTTCTTGTGCTCCCCTGTCATCTTTTGTCTTATGCCTCGATTGTAAGGCCTTTGGACCAGGGACAGTCTTTTCTTTATGTATTTATATAATGCTTAGCACAGAGAGGCCCTGGTCTATGTCAAGGACTCCAAGGGACTACCACAATACAAATAAAACATTGCTGATGCTGTTCTTCCAGCCTTCTCTGAACCAATTCATTTCAAAGACACTTACTGCTCATTTAGAGATCCTTTTCCCTCTCCCCATAAATTTTAGTGCAGGGAACCACCAGGAATGATATCTTCTGACCCTCAAAGGCACATGTAAGGGTAGAACAGGGAAGATGTTGCTGCCACATCACTCCCTAGGTTTCAGGGATGACAAATGAATGTGCCATCCCACAATTTCCTCTTCAATATGGGCCTCAGGTGGTGTGAAGATACATTAGGAGAGGGCCTTCTCTTCCCTTTAATATAGATGGAGGAAAGGATTTAGCACGATATTTTTCCTTGACCCTCCATTGGAGGTCATTGTGAATGAGTGGACCCAACCAGAAATGGCCATTCTCAACAACAGCAGTGAAAATATCTATCTGGATCACCATTTTTACAATGACCTGCGATGGGTATGCCATGCCCTTTTTTGAGGCCCTCCAGAAGGCCCTGTGGTCCCACCATCCCACACCCCAGAAAAAAGGCTGTAGAGTTTGGTCCTCCAAGTGGCCTAGGGAGACAGCAGGGGAGGCAGCCAAACAGAGCCTAGAAAGCTCATATGAAAGGAGTTGCAGGGCCTGGACAGCTCCGTTGCTTGCTGGAGCCAGAGGAGGAAGGCTGCTGTTCCTGTCTGGCTGAGGAAGCTGCAGCAATTGGACAGAACAGTTGCAGGCTGGGAGACACCACAGGTACAGAGACTGGGGAGAAACCCTGCCTAAGCAGGGTCTAGTTGTGAAGCTCTTCAGGCATAGAGGCCTGGAAGAGAGAAAGTCCTGACAAAAAGAGCCAGAGACTTGTTAGAAGCTCACCAGGTGAAGACTCCTGTGAGAAAGAACCCTGAGAGAACAGGACAGAGACTGTTATGGGTTCTCTAAGCAAGGAGGCCTGGGAGAGACCCTGCTTAAACAGGGAAGAGGCTGGAGACCCAAGAAGCTGATGGGACAGAGTGGGAAGCAGCCTAGGGAATACTGCAATAGATAGTAGCAAAGGAAGCAATAGGGACCCTGGATTGGGACCTGGAACGGTAGACAGGCCTGGATCCCCATCATTCGCCATAGGCAGAGTGGCCAAGGGCAGAGGAGACACTTGCTAGGGGTGAGTGGCTACCCCTTCACAAGACCTAAAAAAGATCTTTATCAATTCAAAGGACCATATCCATCCACTGTGTAAACCTACTGAATTCAAAGGAGCTACTCAGCCCAGTGTCCATATTTTGTCCTCAGTAAAACCACAAAGATCTAACACACTCTTCATGTCAGCTGCACAGTAGGGATTCAGCTCTCACACAGAAAGTGATGAGGGGCATCGTATGGCATAGGCACATACTGTACTCTGATATCTGTGTCATACTTGGAGGTTTGTAAATGCTGATTGTGCATCAGAAAAGCACCTGTTTGCTTTCTCCACGTAAACTATGCAGTTTTGTGATTGATGAACAGCCAACTGCATTTTCTCTGGAGCATCAACAGGCCACCCCATGGAGAATAGAGGGGACAACATTTCAAAATACAATAAAGTGCATCACAATTCAAAAGAAAACCATGTTAGAAAAACCCATTGTTAAAAAAAGAGTAAGATAGACAGTAAGAAGGGGGGTTATGCAAGCGCTTGCCCTAGCATGTTTTCACCTACTCACTAACAACTGCACGTTCCATGTGACTATTTACTATGGTGTGCAAAAAAAATAGTTACCATAGCAACTTCTACATCACATTATGCTTGTGCTACTCAGATTCAGACCACCTTTTTAATAGAAATACTTACCAATATGTCATGTGAACTCTATTACTTTGCCTTCTTAAAACACCCTCAGTCATTTGTGTCCTGGTCTACGCTGTCAGCAGCTGTTGATGGGAGATGCACAAGCTACATACTTTAGCTTGCATATGTCCCGTCGACTTACTTACATTTCCTTACCATGGCGTCCCCGCTGCGCTGCATCAACAGGAGATGCCCTCCAGTTGACGCACAGTCAATACAGCCTTACTCTTTTTAGGGGGTGGAGGTGGCTTTATTGCACCGACCAGAGAGCACTTCCAGGATCAATTAAGCGGGTGTCCACTGCCTGCTTAATCGCTCCTGCTGCATCAATCCGTGAAGACCTGGCAGTGTAGACATACTCTGTAACATAGTTTCGTCACATTTTAATCGCAAATTGAAAAATGTTACCTTGCTTTCAAGGTGCGAAATGTAGACTGTACAACTGAACTCTATAAGCCTGTTGCATTTCACAGGAGACAGACTAGATAGAAAAAAAGTAAATCATTTCAGGAGTATTCAACATCAGAAATGAACAACAGAATAGATGGAAGAATGTTTGCCAAAAAGAAGCCTCTTGCCCTGTCAGAGATACAGCAACTGAATGGCATGTTGAAAGGGGATAAGTTTTGTTTCCATGGTGATTGAATTTGGAGCATCCCTTCCATCAGACATCAAGTAAAAAAAAAACTACTTGCTTATGTTCACTCAATAGGCTGGATCATATATGGTAAAAAGAAAAAAAGACATTTAATTGGTGTTCACCTCTCCCATTCTGACATATAAGGCTCCTTTCTTTGTAGATCAAGCAGGAAAAAGGCAAAAGATGCAGCTGCAAACTTGGAATCCAATCCTGCAATCTTACTTCATGTGATTAGCACTACTTTAAAATCTATCAATATTTCTAAAGATTAAGCTCATCCTTTTGCCCAAGGCACATGTGTGTATTAAAGACAATTAACCCAAAAAATAGACCAGTAAAGCATGAGCTCTTCTTAGCTTTCCTTGTTCATTAATAATAAATACTAACTATTGTCACCCATTTATACCTTTCCTAGTCCAACACTTGTAGAAAAGCTGGGAAAATGAGTGTGCCTTGCAGCATACTCTGGGTTATGGTAAACCAAGGGGAAAGTGTGACCCAGCACTGAGAGACCTGCAACATATACATCTGACAAATATCCCTCTTCCTGGTTAAGTGCCAGTTTCTAATCTCTTTTATGCTAATGTAAATTGGCAACAGTTTCATTGAAATTAATGAAGTTACTGCCGATTTAGACTAGTGCAACTACAGTCACAATCTGGCCCTATTCCAGAAGGCTGTTAGCTTGAGCACCTCAGCTGATCTCAACTGCCATGGTACCACATGAAGAAGGAGGCTGTCCAATGCAGCAAGGATTTGAACCATTTAAGATGTGACCCTGTCACTTTCTGAATCTACACACATTAACCCAGTCTTGCCTAGGTTTATTCTGTCAGCTAGCACTCCTCCAGGTACCAATTTTTTAGATATTAGCTAAGTTGCTCAGCCACCTTGTCTGTATCATATGCAATGGAGATGTAGTAAACAGTTTACACATACCAAAGACAGTTGAGGAGACTAGCACTCATAGTGACCCCTTATATTGATTACAAGGAGCATCAAAAATGGAGCCCTGCATAAAAGATCTTTCAAGGCAGATGAGCAATTGCCCCAAACCACCGTCAGGCATTTCTCAGAAACAAAAGGAATAAAATGCAATTTCCTCTATTCCTAGTCAACCCACACTTCACAATCAACTGTTTGCATCCTTCATGAGTTTCATAATTTTTCACAACAAAACTACAGTTTTCACTTATTTTCAGGCAAAATTCAAGGAGCCCAAATTCAAAAGATGTTTCAATTTTTGAGGAAGCATTAATGTTGCTAGTGAAATGCCTTTTACCTTAGAATGCCTTTTACCTTAGAATTTAACAGCCAAAATCTCATCCTCACTAAGCATATCTGAGCCTTTCACACCTCCTAGTGCTGATCAGACTTCACATGAGCCAGCCCCAGAGAGCATGTTCCCTCCGGCCCAAGGCTACAGGAGTAAGGTTGGAATTTGCCTGGTAGGCTGCTCAAGGCTGTGGTCTGGCATGGCACTAGAATGACAGCAGAGAACCTGGCTTTCCTGTGCTTTCAGCAACTCCTCTCCCACTCCCCACTGGCACTCATACACACAGAGAAGGAAACCATCTGATTCAAATGCAAAAAGGACAAGCTAGACCAGGTGGGAGAAGAGTAGATTAGGACAAGGAGACTAGTGAGACTGGGATATTGGGAGGATAGGGGAGGCTGGGACTGGTTGGAAGACTGGTTCAGAAACTAGTGGTAGAGAACAGGAGCAGGAGGAGAAAAGAAAGTTCTGACATGGAGCTCAGGTGCAGAAGGTAAAGTGGAGCTGTCTGGGCAAAGAGACTTGGAGAAAGAGCCAGAGAATGGGGAGACTGAGATTGGATAAGAAAGGGCGACTGGGAGCCACTGGGGAAGAGACAGATCAGATAAGGAGCTAGGAAGGGGCACCTGCCTGGCTGGGCAAGAAAACTGGAACTGGTTGCAGGGGAGTAGGAGAGGAGAGGGAAAGAGAAGAGAGATTAAGACTTGGATGGGGAGTGGAGACTGGGTTAAGAAGCGGAGACTAGGTTAAGAAATGGAGATTGGAACTGGTTAGGCAAGGAGAACAGGACTTTGACCAGGAGCCGGAGTGGGAAAGAGACAGGATTGGGCCAGGGATAAATTATAGAGGACAAGACAAAAGGATCTGTGCATACTAGAATACATGCCCCTCCAAAGTTTGAAATGTAACCCAAGATTCCTGAGTCTAACCATCATTCATCTACTAGCAGCAAATATCTGCGAAACCCACGAGTACAGTGTTTGTCAACTCCTCTCATGTTGGTCCACACAGAGGATAACAAACTGCTACTGCTCTCAGTTACTACATTAGCTTAAATGGCAGAGGTCTGTGCAGTGGATCTGGAAGTTCCAGCCCTGCCGCTGAACTGTGTGGAGGCAAATATAATGCCACATGATGGAATTTGTTTTGTTATTGTTTTGTTTTAAAAACCTAGGAAGTTACACACAAATACTAAGAGATTAAGGTTGCAAAGTGATGCACTCGAAAGTTAAGGGCAGCCTCAGTTCAGCCCCCTTGTATGTATGCATTATAATGCAGTGTTTAAATATATGATCACATACTGTATCTTCTACAGGGCCCATCTCATGCAGTGCACAGGATGGCTGATAGTCACTGAATTAACAGCTATTCGGTATTTTGGTTTATCCTCATTGTTCAGCATGTAGCCCCATATCTTATTTACTGTACACATTCAAACCTTGCTCCGAAGACAGAATTCTTAAATCTCCTCATAGGCTTTTTCTATGGTGCCCTTCACTGCAGTATCTCAGTGCTTCACAGACATCATTTAATTTATCTTCACAATACCCCTATGAAATCCGGAGTTATTATCCACTTTTTCCCGTTAGGGAGTGGAGGCACATAGAGGGAAATAAAAGATATCCCCTAATTTTGGGGTGCACGATTTGAGACACCTGGGACTTGGTTTGTTCAGAGATTTTATATGTTCAAAGCACAGCTCCCATTGATTCAGTTGTAGCTGGAAGTGCTTGGTGCTTCTGCATATCAAACCCTAGGGACCCAAGTTGGGGATCCAGAAAATGAGGAATGCACAGTTAGTGATCATCTGTGAAAAATTGGGTTTAATTGATTTACTTAGCATCATATAGGAATTCTGTGGCAGAAGCAGAGACAGAATAGCATTCAATGGCCTTAAGCATTAAACCACTGTTTCTCTTCATGCAATCCCTTGCCTCATTCACTGAACACCTTCCAACTTCAGCAACAAATGAGGCATGGGTCTGACAAACAACAGCCTCCTTCATTAAGTAACCTTGATTCATCCTCAGAGCATTGTCCATCCTGTGAACTGAATGAGGCAGAGGCACTGTGGGGAAAAAAATAGTATGTGAGCAAATTATTTAAGATTTGCATCAACATGGTGAACCTTAATTCTAACTTTTGAGTGCTTGCATTTGCAGCTTTAATGTTCTTTTAATACAGCTAATATGTAATTGTAAGTGGTACAGAAGTAGATGAATATTGCAACATTGTCTGTTCTATTAAGTTAATTTACAGCACATGAGTAATAGAGATAAATCCTCTGTTCCCACGATACCTGAGTAACTAGGCTTTATGCCACTGTCTGGCAGGGGAGAAAAAAATGCATATCCATCCTTGCATGCCTCTATTCCAAACTACAGATTTTCCATGTGTGGTGTCCTGAACACTGAAGTAGCTTAAGTGTGGAATCAGTGGTCCCTCCCTTGACCACCTTTGCTATTTTGAGTACTCCCTTCCATGATGACCTAGCATTAGCATCTCGAGCTAATAAGGAGTCCATGTCTGACGTAAAAGAGCAAAAAAGGCAGAAGAGGCTGGAGTGCAGCCTATATTTTTCTTTACTTTTTTATGCCATTACACCCAGAACCCAACAGCTCAGACAGTCAATGAGAAAGAGGAAGGGGGGTCCCTTCCTGCTACAAGAAGGGGGTCAAAATGAGCAACAGCAACCAAGAGGAAGGAAAGAAGCAGAGGTAAAAACCTTCCCACGTGAGGAAGTGGGTAAATGTCATATAGCAGACCAGGTAAGAGGAAGGAGATTAAGGGAATCCTGAGAGGGCATGGTGAATTCCACTATTTTTCTCTTCACTTCAACCTCACAAGTCTCCCCATCCACCTGCATAATTACTATAGCTGCCCTACAGTATGGAAGGCTTGGGTTGAGGCCTCTATCAAAGGGGTAAATTTCACCATTGGAACAAAAGTACTAGGGCATTGCAAGTTAAATGAGGTAGTAAAAGATGTGGCATGAACCAGTAGGTAGGACACTGGATTGAAAGTCAGGAGGACCTGGGTTCTAGAAGTGATAGGCTGGATTCTATCTCCAGCTCCTCCACTAACCCATTCTGTCAAGTTAGACAGGTGGACTTTGGCTGCCTATTATCTATATGTAAAGTAAGAATCATATTTATCCTTCCTATAGCGCTTTGAAGTTTACAGAAGAAAAGTGCTATAGAAGATCTAAATATGTTATAACATTCTATGTCTCAGAGAGAAGTCATCAATTAATTGATAGCTTATATGAGGCCAAATCAATTTGTCTGAAACTGCTGGCATATTTAATGTAGTCAAAGTTTAAGTAGGCGTGTTGCTTGTGCAGTTTTGAAGTTTTTATATGCTATATGTGATCTCTACAGGGCTGTATAATTAAAACACTTATTAAATGCCAGCAAGACTCTTAAACAGGAAATGATATTAAACTAAATATGTAGAAGTTGCCTGTCATGTAGGTTTAATATGGTGTGTCCATGAAGAGTATCATTGCATTGCATCATATCCACATACGAATGTTAGGCTGTGCAAGGCATTGGCAATTTTCAAATCAGGTGTTTGATCTTGCAATCCCTAGCCAGGCAAAACTGCCACTGAAGTTAGTGAGACCAGCGGGGAGTAGGGGAATCAGACCCGTCTACTTGAGCTAACTCCCCTCAAAATCTATCCCAAAGTCCAATTTACAAGAAAGCCTTTAGGGTGTGTCTACATTGCATTTAGATACCCGCAGCTGGCCCATGCCTTGGGCTGGAGCCTGAGCTCTGGGACCTTCCCCTTCACAGAGTCCCAGAGCCTGGGCCCCAGCCTGAGCCCAATGTTTACACAGTTAAACAGCCCATTAGCTCAAGCCCCACGAGCCGAAGCCAGCTGACAGTGTCTAATTGTAGCATAGACATACCCTTAGTGATCTTGACAATAATTCGTGTACATTTACAGATTCAAGTTCTCTGCAACTTTCACTTATATAACTTAAGTATATTTATAAAAGTGTTATTCAAATCACCATCCCCAAAGTACACAAGATATTTTAAGTGGTACAATTTTAAGGCATTTGGTCAAGAGACATGGTCATGGGCACATTTATTAAAGCCAGTCCAACCATAACTAGATCACAATGTGATTTACTCACTACAACATTTGCAGAATATTTAGGAGTCCTTTAGCCAAGCCAATGTACTGCTCCCATACTGTTGGCTTGATCTGATATTTACAATTGAAATTATAACTGTTTTTATTTGGCACAAGTCATATGATTTGTTTTCACTTGCTGACTGATTAAAGGTAACTCAAAAGTTTTTAGTATCAATACAGACATTAAGAATTAAACATTCTCTCCCAGGAGTTATTAGGCAACATTTGCTTAAAATAAGTGTTTTGGTGACTATTCCTGCCAGTAAACTTACTCACTAGATCATTTGTGGAAACACACAAAAATGACTGTGAAGTTAAATCAAAATCAATTCATTCAGAAATTTTTAAAAAAGAAGACTATTCAAGAATATTTCGGTCCAGCAATATTCTCCCATCTAGTTACAACAGAATGAAACTAAGATGTAATATTTGTTACGATAAGACAGATATCAGCTTTCAAGTTGACTAAATTTACATTAAATAGCGGAGGTTTTTAAAAACAAATTCCTTCTAAAAATAGCCTCCTCCCACTTATAAAGAAAACAGTCTTCTCACTTAAATGTCATCTCTGAATAAGCTTGTGTAGGTCAAATCTTGTGATCTGTACAGTATAATGCTGCAGCAAAACCGCACCACCAAGATTCATTTTTATTAAAAAATAGCAATACATGTCTGACCTTGCCCAAGAAAACCTGGAAGACTCAGAGTGGAGGATTTAACTATTTAACATTGTGCCTTATATCACACTGCTCCTGCGACTTGCTGAGCTGTGTTGAGATATGTATACACTGCAGTTGGGGTCATGCCTGCCATCTTGGATAGACAGACTAACACTAGCTGGAATTGAGCTGGAGGGCTAAATATAGCTAGCAATGTGGACACTGCAACACTAGTGGGGGCTTGGGTTTGGGCTAACCACCAGAGTTTGGACCCATCTGAACCCCTGGGGGCCTTTGCGACCTGGTAAGGGAGTGGCTTAGGGCAGTCAAGCCAGAGTCCTTTTACCAGTATTCATTTTAATACTATTTCAGGAGGTGTAGTCTTGCAGGATGTTAGGTCACCGACTGGAAGAGGAAGCAACTCTTTCAGGCCAGTGGTAAAAAACATATCTACACAAAAGAGATTAACACCTGCTGATTGATCAGCAAGCCAATGTATGGAAGGGCTAGTAAGCTAAGGGGACAGCTGTGCAATGTTTGTCCTGCTCAGGAATCTCACCAAGCCTCTTTAGTGACTTCTGTACAGAAAATTCTGTACAGCAGCAGCAGCTGTTAGAAGTGGGGAAAAATGTAGGCAAACAAACAGGATGAACTCGGATGCAGAGGGCTGGTAACACATCTGCTCCTACCCCCCACACAGCAGATTGGACAGCATGCCAGAAAACAGTGCGGCAGCAAAAATTGCTGTCACCAAGGGACTTTTTCCACTTATTACAGCCACTGGGACTTATACTGCAAGTGGTCTGGGACAACGCTGCAATTCTAATACCAGAACAGTATCCCACTACAACGGTAACAAACAAAGCAGTATGTGGACATGCACTCATGCTTGCTGATCCCAGTTTTGAATAATTTTGTGAAGTAAACAATTAAAACAGCCAAAAAAATTACTAGTTTAAAAGTTTCTTTCTCACACTGGGAATTCATTTTGGATCATGTGATGGGAGAGTAGAGGAAGGAGGTCCAGGGAAATGGTATGGTTTTTGCTCTCAACTGAAGGTAAGGCCACCCCATAGCATGTAATATCCTCCATAACAATAATTGCATTGGCTATGACCCAGGAAACCCTTCCATTTATGCTGCAATTTTCCCCCCCACAAGACAACAGCAGCTCCTCATCCAGCTCTGGCTCTGATGCTGCTTCCTTTCTGACTCGTTTCACAGGCCCATCCTCAAACAGATCGCCAGAATATGGCCCAGGATGTTCAGCAGTCCATCTGGCCATATTGTCTGTTCCAGCTCCCTCTGCCACTGGAATTCCAGCAATGCCATCTTCAATCTTAAAACTGAACCATTCTACCTCAAAAGCCTATCGTGCATGACCATAATGAGCTCTGTACCTAGGCTGGTGCTAACTACCCAGTCAAACTCCATGTAGCACGGACAGGTAAACTGGAGTTGCTCAATTCACTATTGGCATCTTTTCCTTTACAGTAGGTGCCTTTGAAACTTTTGATTCTCTATAAGCACTGGATAATCATCTGATTGAGCCTCTCCTCTATTGACCTCTTGAATATAAAGATGTTGATTTTGGGAGATGCACCCAAAATCAGGCTTCTTGAACGCACACCAGAAAGCAACCAGAACCCTGGTGTTATCCTTTGGCCAGCTAGCAGCATGTTGGGTTGCAGTTCCTGTGGATAGCATGTTTTCCCATTTTTGACTAAGCTGTGCTGAAATGGAGCAGGTCATGAGGAATGAGGGATTTAAATGCCAAACAGGTATATAAACAGGCAGATAGTTTCCAGTGCCTAAGACATGCATGGTAACCAAGTAGGTAGAAGGGCTAGAAAAATTCAGCTCTGGAGAACTTTGGAATAGCATTGGAGACTATCAAAACCTGAGCTTTGCAAGCTGGGTTTCAGCTGTATCCACACTGTAGGTGTAGGTGGGTTAAAACTAATCTGGGCTCTAACCTATATCACCAGCTGGACAAACAAACCTGGGTTTAAAGCACACATAAACCTGGATTAAAGGGTTTTGTATGTGGATGGTAGAGGAAGTTGGGCTAAAAACTGGGCTAACTTTCCAGTAAAAAAGTTCACCCCTGTGCAGAGGGTCAACACAAAGCCTATACACCTCTGACACTCTCAAAATTGGTGTTAAGTGGCATACAGGCTTTGTACTGACCATTGGCACAGCAGTCAGTTTCATCCTTAGTTCCTTCCTACACAAGCTATATTTTCCCCATTTGCCACTGACTGTTCACATGTGCTTGGGCACATCACTTAAACTCTTCTTGAGTTTGTCCACCTGTACTAGTCTACTCTAGAAAGGTGGCCAAATCTTAAATATTTGTAAAGGGTTTCAATATTCTTGGACAAATGCCATCATGTAAATGCACAGTGGTATTACTGAGTGTGGTAAAGTCAGGCCAGATGGCTACCAAAGGGTGTACCAGGACCGGTATGTGAGCCCTAGAATGCTAAAGGCCCTTCTCCCTGCAGGCAGAGTTGAGGTTACTGCAGGCCAATTAGCGACACCTGGACCCAATTAAGGACTACTCCTGCCTTCCCTAAAGGGCAGAGGGGAACTCAGGAGAAAAAGAGCAAGGAGCTGTCAGCAGGTTTTGGCAGCTAGAGGGGATATTCCTGTGGACTAGAAGATAGTGCTTCTCTACAGCTGGGGAAGTAGAGAAGGAAAGACCCTGACCTCAGCCTTTGGGAAGGACAGGTGGTTCTCTGATTCTCCAGGGCTTCACCAGCACCTCTGCAGCCCTGAGAAGGATCCACAGCAAGGTACCTCCCTGGGTCACATACATGGGGTAGGACTATCTGCCCTCCCCTGTGGGGTTGAAGGGCACCCCTTAGGCCTGAAGTAAGGCCTGCACCAAACACTCTGAGAGAGGTGCTGAGGGGGAGAGACAAAGACTTGTCCAGCTTGGGGTGGAGTTATCTCAGGCCCCACTGCCAGAGGAGACTGTTGCCAAAAGGTGAGATCCGGAGGGGCAGGGGTCACTAAACCACATGAGGTAGGCAACAGTATCCCTACTTTACTGCCTGGTGTATTTCATTTTACAACCCTGCATGCAAAGAAGCTTTTCTTTCTACCATATTCCATCACAGGCAGAAATATAAGTTTGAAGGTTATTGATGTCTCTCGGCTTTCAATGCATCCCCATTGGCAAAACAACCAGACTAAAATAAATTTGTGTTGAATCAATAGGAACTCTATGGCCCTCAATGTTTTACTCTTGGGCTCGCACTTGAACACTGAAAATTGTTTCAAGATACCACATATAACTGTGACTTTTATTCTTCTCTAATCAATGTATAGTTTTCCATTCCTAAAATTGATGTATAGCAGTAAAAAATGGCAGAGATGTCCTGTCTTCTCCAAAGATCTAAAGATGACAAAAGCATGCAAAACTTACAAGAGAGCTCCGAACGTTCCAGAAAACCAGAACGTTTCTAGGGGTGAGAGAGAATTGAGACTCATCCACTCTGAAACTGCCTATGCTGTAAGTCAGACTGTGAGGAGTAATTATTCAATAGCAGGAAGAACTGTGTCTTCAAAACATGTAACCTGGTCAACAATGTCATAAATGGACCTTCTCATGCTCTGCAGTGACTGCTTCATTCATGTTCACAGGTATATACTGGATGATTAGGCCTGGAAAATACTACCTCCATGGTGGCAGTGTAGTTTGTGTTAGAAGTGTGTCTCCATGTTATGAGGTATAAGAACTGGATCAACATATTTCTAAATCTGACGCAAGAGCCCTCTTGTTGGTTAGAGCAACATGAATAATCCAGGGGACCATGTAATTATGCTGAATTCCATCTTTAAGCTAGCTAAAAATAGTGACCAATGGATTATAAAATGATAAAACTGTCCATAGAAAGTACAATGCTTGCTCATAAATAGGGGTTGGTAACCAAAAGAGTAAATAATGGAAAATTATTAGGACTTTTGGAGAATAAGACCAATTAGAATAGATGATAAGCAGAATCTGTTACTGGAAATACCTCATTCAGCCTTCTGTCTACTAGCCTCTCCTGGGAATGATGAAATTGTGGTATCAAGTTATTGGTTATTTAATGATATTTTTTTTAACAGTGTCACTCATTCTTTTAAAAATCCACAGACTGGAAAAATTAAATTGCTTACCAGAGCATCACATCCTCAACAGAGCTTCAGGCTGTTGCTCTCCTGGCAAAAGAGGCCCAAAAATCTATGTCAGCCATTGCTTTGTAGTGGAGAACTTAATTTTTATTCTAGGGACTACAGTGTTTGGATGGTGGTTATGCTGATCCACATGTAGGTGAGACTACTGCCTACTCTTTGAGCAGACAGCAGGAAATATCCGTATACTCTGCTGTTTTCCATACATTCTAGTTCAGTGTTTCCATGTGCATCCTTCCCAATGATCATTCTAAACAACGAGGGAGACAATATCACCACATTTTAATTTCCTAAGAGCTGTTGGGAGTGCCAGATGGTCTGATTAATTTTGTTTATCCTTTAAGTTTTTCAGCACCTATCCAAAACCACAGGCACTTCACACATTTTACAGCTAAGAAATTTATCATACACACTTAATGGTTACCCTTAAACACTTGCCAATTCTCTTGGCTAATACCTTCACTATCCAAACAACTTAATCATAGCAATACAGTATTCAAAGCACTCTATAGTCAGTACAATTAAGTTTAGGCATTATTGCAGATACTGAGTTACCTATTTATCTTAGCCAAAAATGGTACTCTATCAGCACTACCTGCTTTGGAGACAGCTACCGTTTTACTAGAAAACCCCTACACTAGTGCCTTGAATGGTGAGGGAGAATGTAAAGACAAACAGGGGATTAACTAAATGCTTCCATTTTTGGGCAATGATTTGATACAAGACACACAGAAGAGGGAGACATTTGGGGGCAGATATTTTTTATTTCCCAGTGGTGCCTTTAGTTTGGCTGACTCAAAGAGTAAGGGCTTGTGCATCATAATTAGTTATATAGCTCAACCACTTCTAAAATAGTGAAGGGATTATCAACAGAAAGTGACTCTTGATATGGATGGGAGATGACAACATATTCCTATCACATTTTTCAAGTACATTTAAGAATGGAATCCTATGAGGATTCTATAATACCATCAACTGCCAAGTGAGGAAGAAAATTAGGAAAAGATTTAAAGTACTTAAGAAATAGCCATTCAGATTTATGGCTTCAATTCAGCAAAGCATGTAAGCATTAGATTTTGAACAGAGAAGGACTAGAGAATACACTCAATGTGAACCAGGGCCCATATCCCCATCCAGTTAGTGATGGAAATTTACCCATCAGTTCTTCACTGGAAATACCTTATATGCTTGAACCTTTTCATGACTGGCTTTACAAGAGAAAGATAAAGATACTTTTCAATATGTATCAGATACAACCAACCTGAAAGAGGAGTCTTATCACCCTCTTCCCCAAAATGTTTGAGCTTTTTACTTCAGTAAAATTTTCCCAGTAAAATTTAAAACTAGCCTACATTATGGAAGCCCCTTTCAGACAAAAATAAAATATTTTTATTTGGATGGCAGTTTGTTGCCATAGTTGACATTTGCAGCTAAGGAAGAGTTTACAGAATGGGTTATCCCTAAGCCAAGGGGAAAATAAGAAATGACATGGAGATTCTGGGGTAAGCTTTTTTAAATAAGAGGAATGTAACTGTATACTTAAAGAAAACTGTGCATCTGAAAGATGGAGACAAACAACTGTAGTATATTGTGGCTAAGGAGTTCAAGACTGAAATTCAGAAGGGAAGGGAAAGTTATTTTTATAGGGTCTTGATGTTCAGTAAAAAGATGCAAATGTGTTTGGTTACGAAGACGATCAAGTGGAGCAAAAGGAATATGTATTTTACAGTGGGAGCACAGATCAGGGCCATGGCTAGAGAAGTTCTCATACAGATTGAAGTATTGGAGGAAAGCAAAGAGGCAATGGGGGAAGGTTAAGTTTTAAAAAAACAAAACAAAAAAACTGAAACACAACCAACCAAATATCCCAAGTAGTTTTTGAGCCTAACACAACCCACTGAAGTCAGTGATGGCTCTTCCATGACCTCGATAGGCTTTAGATCAGGCCCTTAGAACATAGAATGGGAGTGAAGATGTATCTAAAAGTACCGGGCCTTAAGTTAAGATTGCATTCTGGCCCCCAGCTTGAAAAATTATTTGAACTGGTGCTAACAATATTAGGTAGAGGATCAATTTGGGGATATCCGTTACAGAAAAACATACATAGAAGGCTACAAGACCAAGGCAACTCTTGCTGGGGGTGGTAATGGGGGAGAAGGGAGAAATGTTAAGGAAGTATAGTGGGTTACTGTCTGATTAAAATAACTTAGGAATTCTTAAGAGCTAAATAATTTTCAATAACTGTTTCATGCACATTCAGCCTGTAATCAGAGAATATTAGTATTTGCATTGCAGTAGCATCTGAAGATCACAATCAGTTTCAGTGCCCAATTGTGTTATGCACTGTACAAACACACAACAGTACGTTTGAAAAATTTGAATTCTAATTTACTGCTACTACCTTTTCCTCACTCTTCTAGTGGGACATTAACCTACTCTGCAGATTCTAAGCAGTTTGTCTCGTCAGGACAAGCACCTTTAATCTCTAGTTTAATCAGTAATTCAACATTCAAATGTTGTGTCTTAGTCACATGTTTAAGTTTGCAAGTTTTTCCTCATTTACTTTGGCTATGACTGAGTTATTAAATTTGGGAAACTGCTCAAGGGCAAAGTGAATGACTGTGTTTTGGGATGGACGCCAGAGACAAGAGACCATTTAACTCAAAATAGTGGTGAGTGGATGGGCTAGGACATCACCTACCAGACACCTTTTGTTAACGTTACTGTTTATTCTAGTATGTAGCACTGTAAGTTTATACAGCACTTGATGGAGAATTGCTTACTGGTCTGAAGAGTTTACTACCTACATATGACAAACAAATCACAACAGAGTAAATCTAACTTATAAGAACAATATGTACTTTATAAATGTGAAATATATTCGATCAGGTAGTGAAATCAGCAATTTATGCTTCTTATAGGTCTTTAGCATGTTAGCCTAGCTTTTCTTCCCTGAGATGTTAATTTAGCATTTATTTCACATAAGCAAAAGTCATTTCTAGAAAAAAATGGAGTGAAGAGCATCAGAGCAGTGCACATGATATAATAAACTGATTCTTTTTCAAAGTGTTTTATTCATTTGTACAAAGTGTTGAATTTTACCTTTATATTTCAAACAGCTACACTGATGTCACGCAGGGAGCTGCAAATCTGCAGCCTAGCAGCAGTTGTACAGAATTGATTAACTTTGGTGGAGCAGAGGAGGGGAAGAGAGGGCACTGGTGTAAATCAAGTGTATGACCGGTCTTCCCTCCCCCTTCTTCACTCTATAGCCATAGTGGAACTGCTTTACTAGCTAGACTGCAAATCCACTGCCTAGGCAAGCTGCAAATCCACTGCTCTGCAACTGTATGACAGCCTTAATTAACGTTTTTGGAACTGCTGAAGGTTTAGAAGTACTTGTTAGGTGATTGGAAGAGGTAGCTTGAGTGGGAATCCAAGGCTGTGTGCAGGTGTCAAAGCCTTGTAATTAATTTTTTTAACCTCAGTCCAAAGAGCAAATCAGTATATAGAACAGAAGCTTCTCATCTCAAGTCATTGCACTGAGCATACCTCTCACGGGGAGGGGACTACAGTTATCAAGCAGAGACCGGCAGTCAGGGATTCGATTACTAGAAATACAGATAGCTTGGTTTGAGTTGACTGGGAGAACTACATGGTGAATTGCCTGCCAGGTGTGGTTACAGACCCTCTTGATCCATCTAGATGGATGGACTTATATGCAGTGCTAGAAGAGCTGGTGCTCATGGTACATGTAGGTAACTATGACATAGGGAAAGCAAGAGAGGAGTACTGGAGGACAAATTTAGGCTGCTAGGTAAGAGATTAAAATCTAGGACCTCTATAGCAGCATTCTTTGGAACGCTTCCAGTTCCATGCACAGGGCCAATTAGACAGGGAGAACTGCAGGGTTTCAATGCATGGATGAGACAACTGGATAGGGAGGAATTGTTTAGGTTTATTAGGAACTGGACAACCTTTTTGGAAAGGAGGAGCCTATACAGAAAGGATGGGTTCCACCTAAACCAAAACAGAACCAGGCTGCTGGCATGTAAAATTAAAAAGGTTGTAGACGTGTTGTGTTCTCTAAAGTTAATTAAGGTTGAATATCTAAATAGTTATACTTGACTTAATGGAGTACACACAGTCACCATCTTGAATAAGGAAAACGACAGGTCAGGCTACATTTTGAAGAACCATCTTCTTGCTCTTGTTCCTGCCCTTTTTTTTGGAAAAGTGGGAACCCAGAGATGGGCAGGGTATAAAATCAATCCAGCAACTGGAATGTATATAAGGGTTAAACTGACTGAGGTCAGAGCTGTCCGCTCTAGAGGCAGTATCCATGCGCGTGCATCAAGGGACAGAGATGGCTTCCAGCTGACAAGCCTCTGCACTGTAACATTTTCCACTTACCTGAAGTGATCCATCGATGGCCTGCTCAACTGTGGCTTGTTCCGGTCCAATCCAGGGATCCTCACCAACTTTGTGACCTACCCCAGGAGGGAGAAGAGACAATAAGTAGACTGTCCTGCTTGGACTTTGATCTGGGGGTTTTGATACCATAAGTGGGAGTATATGTTTAATTTTAATACCCATAACTGCTCTGTTATCTGATCCCTTATAGTTTTGACTTATTTCCCTTAATAAATAATACATTTCTCTTATAAATGGTCTGTGGCTTATCACTAAAGGAAAAACTCAGCCGGTGATTAGATACGGGAAGGGTTCCTTTGGACAGAGTGTAGTTCATCACTCACAACTATTAATATAAATCCTAACAGAGGAGTTTTGAAAGTCAGGGCTGGGAGAAAGCCAACGGGTGCAGAGGAACATACAATTGGGACAGACACTGCCCTTAGGAGAGGATCTACTAATCAGGATTCTCTTAACCTAGTAAGGAGGAGTGTATATAAGTTGACAAAGTGCAGTTAGGAACTGAAGAGAAACAGTCAAATGAAAGTCCCATTCAATTACATCACATGAAGGCAGACGACTAAATGTTGACAGATGGTTTTTAGTGCTAAGATGGGTGAATTTGAGTGCCTGGTGTGATGCTGTACAAAAAGGAAGATGACCATTTATATCATTGGATAATTGCACTAAATGTTGCATAATTGCACTAAATTTGATACAAAGTATATCATGTAAGATGTCAGTGGAAAAGTTACAATCTGTCAGGTATGATTATCCTGGTTAAATCCATTATCATAACTGTATCTGAAGTTATGAATATTGGCAATGTATTTGTATCTCAAATATGCTCGTTCTTGGGTGACACCCACAAGGTAGCTTTACATCCCATTTAGCCAGTCCATTGTTGTGGAACCATTCTATTATAGATGGATCATTCAAGTGATGATGGGTGATTAAGGGAGATCAGCTCCTCAGTGAGTCTTCCAGTGGATGCTTTAGACAGCCAAAAGCCAATGGCCACCTCTGTGATTCAGCAAAACATGTAAGGGCATGTAATATGGACATGTGACCCCAGACTCCATTTCTGGCAGTAACTTTCCATACAAAGGGGCTGTGGGCTTTGTTTGGGACAATAAATTTCCATGTACATGGCAGTGATATAAACACCTCAGACATCTCCATTTTGTCTCAATCCTGCTCCAATTCACTGAACTGTAGATTTACAACTAAAAGGAGTATTTTGAACTATGGCTTGAGGACCTTCCAATCTCTCGGAAGTTACCAGAGAGACTTATGCAAGCCAGCAGTCTATTCGAGCACTGCTGTGATGCTGATTTATGAACACTGAAAATTACTTGTGTGTATATTATTCTTTAGCCATTCCATAAGCTTTTCTTTTATTAAAATCTTTGTTAGTTTACTAAGGAGTGGCTGACAACATGATCTCTTGGTAAGATCTGAGATAAATATTAACCTGGGGGTAAGCGTTTGATCCTTTGGGATTAGTAGAAGGGTGAAGGGGGTTTTCAGTAACCTCTCACTTTATTAGACCAGTTTGTCTGGATTAGAGCCAAGGGCTGGATGCCTAAATTGGACTGTATTTGGCTTTTTGTTAACCAGTGTGGTGCTACAGAAACTCTTTAGAGACTGGTTGGTGAATCTAATTCTACAACAAACCACCAGTTTTTGGGGATTGTCTACCCTGTGTCTTGCAGTCTGCCCTGAGTGTAGTATTCTCAGTGTGGTCCATCCCAGGCATTCAGTCACACCTGGTATTAAATAAGGGTATTGGCATCATAAAAATATGGAGAAATGATAACCAATGGGACAAGGTAACATCAGGGTACAAAATATCTAGAAATGACAGAGTAGGTCATGCTAGTGAGAGAGTTGCAATATGTGCGAAAGAAAGCAGAGTCAAATATAGTAAAAATCTTAAATAAATCAAACTGTAACAGAATCTCTATGGATAGAAATTCCATGCTTGAATAACAAGAGTATAGCAGTAAGAATATATTTTTGACCAGCCGATTGTGATGGTGATTGTGAAATGCTCAGGGGGATTAGAGAGGCTACAAAAAACACAATAATAATGGGGGATTTCAATTATTCCCTTATGGACTGTGTACATGACTCTTTAGGATGGGATACAGATATAACATTTCTAGAGATCATAAATGACTGTTTCTTGGAGCAGCTTGTCCTGGAACCCATAAGGGGAGAGGCAATTCCTGATTTAATCCTAAATGGTGCAAAGGACCTGGTTCAACAGGTGAGTATAGCTGAACCACTCAGTAAGAGTAACCATAATGTAATTAAGTTTAATATCCAGGGGAGAGGGAATGCCAAAGAACCACAATAGCATTTAAAAGGGAACTACACAAAAATGAAGAAGCTAGTGAAATGGAAATTAAAAGGCATTGCCACTGAACTATAATGCCTGCAAGCTGCATGGAAATTTTTTAAAAACACCATAATAGAGTCTCAAAGTGAACATATACCCCCAAATAAAAAAATAGCAAGGGGACCAAAAGAATGCTACTATTGCTAAACAGAGTAAAAAAGCAGTTACAGGCAAAAAGGAATCCTTTAAAAATTGAAAGTCATAACCTACTGAGGAAAACACAAAGGAGCATAAACTCTGGCAGGTCAAGTTTAAAAGTATAATTAATCTGGCCAAAAAAAATTTGAAGACCAACTAGTAAAAGACAAAAAAAGTAATAGCAAACATTTTTTTAAAGTACATCAGAAGCAGCAAGCCTGCCAAACAATCAGTGGATCCCCTGGATGATCATGGTGCTATAGGAGCACTCAAGAAAGACACAGACACTGCAGAAAAGCTAAACGAATTATTTGCATCCGTCTTCACTTTTGAGGTTGTAAGGGAGATTTCCCAACCTAAGGGTTGGGACAAATCTGAGGAACTCTCCTGTCTTGAGATGTCAAGAGAGGAAGTTTTGGAGCAAAGTGATTACTGTTTAATTTATGAGTCACTAGGACCAAATGGTATTCACTCAAGAGTTCTGAAAGAACTCACATGAAATTGCAGAACTGCTAACTGTTGTATGTTACCTATCACTTAAATCAGCTTCTGTACCAGATGACTGAAGGATATCTAATGTAAACACCAATTTAATTTTTTTAAATTAATAATTAAATTAATTATTAAACAATTAATTAATTAACTTTTTTAATGGCTCAAAAAGAAATCCTGGCAATTACAGGCTTGTAAGCCTAACCTCAGTACCAGTCAAATTGGTTGAAACTACAGCAAAGTACAGAATTATCAGAAACACAGATGAACATAATATGTTGGGAAAGAGTCAACTTTTGTAAAGGGAAATCATGCCTACCAATCTAATCTAATTCTCTGAGGGGGTCAACAGACATAAGGACAAGGGTGATCCACTCAATATAGCATACTTCAGAAAGCCTTTGACTAGGTCCATCTCTCTAAGGCTCATAAGCAAAGTAATTTATCATGGGATAACAGGGAAGGTCCTTTTATGAATCATAGCTAGTTAAGTGATAGGAAACAAAGGGTGCTGTTATTTCCTCTTTCATGTAACACAAGAAACAGGAGTCACCCAATGAAATTAATAAGCAGCAGGTTTAAAACAAAGAACTTTTTCATAAAATCCAGTCAACCTGTGGAACTCATTGCCAGGGGATATTGTGAAGACCAAACGTATACCTGGGTTAAAAAAAGAATTAGGTAAGTTCCTGGAGGATAAGTCATCGATGCCTATTAGCCAAGATGATCAGGGACACAACCCCATGCTCTGGGATCCCTACACCTCTGTCTACCAGGAGCTAGGACTGGATAAAAAGGGATAGATCACTCAATAATTGCCCTCTTCTGCTCATTCCCTCTGAAGCATCTGGCACTGGCCACTCTTAAGCCAGAATACTGGGCAAGGTGGACCATTGGTCTGACCCACTATGGCTGTTCTTATGCAAGTGGTGAAAAATGTTTATACCTTTTGCGTGTTTAAAAAAAAAGGGGGGGACAGTTAAGGAGACCCTCAGTAGAATGGATGGTACAGGGCTTAGAGATACACAAAGTCAGTCAGCCATGGATAATGAATGAGGGACAGCAGTATTGGTATTTGACCTTCATGGTTCAGGAGGATGAGTAGAGAAATTTGGGGAGAATTGTAGGATCAGATCAAGTTTGCATCCTGCGCTTCATGGGTCTCATGCAGGCACCTAACTGCACCTCTTCATTGCCTGCTTATGGGATGGCAGAGAAGGTTAAACAATGCTGTGATATAAAGACCCACTGGGGTAATTGTTGTGAAGACATTGGCTGCTCAGTTCCTGTGGTGGTGGGAAAAGGGAGATAAAGAAAAAAACCCACAATCACATGTTTATTGATGCAATAGATGTAAAAGACAGCCAGAAAGGCATTTTTAAATCTAAATATA
Organism: Mesoclemmys tuberculata; assembly: GCA_007922155.1. NCBI lineage: Eukaryota > Metazoa > Chordata > Testudines > Chelidae > Mesoclemmys > Mesoclemmys tuberculata. The sequence goes on from ML677084.1 coordinate 6,945,831, forward strand.
TAGTGCAACCTGTTGCATGAGTCAGTGAACCACACCTGCCGTTTGGACATAAGTAAACAATACAGATCTACTTTATCATGTGCTAAAGGTTGCATAATAGTAGTTTTGGTTCACTATTAGGTCCCTGGATCACATACTAATGCAATGCTGGAGAAGCCTTTGAACAATACTGGGAGTTGCAAGATGAGAAGTACTGTATCTTGTACTTCTATAGTATTTTTCATCCTTAAGGCACCCCAAAACCCTTTACCAACTATGGGGTAAGTCATGGGCTAAGTGTACGGCCCAAGTCAGCTTGCTGTGGACCAAAACATTCTCTGTATGGTTTAAGGAAATAACAAATCTTCCCTACCCTGGCTGTGAAGTGACTAGATGGCAGATTACACTGCTATTGTAGCCTCAGGGCTGTAATAGCATTCATGATTGCTGCGCTCTCTCCCTTGGCAGGGCAAGTGTACAGCACAACATAGTCACAGATCTACAACCCTTAGTCTTCCGCTGTTGGACCACATTATGAATGTACAAGTAGACAGGACATCAGTTCCACTTCTTATCACAGAATCATAACCTCTGACAGTAGTTTAATATTATGCTGAGGCATTGCTTCATTACCAACTCTTGAGGAATGCCATACGTTGAATGTACGCTTTCAAAAAGCTGTTTTTTTTTTCTTCCTGTGTGGTCTCTTATTTACGTACAGATCAAGCCTGACCTTGTTCATCTTACAATCTCATGTTATCATAGCCCAAGGAATATAACTAAATGCAGGATAGTTAATATTAAACACAACTTTGGAGAACCTATTCAGCCTAGCTGCACGAAAGATTTCAAACAGCTACTTATTCATTTCTATTGGAATGTACAGGCATCTGTACATAGTATGCCCACAGTAGATGCAAGACCAGATCATATATATGGCGTGTACAATACAGGTACCACTTTTACATGGTGGAAAGTCAGACCAGCGCTAGTGTTTGTAACTGTTGCCATCCAGTGGCTTGCTCCTAATAAATAAGAACTATTACCTCCAGAGTTAATGAAGATTTTTCTTTCCAATAGCCTAAGTAGTAGAGGTATGTGTTTATGGAGATTACAAGTTCCAATTTATAACTCTGATACTTTATGTGCATGATTTAGCTAGACACTGATACCTTGTTTTTTATCTAATTTCAATTGTTTAGGTCTAATCTGGGTTGTTTGGTTAAAGATCCAAATCTACTGCTTCCAAGAGGAGAGGAAGAACTGACTAGCCTTTAATGAAAGGCACTTCCACACCTGCTAAAATGATTAGCAATTTCTTTGTACTGAATACATCTTGGCACGCTTGTTTTTGCCAGCCCTTAATTAGAAGTTCCTGGAAGCCTGTCTGCTTAAGTGTCTATCAAGGAAACACCAGTAATATTAAACAGCTGCATAAATGCCTCTTAGGACATTTCAAAATCAATGTTAAATAGAATATCAGCCATAGCGTGAGCTGCAGTTTTTACCATGTGCAACCTCACTGCATCTGTTTTCGCAAGTGATATAATTCGTTACAGTTTGATGATATTCCAATGCTAATATTTTTTGTGATCCATATATTCCCTCCTCTGCCATTTGATGGGAAAGGTCCAAACAGTCCTTTATGAATTATTTTATTATGTGATTAAGATAAATTTGAAATGAACACAAGGGAAAACAAAGGCCAAAAGGATTAACTCTTGAGGAAATTAGAGTTGGACATAAAAAATCCTGAACACATTAAAAGATATTTCTTAGACAACTAGGATCTGTTGCTCAGTCTGTAAATTTTAAATAAGGGCTTCATCCCCAAAATTAACTTTGAGCAAGGGAATGAGTGACTATCATACTGCACAAGAACCAAAAAGTGAAAATGACTAGGAAAATAGTGATGGGGAGTAGATACAACTTTTTCTAGTTGATTAGGAGTCTTTCAAATTCCATAATTTAATGTAGCCAAAATTTAAATTGAGTTTTTTAGTATGGCTTCTTCCTACATGCTTTATACACTTGAAAGTCCCTGAAACAGACTGTTCCTGACAGGCCCTGCCTTTCCTGCAAATGTTCATTCTGCTGGAAAACGGTTAAATAGGTATTGCTTAAACTCACTTATTTATCATTGAAGAAAGTTTTAGGAGGTTTCTCAAAAGCCTTCTGAATCTGGAAGAAAAGACCTGGGTTTTAAAGCTACTCAGACAATTTTTGATTTTACTGTCATTTATTCTTCAGACGACTGCAAAAGACATGCATTGGCATTAAAGAACTGATTGGAAGTGATGTTGCAGAAGTGAAAGCGCAGACTGCTGACATGTTATCTATGTGAAATTGAAGAACAAATTTGCCAGTTGATCTTAAAAAGGCATTTGTTTCCAAAGACCAGTTTCTCTTAGTGGATGACAACAGTCCAGAAGTAACTTTTTTCACCTCTCAATAGCCCTTCTTATGCATGAGGCAGAATCTGAAGTCAAAGATAACAAAATATTTGTATTTACGTTGAGTCTTCATGTCTCATTTTTATTAATATCTCAGACCATGACAGGGCAACATGGAGTGCAAAGTGGGTTGCAAGGCCACAGAGATACTCTGCTTGACCTTGTTAACACTATTACAGTATTCTAGAGTAATGGCCTTAAGCCCTGAATTAATACTATAGTAAAAATGTCATCTTCTGGGTGATTGTTCTAGAATACTGTACCATTTTTTTAAGGCTACCTTCCTTTAACCTTGTTAACTGCCACAGTTTTAGAAGGAGACAATGAGATTAATAGAATGGAAACTAGAAGTTGTAGTAAATGTTTGGCCCAACAGTAAAAGCAGTTTATTAACATCACGGCATTTTCAACTTTCCAATACTTAATCAACAATTTGATATTTAAATCTAAGGACTCCATGACTCCTTTTGTATGGAATATACATTTAACAACTTCAGGCTTGGATTTGAGCTGCTAACCCAAGTTAAAAGGTGAATTGTCATGTCTTCCCTTTATCTTCTTTGAAAAAGTTAACTAATCCACATTAACCTGAGATAAAGTTAACTAATCCACGTTAGCCGAGTTAAGAACATGTTTGTAGTACAGATATCCCTTTAAATATAGGAAGGTGTCAATCAGTAGTTTGACACTAGCATTCAGCCCCATTTCCCATGACAACATTTATAGTGTTTGCTTACCTTCTGAATTCCGCTCAGCTCAGACCCAAATGAACTTTGGGTTCTGGTTTTTATACACATGCCATGTGGGAAACCAAATAAATTACATATTTTTTAAAAAAAACAAGAAGGTAAAATTTTTCTCTGCATATTTACAGTTACGTGCTGTTTATTGTAATTCAGCAGCATGTATGCATGTAGACTTGTCTTTGTAAGATAACACTGTATTAGGTATCTGTGTCTAGACTTATATACAATGCTGCATCAATTGTGTATAACATACAGTAATACCCTATGCAACACCTGAACACCTTGCATTTACATGTAAATATCCCTACAAATTGTAAGCTACTTTTTAAAATACTCATTCTACAATGTATTCTTATACTTCATTGAAGAAATTGGAAATTTAAAAGAGAATTAACTCTTGAATTTCATACTTTTTTTTCCAAACAGTTCGAGCTCCACTTTGATGAAGATCTCTTTTGATGGCTTGCTAAGCATAAACTCTCAGATTACATTGTATCAAAGATATACAGAAAATATTCTAATTTTAGATAGGTGGGAAATGGCCTTTTAAATACTTTCACATATGACCATTGTTATTTTAGTGTTATTCCCTGGATATTCTATACCTATATTGCTCTCCCTTCTCAGCCCTCTGGATGCAATTACCTTTTGTTATGTGGAACATTTAGATCCATGCACAGCTTTAAATTTCTTATCAAAGTGGTTTGTCAAGACACACTCCTGATTAGCAGGAAGTGCGTGCTTTATGAAGGGAGTCCATGATTCAGCTTTTTCACTTTCCCTTAAGTCCAAGACCATAACGGAGGTGCCTGATCTATTTTGTTTCCCTTCCCACAGGACAAGACAACATACAATAGAAATAACTAGAGCCTCAGATTTAAAAGTCTTAAGTATTATGTAATATTTGTATTGCAGTAGCACCTAGAGACGCATAGTAAAGCTCCATTATGCTACATACTATATGAAATGAAAAGCGTCCTGCCAAAAATATTGCAATTTAAGTATTAAAACAATAAATGACTAACACAAACAGATAGGGGAAGTATAAGGAAGCATTAAGACAATGATTAGTATGATAAACAGCAGTCATAGAACATTAGCTGCCTAGCAATACAAGTTTTATTGCAGGGATCATGGTAGAAGTTTTAAGAAGGGACCTGAAGGATAGTGTAGTAACTTTGCAGATTTCAACTCCCCTCCTTCCACATACAGAGAGTTTTTCCAAGATATAACGAGCAGCGTGGTAAGAAATACAATGGTGTTTTTGAGAAAAATCTGACTAATGGGCAACGAAAGATGGCATCTTTGGCAGATCTGAGATATGGGATGATGGCTCCATGCTACACATGAGACAATAGGTATGTCATAAATGAAATATTTTACCTTTCTATAACAGCTTTCATTGATGGAACTCAAAGTGCCTCAACAGTTCTGAAAGGCAAGTGTTCTATATATTTTAGACATCTGGAAACAGATCTAGAGAAGTTAGATGATTTGCCTGAGGTTAATCAATGGCAGAAATTAAGGCTAAATTAAGTTCTGAGATCATATTCTTCCTATAGATTGGCACAAATTTGATCTTGTTAGATATTATAACGATGAAGTTGTGTATTTGCCACAGTTGCTAGTGGCATGGAGGTCAGATTTTTCCATCTATGACTCATTTTTAATAGCAGATCTTTTGATAGCTAGTCATGTACTACAGTACATAACCAATAAAATAATTTTATCTTAAAAGTTTATCTTCCTCAAGGAAGAAAGACTCTGGAAATAGTATCTAGAAAGAAGCTATATGACAGTGGTTTTTTACATCTTTAAATTTGTATTATCTTTTAATCACTCTTGTGCAGTTAATCAACGTGTTGACTTTCGGAGGGCTGTTTTGAAAATCAAGATAGAATCTGGCCTCTGGCAATCTCAGTCACATTCTCACTGACTACAGTGAGAATGCTCAAGGAGTCACACGTTACTAAATATGAATATGGCAGCACAATCTGACCCTATATGAGTTATGATACCAACATTCTGGACTCTTTAGCTTTATTTTACAGTGGAGCAAGAGTTTTGAGAACAGCTTCGTCCATCCACTCTTTACAAAACATACTTTTTAAATCATAAAATGAAAAAATGTAAACATTTAGTAGGTCAGGACAATCTATGCAGAGGTTAACAACTTGAGTGTATTGCCCATGGTGCCTGATCACATGCTAGAGTTGGGATTAGTGGAACAATCTACAAGATTTTACAATTTACAAGGAGAACTAGAAAAACTTTAAGTAGGTGACGCTGAACTAAACCTGACCCTTCACTTTTAAGAAATGAAGTTCAGTAACATTTTAAACTCAGAGCTCCACATAGTTCTGCAACTCCTGGTTCTCCAGCTAGAATCCTGAACCCATGAAGCAGGACAAGGGGATGCTTTCCTCCAAACAAAGATTTTAAGTATGTTAGACAAACTCCTGTCAATCAAGAGATTCTCAGGATTAAAGGGATAACTACTTTCATTTAAAAACCATTATCAACCTAATTTAGCACTACTTCAGTTGGATTAGTGATAATTAATGAAGTGTGATTAATTTTTCTTAAAAGGGTATTTGAAACTTACAGTAGATACAAGATTTGTGTGTTCAGGTTAAATTTTCTGCCCTATGCTCTTTCCCCTTTAAATTTACTAGCAACTAAGTCATATACTTATTATGTAAAGATCAGCTGGTTCACTGATCCCTGCTCCATAATGCATAGGCTCTCTCTCTCTCAAGAAAAGGATGCATTATGTACTTGAACAATTGCAAGGATCCACACTTGATGCACATGCATGCGCACCCAACTCACATATCATAGCATTTTATTAGAAATCATCAGAGTAATCTAGTGGCTTTGAAGGATCAAAACAAGAAAAATGCAAGAGATTGATAGGATTTCCCTATTTTTGGAAAGGGGTTATTTACACCATTTAGTCATTTGCTTCAAGGACCAACCACAAACAGAGAAACACAAAATTATTAAAATCAGAGAAAACAGATTATCTAAAAGCAGCTTCTGATTCAGAGGTTCCATTGCCAGTAGATTATTTTAATATTTTCAAAGCCTTATAGTTTATTTTCCCCATACAGGAGCAACACATCTATCTTTAAAGCACTTCTGGCAAGATTAGGATCAGGAAGAAGTTCTGCCATTATCTAGGTTCTTACATAGTTCCCATCACAATAGTATCTGAGCAGCTATTATCCCCTTTTTCCATTAGGTGAATAAAGTTATAGCCATCTGCACAGGATCTTCCTGATGATCTGGAACACCAATATTATCCCCAGTTACTGGGGGAAGTATACTGTTCTGCCTTTGTTCAAAACAGTGATAAAGCCAAATATAGTAACTAGAGATATTATGCTGTTGTCCATCCCAAGGAAAGTCATTACTTCCACGACAACGTCTCGGATCAGCAATGCACTAGATGGCAAAGCCTGGGATACTTACTGCAGTTAGATTTGGTCTTTCCATTATCAGCCAGATCTTTGCCTGATACAGCTTTGTAGACGATGGGTGAATTTAATAAACTGCATGCAGCCCTTTTTATAGACTTTGTAAAGCCTTTGATTATGTGCATTGAACAAGTTTGTGGGATCTGAGGAGGTGACTCAGAATCCCTGGAAAGATAGTGTCATTGTCATAGTGTCATTGACAGAAGCGCTCTATAATCGAACAGAAAGCTATGTTTGAGTCAATGGCAGATGCGTAACATGGTTTCTTTTTTTCCACAGGACTTCAGCAAGGCTGTGTCCTGTCACCATTGTGGTTCAATGTCAACAACGAATGCTTGATGGATAACCCTGAAGAGGCAAATACTACATATTACGTGGCAGAACAAGATCACAAACAAGGATATTTCCAGCTGGACCCAGCAGTCACCTACATTATCACAGTTCATTTTTGGTGGCTTTCTTGGTATGGACATATATGTGGATGAAAGACCAATGAATTATGAAGTGCATTTATCAGGGAATGCCATCACATAGTCACCAATTATCTGGTACTAAGAGCTTCAGTGGCACAATAAAATTGCCAAAAACTAACAGACTGAATATCCAGCCAGAAATCGATCTGGGTGGTGCTGCAAGGAGACTAAGTCTCTTTTTCCTTTGATGGTGGTGGTCCTGCATATTATCTGGCTATTAGGGTCCTTGAATCTAAATATCATTTGTTTATTTGTCCATTAAGTCATCCATAGTAAACAAACACTCATCTTTTCTAAATCATTTTAATAACCTGACACACTATAGTGGCTCCCTTGCCACCAGTATAACCCTGTTAAGTACTTCCCTCTCAGTGAAAGTGGATATTACTAACTAATTAAAAAACTCTCGTCTTATGCTTATGTGGCAACCTACAGACTGTGCATGTAGCTCTGTGACAGGGACAAAAGAGTGTGGCAGCACAGAAGCTAGGACAGAAGTTTAGAGAAAAGGAGACATCAAGTCCCTTTAAAGCCTAAAATATACTCAAAGGCCAGTGGTAAAGGGAACATAGGAGCTGCGACACCAGAATGGGCCAGCCTACTCCAATATGTGGTCCCCATATATTTCAGAAGATTTGGCTGTGTACTGTATGCAAAGCCCAGATCTGCAGGCAGTACAGAGACACACTAGCCCAGGTAGAGCACCATGAGACAAAAAGCCTGCCTGTGCCCCTGGATACACCAAGACAATACTGTACTTCTACAGCCATTTATAATGCAGTTTCCCACCCCTGTGCAGCAAGTCAACTCTATGGACTACTGTATAGGGGGAGAACCAGGGCCCTACTCTCCTTGCCTCCCTTTAAGTGCCTCTTGCCTCTGCAGATGTGGAGATAAACTTGCTTGCCTCTCAGAGTTCAGGCATTGCAGTTCTGCTTGGCCTTAAATTGGTCAATCAAGGGGGTTGGTTCTTTCACCCTTCCAACTGCAAAACACTACACACCTACAAAACAGCCACAGAAAATGTTGGCTAGAGAAAAATATTTAGAATATATATGTATGGGAAAATAAATCTATGGGGAAAATATTTAAAATATATATATTGATGGGAAGAATTTTTCCCGACTCAAGCAGTCTGTAATTGTGTATGAAAGAATGAAGAACAATAGCTTTTATTGATTATCATATTTAGAACAACTTATCTGCTAAAGGAGACTACATTCCCTGGTCAGAGTGTCTGGCCATTACTAGGTAAAAAAGATCTTTCAATGGAAGGAGAAGGGCACAGCAGTGTAAAGTTATTAATTACAAGGTGTCAGACTGCCATTCAGGACTAAATTCTGTGCATTACTTCAGAGGGCATTTGGCTGGACAGCTCCCAGTGTCATTGGATTCAGAAGGTTGGAACAGGATGGCGAGCTTTCAGCTTTCTCTTATGGGACTCAGTTCACAGGAAACTATTTTCACTTTTGCAGCTTCCCTTTATCATCATCTAAAGTCAGTCAGCTTTAGGGTTCTTAAATCCCTATGCACAGAGTTCCCTATGTAGCTGTTAGGCATTGGTGAGTGGAAAGAGTCAGTTTTATCTTCTCAGATATATACTGAAAACTTTCTTGTGTAGCCATTACCCTATGTACCCTATATACCTAATGTATCACTATGACTAAAGGTTTCCTAGCCTCAGATAGTATGTGTCATGAATGCTCAAATTATAGTTTCAACCCAAATTTTGGTATTTGAAAGAGAGAAAGAGAGCAGATTATATATCTTTTAAACAGTTATATGGAATTTTAAGTAAAATTCACTAAACACTAGTTTGATGTTTTTTAAGTGTCTATATTTGCTTGCAGTCTTGTAATGTAAAAAAGAGCATTTCATTTGTGAATCCAAAGCTGATTAGAAACAAATGACTCGTCTAGTTCACTCTGTAAGCTAAAGGCAGGAAGTAAACTACAGTTAATGAAATGCTTGAGGCCTTCATTCCCATTTGTCTTCATAGATATCACTGAGACAGACCCACAAAAACCTGACATTACACAGAAGAGATACTCTGCATATGACATCTATCTCTTGTTTATCAGCCTTATATTTATATTATCAGTAGTTGTTACAAATCAGGATTTCAAGTGTGAAAACAAGGGGCAGCAATACATTTGCAGGATCATGTTAAGAAGCTTTTTTTTGCAAATTTGGCACCTAAAGAATCTGCTTTATTTTGATTACCACTGTCTCTCTCAATATTGGGTCCCAAGGAGGAAATACTTTTAAATATTTCTGGAGAAAAGTTTTGCTAACAGTCAAGTACCATAAACAAGCTATAAATAAAGTATAAAATGGGTCCTGGATACAAAAATTAGCTCTTATGTTTCAAATAAGAAGTGATGGAATGGATAGGACGGAGTCTGTCTGGGTAAAAATCACACTGGGTAAAAAAGCTACTAGAGCTTCCCCTGAGATAGTGCTTGGGGTGTGCTACAGACCGCCGGGGTCTGATTTGGATATGGATAGAGACCTCTTTAATGTTTTTAACGAAGTAAACACTAAGGGGCAATGTGTGATTATGGGAGATTTCAAGTTCCCGGACATAGACTGGAGGACAAGTGCTTGCAAGAATAATAGGGGTCAGATTTTTCTGGATGTGATAGCGGATGGATTTCTTCATCAAGTAGTTGAAGTACCTACGAGAGGGGATGCCATCTTAGATTTGGTTTTGGTGAGTAGTGAGGACCTTCTAGAAGAAATGGTGGTAGGGGACAACCTTGGTTCGAGTGATCATGAGCTGATTCAATTCAAATTAGATGGAAGGATAAACAAACGTAGATCTGGGATTAGGATTTTCGACTTCTCAAGGGCTAATTTCAATGAGTTAAGGAAATTAGTTAGGGAAGTGGACTGGACGGAGGAACTTGTGGGTTTAAATGTGGAGGAGGCCTGGAATTACTTTAAGTCGCAGCTGCGGAAACTGTCGGAAGCCTGCATCCCAAGAAAGGGGAAAAAAACTATGGGTGGGAGTAGTAGGCCAAGCTGGATGAGCAAGCAACTCAGAGAGGGGATTAGGAAAAAGCAGAAAGCTTACAGGGAGTGGAAAAAAGGCGGGATTAGTAAGGGAAGCTACCTTAATGAGGTCAGAACGTGTAGGGATAAAGTGAGGAAGGCTAAAAGCCGCGTAGAACTGGACCTTGCAAAGGGAATCAAAATCAATAGTTAAAGGTTCTACAGTCACATAAATAAGAAGAAAACAAAGAAAGAAGAAGTGGGGCCGCTATACGCGGAGGATGGAACGGAGGTTAAGGATAACCTAGGCATGGCCCAATATCTAAATAAGTACTTTGCCTCGGTCTTTAATAAGACTAGTGAGGAGTTTAGGGATGATGGAGGGATGACAAACGGGAATCTGGATGTGGTGGTGGATATTACCGTATCTGAGGTAGAGGCCAAACTTGAACAGCTTAATGGGACAAAATCGGAGGGACCGGACAATCTCCACTCGAGGATATTAAAGGAACTGGCGCGTGAAATTGCGAGCCCGTTAGCGAGAATTTTTAAGCAATCGGTAAACTCGGGGGTTGTGCCGTACGACTGGAGAATTGCTAACATAGTTCCTATTTTTAAGAAAGGGAATAAAAGTGATCCGGGTAATTATAGGCCTGTTAGCTTGATGTCTGTCGTGTGTAAGGTCTTGGAAAAAATTTTAAGGGAGAAAGTAGTTAAGGACATTGAGGTCAATGGTAATTGGGACAAATTGCAGCATGGATTTACTAAAGGTAGATCGTGCCAAACCAACCTGATCTCCTTCTTTGAGAAGGTGACAGATTACTTAGACAAAGGCAATGCGGTAGATCTAATTTACCTCGATTTCAGTAAGGTGTTTGACACGGTTCCGCATGGGGAACTGTTAGTTAAATTGGAAAAGATGGGGATGAATGTGAAAGTTGTAAGGTGGATAAGGAACTGGTTAAAGGGGAGATTACAGCGGGTCGTGCTGAAAGGTGAACTGTCAGGCTGGGAGGAGGTTACTAGCGGAGTCCCTCAAGGAATACATTCTTAAAACTACAATACCCACCTGGAGAAGTGAAGAAACAAATTAATACATTAATTTGAGCAATTGATTTGGATTATCGGCAGATAAGTCTGCTCAATGGTCTGTGGGAATGTTGGATGGGATGGGAACTGAGTTACTGCAGAGAATTCCTTTTTGGGTGCTGGCTGGTGAGTCTTGCCCACATGCTCGGGGTTTAGCTGATCGCCATATTTGGGGTCGGGAAGGAATTTTCCTCCGGGGCGGATTGGCAGAGGCCCCGGAGGTTTTTCGCCTTCCTCCGCAGCGTGGGGCATGGGTCGCTTGCTGATCAATTCCCTGCAGCTTGAGGTCTTCAAATCTCACTTTTGAGGATTTCAATAACTCAGTCATGGGTTCGGGGTTGTTATAAATGTGTATGGGTAGGGTTTTGTGGCCTGTCTTGTGCAGGAGGTCAGACTAGATGATTATATTGGTCCCTTCTGACCTATGAGTCTATGAGTCTATTTGCATCATGTGAGAACTGAGGCTACCAGTAACACACTGCACCTCTAAAGATACAAAGTGTTAATATTAATCTTTAAGCCACACTGAGCTGTGGAACACAACATGGAGGATAAAGCACTTGTCCTCAGCTCACTTGTTTCTAAGCATGCACCTCGTGATCTTCTATAAGAGTTCAACTCACGATCTGGAAGTGATGCAGACACCTGGGGACAGCAGGATGAATTAAGGATAGAGGTCCACCTCTAAGTAGTTTTCACAACAACTTGTACTTTAACAATAGCCCTGTGCAGAGATGCATAGCTACATCACCCCAGGAAAGAGCCCCAAGAAAGAATTCCCCCTTTCTGCTCCTAGTAGTAATTTGCTATTAACCATAACCAGCAAGAGGTTTCTACCTAGCTCCTAAGCTATCAGGAATGATGGTGGGAGAAGCCAAAGCTCCATCAGTTTTCTTCCCCATCTCGACACAGGTATTGAGAGGGACAAGTAATTAGTATGCAGGGTAGATACTACTAGGGGGTAGGTACAAAGTGTAACATAAGAGAAAGAGCACTTTAACACAACAAAAAGGTACATATCATATCTATGTTTCTCTTATTCTAAGCCTTACCACCCTGTGGTAGCAGATCAGCCAGGTTTTGCTTCCTCAGACCCTCCACAAGAGGGAGTCTGTTACCCATGAACAGCACCCTCACAAGGAATAGCAAAAGAAACTACAACATCTACTTAAGAAACGCCCTAAAGAAACACAGGAACACTGCCTGAGCCCCGACCAGGTTATTCTGTCTGCTACCCAAGATCCACAAACCTGGGAATCCTGGATGCCCCATCATCTCAGGCATTGGCACTCTCACAGCAGGACTGTCAAGCTATATGGACTCTCTCCTCAGGCCCTATGCCACCAGCACTCCTAGCTATCTTCGTGATACCACTGACATCCTGAGAAAACTGCAATCCATCGGTGATCTCCCAGAAAACACCATCCTAGCCACTATGGATGTGGAAGCTCTCTACACCAACATTCCACACACAGATGGACTACTACAAGCCATCAGGAACATTTTCCCTGATGATGATATGGCAAACCTGGTACCTGAACTTTGTGACTTTGTCCTGACCCACAACTACTTCAGATTTGGAGACAATCTATACCTTAAAGTCAGTGGCACAGCTATGGGCACCTGCATGGCCCCACAATATGTCAACATTTTTATGGCCAACCTAGAACACCACTTCCTCAAACCTCGTCCCCAAGCACCTCTCCTTGACCTACGCTATATTGATGACATTTTCATCATCTGGACCTATGGGAAAGAGTCCCTCGAACAATTCCACCGGGATTTCAATAACTTCCACCCCACCATCAACCTCAACCTGGACCACTCCACACAAGAAATCCACTTCCTGGACACTACAATACAAATAAAGGATGGTCACATTAATACCACCCAATACCGAAAACCAACTGACCGCAAAACATATCTTCATTCCTCCAGCTTCCACCCTGGACATATTACATGATCCATTGTCTATAGCCAAGCCCTAAGATACAACCGGATTTCCTCCGATACCTCAGACAAAGACAAACACCTACCGGATCTCCATAATACATTCTTAAAACTACAATACCCACCTGGAGAAGTGAAGAAACAAATTGACAGAGCCAGATGGGTACCCAGAAGTCACCTACTACAGGACAGACCTGACAAAGGAAACAACAGTACACCACTGGCCATCACCTACAGCCCACAACTAAAATCTCTCCAACACATCATTAAGGATCTACAACCTATCCTAGCAGATGATCCCTCTCTCACTCAAACTGTGGGAGGAAGACCGATCCTTGCTTATAGACAGCCCCCCAACCTGAAGCAGATATTCACCAGCACCTGTACATCATACAACAAGAACACTAACCTAGGAACCTATCCCTGCAACAAACCCTGTTGCCAACTCTGCCCACACATCAACTCTAGTGACACCATCGCAGGTCCTAGCCACATCAGCCACACCATGAGGAGCTCATTCACCTTCACATCTACTAATGTAATATATGCTATCATGTGCCTGCAATGCCCCTCTGCCATTTCCATTAGCCAAACTGGACTGTCACTATACAAAAGAATAAATGGACACAAATCAGATATAAAAAATGGTAACATCCCATAAACCAGTCAGAGAGCACTTCAATCTCCCAGGACACTCTGAAGCTGACTTGAAAGTTGCCATACTTCTAGAAAAAAAAGGACAAAAACAGACTTCAAAGAGAAACTGCAGAGCTGGAACTTATATGCAAATTTGACATTATTAAATTGGGTCTGAATAGGGACTTGGAATGGTTATCTCATTACAAGAAGTAATTGTCAGTCTTCACACATTCTTACCTTCTAATCAAGGGTAGTGAATAGGCCTCATCTACTCTAACTGAATGGATTTTGCTAACACCTACCCTCCCCATTGTTGTTTCTTACCCCTGGATGTATATATATACCCTCTATCTGATTTCTATTCATTGCATCTAAAAGCTCATGCCTGCAGAAATAAAATTTGTTAGTCTTTAAAATGCTACAGGACTCTCCTTGTTTTTACCCTT
>ML677084.1:6960088-6996423 GCA_007922155.1 Mesoclemmys tuberculata
TGAGAGCCTCCCCTCTCTCTAGACTGTGAATTTAACTGTTTACTGTCCTTTTACTCCATGCCTTGCAACTTTGCTGGCACCTGGCAGTAGCATCTTCCCAGCTAATAGCTCAAGTATTATTGCTTACTTATGCCTGCCTTGTTCACTGGGAGACTGCTTACCTGGAGCTATCATATTTTCTTTCTGTTAATTTCCTAACAGCCCTGATATTGAACTAAACCAATATATGCATGCGGTAAGTATTCCAACAATATAGCTATACAGTACTATCCCAATAACCAGGTCATATACAGCATTCATAAGCTATTACCAATCAGCCCCACATTCTACCTGTTTGAAAACAGCCATGAAAACAGCTTTAGATCATTTTAAAAACATTTGCCCAACTAAATTTGTATTTTCACCATTTTAAAATGCACATGACACGACTAACACAAATTCAGTTCTATTATGGTCTGCTGTGAAGATTCACAGGGTATTTATGCTAATCTCCAAATGCATAGACTCTACAACAGAAAGTATCTTTCCAGAACTTGGGCATTAGTGCAATTTGAAAGACATTAGGTATTATAACTCTTTTTAAAAAGTGTTTGTGTATTTATTTACTGAATCCATAGTTTCCATATTTGAGCATTTCTTTAAAAAGCCTATTTCATCTTAATACTGATATTCAATACAATTCCATGTTGCATAACTGTTACCATGGACTTGTTTACTAATACCTGTAAGTGGCTTTCCCATTCAGAAATTTACATAATAGCTACTCTGATTTGCAGCTGAATTCAAGTTTTAACGCGTTGCCAGTTTAAAAATGTCCTTCACAAAAATATACAGGTCTAGATTTCCTTATTGAACCATCAGTTCGGGTCCACTGATGTCAACATGAGTTATGTGAGACTGGATTGGTACCTGCAATCTTTACTCAGTCCAATTTCCTTCAATGGAACTTTTACCTGACTAAGGACCAGAAAGCTCTGTGCATAGCAAATGAAGAACAGGTCTTTCAGTTCATTTGTAATTAGACCTGGATAAAAGAGCAATGCAGACCTTTGCCCAAATTTTGAACTTGAAGTTGTCATTTTTTATTATTAATCTACAATTACTTAGTTATTCCTTTTTAGCACTACTACACTTGACTATGAAAAGCAATGGAATAACAGCCTAAAAATAACATCAGAAATGCTACCCTTGCAATATTAGCTGTATGATAGAAGTATAATAGTACGATAGAATCTCAAAGGAACTTGTTCTTGCCACATTGACATCTCTATTTTTACAGAGAGAAATTCTATTCAGATAACCAAACTTCAGTGTTCATCTCTGAACAGAATGCTACAAATTTTCTCAGGTTTGCCCATGGCCATTTCAAAACCAATAAATAGATAATTTTTTTCTTTGACCTTGCACCTTAAACAGAGCAAAAAACTGATTCATTTCTAGTAAACAAATTATTTAAAATCAAGACAATATATTTGGATTGATACCATTTACCATTATATCAGCCAAGAAGTCAAGTTTATGGCTAAGCAGTCAACCACTTTGGTAGTGAAAACACTGACAGACTCTTAACTACAACAGTGTCTGATGGCTCTGCTATAATTAGATTAAACATTACTATTAGTCATCTTAATTAGTATACACATTCCTTGTTTAGTACAATAAAAATTACAAAGCAAGAATACCAGTTAATTAGGCGACCTGGGAATCAATGTCTTGCTATATTTCACTTTTATTTTCAGTGCCCTTACCTAGATTTAGTCTAATTTTTATATCCAGATCTTTGTGTATATATGGTTCTATACATGTATGTAAAATCATCTATTATTAATATCAATTAAATACCTCAAGGACATTTCTGAAGTTATGTTAACAATTAGTTCAGAACGTAAGACATGATGGCTTTGGATACAGAAGAAAAGAAAGTTGTATGCTGCAATTTTAAAAAACACAAGGTTATTTATGTAATACATTTTACAGGGAAGAAAATACTTTTATTTTAGTGCCTGTCATTCAATTATGTTCTGAAAACCACATTCTGGGTAACAATCATTTCCCTACAACATTCTAATGACTTTAATCTGGATATGCATGTGTCTTTTGGCAGGGGTAACCTCTAGGGATGTGTAAGGGGGAGGGTCCATTCGTTCCCCATCCCAAATGCTTACATGTGTTGGCCCCTCTGTCTTCAGCCCCCATACTCCTCCAACAGCTCCATCCTGGTGGGAGATGGGAGTATCATCTCCTCCTAGGGTCCTAGTACTTAATTCCCACATATGTTCACCCTCTCCCAATACTCTAACATCCACACTCTATGTGTGTCCTCTTCCCAGTGTTCAAGAAGGTATATTTCAGTTGTTTTGTCTCCCTCCCAACATTTTAACAGCTGCACTGTGTGTATAGCCTCCTCCTACAGAAGTTGATAGCCACAAAGAGAGTGCCATCTTCCCTGAAGTACCCACATCTTGGCTGTTTACACTTCTCAACACACTCATACCCTAATTCCTCCGAACATTTTGTACGTGTCTTACCCTCTTCAACCCTGGCATGCTAGTATTGACCTCTGTGTGGATAAGTACCTTACCCTCTCTTCATATGCAGATCTTCTGCCTTTCCTTCTGGCTCTTAGAGTAATTTGACCCTCCAGCCAAACTGTGAAAAATCCTCCCTGTCTCAAGGTACACAAGAGATTCACAAAATAAAAGTACTTGGGGCTTTCTGCAGCCCATTTCACAGAAAACAGACAAAAGCAGAGGAGAGTGGTTTGTTTTAACTAACTCCCATCCAAAGCACCTGTAAAGTAAACGTATGTACTGAACACTTCCTGAGGTCTGGGAACCTTGAATCCTTTCACCAGCACTCCACAAGGCAATCTTTTTACGTCAGTATTCTTTGAAAACGAAGCCTTTTTACAGTAGGTTACAATTGGGTCAACTGGTGCATTTCTTGTCTCTTCTCAACCTGAATTAACCCCCTTCTAGTTCTCTAGCTGTATGATGTTTCTGCAGCCCATCATATTTAGGATTATTGCCTTCTGACTCCAGCATTCTATTACCTTACAATCTAGCTGTGTGCCTTCTCAGCACTGTTCTAGTATCCCACTGTGACAGGGTGCTGGTGGAGCACTGAGGGTGGACAGCCCCCTACCACTGGAGCCGTAATGGGCTCTCCACCTTTCAAACCTCCCGGCGCATACGCCAGGAGGTGACAGCATCCTTGCCTCCCACTGCTCACGACGACCTCGAGCGGGTCCTGAGGGAGGGTGCTCCCTGCCCACCCCTCACCCTGGGCCCTTCGGACCTCTTCGTCCCCTGGGCCCCTTCCCCATGAGCCCCCCCGACTGCCTCTTCTGCACACCCCAAGCTGGCTGTGGGACTTACAGCTGGCACACTTCCGAACCGCACCACAGGCACATGTCCACACACTCATGCTCCACACTCTCCATTTCCTTGTCCTCGTGTCCCACCCTGACACCAAGTGCACTATGGGAGCATGTTCTCTACAAGTGCTGGTGTTATAGATATCCCTGTTCTGGAACTTGTATTCCACATCTATCATTTCCATTGTTTTATCACCTGTCTTGATCACTGCACTGTTCTTAGATACTAATGATGAATTAGACATTCTTCTATGACGTCTGGCTTTCTGCTGATCATGTTAAGTAAATGCAGGTCTCACCCTTATGTGACTGTGGGCAACCTAAAACAAACTATGTTTGTTTTGAGTAACCGTCATTGAATCACACCATCCCACATATGTGACTGCAGGTCCAATAAACAAGAGGGCATACTCACTGAGACTGTGGGGGGAGGGGTTGCATACATACACAATGCAGCTTGGAGGCAAGGACACACCAGAAAGTGCCTTTTTGAACACTTTGGGAAAGAAACCTAAAGGGTATGACTAAGAGAAAAGTCACGTTGTGTGTTCTGAGATCAGAGCCTTATTTCATTAAATATATTTCCCCTGTTACAGTGGAGATTTGGATTTTGGTTTTATTTGCATTCTCTTTATTTGAAGAGGACATGTTAGAAATGATTTCCCAGATAAGGTATTGGGTAGTGCTCAGTGGATTAGATGTTCATTAGGAGTGATTTGTTTTGGTGCAACTATAAATTTGTGAACACAAATGTTTCATTTACTCCACATTAGTATTTGTTAATATTGAGGGACTGCCTAATATGCAGCAGGAGAAAGCAGCACACTAATAATATTTTGATTTTCTATTTAGCTATTCATTTGAAGAGCTAAAAAAGCACATAAAAAGCTGGCAATAGTAACCACTGGGAATGAGATGTGCAGTGGAAACCACCAATTTAGATCTGAATTACTGACACCACTTTAAACTCATGAAATTTACTGCAGTTAGCACCAGCTCCTGAAACACACATTCCGACTTTGCTTTTTGCCATGTTAAGATTTATATGGAGTCTTGGTTTCTTCAGCATTGCCAACCCCATGAGTTAAAGCATGAGTCAGAACCCAGGACAACATGAATTTGCCTAAAAATCAAAATTTTAAAGAATAAATCTGGATTCATGTCAGTCATCTGATATCATTATTCTTCTGCCCACCCACCTCATGTGCATGTCTGACCATTACAGGCTAAAATTTCAACCTTTAAAAGCATACCAAGTGTGCACCCAAATATTCAGGCACCAATTCACCATCCCACCATTCCTCCCATGCCCCCACACACTACCCACTGCCTTCCCAGGTTCCCATCCTGCAGGGTTTGTACAGCCCCTCCATTCTCCTAGCTCCCACTCCTCCACTGCAGACCAACACTGCCATCAGTAGGAGAAAGGGGTTTCTCTGGTCTCTTACCTGCTGTCACAAACTTCACTCTGTTAAAAGCTAGGGATGCCTTCTTGTGGCCACATCTGGGCATTGGCTACATTCAGCTGCTGTGTGCTCCTCTGGTAATCTGTCCATCCATCATCCTTTCCATCATCAGGAACTGCAGCTTCCTCTTTGTGACTTGGCTGTCTGACCAGGTCACTAGAGTCCTCCCCTTCCAGAGCATCAAAGGATTTCAGGGTGAACTGTTCTAAGCAATCCTTTCTCCTCTGTGCCACTTCCCAAGCGGCTGGTAGGGGAACCCAGGCACACCCTCTAATCCAAGTTCCAGCTCAGTACCCCTCTGATCAGCAGCCAAGGTCTGCACTATATTATACCTTGCTTCTTTTCCCCTGAGCCTTTCCTGGCTTTCTGGCTTCCCCCTCCAGCACAGCCAGCCCAAATTTCCTCCTCCCAGGGAAGACCAGTACACTACACTCCACAGTCCCACAACCTAGGGAGCAACTGCAGACCACTTGCCTGCAGCCTTTTTCTGCCTTCAGGTCCCTGGCTTTATAGAAGCCCCACCTGTTCCTGCACAGGAGTTCCCCTAATTAGGGCTTTCCTCTCGGCCTTACTTCCCCCAGCTTGCAGCCTAATATGTGAATTGGCCAACCGAGCCAATCGTGGGGTGGATACCGCATCACACCTTCACCAACAGACCCCTCCTGCATTAGGGGAGGGAAGGCTACTGCTGAGCTCATGACAGAGGGGCTCTGCTTTGCTGCACGTACTCTAAGACTCTGCCCGGTCACATCTCAGGAGGGCACCCGGCTACTACACGCAGCGGCTACAGCAACCTGCAGCTAAAGAGAGAAACTGCAGGAAATTCAGGAAAAATGTCTGCGCTGGCAGTGCTCTGTCGAAAGATCATCAGACCCCAAAGAGAACACGACAATATTGCAAGTATGAGCAACACTGGTTATTTTACTGATCTGGGTTAGGTGTTTTATTCCAAACCACAAGGGCGGATTTTGATTTTCTCAGGAGGACTAAGATATTATTCTAATTTCACTTGACAATTCAGGATAAATTTGGTGCCCATAATTTCCCTTCCCATTTTCCCCACATATATCCTTCCTACCTGGCCTTTCCTCACCTCCTCTGGTATATGCTTCCTGCAAGACAAAATGCCATCCACTTGCTTATTGCTACCCGCTGCCGTGTTTTACTTCTAAGAGCTCTTGGTTGAAGTCCCAGCAGAGACAGGATCCATCAGTGGCTCCCAGCTTGTTGATACTCTTTTGGAGATTGGTTTGATGCCACAAGATCACGACAAATGCACATCCTCTATTGTAGGTGTCAGTTACACACCATTAGAACCGTTCTGTGTGCCCCTGTAGTCTCAAGGTCAAGCAACATGCCACAAGAAAGGAAAGATTCTCCTCGTAGTGGCAGGAGGCATGAAATAGCACTGCTTCCTCTACTACTAACTGCTACAGAATGACTACCACTGTAACTGAGAGTCCATGTGAAAGAGGTATTACTCTTCACTTCAAGTGCCAGCTAAGAAAAGCTTCTTACAACTGGAGTAGATGCTGAAATGAGTTAATGAAAACTGGATCCTTAGCCCAAGGAGTTAAAAGTTGGACACATCAGTCCAAACCTTGCCCCCTGGACAAACCCCAACTACATGGGCTTTGCGCAGAGAGCAGTTCTGTGGATGTTCAGGGGGGATGGAATCCTCCACCACAGCCATTACATGGGATTTCCAGCAGCCCATGGATGCTAACAGTGGAGGCTGGTGGACCTATCTACCAAAGGGTCCCCTGAGCATGCTATACCCATTCCATTTGCTCCTGAGAGAGCAAAATTAAAACTGTTCTACCATAAAGAACTTACACCATTGTCAGAGAAACATGACTTTTTTTTTACCTGACTTGAAGCAATGACAATACTAGACACCTATGTTCCATCCCCAGCTCTGCTGCTAGCCTGCTGGGTGACCTTGGGCAAGTTGCTTTAGCTCTGTGCCTCAGTTTCCCATCTATAAAGTCTGTATAAGAACACAAAGGCCCAGATTTTTAAAGCTCTTTAGGCATTGTTACACCTCAGCATTGCCACATCCAGCCGATTTAGGAGCCTAAATCTCCTTTTCAAAAGGGATTTAGGGACTTAGGAGTCTAAACTCCATAGACTGCTGATGGAATTTAGACGCCTAAATCAGTTAGGCGTTGCGATGCTGAGCCGGCAATGCCCAAAATAGCTATAAAAATCTGGGCCTTGGTTCCTTTGTGACCAACTTTGAGCTCTACAGATGAAGAGCACTATATAGCTAGGTGATGTTATGTTCCTGTGGATCTACCACTACACTACTGGCCAGTAGTGCACTGATCAAACATTTGCAGACTTTTTGAGTAATAATAGTGGTCATATGGTATGATGAATTGGGGGACCTGTCTATGCACAACTTACGAATTCTGTTTGGTATCATGACCTTTCTGTCTGTATCTATCTCAAACTACAAATTCGTTTAACTCTAAAGCTGGTCTCATGTCTTTTATGTGTCTTCTTACCTCCATCTTAGACTGAATTTCCAAGTGGTAATGAGAGAGAACTAACAATGGAGGATTTTTAAATCTTGATGATCTTCTATTCAAATGGAGGCACCCTGGGTCAATAAACTGGCTACTGAGCAGAAGTCCACTCAGGTGGATTGGTATCCAGACAACTGATGTGGGGGCAGTTTGAGGAAGGTTCTCTCACTGGCCTTTTTAGAGAGGGAGAAGAGGATAGGAGAGATCAGAACCAGAAAAAAATTGACTGCTGCAGGAGAAATAACAGACTCTTGTTCTGGAGGAGAAGCCATGACCTACAGGACAGGGGCCTACTAGTAAAGATGTGAATCCTGAAAGGACACTGACCCAGATCAAAAGACTGCTCAAGAGTGATAAGGAAACTGAGGAAGGGAATGACATACAGATGTTTATTGTTTTACCACACACTGTACATCTCTTGTGCTGTCTGAAATAGAGATTGTTTTAGAAATCCTTTTGCCAAGTCTGTGTCTGCTTGCTTCACCTATCACATGTCCCTATAGGGGTAAACTGTAAGCCAAAGTGCCCACAGATTGGGACTTTGGGGAAGAGTAATGTAAGCTACTGGAGTGTCTTGAGGAGTCAGCACTGGTCCTGGGGGTCTACGGCAGCTGGGCTGCATGGTCTCATTTCTACAGAGAGATATCAGACAGAATCTATGTCCAGGAAGCGTTCCACAGAGGCCAAGAGAAAGCAACAATGCTGGAGTCTACCCAAACAAAGGGAAGCTTAAAAATACATCCGTTCAGTGTTGTCCAAATACAGCAGCCTAGTGAGCATCTGGCAGGAGAAGTTTCACCATCACTGTGAGATGTTAAAATTACAGCAATATTATTCCATATATTATTAGGGATTCCCTAATCACAATGGTACCACAGAGGTATCATTCTGCATATATTTGACAACAAGATGTTACAATGAACACAGTATATAACAGAACTGTAAGAATCCACTGTGCTATCAGAGGTGAAACCCCAACTGGCAGGCCACAAGTTACTTCACTGATGTCCCAGGGGCAAGCCACTAGCACCACTACAAATTAAAGCACCAAGCAGAGAGTCTGGAGTCTTTCCCAGCTCTGTTAATGAGAGACTAGGCAAGGCATTTTCTTATTTCACAGGAGTGCAGGAAGGGTTATTAATATATCCAAAGCATGTGGAGATCCATGGATACAAAAGGCCTTAGAACTACAAATTTTACTATACAATGATAAATTTTTAAAAACATGTATTAGTATTTAAAATGTACATTTTTAAAGAAACACACAGGCAGTGCTATGCCCAGATGTAATACTATACATCTTAGTACAGAGGTTCTCAAACTTTCTTATGGGGCCCCCTTTGAAAATATTTCAAACTGTGGTTACCCCCCCAAAAAGGTTACAACCCCCCCCCATGCCACGTCACCCTTACTCCTGTTTTGTTGCTGGGGGCGGCGCTACCTTCAGAGCACCCAGCAAGCAGCCGCTGCTCTCCGACCACCCACCTCTGAAGGGCTATGGCTGTGAGCCATGCATGGGGCTGACAGCTGCAGCCCTGGCATGCACGAGTGCTGACAGCTCGTGACCCTCCCATAACAACCTTGTGACCGCTTGAGGGGTCCCAACCCTCAATTTGAGAATCCCTGTCTTAGTAGATGCAATGAATAAGTAAGCAGGTATGCTTTACATACACATTTTGCTGTGTTTGTGCATTAATGCCTTTGTACAGCCCTCTCCCCTCAACTTGAGTGTGCACAGATTCTTTCACTCTGCTGATAAGAATACACTACTAGATACATCAGATGGCACATATCTGATGCAATGGCATTTTGTGATAAAACTGCTGCTCAGAACAAGAGCTCACAAGAAAAATGAAGGCAATACAAAAATGTCATGACATTTGGTATATAAACCAAAAGTACTTTCTTGCCAACCACCCTCTGACATTGTTAGACTTTAACCCTTTTCATGGTGTTTCAGATGTTTCTTCCCTCCTCCCTTCTGCACAGAAATCTCACCACAGCAGTTAGCAATCTGTTCACACGATCATTAAACTGTAATTATCCTTTAGCAATGGAGAAGTCTCTAAAATGCCACACTGCCACTGCTCTATGACAAACCCAATACCTCCTAAGTGGAGAGCATTTAATATTTAGTATTCCAGGATGAAAATAGATTTCTTAAATGAAGAAAATTGCTTTTATGAGAAACCTCTGATAAGTATCAATATGCTCCATCTAAGCTCCCTCTTTGATTAGTTCATGGCAAACTAAAGCAGTTATTTCCTACTTTAATGCAATTCCTGATTCAATGTTAAAATTCTATGAAAAATTGAAATCCTCCACTTACTTCCTTATAGCAAAGCTCTTTGAAATGACAGATTAGATTCAGGGTTTTTTAGTATAGAATAAGAACAGTAAATTCTCCAGTAAGCCACTGGAGAAGCTTTCAGTTAATGTGTCGGACAAAGAATACAGTGTGTTTTCATCACACAGCCATTTTGCAACCCCAACACCAGACAGCTAAAGACTCCATTTCATGTTAAAAAAATATAGTCCCTAGCCACAATTTTTGTAACAAGGTCTGGGTTTTGAGAGCCCCACGGATTAGGGAAGCTCAGATCTAGAGTTTTTGTTTGGCTTATTGAGCCAAATAAATCTGGATCCACATCCATGTTTGGGAAGTTCCTCCCTCAGAAAACTCACAGTCTGCATCTGATTTGGTTTAGGCCCATAGCACCCAAAGCTTCTTGACAAAACTTGTTAGTTTTGAAAGTGCATTAACACTGGTGGGGAGAAGCAGCGATTACTGCTTAAGTTTTGCCAGCTATCTCAAAGCAGCTGGACATTTTTGCTAACACGATCAGCAGTGAAACATTTAATGTTAATATTTAAAATGATGTTAATAGACATCAGAGTTGGCACACTCAGAAGATGACCAGGATATTTCATATGCCTTAGGGCTATAGACTGTCTGCAGACTCAGCCCGGCAGCATTGCAACAGGTAACACTTGCAATGTCTCCTTCATATACAAGAGAAGAAAGAAAACAAACAAAGCATAAGTTCAGCAGAAATGAACTGTGCTGCAGAGAAGTGAAAGTACCGTATATTAAATTAAATACCAATTTAGTCCAATCCCTGCACACGAAAGCAGGTCCCAGAAGGCAAACATTTAATTATAATGTTTTTATATTGATATAGTGCCTTTTTCCCTAAAAGATTGCCATACTAACTGATCTGGAATGCTCCCCTCTTTTGCACAGTATAGTGCAAAAGCAGATTGCAGAGGGGAACACAAAACCCATCTGGAGTTCTTGTATTGCCAACAGGAAAATGGAGAAGTCCAAACCAGCACAAAGAGGAGCAGGGCTATTGTATGGATGACCCCCAGGTTGTTGCTAGAAATCCCAACTGGTTCTCAGGCTCCAAACAATTCCTAGGATATGCCCTCATGGTTCTTCAATACCAGCAGATGATGCATATAGTTGATCACCAGTTGTACCACAGAATTTTGAATCTTTTTTGTCTTAATGCATGTTTTTGAACAGACAGGACAGGCTGTTGTAGAGAAGAATCACTTCACTCATAACAGAAATGCAGCCACTCCAGGATGAAATCTGCCACAAACACTCCACAGCACAAGTGGACAAATGCGAAGGATAATATATTCATTTAAAACTATCACAAGAATTTAAGGCATGATGGAATTATCCAAGTGGATTTGGGGCATGATACCAGAAGACTCTTGAAAAAAGTGCAAGAAGATGCTTAATGTCCACAAGTGGTCAGGAATTCAGCTTTCCATCTCACTGTACAAAAACCTCCTCTACTTCCTTTAATTAAAGATTGTCATACAGAGCGGGAAACAGCATTGAAAGTAATCCACCTATATCATCCAGTGAGAAAATGGATTTATTATACCCAGAAATGAATATTAATTTGGAAAGTTGGAGTGCAGACTTGTATTTTGCAAAAGCTGCATAGAGTTAAACGAATTACCGCAATACAGTAGTTGGGTCTCAAACAACAGTAGGTTGATAATACAGAGGATTAGAGAGATCAATAAGTGCTGTATCCACTAAAAGTTTTCCCACCTTGAGGTTAGAAAGAGTTTATATGTTACAGTGTAAGGTTGTATGACTGAAAAATCAGATAACCCTGGACATGCATGCATAACCATTAAATCAAGTTTAGATAGTCAAGACCCTCACTTCTCCCCTACCATCTCTTCACCAAGTGGAAATTAGATTTCTTTATGCAACTTGGTGAGGAAAACAGATAGATTTTAGGCTGCAGTATTAAGTTTGTTAAGGTTTCTCAAAACACAATACATTAAACACAGAACTAAGAAGGGAAGTTGTCTTGATGCCACAAATAGAGCTACGTAGAACATTTGAGCTTTGAATTCACTCAAACTTAGTCTTGATTCATTCTTCAGACAAGGATGGAACTTGTTCCCATAGCTACAACATTCATGAACTATACACAGACACTACCAGCCGCCTCCCTCTATCCTTCCCTTCCTTCCCAGCAAACCTCCTCCCCTTATTCACAACTCTTGGATGGGAAGGTGGAAGCAGAGTCAAGGGTAGAAGGTAGAGTTCCCATTAGCATTTGAAGTTCATCCAACTCCAGCCTCCAAGCAAGCCTTCAGAAGCTAGTTTGCTTCTAGCATTCCAAACTCAGCAAGGTTTATAATGTTGCCAATTCTCACAATTTTTTCCTAAAACCCCAGCTGCTGGAACCTAGAAAGTGCATGAGAATCTCAGCTTTCACTTAAAGTAAATTTCTAGCCCTTGCAGTTGCAGAGAAAAAGGTTGAAAACGAAATGAGTGGACTTTAAAGGCTCAGAAACCAGAAGACAGAAAAAAATCACTCAAACTTTTTTGGCTTAAAAAAATCAGGATTTGCAAAATCACTTAGGGGTTGCGGGCTTTTCTTTCAGCCTGCTGGCCAAGTCACCCTTGCAATTAAAAGAGCAACTCCCATTTCTATTATGCCAGACAAAGGTCCCCCCCACTTAATATGAGGTAAGGGCATTTAAGCTGGGTTTTTTTTTTTGCCAGAACAGGCAGTGGTAATTTATGAATATTGAGATGCTTTAAAAGGTTATGTTTACTTGAAATATTACACCAGAATCTTACTAACCCTCACTAACTAAAGAAGAACCATTGAAGATTACTTAATTTTGTGAATTAGCGAACAAGTGAACATATTTTTAAAAAGCATGTATTTTGTTCATTTATCTAAGAAACATAGTTCAGAATATACTGTTTATGATAATTTACACTACATGATACTGGTCAATGTGATGAAGAGAGTTTTGTAACACAATGCAACTATAGAAAGATGGGATTCCACTACAGATTTTTTTTTTTGAGAAATGGCAAAAGACTGGCATTTGTATATGTGTTAGAATTGCACAAGAGCAGGACTTCAGCAACGTCCTCCCTCTAGCCGTCATTGCTCTGCATCCCTCAAGACTGACTTTACTCAGCAGGGGTGCTTTTTTTTGAATGAGTTTACAAATTATTTAAACCAGGCATGTCCAAAGTCCGGCCGGCGGGCCATGTACGGCCCGCCATGCTTTTTAATCCGGCCCGCTGAACCGGGTCCCAGGTTCTTAAAATCGGGCCAGGCAGTCTGCACATCAAACCAGTTTGCAGCGGTTCGCGCGAACCGGTTCTTAAAATGGCATCGTGCCCGCCAGTCTGCAGCTCCGCCGCGGAATTAGAGAGTGGAGAGTGAGTTTCACGGCGGAAATTCTGCACTGTGAGCCCCACTGTCCAGCTCCGCCGCCGAAATTGACTAGGGCGAGTCAATTTCACGGCGGAGAGTGGTTGGAAGTGCTGCCTGCTGGGGTGCAGTGTGTTGGGTGCTGTGCACATAAATGCTTACTCCATCCATCCGATCCTTGCCCGGCTCCTCTGTCAAATTTTACAACGCATTGTGGCCCGTGATTCAAAAAGTTTGGACACCCCTGATTTAAACAAATAAAGCCATGCTGGAAACTGCACATACATGCATTGCATGCTCCTACTGTGCACACAAAGAATTAAGGGCATGTTCTATTGCATATGCTCAACATACAATTCAACAATTTTCAAAGAGTCATATCTGAGAAGATACTTTTAGCATAAACTTGTTTGGTTGTAATTAATAACGTCAATTTTTGCATCAAGTTCATCAAATTAAATTTAAATGAAAACCACAGACATCTCCTCTGAAAATACCAAAAATAGACTTTTAAACTCACTCTTCCTACAGTGGCTGCTGAAAATGATCCCTATTCCAAAAGTTATCATTATTATTTCTCCTACATCTGATACCGCCTCTATTTATTTACTGGCAATTGCAAATGAATTATAAAGAACAAAGAAAGAAAACACTGTTACCAATTAGAACTGAGTGAGCAATTTGCTGCAAATTCATTTGATCAGTTTGCCTTTTTTCTCTTTGGGAATCATTCACAAACTTATTAATTGTGCCCAGATTCTTGGTCTGTCCATTGTTCATGATCAGTTAACTGTGCATTCACATTTCAGGCCATTGTTACAGGACAAATAAATCACATGGCATTGTTTCTATCCACTATATGGACACTATACTCAAGATTACATATTTGAATTAAATTTTCTGGGAACATCTTGCAATATTTGGTGTAAATTTTCTATTGCTTTGAGTAATTATCAGTAAACTTGTTCTCAAGAACATTTGCTGAAAGTGAACATTAAAAGGATATAAATGAAGTCAAAAGCCTGCTCTACACTGGCTGTGGATTTCGGCAGCAGTCGATGGGAGATACACAAGCTATGTACAGTAACTTGTGTATCTCCCACTGATGTCCTAACATCTACTTACCGCGGTGTCTCCACTGCACTGCGCCAACGGGAAATGCCCTCCCGTCAACACAGTACTACACTTCTTGCTGGGATGGATTAACAGAGTTGATTTCCAGATTCAACTGAGCGAGTCTTCACTGCCACTCAATCGAATCAGCAAAATCAATCCTACATTGCTGGCGGTGGCACCGGCAGTGTAGACACACCCAAAGAAAATTATTTAAAAATTTGCAAATAAATATTCTGCATTATTAGACCTGTTCTGTAAATATCTTCGCTCAGCATCTTGGCCAGTAAGAGAACATGTGGGGAAGCATGGGGAGTTGGTAAATTGTTATTTAGTGACAAGTCACCTCTAATGGAAAATCATTCTAGATGTCAGTCATATTGTAGCACAAATACTGCTCGTCAGAGTTTCTATAATGGTTTATTAATGCATTCAATCTGGCTGCGAGTTGGTTATTTGAAAGCTTCAGTTAACAATATTGACTGTAGAGTATATTATTTTAATGAATCATTTTCAGTGCTACATAGGCTCCACTGGCACTTCTTTGACAGGTTTAAGTCTTATTTTACCAAACAGATGTCTGTTTGCATCAAAAAGAAATTTCCTCTCTCTTTTGCTGAAGTTCTTTGTAGGATCCCTCAAGGTTTTTGATCACATCTATTCCTGCATAACATCTCTATTTTTTCTCTCAGTAATTCTGTTAATCAGCATGATGTGGTTTGTCATTTCTAGGTTGATGATACCCAGTTCAAAGCCTAACATAGCAAATGCTGTCACAGTACTTGAAATATAATAAACTTAAACAATGACTGAGTTGCAGCAAAATTTCCTTCAGCTGAATTTGCATAAAACAGGATCTCTGTTAATGGGTCTTTAGCAGTTTATGAACAAGCTGTTCTCTTCCATGCTACATTTTAAAGGCTGAATAATTAACTTGAGTTCTCTGGTTAAGAATTAGGGTGTTATATTTGATTCAGCTTCTCTGGTGAAGCTTCACATCAATGATGTGGTATCAATAGACTCCTATTAAAGAGTTCCATTAGTCTCTGATAAACTTCACCTAACTGGGCAGTGTATGCTTGCAGAGGGTGGAGAGGAAGAAAGGTTTTGGGAAATCATGAGCTTGTTTTCTCCTGGACACAGCCTAAGAAGGAGGTAGCATCTCTTGGCAAACAAACTTGTATTATGTATGCTTCTCTGGAGAGGTTCAGATGCTCCTAGAAAAACACTGAGTGATAACACAGCAACCTCTTTAGTATGCACAATTTGCAGTGAAGGACTGTGGGGTGAAGATCTTGTAGAGAGGAGCAATTTCCAGAGGTATGCGTCTCACAGACACTTTTGAAAATATCTTTGTTAGGTACATCCTATTCCATTATAAAAGCAAATAATTGCTTTTGTAGTATTTTTCTGAGTCCAAGCAATTTCTGGCAGGGATGATTTTCCAGTGTTCATAGTGGGTGATGATCAAAGGGAATATTTTGCCTAAAACTTTTCCCCTCTAGTTAGGTGACAGAATTTTAACAAAGGGTTTCCATGAGCACCTTCCAGCTCAATCTAATATAATGTTATAATTCTCATAAAATGTTGTTAAATTGCAATTTCTTCTCAATATATGCTATTTGGCTGTGGTATATTATTTCTGGTGTTCTGTCTTTAAACATAATTTTACTACAATGCTTTGTTTGGTGACCTTCCTAACAACATATTTATCTATGATATGGTACAAAAAATGATTTATGTGAAAACGTAACTTAAAGTTGGAGACAATCTAACATCTGTGGCCAACAAAGTCTTGTTCAGTTCCATTCATAATAAAAACATTACCAGAATCACCATCACAACCAGCTGCTATGGTGGCAATCTCAGAAGAAGCCAAGGCTAGAATTGACAGAGAAACAAAATTGTTTTTCAAGCCATAGAAGTGATTTTTCAAGAAATAAGTGTCAGTGTCAGGAGTCAAGTCAAGGGTCAGCTACAGTCAGAGATCAGAGCCAAGGATCAGGATTAAGGCAGTAACCAGGAGCAAGGTGGGAAAGCAGGGTCCGATGTAGCAGCCAGATAGAGACTAGTTGTGCACAAAACTTCCTGTGCCTCTCTTTGAGTTTAAATAGGAAGTCCTAACCAATCAGAGGTCCCTTTTTTCCTCCAATCAGGACCCAGAGGAGGCCTCCCTGACAGCATCAGGTTTCATGGTTTCTCTGCTCAGTCAGCAGAAAGCAATAATAGAGTGGGAGCAGGGAAGCAACAGTCAACTGGGCACCCTGCAGACCCACATTCAAGATCACAGTGTCATGACACAAAATTGCAACACTTTGTTGAGGTGGTGTATGAAAAGCTTAAATTGCCCCTGCAATGTATTGTACCTGTTTTGCTGAAAAATAAGATTAGTCTCCAGGGACAAATTGGCACCTTTCAGAGGCAATAAACTTGCTTAAAAAATAAAGGGAAGTGCACACATAGTGTGGTTGCAGACTCAGACCCAATATTTCCATGGCTTTTATATCTTTCCTTTGCATGGAGGTTCATTATACGATTGACTTTATCTTAGTTACTTTCTGGTAAATGAGCA
Source organism: Mesoclemmys tuberculata (assembly GCA_007922155.1). Taxonomy (NCBI): domain Eukaryota; kingdom Metazoa; phylum Chordata; order Testudines; family Chelidae; genus Mesoclemmys; species Mesoclemmys tuberculata. The sequence goes on from ML677084.1 coordinate 6,976,864, forward strand.
CAGACTGTAAATTGCTGGTGAAAACAGATTTGTTCTAGTGATTGCTGAGCCTCAAAAGTTTCTGTTTGGAATTCAAGTGTTTGGATGTTTCTTAAAACTTAATATTCTGAATCTCTGGTCTTTAAAAACAAGCTTCAAGAGTACACGATCTCTGAGGATTCCAGTCAGACTGGAAAATACTGTGGGTATCATTCTTAGAGTAATAGCAAGAAAAACAAAAAACTATCATAACAGACATTAGGAAATGGAGAGGTGCACTTAATTCAGAGGAAAACAGGAAGGGGGGGAGAACAATCAGGTTTTCACCAAGTTTTTGAACCTCAAGATTATGTTTAAGGGGGGTGTTCTGTTCGGTGCATTTCCTATACCTAATCTGTTTTGTCTTCATTGGATTACAAAGAATAATTCTTTCTTCTTATGTAGCATCTCCATTACTGGAGGTTTGCAACCATTCTGTGTGATCCTCTGATAATTTCTTTGTGGATAAATAGTCCTTTTGATCCAAACTAGGATAACACAAGGTCATCCAAAGTCTTCTTTATTTGTTATATCATCTTCTGCCACCAACTATCCCTTTCAGTACCCATAAGCATGCATCACATGCCAAACCCATTAAAATGTGCCACACAAATCAAATCTTTTTTACATATAATTTCTGACTATGTAGCATTTGCTCAGTTCCAATCAGCTCTAATACATTTTCATTGGTCATGCAGTCTACCCATGATATTTTCAGAATTCTTCTATGACAGTAATTTGAAGGATTATCATTTCTTTCTGACTGATTGTTTGCATGCCCATGTTTAACAGTTGTAATTTAACACAGACCAAATGTAAGCTTTTAAGAATTGGAATTTAGTCTTTGGATTTTTGTCCATTCTCATCAGATGTTTATTCTTCCAGAATGTCTCTTTTGCTTTTGCTATTCTGGAGCACGCTTTGGTATCCAATCTTCCAATTTCTGTACAGATGCTTCCCCAGTAGCAATAATTTCTCACTTATTGTATGACTGTGTCTAATCACTGGTATCTTTTGTGGTTTCCCAGGATGTTTGCATATCACCTTACCTTTTGTCTTGTCCACATTCTAGTCCAGACTATATATTTTACCATGTTCATGTATAATCTCCACTAATTTCATTAGACCTTCTTCTGAATCAGCCAACAGCACTGTCTCAGCTGCATAGCTGAAGTTATTTACCCTTTTTCATTTCATCTTAATACCTTCTGTTTCTTCCATTAATTTCATCAAACATTTGCAATAAAGTCTGTGACATTATACAATCTTGTCTCACTCCTCTCTTGATCTCTATTAGATTTTCATTTTCATCTCCTATAATAATCACCTTCTGATTCCAGTATAATAGTTTTATTATTCTGAGTTCATATCAGTCAATCCCTAAAGATCTTAATGTGTTGAGCCATTTATAGTGATAGATTCTGTCAAATCTGTTTTGGAAGTCAATAAAACACAAGTATACTATTTTCCCTATTTCAGTTTATCTTTCTAATGTAAGTTTCAAGTTCATAATGTTGTTTATCATTTCCTTATCATTCTTTCCTTCTATTCTGTCTCGCAAAAATTATTATCCTAGAGGCATGTGATATTAGGCTGATTGTTCTGTGGACTTTACAATACATAGTGTCATTCTTTTTTGTGATCTGGATACATAGTGAGAGTGTAAAGTCTTCTAACAATGTGTGTGCGTGTCAGTCATACTCTTCATTATCTCTGACATAGCTTTCAAGCTTTCATTCCCTCTGCTTTTTAAGAATTTAGCCAGAATTCTATCACAACCTAATTGTTTTCCATTCAGAAGCTTTTTTATTGCTGCCATGATTTCTTCATCCATTATTAGTGGGCTTACTTGATTAAACTGTAGTTGAGGTTTTTCAGATTTATCATCACCATAAAGTTCCTTGATATATTCTTGCCATCACTCAGGTTCTTCAGGTTCTGTCAAATATTGTTCATTTTTGCCCTTAAGGGTTGAATTAGTCACCTTTCTTCTGTAATTGAAAGTTCTGATCTTTTGATACATCTCACTTTTTGTTCTCTTTACCAAATTATTCAATTTCCTTTCATTTCTCATTCAGCCATTCAGACTTTGCTAACCTGCATTTATTCTTTAACATTTTATTTAGTCTTGGTATTCCTCTTTTTCTGCTACCAATCTTTATGCTTTCACTTTACTTCTTTTGTCCAACAGAGCAATGATTTCATCTGTTATCGATAGGTTTTTTCTTGGTTATTAACTTCCTCCCTACCTGTTTGTTTACAGATTCTTTGACAACATCTTTCACACATTCCCAAATCATTAGGTCTTTGTTATCACGAGTGATTCAGAGCACTTCTCCTTGGTAATGACTTGGTATTTCCTGATTCCTTAGAGCTTCAAGTTTCCAGCCTGACCTTCTGTAACTTTTCTAGTTTGATATTCAGTCTCATCAATATCAATCTATGCTTTGATCCATTATCCACACTTGCCATAACTGTAACCTTGCTCACACCATTTCTATACCTATGATTGATCATGATAAAATCACTTTTGTGTTTATACATCCCTCCTACTGATTTCTATGTATACCTTTCACTTTCTTTTATTCAAAATAAGTATCGCAGACAATGAAATCATGCTTCTTGCAAAATTCTATGAATCTCTCTCCTCTGTCATGTCTTTCACTTAGGTCAAGTAGGCCAACTGCCACAGATATTTTTTCTCTTCCTACTTTTGCTTTCCAGTCTTCCATCAGAATTATCACACTCGCCTTCTCTCACTGATTTCCCTTTTCATTTTTTTTCCCCAATATCCTCATCAGAATCTGGAAGTGTTGGGGGATATTCTTGAATAATCATATCATAGAAGTTCTGGAACTTACTGAAAAGAGAATACTGTATATGCTGCCTGAACCCATGTCTATTAATATCAGAATTGTTTAGATGCTCCCTTGGCTTGTACACTGAAGTGTGCCAACTGATTACAAAAATTATTTGAAAGGCTACACACCAACCTTAAAACCTTTTACTGGATAGGATAGCCAAACCAGTTTACACTGAAAAAAACAGTTCTAAGAAGAATTCCAAGTACCTGCAAATTCCCCAAAGAGAGTGTGTACAGAGATATGTGGGAAGAGTCACTGCAAGACCAGAATCCTGTAAGTGCTACCCTCACATTTAAATTACTGCAGAAAACTAAAAATCAAAGCTGCTCTAGTCATTAGTGACTTTATAAAAGCAAATATTTTCTTCAGTGACAGACCATATACATATATCTGTGTATACAGGAACCATCTGCAAATGCTATAGGAAGTGTATAGGCTTCACTTGGCCTACAAATGGCTCTGAAGATGCCTGTGCATTTTCATTTTCCATTCCCCTTACTATAGACTGTGCTGTATAGGTAGCAGTGCCATGCTCCACCTTCCCCACCTCAGTATCCACTAGTTTTAAGACTGCTAATTGTCATATCTTACTAGTCCTACCTTCTTTGCAAAGTCAGCAAATCTTTTGTGCTGTATGTTTTAAAACAGAAAATTAATGCTTCATTGAGCTTAGCTTTTCTAGAATAAAATTTGTGCCAGCAGTCCAGAAATCATGAGGAATTCTACACAGAAAGGGTAAAGAAAAGATCACTCAGAAAACAGATTTCAGATTCAATATTACATGAGGCTGTAATGAAGAGGGAATCAATGATTAAATCATGAAAATATTAAAAATGAAATGGTGATTTTGTTTAATCAATTTTTGAACACTGAGTATCTCCTATATACATCGAAAAATGCATAAGCTGATAAGTGGTTATATTTCATCACTGAGATATCACTGTCGGTCAGCAATCTCGTAGATACAATAAAAAATTGAAAAGTAAATTCCTGAGGGAGGTGGGGGGGGATGCTAAGAGAGCAATATACATTTAAGATGATTTGTTTTGATTTGTCTCAAAATTCCGCTCCAGGAATGGTTTGTAATCTACTAACACGTTGGATTGGTCCTGATTAGTTGCCCACTACAAGAAAGCTTGCAAGTATTCTTTAGCACATTCAGGAACAAAATCATATATAGGGCATGTCTATACTGCAATCATGGCATGTGACTGCAGCTTGAGTAGACATAGCCAAGCTAGCTCCAGTCTATCTACCTTGGGTACCAGAACAGTGAAACAGCTCACTGTGCACTTAAGCATGGGCTAGACCCCCAAGTAATTACCCAGTAATTACTTCACGAATCCAGAACCTGAGCTAGCTAGATGAAAGCTAGCTACAGAATGTCTATACTAGTTGCAATCTTACCTGTGACAGAGTATAGACATACCCTGCTTCAGCCTGTGTAGAGCTGGAGATTGTCATGCCTTTTGCCTTTTACATATCTAATCCAAAACTGATGAGTTCTATTCACATAGTAATTCTTTGCAGTGTTCCCAGATTTAGGTTAAAGCAGAAACCCTAATCATAAACTAGTGAAGCTAAAACTAAAGCATTAATACTTGCAGAATATACTCCATAAATATCTGAAGCAGTACGGCAGTGCTGAAAATTGTTTGCAGAGGAGAGCAGCAGACCTTAAAGTTTCCTCACACTTGCTGGGAGCTACCTGGAACTATTGGGCTTCAAGGAAGGGTCATTTATATATACACACCAATGAAAGCATTTTTAAAAACATCGTTTGGGGAGTAAAAATCTATCTATTTCTAAGAATAAAAAACATATATTCAGTAAACTGAACAAAAAAAACCCCTTACGTATCTGATATATTGCTAACTCCACACATTAGTGACAGCTGCCCCATAATGAAGACTGCAATATGGTTTCAGTTTAAAATGACATATCCAATCCTCCTTAAAATCCACATAAATACTGCAGGGTAGAGTTTTCAGTATAACCAAAGGGTCATTTTGTCTTGTAGTTCACAAGACACAACCCTTCCACACCCTCAAATACTCTATTTTAAAAAACTTTATCTACTAACAAAAGGGAATTATATAAGTTTATATCTTTAACTTCCTAATTTCAATGATTATATCAATTTAAAAATTTCTATTCCCATAGCTCTGAAACATCTGGGTACCTTCAAACATTAGCAAAATCACACGAAACTAAACATATAAACTATTCAGAGTTACAAGAATGCTAATTATAACTGCTACTTAATTAAAATGAAAAATTAACACTTTCTCTAACAAAAAAGTACCATCAATATTCTTTGTTCCCTACAACAAACTATTATTATTCATATCCTGAATTCACAGCAACCTGAATTCGGTCCTGGCAGATAAACAAAAAGGGAAATCACCTTCAAATATTTCTGTTTTAGGATACTACAATTAGTTTTATCCATTCCTTATGCGTTTAGGATTTTTAATAAATTAAAACAGGAAGCTTTGGCTGCTTTGGATAGTGAAAACAACAGTTTTAAAAATGAGCAGGTGAACTCAGTCTGCAGTACCAACACAAATATAAAACAACTGTAGTACAAAATGACCATTTTCTCTGTATTCCCACAAGGTTTTTCACATCCATGCTGACACAAAAGTAAAAAAAAGTTCTGTGGATTGAGTTTTCAAGTGGTATAATGTCAAACAAATAGCTCAGTTTTAATATTGTTAGTTTTGTGCATTTTCATCTTGGTATTGAAATTCAGTGAAAAGTTTCTTGGATAGTGTAAATATTCAGATGGAAAGCATTAAGGATTCTTTCTCCAAGAATTAGGCAGCACAGACAACACTGAAGAGGTTTATTCACGATGCCGGGAAGTCTGATAAATCAGCTTCAACTTCATGGTGTTACAATAGTCAATTATATATTCTTTCTTATCGATTACATAGTACTTTTTAAATTCTTTACCTATTCATTTACAAATACAGACGTTGTCCCATCTGGAGAGAACAACAGTGATAATGGTCGTTACATACATGCAGAGATACTTTTAATCACTTTACTTACATCAAGGATGCTAGGGTTACACTCAGTGAGGAGTAGGGTGGAGGAAGAAGGGGGGGCCTTACAGAAAGGTGGCAGACAGACAGAAATTCTAAAAGCAAATGTGCTGTTCTCATAGGAATTAGAATCACTAAGAGGACATCTGGCTTCCTGAGCCATTTATATGAGTTTCAACTTGCAACTTGTTAGCTGAAAACAATCTCAAGCCTTACACAGATTTGAGATTAAATAAGGCTCTTATGTTGATGTATACTGCACAAGAAAGAAATCTGAACCTATGACACCTGACAAAGCTGTTTCCCCTTTCTAAATCCTGCACCACAGCTATGCCAGGATAACCTCATAGTGTAGGCATAGCCCACATCCACAGAAGGAGTTTTCCTATCAATATAAGAACACTATCTCCCCAATTGATGGTATGTAGGTGAACAGAAGCATTCTTTTGTCGACAAAGCTGGATCTGTGAGGATTAGGTCAGTACAGCTATGGTGAACAGAGGTGTGGATCTTTCATAGGCAACGTGTCTATATTGACCTAAATTTTAAATGGTAGACAAGGCCTGAATAAAGACTCCTAAAATTTACTCTTTCCTCCCCTTCCTCTGCCAATCAAACTCCAGCTTTGAGGGTGACTTAGGCATTGTATGCCTCACCTGACTTCTTGTAAAAAAAAGCATAGCATTTTTCTACCTTATAGAACTATGTTAGACCTGACTAATATTTGTAAAGTGCATTGAGAGTGACAGACTAAATACATTACAGAAGTACGAGTTATTGTTCATTAAATTACAAGTATTCACATTACAATGAGCACTAATTAGCATTTTGCTCCCAGCTGAAAGGTCAAGGATTGAATGGGCCATGAAGACCATAGTCTCCTCTCAGCCTTAGAGGTGAACAGGGACAAGATGATGGTGTGATATTGGGATAGCTAGACAATGACACTGCTCATGCTGTACCTCATGCAAATATGCCGCTGTCAGATTGATTTGATCGACGTTACTAATCCACCTCTGTCAGATGGAGTAACACTGTGACGATGGGAGGACATTTCCTGACAGTGCAGTGAACTGAAGACACCGCAGAAGAAGTTAGGAAGTCTATGGCAGATATGCAAGCTACTCTACACAACTTGTGTATCTCCCATTGATTGCCGCCGAATTTGGCGGCAAGTGTAGACATAGTTAGGCTGTATTTTTGGCACTCTTCATGAACTTAATATTTACTTCATAATGGAAAATCAGATCAAGGGGTTCATGCTTTCAGTTATTTCTGATTGTGTCAACAGGATTTTTTTTAAAGTATTAGATTCAGAATATAATCTCACAAATTTACTGTCTCTGTTAGCAATAGTGTATTTAGGTGGAGTTTTGATGGCAAATGATCCACCCTATATGTGAGATGGTAAGCTTCTGGGGTGATAATATAACTTCTAAAAATGTTGCAGAAACTTAATGTCATGATTCAGCTGTAGTAATTTAGGTCACAGTTTAAGGATTCCACATACTTAGTTTAATTTAATAAGACTGTTGTATGTAAATGTAATTAATGTACTCTGTCCTGTAATTGAAAGTGTCACTGAACTGTAGTTAGGTATTTCTCTAGATTCACTTAAATGTGTTTCCTGTACAGTAGTAGCCACAATTTAACAAAAGAAACTGCAGCATTCTAGACCAAGTTATATTGGTCCAAATTCTCTTCAGTTGCACTGGTGCAACAGCACTGAACATGATCAGCTACATTCATTCCCAGATCTATGACTCCACTGACTTGGAGTTAAATCTGGAATTAATTTGGCCAAATACTTTAAACTAGCCAATGGATTATTTTCAGCATTCTAGTGCTGACCTTGTGTAATAATAATACCTTAGTTTCTAAACATGGCAGTAAGTCTTCTCTTCTGCAATGGGCTAAAAGTACCGATATTACTAAGTGTAATTCAGTAGTGCACAGGAGCCTTAGTTATGGACTAGGATCTCATTGTGCTAGGCGCTGTACAAAGAGACAAGAGTATAATCTCTGCCCAAAGAGTTTACAAACCATGTGGCACATTGCCTTTGCAAAAAGTTAAAGCAGCCTTTCATGACCCAAGACTGAGATCCAGATGGACAATTTCCATTTGTATCAATAGGAATTCTGTGTTTAAATCCCAAGGTAACACTAGCTTTGAAAGTCTCAGCCTAAGTATGTATAAGTAGCTGGTCAGAAACTGACTTTTAACGTTGAGTGAATTTAGCGCTCAGGAAGAACAGGACTGGAACGACACTGGTCTAAGAACAGGCAGAACACACAAATGCCCCTCACAACACACCCCAATTTCCTGGTCTTTATCACCCATTGCTTCTTGCATTGGGCATCTCTTCAACAAAGACTACCATGCTTTCAGAAGTGTTAAAAACATTGCACATCTTTATTTTAATACTCTAATTTATTTTATTTTTCATAAGCCTCAAGGGCAGCGACACTAAATGACTCCTGAGTAAGTTCTGAATGCTCTCTCTCCCTATGGCCTTCTGTGCCGCATGGCTGACACAATCTCAGAGACAAAGTGACAGTTAACTTCATTAATCCCAACTCAAGATGTAATATGCTGGGAACAGTTTCGGGGTTTTTTTCAAGCTGCTCATGTTTCTTGGCCTGCATGGCAAGCACAGCCTTGATTATCTTTTATGGGGATGTGCAGTGAATGCAATTACACTAACAGCTGTTCAATATTTGATGAGTAGCAGCCGAAGTTAGCCATGCAGGTCAAGACAGTGTGGAGCTGAGAAGATATGATGTGCACTTGCAAATGTTACTTATTCTCCCCTAGTTTAAATTACTTTTAATTAAATATTTAACAGCAGCTTTCGAAAATGACCCCTTGAGACTTCACATTTCACAGAGAACCCGAAGTTTAAGTAAATTAATTGGTAACATTTTCATTTGTCCAGTTTTTGCTCTGATACTAAAAAGCTCTTTTTTATCACTTGCTTACTTCATTGTATGTTAGTAACATGCATACTCAAACTCATTTTCCCCTTAAAACAAGCAGCAGTTATTTATTTCCTCTTTCACTTCATGAGAGTTAAGGGCTCTATCTGTTTAGACTCTCATAGAAAAATGCACATACATTTTCAGGCCTCTTCAAGAACTTTCCTCAAGTTGCGGAAATAGTTGGAAGAATTTTGCACGAAGACTTGGCAAATTCTAAATAGATTTTTGCCTTGTGCTGAACATACATCTGTTCTAATAATTTTTTGTGAAAGCTTGTGAAGGCAAAATTTTGCCTGTCCAGATGTTAGCAAAAAATTATGTATTTGTTAAATCACAAAATTCACTTCATCTTGAAATTAAACTTGTTTCAAGCAGAAATATTGAAGTTTAAAACCCAAGAAAATCAAGGAGCAGAAACCATGTAACTTGATAACCAATCACACAGCTCAAATAGTTCTGAATATCTAATACGGTAAATACTTATTAAGGGCAGTTCCAGAGCAATCAAAACTGAATAAAAGCTCATAAAAACATGCCAACAATTTCAAAGTTAATAAATGATCAGATAATTGACAAACAGGAAAAAATGGCTAAATTAGCCAACAGATTGAGTGCAATGAATAAATAGCCAGTTCTAGTCTTAACTGATCAGAGTAGCTATTTTTTTACTTCCTTCAAGGAGCAATAAACATTGAAGGCCACTTGTATGCAGGATTGATTAGCTCGATGCATAGGCATTTGTTTCAGTCAAAATCCAGTCCAAGACAATGGTGACCAAAAATCATTTAATATATTCTATGCATTACTTAAATGGCTGATAGCAACCCGATACATGTCGCTGACTATACCAAAACATGCACACTTGAGAAAAGATTTTCAAAAACATGAAAGGGAATTACAAATTGAAAATTGTCGTCCCATCCTTCCTCCCATTTTCCAAGAACTAATCAGCAGAGTATTTCACTGGAGGGTCTTCACTGGAACTGATTCCTTCTGGCAGTCTTCTACAGCCTGAATCTGCTATCCTTCAAACTGGAGTGGCAGACATTTTTTGGTGTGCATATTTATATAACCAAACAACTTAGCAACTGGACAATCACTTGGTTAGGTCAGAGCTGTTTGTGCTAGTGGTTATGGGTGGTTTATGTGCCAAGTTACAATTGTGATAGGACACAAAAACAATCTCCCTTTCTTTTAATAAGTGGCCTCTAGTTTTGAATACCAAACACTGAAATGGATAATGGAACCTATTCACAATCTATCCAGTGTATTACTTAAGATAGTCTAGTAAATTTTGAATGATTAAATCACAGAAAATTGGAAATGCAGAGTAAGTGGAAAGAAGCTATGTTCATTGTTCAAATTCAATGTGCACTTCATTGGCCAAGCAGACAAAGACCTTACGCTCAATTTGACGACATTTTGTGACTGTGTGCAACATGATAACCTTGGAATACACATACAATAAATGTAAGAAATTACAGAGCATGTTCTAGGCATCAATGACCAGAACACAATTGATTTTGGGAAAAATCAGAAAATCAAAGGAGGGGAAATGGGGTACACTTCTATCCACACAGCACAGCCATAATGTCAAACACCTCTGCATCTGTCTAGAGATTAGACAATTGGTTGGTGATAAAGGTTTTAAGCCTTTCAGCATAAGAATACCCCTGCTAATCCTCCCAATACATTTTCACATGTTGACACCTTGAATGACTCATCTCCCAATCAAATAATAATTGCAGGGGGGGAAGGCACACAGAGAATGGGGGGAAGGAGATGGTAAGAATGGGTGGTATACACAATCCCTGGTGTCAGGGTATGTGGGGAGGAGGATACCCAGAGTCCCTAGCATGAGGGAGGAAGAACCCATAGCACAGGGGAGAAAAGAAGACAGTGGTATAGGAGGAGGATAGAATGGGGTCACACAGAACCCCTAGTGGGTGGAGGAAATTAGGGGAACCTAATGTAGGGAATAAGGCAGATCTACTTGTGTGAGGGAGAATAGGGAACCCTGGTATAGGAGGAGGGAGAATGGAGTGCACACAGAATTCTTGTATGTGGAGGGGCAACTGGAGGTAGTTGCAGGAAGTCCCTGATATAGAAGGGGCTGGAATGGTGGCAGACAGGGAGCTTGTGGGGTGGAATGGAGTGATGCAAGTAGTCCCCCAATGTGTGCAATAAGCTTGGACTACTGAAACCACCATGTCTCAGAGTGTGTGTCCTTCTAGTCTGTACTTTTTATTCAGAAAAATGTGGAAAACCATGTAAGTCTGGAAAATGACATTCAAGGTCAGATAATGGATTGGAGTCCATGATTGGAATTGTAACAGAAATCAGTCCTTAAATAGTCTCTGTATGATATACACAAAGGTATTCAGAGGAAATTGGTTCTTGTAGGTAAGAGACTGGACTAGGAAATGGATCTGTATTCAGTTCTAAGCTCCGTCATACATGTCTTGTATAATCTTTGGCAAATCATTTTATCTCTGCCTCAGTTCCCCCCTCTGTAAAATAAGGCTATCACTTCCTTTCTCCTACCCTGTGTTTGTCTGTTCATAGTGGAAGCTCTCCAAGACAGCGTTTATCCTGGGTCTCTATGGTGCCTGATCATGTCTGGTTGCTTTAGATGCTACTGAAATGTAAAAGAGATACTGAAGAAGCAATAACTGTCCATCATATTATACAGTAATTTAATGTAACATTTTTCCTCCTTTTATAACTGACAATGTATAATGGAGTATATGCTTGTCCAGGCCTATTTACCTACACTGAGACTAGGTACCGAAGTTAAAATGTGTAGATCTGTGACATCTGCTTAAATAAAACCATGCAAAACCACAAGAAAAATCATGAAAAGAAACAGACAAGAGGCTACAGAAAGGAAATACTGGCTTAGGCTGAAGTCAGACTCTTTAAAAGGCTGTTTAATCTGTGAGGTGGGGAAGCTGACTTGCGTGCAAGATGATGAAATGAGCACCAAAAATAATAGGGACAAAGGAATGTACTGAAGTTTGAAGGATTCTATCTATTCTGAAATCTTACACTGGAAGCAGACACAGCATGCCCTTCTTTGCTTCTTGTAATGAATATACACATCATAGGAGGTTTGTAACATGCCTATATTCAAACCCCCTCAAGGTAGTATTTGTGTCACAACAACTTTCTGTGGCATATAGTGCAAAGGACAGACAATAGCTTTACCCCTCCAATGGTATCTCCGATTCTAGCTTCACTATTGTGTTTTTTAGTTAACCCTTACCTGATCTGGAAGAGTGATATTCAACCTCAGCGATTTTGGTTTACAAACACAAGCTCATACAATGAGATTCCTTTAAAATAAGAACTGTGAGTTGTGCACTTGTTCTGTAAGTCAATCTAAATTTCTCAGAAGTCTGAGAAAAGTTTTTCCAACCGTGGGTTCTTCAGTAATGTGAAATGTGGCATGAGCTCTTGACTCTGATCACAAATAAAAAAAAACTGAAGTAAATCCTAGACCTTAAGAAAAAAATACCAAGCAAAATATGTATTAATTTGTATCTACAGTACAATACAGCACAGTTCATATCCCTTTTTCACATTACTAGGTCTTTTATCATTTTAGTATTGGCCAGTGAAGTTCAAAAGATTCTGATAATTATTTAAACCTATTCACATAAGCAGATCTGGGCATAGAAATTCACATGGTACGGCTTTTGTGAAAGGTATTTACTGTTTCTCTATTCCAGTTGGATTACACCACCATGGAAATGATTTCTTATGGTATTTTGGGAATTGCATTATCAGTTCCACTTGTAACCCAGAAATTCAAAGGTCCATAAAGTAAATAACGAAACAAAATTTGGAATAATAGAGATGGTCAAATAATATTCATCCAACACTTATTTGAATGTTCTATATTTCAAAATAGAAAAGTGTATTTCTCTATTAACCCATTTTATCAAGGTGGGCAAATAAATCAAGACTATCATTTAATTTAACTAAAATGGCTTATGAACTACGGATCCAATTTTAGTTAGGAATTATCTTGTTAGGGACAAAGGATCAGTTTAGGTAGTCTAAGCATCGGAGGTTTGAAAAAACTTCTGAAAACTTTGAGTTTCTGAATACATATACTCTTTAAAAAGATGATAATATCCAAAGGAACTTGTTCAGATGTACACAAACTACTACATACTAGGAAGAACTGTCTATTGCAGTCTCTTACAATAACGAAGAGAAAGAGTCTGCTATAAATAATGTAAAGAGCATTCTTTATTTAGGCTACTGTACTCAAATGAATCCCTATAGTTCTCCCTGGCTCTGTATCTCCCAGACTAACCGCAATTAAACAGCCCCTTAGCCCAAGCCTGAGTCAGCTGGAATGGGCCAGTCACAGGTTTTTAATTGCAATGTAGACATACTCCTAAAGTAATGCATGTCTTGGGAAAAACTACATAATTTCTTAAGACCTTGGAGGTCCCTGTAAACAGGGATCTCTCCTCACAATCTTTAAAACAGTCCCAAAGTAGCAATTAGAACTGATCATATTCTTATCCCTTTTTGTATGTATTAACAATCAGACCAACAAGCCTACATCCTTAACCTGTCAACTCCACTAATTAATGTCTGGCACTGTTTTGAAGAACAGAGTTATAAGTATGTGCTCCTGCATGATTTAATTAACTCAATAAGCTTCTCCTCCATCTAATTTTTGGGATCTGGCCAACCCACTAAAAACTGGATAAAACTGGTCAATTTTATCCTTTTAAAAGAATATAGAGAATAAACACACATTCTGTATCTGGACTCCTTTCTTTATCCTGTAAAATCTTATAATGCAAATTACATTAAATTGTTATCAAATAAGTTTTTAATTTTTCATGCTGCTAATAATCATCCTTAAACATTCTTATAAATCAGTTTTGCTGAGGCAAGCAAAAGCCCATGGATTTTTCCACTCAAGCCAACACACATGAGTTGTTTTCCACTTCAACTCTACCTGACTGATAAACCTGCCAAAACCCATTCCAAGAAAGAAAAACCTGTTCTGAGTAATGTAAGATAGCATTATCAGTCCGTGTCTCGAGGAGCAAGGGGCCAGCGTCCATCCTGAGGGCTAAGATAAGCTAAAGGAGGCCCACAGCCTTGGACAAAAACAACCCCTTTGCGCATACTCCTATACATTCCTAAGAAGTTACCCAAGAGCCTAAAACCCCAGACAAAGAAAACCGTACTGCGCATCCTCTCACACACCCCTAATGTATGGAAATTCTCTTATCAGAAGTGTAAGCCAATCATGTTATGTAGAATGTAGTAGTATTATCATGTATGAATATTCATGTACTCCTAAATGTATATAAGGTGGAGCCCCGGTATATTCGGGGCTCAGCCTTTGGAAATAATTCCGCTGGGCCTGTTGCCGGCAATAATAAACTGCTGTCTTCCTCACGTCGGTGTCCGTCTCGCTACGTGTACCAGAAATCTTGCTACATTGCAAATGTTACCCAATGTAGATAAATTGAGCAGAGTAAAACAAAGTAAAAGTGGAGTTCCAGCTACATTCAATGATCTGGGATGGATTAAATCTTATTGTGTGTCCTAATGGCCTAGTTGCAATCCTTCCTGGTTTAGTTCAGGAGCTATTGAAGTATGATTCTTCTGCTCCAGTGGATGGGAGTGGCTGTTACACTGGCTTTGTAGCAAACAGATATGTTAACTTAAGATACGTTTTTAGAATGGGCCATCTCAAATTTTTTTCATGGTGATTCTCAGAGCAATTTGGTATTTTGCATTTTAACAAGAGCTATGATTGCTATTCTAGCCAATTAGCTACATTCAGAAACAGAAACAGCTGTAGGAATGAATCAGCTCAGTCTACAATGCATGTAATAATTAGGTTTTCAGCCATTATTATTGAAAAAGATAAAAACGTATCTTGTAACTTTAAGAACCACCGTCAATAAGTAATATTTTGTTGCATAATCACTCCATTTGACTGACAATGTTTTTTGTTGGTGCAGAATTGCATGTAAAATTCATACGACGCTGTCAAAAAAATTCCACATTTTTTATACTATAAAGCATTGCATATATATTCAAAATTGCTTCATATATTCCAGCAAGCGGCACACCTAAGCTCATCACTGGCAGTTCAAATCTATAAAAGGTTTCCAGTTTAAAGAAAGAGTTGAATATCTTTTAAATAGTAAAATTTTTAGGCTTTATCTATCCATCCCCCACTATTTGGTTTATTCGCCCTTTCTTTCTGGAATATGGCTGCAAAGAAGCAAAAGGATTTGATTCAGCAAAAAAGAAAATCCATTGTGCAAAAGACCAGTGAAGCTGCAAGACACTCCTGAAAAACTTGTAATTTGCATCCTAGAAACTGAGCTATGCAAGAACTGGAATTTGTATTTTGCAAAATATTCCACAATTTCAAGATTTAATTTTATTTCAATTGGAATGAAAACAAAAATTTTAAATTTACCACTGAGCAATATTTTCAAAATAATTATTGTTAATAGACTTCTGTCTCAATTTTTTCTTTTTTTAAAAAGGAAAACAAAGCTTGAAATAAAAAGTATTTTCAAAATAAAAAATAAAGTATTCCATTTCAAAAACATCAAAAGAAAGGGTTACTCACCTTGTGCAATAACTGGTGTTCTTCAAGATGTGTGTTCCTGTGGGTGCTCCACTTCAAGTGTCATCGCATCCCGTGCTCTTGATCAGAGATCTTTCAGTAGCATTCGCTTGGGTTGTGTGCGCGCAGTTGCTGACTTGCAGTGCCCTTGGCACATCTTCTAAAACATGTGCAACACAAGCCCCTCAGTTCCTTCTTTACCGTAGAGTCTGTCATTAGAACTCTGAGGTAGAGGGGAGCAGGGAGCGTAGTGGAGCACCCCAGAGACACACATCTTGAAGAACACCAGTTACTGCACAAAGTGAGTAACCCTTTCTTCTTCAAGTGATGTCCCTGTGGACGCTCCACTTTAGGTGACTATAGAGCAGTACCCTCCTGGAGGAGGGACTTTGGTGTTAATTATTTTGCACAGATGACAAGACAGAAAAGTCTAGTGAAGGATCTTTGGCAGATACCTTGTCAATAGCATAATGTTTTATAAAAGTGTGTGGTGATGCCCATGTTGCAAACTGTCTGCTTAGATTGTCTCCAATGGTGTTTTGCTTGCCGGGTAGGTATGCCGCCAATATGTTGATGTTGTGTTTTATACACCAGTTCCAAAAAGTTTCATTGACTCGCTGCACAGGAAGCAGGATCTGGCTTCCCCCTGGTGGTTTATGTAAAACATACATGCTACATTGTCCATCATTATTTGTATTGACTTGTTCTTTATGTGTGGTAAAAACTGTCAGCAGGCATTGCGCATTGCTCTAAGTTCTACTAGGTTTCTGTGCAGGTAAGTTTCTGATTCCAACCATTGGCCCTGAAAAGTGTGCTCCTGCATGTATGCTCCCCATCCTAGGAGTGGCGCATCTGTTGTAATCATGATTGATAGTGGAATCAGGGAAAATTGATTTCCCATCATCATGTTCTTTTCCTGTGTCCACTATATCAGGGAAGCTTTTACTTGGATTGATATTGACAACCATCTACCCAGACTGTGTTTGTTTGGTCTGTATACTGAGGTGAGCCATCCCTGGAGGCATCACATATGCAGTCGTGCGTGTCACATCATTAAAGTTGTAGCTGCCATGTGGCCTAGGAGCTGTAGTGCGAGCTGCCACAATATGAGCATTCTTTACTAAGGATATCAGGTGCTAATAGCTTTGAATCTTGGTATTTGTAATGATGCCCTGGCTATTGTTGAGTTCAAGTCCACTCCTATGAATTTGAGATGCTGAGTCGGATTCAAAGTGGACTTTTTTATATTTATTGGTAGTACAAGCTTCTGAAATATTGTTGTGGTTTGCTTGGTAGCGTGTTTGGCTAGGCTGTGAGTAGGTGCTTTTATGAGGCAATCATCCAAATATGGGAAAATGGAGATTCCCTGCCTCCTTAAATGTGCTGCCATAACAGCAGGCACTTTGGAAAACACCCTTGGTGCCGTAGATAGCCCAAATAGTAAAACTCTGTACTGGTAGTGGTTTCCTGAGACCATGAACCTCAGAAAGTGCCTGTGCACCAGGTGGATAATAATATGAAAATAGGCATCCCAGAGGTCGAGGGCTGAGAACCCTCTTTGCGGTGCCGGTATTATCATTGTTAGGGTGATCATCTTGAATTTTTGCCTTTTTACAGATTTGTTCAGTGCCCTGAGGTCTAATATGGGTCTCCATCACCTACTCTTTTTCTGTACCACAAAATAATGGGATTAGAATCCACTCCCTACATGTTGAAGTGGTACGTGTTCTATTGCCCCTATCTGTAGGAGATGGTCTATTTCTTGTAGCAACACTTGCACATGAGATTGGTTCCTGAAAAGGGACAGGGAAGAGTAATGGGTGGGGGAATGGATAGGAATGGGATGGTATATCCAACTTTGATTATTTCCAAACTCCATTTGTTATTATTGATGACCATAAGAGATAAAACAATCTTAGAAAAAATTTGAAGTTCTCCCTTATTGAGGCTGTCACTGCATGTTGTTTGGGGCTTCTCAGACCCTCAGCCAAACCCTCAAAACTGCTGCAAAGATTGAGAGGTGGTGGATGATTGTTGGGGATGCCCTTGTCATTGTGATCTTTGTTTTTTCCTTTGGGTCTCATATTGTCTATACTGTTGGAATGGATACCTATGAGAGTAAGGACAAAACCTGTCTTCTTTCTTTTTCCTTCCAGGTGTGTAAATGCCTATTGTCCTGAGTGTTGCCCTGGAATCCTTCATAGAATGCAGGACTTCATTATTTTATTCAGCAAAAAGCTCTGTCTTATCAAAGGGGAGGTCCTCTGTTTTAGTCTGCAGCTCTCTGGGAAGGCCTGTGTTGTGAAACCAGGATGCTATGGCATGACAACAGCCATAGCCATCAAATTGCCCTTCATTAATGAGCTTCTTATAATCTTCTCTCTTAGGTTCCGGGATATCATCGCTGAACTGGGATAATTTTTCGTAGATATTATGATTGTAGTTCAACAGTAATGCTGCATAATTGGAGACCCTCATTAATAAAGTGGAGGACAAATATACTTTTCTACCCAATAAATCAATTTGTTTCCAATCCTTGTCGTGTGGTGTGGATTTATAATTCGTCTGCTTCCCTCTTTGATTGGCTGCATCTACAACTAATGAATTTGGGGGTGGATGAGTGAATAGGAATTCCATCCCCTTGGCTGGAATATAGTATTTTCTATCATTCCTCTTGTTGGTTGGAGGGATGGTTGCTGGTGTCATCCATATTACATTAGCTGGCTCCATGAAAGCCTCATCCATTGAAAGGGCAATTTTTGAGAGGGTTGTCGTAAGATCTTTCACAGCTTATGTTGTGACTCTGTCACCTCCTCTAGGAGGACCTCTAGATCCTGAGCAACTCCCTTGAAGAGATCATTGAATTGTTTGGGATAGTCTATAACAGCTTGTGCTGGTGGAATGACTGCTTCATCAGGTGAAGACAATGATTCATTTGTGGGAGGGGATGTACCTTGATGTGCAAAAGAGGTATCCATTTGAGTTCTGTTCCCCTCCTGAGCCACTGAGGCTGAGGTCAATGGCCTCACTGATTTAGTTGTACCTACATGTGAGCTGGCAAATCTTATGCATGGCTTGAAGTAGGAAGAGCAGGCATCCCAATTGTGCATGTGGTATGGCATCAGAAGAGAAAACCATGGTGGACCATAATAAAGGAATGGCCTGTGTCATGCTGACTAGATTGAGGGAGCCCCTGAAGTGTATTCAGGAGCTCTGATTATTCCCTTCTACACCAGTCTCATATTGTGGGTGTCACACAGGTTAGATTGGGGGAGGAGGGTATTTGTCACATTGGTTAACATTAATATGTCAAAATCATAACGATCCATGTGAGATATGAAGGTCTGCTGAAGATCTACTGAAGGTCTGGTTGGGGGAGGAATGCTCAGATGAGAATTGAGCTTCCTCTGTGCCACTGTCATCAGAGCTGAAGGAATGCACCGGAGAAAAGGCCTCATCATGTGCAAGGTGTATGGGAGAACCATTGGTAGTATTGGATATTGGGGATGAAGTACAAACAGGTTTGATATGGTGCTGCTTGCACCTTCTTTTGCCCGATGGTACCAAGGTCGGTGCCATGGTCTCAATCAGCTCCGCTACAGAGATTGATACTGAGATAAGTGATGTGTCAGAAACTGACAGTGTGGTCGGTGCCTCATTAAGGATCGGTACTGTTGTTGGTGCATTAGCAGACACTGGTGCCATGTCAGTCAGTATTGTGATCAGTCTTGGTGGTGGCGTAGGTGCTGTGGTTTCTCTCAGCACCGTAGTCTTTTTAGGTACCATGCGGCATGATGGTACTATAGCAACTGTTGGTGGTTGATCAGCGTGTTTCTGCACTGTGTGTTTATGCAGTGCTGTGCCAGATGAGTACAGCTTTTTTAAATCAATCGACTACTGACCTGGACATTTTCAGTCTTTGGAAGGCACTGGCCACATTGTACCCGATGATCCTTTTGCCTCTTTGGTACGTGGTTTAGGGGACAGCCTCTTAGGAGAATGCTTTTTCTTTGTTACAGGACTA
>ML677084.1:6996823-7023803 GCA_007922155.1 Mesoclemmys tuberculata
AATATCTCTGTCAGCAATGTCAACAACAGCACCAATTAGGAGCATTTCTAGAGGAGCAATGCTTAGGAACTGAGGTGATAAAAAAGCTGAGTTTAAAATGTACATAATTGTACATAATATAAATAGTCACATAAGCTGACATGTCTGGAAATCAGTAGTAGGAACTGTGAGCACATTTACAGCTTTCTTATGCAGCACTTGAAACTCATGTTGTCTTGGAGACCTACTGCTGAATCCAGAATTATAAGTTAGTTCTTCCACTTAGCACTTAGCAAGTGCCTCCCCATGGTCTCAAGCTGAGACAGTAATGAGTGACTCTGAAATTTGATTTTACTATTTTTCTATTCCATCCAAATGGCACCACCATTGACTGGCTTCCAGAAATGGCTCTAATATTCACTTCCAAAGTCATTGACTCTTTTAACACAACTATTGGGGCTGCCTACATGTTAACATGTAAAGTAAAATAAAAACGTAATCACCTAGGAGCTAAACCATTTCAGACCATTAAACTCCTCTCTCCCCTAAATTCTTCTTTGGCTATTTTATCACAAAGACTATAACTGAAACCTAGGTCAGTATCACAGGTCAGACACTGAGGGGAGTTTTGCTTTAAACAACATATTTCCCTAATACTCAAATGGGAAGAGATTGTAGCTTTCATAACATTTTAGTTGAGATAAAATATGGGCATATAAACATCACAAGAAAAACAACTGAGACACTGACATTTGATGTAGTAAAGTAGTAGTAAAGAAGCAAATGGTCAAATAATTACATCTTTGTCAGTGCCATAATTACAGTAGAAGCGCTGTAGGTGATAATTGACATTGTCATGATGTAAACAGTAATTGCCTCTGGGCACTAATGTGAAACATGTGCTGCCTTTGAGTCATCCCCAACCTTTACAAATGAGCAACATAATCTTGGCAACAGTCACGTCATGTAGTAGTCAGTAGTTTAAACACTGTATTTGTATGATTAAGCTGAGACAAAAGTACCTTTTTTATCCTCTGATCCCATGTTACATCTTTATGCACAGACAACTGAATTAGAGATCATTAGTTTTATCCCACCGGAATTAGCAGAATTTTCCTTTATAAATCAAAGTTCAAGTAAAAAAATAGCATTTCAAATATTGTTTTTCACATCTATTTGGTATGTTGAATGTAATATACTTGCATGAGATAACTATAGTACATTTTGTGTATATGATGGAGCTAGTCTTGGGTATCTTCAGCATCCAAAACTCCTGTTACACAAGATACAGGCATCAATATTTACATAGGACTGAAATGAAGGATTTATATTTAATAAAAATCCCCTTTAAGTAATGTTGAAGTCACAGAACAGTACAAAGTGGAGAAACTCAAAAAATGAAGGTCCTGATAGTCCAATAACTTCATGCATATCCTTCACACAATGCAAGTTGTCCTGTAGACTTCAGTGGGACCACTAACATGGTAAAGCTAAGCATGTGTAATTCTTTGCAGGATCAGGACCTAAGGCTCCAACACTGATAATGCCTCAGTGAGCACAATGTTCAAGTTTTGAAATTTAATGACTTTTGCGGAGCCATTTCTAAAAAGTATGGCTACAAAATATTTTATAGTTAGGTGCCTTTTTATTCTACCAAAACAGAAAAATTGCTGAAGATTTTGTTTATAATGATCAGATTTCTACTTCAGGCAGACAGTAAATATAGAAACTTTCATCCCAAAAGATCTAAGTATTAAAACCTCAAATGTGTGGAAAATAAGGAGTTATAACAGAAATTGGGCAAATATAAAATCTGTGGGTACAAGTGTAAAATATTGCACACTGCATGTGCACTTTTAAGGCCAAATTCAGAAGTGATGTTAGGTGACTTACATTAGACTATCTTACACATTGGTAGAGCAAATGTAAACTGGGCTAAAGTAGCTTTGAAAAAACTACTACTAAAATTTGCTCTTTTGTCCTTCCTTGTTCAAGTATTAATAGAAAATATATGCCTATTGTAAGTAGAAAATAAGCCCTGGTCTATATTACAAAGTTATGTCGATGTAAGGTGCATTGACCAAGCTGTCCATGTGTCTACACCTAAATTTGTCTTCCACCAATATAAGCGCCTTGTTAGGGCAACACAACACCACCTCCCTGAGCATATTGAGTCACAGTCGATGCACTGAGGTCGATGCAGAGTAAGTGTAGACACAGCTTTACTTATGTTGACCCTAAAAGTCCTCCAACAGCTGTCCCAAAATGCCCTACACTAACCACTTTTGCTACATTTGAAAGATCCACTGCCCAGAAGTCACAGGGACCGGAAGCCCCCTCTCTCTGCCTATAAAACCATGTGAATTTTGGAAATGCCTTTTCCTGATTGTCAGCTTGGTGAGCACAGCTAGCAGTTCTCCGCTCCTGTGTGCAAATGCCCAGCTGACCATGTTGGCTACGTGCTCCAGGCGTGTTCTGGTCTGGAGTTGATGGGAGATATTGGATCTCTTTGGGCCTGTGGGAAGAAGAAGCTGTGCCAGCACAGTCATGGACCAGCTGTAGAAATGTGGACATCTATGAGCAGATTGCACTGAGAATGCAAGAGAAAGAGTACAAGAGGGATCAGCATCAGTG
This sequence comes from Mesoclemmys tuberculata, assembly GCA_007922155.1. Lineage (NCBI taxonomy): Eukaryota > Metazoa > Chordata > Testudines > Chelidae > Mesoclemmys > Mesoclemmys tuberculata. Next base: position 6,999,437 of record ML677084.1, read on the forward strand.
CTGCATGAAAGAAAAGAAATTATGGCAGGCATATCAGAAGGCCAAGGAAGCCAACAGTTGATCTGGTGGCAAGTCACAGACCTTCCATTTTTACAAAGAGCTGCATTCCATACTTGGCAGAGACCTCACCACCACACCACACACCACTGTGACTACCTCTGAGGAGCCCAAGACACATATTCCCAGGGCTAACAGGGAGGAAGAGGAAGATGGGGGATATGAACCCATGAGCCAGGACCAGTCTGAGACTTCACCACAGTCCAGTCAGCCTGGCAGTCGAACACAGGTGAGCTCAATGCAGGAGAAGGAACCATGGGTAAGTCTGTAAATGTATTTCCCATTACAGTGATGTACTGATGGCAACTGGGGATTGGATCAGGCACAAAACAGGTACCAGGTAGTAGAGGGTGAGACCTAGCTAATTGCTGGCATTCCTACTGTCCAGTGCAGATAAATGCCAAAAAAGCTTGTTCCCAAAGGAAATAAAACAGTGAAAGAGAGGGCGCACGCGCAACATGGGACTTTGCTCATGGGTCTTGTGCCTATTGGAAAAGGGAGAGCTAAAGTCTATGCATACCAATATTTCCCCTTTTGGTACCCGCTGTCCCGCTCTTGAGCATCAGGGGAAAGGGGATTCAGAAGAATGAGCTGAATTCAAGGAGTAGGCTGAGGAGAGTCTATTCAAGCTACAGGTTATATGTTCAGAGTGTTGTAACCCTACACTGGTCCCACTTAAATGCCTGGTATGTAACAGATCATTAAAGTTGCAGCTTCCTGCTGAAATCTCTCTCTCTGTCTGTTTGCATTCACCCGCATGTCCTGCTCAAAACAAGCTGTCATATACATAGCAAAACTCACATACGTTTTCAGAGCCTACTCACGCTTACTGATACCTTGCAGGTATGAATGGTCCCCTAGATACTGAATGATCATAGAAACGCATGGACATTCATACAAGCTTGAACTGAATGAAGTTAGAATGCTTGTCTAAGACCTTATACTTTCCTACATATTAATTTCAATTTACTTTCAATTGGGAAGTTCTGAAATGCTGTGTGACTTAAGTCATTCACTAGTAGTTGGTTCAGTCTCAATAGCAGGGTGAGAATGGTGGATGTGGATGGATCACTTGATTATTTTACCTGTTCTGTTCATTACCTCTGAAACACCTGGCATTGGCCACTGTCAGAAGACAGGATACTGGGCAAGATGGACCATTGGTCTGACCTAGTATGGCTATGTTCTTGTGTGTGCATGTTAAAAACCCACATAGTGCATTGCTAGTGTTACCTTAACATCCATGGTACACTTCCTATCTGGTGTACAGTTTATTGGAGGTGTGCAATGTGGGAGCAAGATATGAGCAAAGTCTTGTTGTGAGATTCACTGTGGCAAGAGATACTGGAGGGATGCATTCTTCAGTGGAAGTGTAGAGTATAAACTGCATTTGCACAGATAATCTAATTTTAAGATTCTGAAACAAACTATCTTGGGAGTCAGCAGTCCAGAGGTCTCAAAATAAGACAGGTGTAAGTCTCAAATTGTGGGTAGCCAAGTCAGAACAGATAATGAAAGAGCAGATGTGTTGCACAGCCCTGTTCACAGTAGGGTCTCATGACCACGCAGGATTAGACACTGATGTATATTTACACTACTGTTACTGTCAAAATATCAGACTTTTTATATGTGGTCTTCTCCTTAATGCATTGCAATAACTTTATCAGCACCCATGTGAGATGGAGTGCTCTTCTCACTGCTGAAATGGCACCTCCTCCTGGCCATTCTGGGGATTAGCTCCATGAGGCCAAGCCTCTTCCTGCAGTTGCACACCGTCTTTCTGTCTCCTGCTCTCAGTCCACAGCCCTTCTCTCACTCAAGGAGTTGCTGCTGCCTCTTCATGATTCAGCCCTCCAGACAGAGCACTCATTGGTCCCCCCTTTCAGGGCAGAGTCCTTCAAAGTTTCTTCTGTTCAAGAAGCATCCGGCAGTCCTCATGCCTGGTGCCCTGAAGTGATCTTCCAGCTTACTGCCCCACTGGTGATACTTCCCCAGTGGCAAGTAGGGGAAATTGGGCTTGCCCTCTACCCTCAGTTCCAGCCCAGGAACTGCACAACACAAAGCCAAGTTCTATTAAACCCCCAACCTTGCCGATTGCTCCCTGGGCTACTTCCTAAAACATGTCCCATGGGCTTTTTTCTCCACTCTGCTCTCTTCAGGGTATGTGCTTCCCTCTGGGCCAGGTCTCCAGGGTCCTTCTCTTCCCTTGGTTTCCTCCTTCCCTCTCCACAAAACAGAGGGTGACTACAAACTTCCTCCCAGCAGCCATTTCTACTGTCCGCTTCCTGGGTTTACACTAGCCCAGCCCACTTCTCCTCAGGTGAGCTTCCTCTTAATTAGGGCTTTACTCCCATCCTTAATTCCCTCAGGCAAATTCGCTGCTGTCAGATCAATTTATCCAGATCAACTGAGCAGAAGTGGAGACCTGCTCAACTGACCCAGAAATCGACGCCATTAATCCACCTCCGCCAGGTGGAGTAATGCTGTGTCGATGGGAGCACATTTCCTGTCAGCACAGCAAACTGAAGACCCGGCGGTAAGTAGGCATTAGGAAGTTGACAGGAGATACACAAGCTACTCTACATAGCTTGCGTATCTCCGTTGACCGCTGCCAAATTTGGTGGTAAGTGTAGACATAGGCTCAGTTTGCAGCCTAATTGGCTGATTAGGTCCACCTGGCCTACCTCAGCCCACTCAGAGCCAGTGCGCGGGGAATATACCCCATCACACCATGTACTATATTTGTTTTATATGCATATTTTTCCAACTAGCAGCATAACCTTTAGGTGCTTTTCAGGGGCTGAAATAGCCAACTATTCAAGTAATTTAGCTGTATATTTAAAAGGTCTACCCATGCTATCTAATTTTAATTCTCATAAACATTATGCTCTTGGGTAGAATCTGAAACAGGTATAAACATTTACTTTACTTTTCATGTAGGACTACTCAAATTCTTGCATAATGTGCACAGTACTCTGAGATACACACAGATTTAAGTTTGTAGGGAAAAATAGTATATCGTGTGAAATGAGAACCGGTATGTGATGAACACGCATTTTAAGACCATATCAAATTCAAGCATACACAGAGTAAAATTAAGGTTGTGCATATGACCTTATTTTTTGTATGTCTTGACTTGAATGCTTAACCATGCAACTCCAACATTCCTAATATAACTTTTATGAAATTTCCTAAGCTGTCTTCTTAATTTAAAAAGGACAGAGTAGAGGACATAAGAGTTTGTCTCCTGGACTAGGAAGCTCTGTTGGCTTGCCAAAAATAAAATAAAATAAAATAAAATAATCAACTGACACTAATAAAATGGTTCTACCCACACCTTGAAAGATCTGCAGGAGGATAAGTCGCTAGTGTATCTCAGAATGTCCACAGAAAAAGACAACATCTCTGAGGAGCCTTTTGGGAACTGCCCTGTTGATCAGAACTCTGCCACACATCTTCACAAGAGGAGGCTAAAAGATGTTCAACTACCAAACACCTTAGGAGTGGAGATCCATTTCTTCATGCTTACTAATATGGGCAGTAGTGGAGCATCTTTTTTAAAGATCTCTAAGATCTGCAGACAGTTAGCCACTCACATATGTTCAGTGCAGACTTCCTTAGCCACAGTTTACAAGCTTAGTGAACGATTCCATTCAAAAAGTACTATGCATGCACATCATAGTTTTCAAATGTTTAAAATTATGTAAAATCAAAAATAATCTTCATCGCAGCACTCAAAGATAACTCTGTGCAATGACTTAATTGTTGGTCCATGGCAAAGCGTATAAATAACTGAGTTCTGTTCCCAGAACACACAATACCCTCACTTCACACATAATATGATGGAATACACAGGACATCACCACAGCCATCATACTCATTAAAAATTAAGCTCTGTTTTATATAATGGCTATTCTCTCTCAAAAGTATGGAAAGTGATGAGACTTCTTCAAAATTAGCCGTTAACAATAACATTCCATTATATTCCTGAATCTCCTGTGCCAGATATTTTTTTCACTTTAAATAAGTCCTGACATTTTTACATGCAAAGCATAATAAAGCTAGTAAGAGTAGAGCTGGGTGACATTTTTTAGCTAAAACTTTGTTCTGCCAAAAAAAATTCAGATTCAGGGCAACCAACACATTTTGCATATTAGTGTCAAATTTGCCAATTACAGTTTTGAAAAAACCCTAAAGTTTTGAACAAAAATCAAAATATTAAGTTATGTCATTTTCAAAACATTTGGATTTTTTAATTCAAATGACTGTTTCAAATGTTACCCCAAATATTCCAGAAATCACATGAGTGAGAGGAAATCTTGTGCTCATTGAAACTTGAGGAATAAAGCTTCATCCTTTAAACACTTAAATAATAAACTCAAAAAATGCAGACTGTCTGCGCTTTTAAACTAACAAACATAAAAGGTAAGCCCTTGGTAACAGTGCTTTAAGTCAAGGTTCTGACCTGGCCTTGAGGTTCACAGCCACAAATGAGGACCTCCTCCTCTGTCCCAGTCTCACCCAGCACTTACCGTGGGACGGAAGCAGGCAAGCCTTCTTAGTCAGTGTCTCCAACAGTCCACCTCTCCCTTCTAAGTCTTTGGAGGAGTAAGTTGTGTTGGCAGCCCAGCCAGAGTTGGTTTTCTTTAGCAGGGAGTGGCAAGACACTGACAACTCCAGCAGGGGACACAGAAGTCTTGATGGACCCTGTCACACAAGCACATATTAAGTCTATATCGAAAACTCACTTTTTTATGCACCTGTTCATATAATGACTCATTTAAAAATCAGACCCTTAGGGCTTGCCTAGACAGTGCTGCAGTGAGCTCTACTGGCATGTGAGCTACAGAGTAGTCTAACTGCCTTATGTAGACCCTGCTGGCATGAAATTAAGGGTCCGAACTTTGAACTGATGTAGTCCCATTTCAAACAGGATTATGCTAACACACACTAAGTACCTTTTAGTTTGTGCCAAAAGGGTCTACATAGGGCAGTTGTAGAGTGCTTTAATGCATGGCACTCTGCAAGACTCACCCGGTATAAAGCATAGTGTGGTGCCATGTAGACAAGCCCTTAATCTAACCAAGACTACCACCACCTCAGATTTAAGAGGACACTTCAGTAGTATACAGTAGCAGACTTTTACTGATAAGGATTTTTAAGATGTTTTAAACTGAAGGCTTATAGAGTGATATAAACAATGGAGTCTTATTTATGCCCATATATGTCATGTGAGTGCTGGTATAGTGTACAAAATACTGCACAGACTGCTACATTAAAAGGCACACCGATGCACTTAAAACAAAAGTTCCTTGAATGAAGTGATGCTTTTGGCATTTTTCTTCTTTTTTTAAACTGCAAATAACAAGCGTACATGCCACTTTATGCTTAGTTCTTATGAAACACACTGGCTAAGTGTTGTATCACAACTGTCAGACTTTAGTCAGTGTATTACTTACTAACAAGCCAAATCGCCTATAATATAATAGTTGCCAAGGCAACTACTTTTCTACAGAGAAGATTAAATCTGACTACAATCTGCAGATATGCTCAGTTTTCAGTCCATCTGCCCTGGGTAATTTAGGCATATTTATATTTCTGAAAGGTTCCTAATTTATTTCTACCTAAAGTATGTCCATTACCAGAACTGTTTAACAAAGTCATGGCCTCAGCATAGAATTGGAACTCCTGCCTTCTGGTTGTCACAACTTGTTTCAACTTCCTGTCTGGCAATATGGGAACAATACTTAACTCACAGAGTCTGAAATTGTTTCTACGGCACTTTGAAGATGAAAAGATCCTCCTGAAAGGTGTAGCCTGATGTAAGATGTATGTAACAAAGGCTCAGTCTACACTTACCTTCTGGATTCAATGGCAGTCGAAATGAGATATGCAAGTGATGTAAATCACTTGCGTATCTCCCGTCGACTTCACTGCGTCTGCGCCGCACGCCATCCACAACTGTGCTGCGACGAAGGGGACAGCGTTCCCTTTGACGCAGTGCTACACCATTTACTCGGGTGGTTTTCCTGTGTCAATTGCTGGATCGACAGAGAGGGTCTACACAGACCACTCAGTCGATCCAGAGCAATCGATCAGATGGCAGCGAATTTGCTGCTGTCAGTGTAGACCCAGCGAAAGTGTTATAGAAACAAGTAAAATATAAAAACTGTATTCTCCATTTAATTTCCTGGAAGTAATGTAGAAAGAATTGTAGAAGTTGATTTTGGTGTCACAGATGCATGCCCCCACTGAGGACTGAGAGCCACAGTCTTCAAAAGAAGACATGGCAAGGCAACAGACACAGATGGATGTAACATGGTCTGACAGTCCCAGAGATTCTTTCAGTTCTTGCCCCTTTAATGTGTATGGAGTTGTGAATACAGAATGGTTTACAGTGACAACATTTCAAATTCTTTCCATGGAAATAAATAAAGGTACCACTATTGACTTCAGCAGAAATGCAATTCTGCTAAGCAGCAAGACAGTGGGGACCTCCTTAGGGCAAATGCATCTTCAAATTAGGAACAAGAGCAAAGGATGCCAGAGCTGACATGTGCATGTAAACGAGTTCTTTCAAGGTAGTCAAAGGACTTCAACCCGCTGAAGCTAGGCCCTTAATTTGTTTAAACACTGCATATTTTGCAATAGAAATTCCAATACTGTTAGTTTGAAAACAATGAGTGATACAGTAGATCAAAACACTAACCTTGGGCAATCTGCTTTAAAATCTAGTTTAGGTCACAATTAGAAGAGGTCAGACATTTGCCCAAAATCACTGCACAGTTTGGTACAATTGAGCAGGCTTGTCAGACTCTGGTTAAGAGAGCTTTAAGATGAAAATAGCAGGGGTTGGTACAAACTAAGAGTGATATGCATGAATAGAGCTCAACAAATAATTTGCGTAAGCCTTTAGAATTCAAACTCTAGCAAATGTTTAGGTCTCACTTTCATAAGTACCAAAATATTTGTCCTCTCTATAAGTCACCTCTCCATCCTTCATGCTCCAACCAAGCAACTAACCAGCAGTTTCTACTCTTAACTTTTCATAAAGGGATTCCTTAAACAAATGATTTCATTTAAAGACATTACTAAAATTACTCATTAAATTAGAACTACTGTACCATAACTATCAAACTGAAAAAATAAAGTTAAAAGAAAGAGCAGGAGGAAAAATGGCATGACAGTGATTAGCCAAAAGACAAAAGTAGGTGAATCAAATAATGGAGGGAAGAGGGGTGGGGAGGTGTGTAAAACACATATGCTCAAGCAGTAGAATAGCAAAAGCTTAAAATCAGTCACAGATAAGCTGCTACAATACATGTATTGCTGCTGTTAACATATTATAATGCACAGACATGGTATTTCTCAACTGTTTTTTTTTTTAAATACATTTTCCCAACTAAAACAAATACCCTCCTAATTAAAATAGTAATCAGTCTAAACTAATCTTTTAAATTGGTGCATGGGGAGTTAGTCCAAGGTTCTTTGGCTGCAGATATTTGGTACTCATTGTGTCTTCAATATTCTGCTATTTGGAAACGACTTTCAAAGAGTTTGGTACTCAGAAAGAACACAGTACTATTATGCATGTTACAGTACCATTCTAATACTAGTTTATTCCTATAAAAAGGAAAGGAGAAATGTCTTTTTTTCCCATGAATAGAGAAATTATCAAACTATGTGTTTAATGTTATCAGTATCCTTAATACATACTTTAATTTTTTTAATTTTTTGCAACCTTCACTCACATGAAAAGACCTCAACTGAGGTTAGTGAATGTCATGAGTTTAGTTTGCAGAATTGGGCCCTAAGGTAGGTAGATTTTTTTGAATTTGCTTCAATCCTTAAATTTTAAGACCTGATGGGTTGAGATTGACTGGAGCAGGACTGGGGTCCATAGAAAAGTTTTCCAGCATATAAATTTAAACAGTGTTTCAGTATTTGACAACTAGCTTTGATATATTTTATAGTAAAGTGATGAGAGATACAAAAGTGTTGGGATTAGTCAACCTGGTGACCCCGGGCTGCCCCGGGATCCCCATATTGATGCCGAACTTAGCGCGGACACCCAATCGGCATAGCGCACTGCAGCCCAGAACTCCTGAGCTCAAGCGATCCGCCGGCCTCAGCCTCCCGAGTAGCTGGGCCCAGTGGCGTGTGCCTGTAATCCCTGCGCCTGGGGAGGCTGAGACCGGTGGATTGCTTGAGTTCAGGAGTTCTAGGCAGGTGGAAGCCGGCCAAGGACGGCGGACACCTCCCTTTCTTCTTTCTTAGCTCAGTGTCCAGGACGTAAACAGAATAATAAATTAGGCAGCTGTGGGAAATGTTAAGCTATCCATGAGAATCAGCTTGTGCTTGTGCTGTGTGTATGCTTGTAACTTTTTAACCAATCAGTAACTGCAAGAAGAGGATGTGAGCAGTGCATGAAGTATTATATAAGATGGCTTTTGCCCTGGAATAAACGACTTGGCTTGCAATCATATTGGTCGCTGTGCTTTGTCCGGCCCGCAGGAACCCAAAACGAATGATGCCTCTGGTGGATTGAGTGAAGCCGGGGGCAGACTGGGGACTCCAGGTTGTCTAAACCCAACACAAAAGAACTTTTTCAGAAAAGGAAAATAAACGTTAAATGACTACCACAGTGTATTAAGGCTTTGAGTCAAAATTAGCTCATCCAACATTAAAAAAAAAAGAGGTAAGAAAGGAGACAGAAGAATAAAAAGGAATGAATCCTGGAATCCCCTAAAAGTAATTTTTATTTTCTGAAGTGTTATATTGCCTATGGAAAACTTCCTATTTAGGTATCTTCTGAATACTGCAAAATTCTTCACACTAAAACTAAATACTGTACCACTGAGACAGACAGGAGACCTGGGAAGCAAAGGAGTTTAAATGACTATATTGAAATGTGCCAGACAGGCACTTTGGGAACAATAAGTGGTAAATGGGTTGCCTGGGAAATCCCTGTAGTGTGGTTAATACAAATTTCACAACTCTGCTTATGCAAAAACCCAATCTTTTGAAGCTACGCCCTGAAAAGAGGGCCACTGACTGGTGATTACCTGTTCCAGCAGACTGGAGATCAGAGGCCTGAGCTGTGTAATGAAACAGCTGAACTGACCAGTTGGGGTCTGATTCCTGATCTAAAAATTGACATGAATTTGTAACCAACCAGGCAAGTTCACTTGTAAGGTTTGAAAGACTGACACATAAATAATAGGGCCCTATGTTAGAGATGGGGATGATCTCTGGTAAGCTTTTAGTATGCATGTAAGTTCTTGTCTTTTTATATATATGATTTCTCCTTAATGCTTTTGCCGTAAGAATAAATGCAGTTTGCTTTGTGAAGGCTGGTTGGTAACCGTTGTACAGTAATAGACCCTTGAGAAGGAGTTAATCATTGGTGTTGGACCTTGGTCAGGGCTGCTGGGAAATCTCACTGAGGTGCAGAGGGATTGCAAAGGTAAATCCTTGCTCTGAAGGGAGAGAGATGTGGGACTCCGCCCAAGAGAGGTGATGATAGATGGGAAGCCTAAAACCTTGAGGTGGTGCCCTCAAGGAACACTGTGGTGTAGCAGGTAAAAAACACAGTTAACCCTGAAATTGTCACAAATATCACATAACAAATGCATACTTTTATGGCAATATAGATTCCAAAATATGGAATCAAACTGGATGTGCCCTTATTTATACTTTGAAGCCCAGATTTCAAGTCTGAATCTGAATACGTCCTATGCATCAGATGTAATTTAGGGAACAAAAAAAAGGCTAAGCCATCCCTATCTATTTTTGGGCCATCCCTGTCTACCATAGGTCCTTTATGTTGTTAAGTCTCATCAAAGTTTTCTCTCTCAGCTTTTGATGGAAAGATTCTTTCAGTCAGCCCCTTCTTGCAGCTGCCCAATGGCATTCATGCCATGACAGATGCTCTGGCTTCATTCTTAACACATGTCCCAAATATTTCCATCTTTCCTGGATAACTTTAAAGATAAGGGGTTTCTGAAATCTGATGAGACTTGGCATTTGCTAAAAATTAATTCCATGTATTTTCAAAGGAATTTGCTTTCAAAGGAATTTAGATGTCTCTATAATTTTCCAGCTTTCACGTCCATGTGTTAAGATGGAAATAACACTGGAGTTGAAGATTTATAATTTGGTCTTTAAACTGCAGATTTTCTGTGGTCTATCTATGATCTATGGTGAACACAGCTGTCAACTTGCAAATTCATGACATCATTTCCTCCTGGACATCCCCATTGGCTTGTACATTACTGAGAAGGTTTGTAAATTGATGTACTATTTTTATTCCTTTGCCCTCCAAAATAATGCTTGAGCTGGGAGTTGCTGGGAATCCCATTAGGTTTTTTTTTTTAATAACTGATTTTTAAACCCATCTCCCTTGTGATACTGGACAGTGTTTCCATCTTTACTTGAATGTTAGTTACTTTCAAGGGCCACATTGCCAACAAAATGTAGATCTTCTAGCATACTGCTGAGCCATGCCATTCCTCTCTTTGATCAGTCTACATTTCTTTCCTCATAATTAAGTCAATGGTAATGCCAAACATCAGAGATCCGACAATGCGTCCCTGTTTGACCCCAGTTTCTATGCTGACTCACTCACTCAAGCCTGTGCTTATTGTAACTGTGCTTACTCCACCTTAATATAAACCCTTGATGATGTTAATTATTTTGTTGGCATACCATAGTACTTGAGGATGTTCCAGAGTGAATCACAACAGAAGCTGTCAAACACTTTCTTGGCATCTAGGAAGTTTCTGATACATAGTTTTTACCATTCAGTGCTTTCTTTGATGATTATTCTTCAGGTGAAAATCTGGTCGACACATGATCTTCCAAATCAAAATCCACTTTGCTCTTTCCTAAGCTTTGCTTCAACAGCTTCCTTTATTCTGGCTCTACATGATACTACAGAAGACTTCACCGAATAACTTAAAGGAATGTGAACACCCACCAGCTGTTGCAATTCTTTAAGTCACCCTTATTTGATATTTTGACTATAATGCCATTTGTCTGGAGGCTTTTCCTGCTCCTATATTTTGTTGAGAGATTGGTTATTTCATCAATGGTTTCATTATTGCAAGCTTTCAACACTTCTCCAGTGACTTAGCACCTCAAAAGGTATTTAGGTTCCTCACTTCCATTGATTTAAATGGAAGTTAAGAGAATAATATCATTGAGGATCTGGACCTAAGCCTTAACCTGCAGCTTTCCCAAGCTTTAACTTTTTATTGCCCCTTTAACTCCTTTGTTTGTGACGTGAGATGTCACTGTGACAGATGTGATGCTTTGGAAACACTGACTAATTGTACACTATTATTATAGGGAGATGTGACAGCTTGCATGGACACATGGACTATTCCAAAACATTGTATCAACTTTCAAGTGTTATGTTTATCTTTATAGGCTGGCTAGTGATGGTATTTCTGGCTCAGTGGACAAGATAAAAGATGTTTTGTGTAGGAACTAATGTCACTGGGGGACAATTAATACAAATCCATAAGCAAATAACAAGCCCATAGGAGGTTCACACCCTGGGAAGATAACAAATACTGGTTTGACCTGGTTCAGGAGACCTGGCAAACAAAAATCTGAAAACTGGATAAAGACACAGCCCTTACCTAGGAGAAGGGTCATTCTCACTCGATCCAGAAACTGACATGAAACTGTGACTAAAACAAAGACCCATTAGAAGGGGCCTGCTAACTGTCAGTTATGATGTCTAATGTATTAAATGTATCTGTCACAGTTAATTTATCAGATTCTAATTAGTCTGCCTAAAAATTGATTGTCCAGATCAATACCTGAAAAGATATGGAAAGTGGGTTTGAAAGATATAAATGGAGAAGACTAAAAATTGGGCAAAATTGCATAAAAATGATTTTCAACTAAACAGATGATAGAACATTGATATAAAGGGGAAAATCCATTCTCTAGTGGAGGGATTAAAGTAAGAGTAGATGGAGGGGAGGGAAGAAATGGGGAGGCAGTGAGTTCTTCCCCCTCTTCCTTATTTAGGACAGTGATGTCTTCTTTGCTTGTGCAGTAAGAGTTCCCCACTCCTGTTTAAATCTACTTTATCCACAGCTCTCTAAAACCTTGTTGATTGGGTACTTCTGTTATTCTTCTTTGGCATTTGACCATTCTACCTCAGTACCTTCTCCATTACTGCCACTCAACTTCCCAATACCAATATTATCTGCATGCTATATACAAATTGACTGGCTTGTCATATCCACATACCTCATTCATTCAACCCATCCACCTAATTTAAAAGAACAAATCCACTATCACCACCTATCCTCAATCTCTGCACTAAAAATAAAAAAGGAACAGTAGTAACCAAATAAATCTTAAATATCAACAAAAAGAGTAGCTAGTAACAATAATTTCACAGCTCATTCTAATGGCACAGGCCAGACCTTCCTATTATATTTAAGAAAGAATCATATGGCACAATATCAATAATCCTAAAAGAAAAAAAAAGATAAATGATTTAATAATCCATTAGTTTTAAACTAAGAATAAGAATAACTTAAACTGACACGAATGCTAAACAAAAAGTCAGTTTTAAATACTTAAATATTTCTTCTGGTTCTCTCACAGAATACAAGAATTAGACTAAGTTGAGTACGTAATGCAAGAATGAGGCAATCATATATTCAGGGTCCAAATACACATGCATAATAATTACAAGAGCATGAATCAATCGTGTATTAATCAGATTCATAACAACGGACCATTTCTTTCCTTGAAGCACACAGTTATAAATTACAACATGAATACTTACTGATAACACTTCAATAACCTAATTAGGTACAAAGAGAGGATGAAAAGAAAATAAAAAATCTGTACAGTAATTACAACTTTCACTCCCTCAAATATACTTCTGTATCATTTCTCTGTAATAAATTCTATGGGATAAAAAAAAGTTGTCTCATTATCTTAACTTTCTGATTTTTTTCCTGCCCACTTTATCCCATGCCCCGCCCCATGACACCAACAGAACTAAATGCATTTACTGAGTCCAATCCCTAGTTCTGAAGTGCTGGCTTCTATTTTTTACAATTTACATAAACACACACTGTATATAACTTACTGGTCTATATTGGAATTGGATTCCTGTGATATGTGAAAAATGTTAAATCAATCTTTAAATATTTATCTTTGAATTCCCCTGCTTGCATGTACTTAAGAATGTTTTCATAAATACATCAATAACTGTCTTATATGGCTCATTAAGGAAGCTTTTTATCCTTTAGTGTAATAGTACAGTTTACAGCTGCCTGTGAATCATTTTTATGGATCTCCATTAAGTATGCCCTTCAAACTGCAATTATTTGTCAGAATTTTTTAATATACTTGAGCAATCACCAGAGAAACCATGAAAGCTGAGAAGATACACAAACATTTGGAACCAAAAACTGGCCCACCTCCAGCAGTATATTCTCTCATATAACTACTACTGATACTATCTTATAACAAACAGATCTACTTAACAAATCAGCTTATGTAAGTGAATCTGTTTGTCCCAGTGAAGTTCATGGGGACAGGACAACCTGTTCAAACAGATCAAAACACTATCCCTTGAATTTTCACTCCAAACCTGATATGAACCTCCTCTGAGGTTTGAAGACATTTAACCTGCATTTCATTTTTCCCAGCTACTTTACTTCTGGATTCATGATGAATCAGACAATGGTCCATCTAGCTCAGTATCTTGTCTTCTGACAGTGGCCGGTACCAGATGTTTCAGAGGGAGTGAACAGAACAGGGCAATTTATCAAATGATCGAAAATAGAATATTGAGTTCTTAGAGTATTCTAAGCCCAACTGGAAGTGAGAATTAAAAAAAAAATTAGAAATAGAAAATGGACATTTTCCTCTGTGTTGAGGATGAAACAGATTTGGACAGATGCCATGCTTTAAATAATACTCCAAACTTTTTGTGCTTATTGGAAACTTGAAACTCTGAGAGGTTCGCATACATGCCATACCAGGCGTCAAGGCTGCAGTAGATAAGAAGTTTTAAAAAACATTTAAACATAAATGGTACAAATAGAAGTAGGAATATGCCTAATTGAGGAAGGAAATCAATGGAGGCTTAAACTTATACTTGGGTTTGTAGTCCAACTGAATGGAGTGGGACTGCTCACTTGAGTTCAGTTGTGGTACTGCCTTCTTGAATGATAACTTAGGTATTTGTGAGATCAGTGTGAATTTCAGTTACAACAAAATAATTGTTAAAAAATATCCTTGGATCATCAATATTTCCAGACTTGTGCCAAAATCTTATTCTGGTGCCTATTACAAAATATAGGAGAAAAGTATTTTCATACCTGTATGCAATTCTAGAATACAGATTTGTGGGATGCAATATATCATTAATTTAGGCTGTTTGGGATATTGACAGGGTGCAAACCATTCAAGAGGTCCTTTAGACTTCACAACATATATTGTTTAGATTGCGTTTGGCAGACTAACATTGAAAAGCCAGAACATGATGGTGGTTTCTGTTGTGTATTTTGCATCCTGCCTAGCTTGCTGTAGCTAACAGAGCTAGACTATTATGGGATAGCTCAGCCAGTTCTGTCTGGTCTTACAGTAGGAGAATAAACCCAGTCTGTGTGTTTACATCTCCTTGTGTTCCTGTCTGCTGGCTTCTCTCTGAGTGCAAGCAACTTCCAAGTATCCAAACATAACAGTTTCCTTGTACTGTAGCAATTTTATGCTCCTGGAATCTCAATTCACCAATAACAAAACCTCACCCCACAACATGGATGCTTCAGTCAGTGTAGCATCAATCTAGAGTAGCAGTGACCCAGCTAGAGGCAGTCTCTTGAGAAGGAGAAATGCTTCAACCTTCCAGACTGGGAATATTACCCTCAGATATGTAATGCATATGCATGGCTTTTTGGTTGCTTAAGTTATTACCAATTTCTTCAGATGGCAATCTCCTGATCCAACTGTTTGCCAGCGATGCTTGCCTACATGTTCCAAAAAGATAAAAAATGTAATATCATACATTCTGACTCACTCTTACATTTAGCTTCAGTTAGTCCTTAATGACAATAATCGAACTTGGGTACCATATACCTCAGGTCCCTAGCTTTCATCTAGTTACAACTCTGACTCTCAAATGCTACCTGGCAAATAGAGAACAGGACAACTCACAAACACTTGTTGACATGTTTAACCCTTCATTCCATCGCACTAACAATGCTGAGTGCTACACAAGTGCTCAGTCAGAAGCACAAATGATAGCACCAGAGGTCTAGTTCAGTTGATCCATCTAGAGAAGATGGATGGTAATAAAATCTTAGGCAGTATAAAAATAAGGAAATGAACAAAGAACTGTGGCAGAATTGCTCCAAGAAGAGAATGGTGACCTTGTGAAACTCACTTCCAAGGGCAGTAATAATAGAAACCAGTGGCCTAGCATTGTTTGAAAGAGGTAGGCTACAAGGACAAGTTAGTTTAACATGATATAATTACAAGAGCAGTTTATTTTGAGCCGCTACAGAAATCTATTAAATAGTATTTCAATTACAAGGGCTGCAGGTCACAAGAAGCTGTCATAGGGCATTTTCTATAGTTCCTATTCCATATATATTTCTGATTGTAAACCTCAAACAAATTGCTTTTTCAGCTTTATAGAATATATTTTATAACATATATGAATGTCTTTGTTGTAGTTCATCTCCTCATTAAGCATCACATAGTGCATTAATATTTGCATCAAAACAATTCATGATTAATGTTATAATATCAAAAGGATTCATAATGATTTTCCACTTATTGTAGAGTGCTGCTGTAATTAACTTGTGCAGTATGTCTGTGTTATAAAATTAGATATAGGAAGCTAATGATTATTTAGATGCTAAATGGGGAAAGTACCATTAAAATTGCTTTTTAGTTGTACTGGCAATAAAAAAGGATTATTAATTCAGTGATGATGTTGGGGAATAACAAAGCAGTAGGAGGGATAGACTTCTCACATGGTGCCAGACATAAGATGTAAGCATATGCACACATTGGTGCCCTGAATTGATTTTGCACTATTGGTAGATGTTACTGTCACTCCTGTTTTTGTGAAAGTAATATTGGTCTGTGGTAAAAAAGAATACCAGAGAAGAAAAGGAGAATGAACATTCAAAAATGATAGAGAAAATGACTTCTTCTATCTTCTAGGAAAGTTTCACGGTTGATCAGGTAACCTCTCAGGCTTTGTCTGGAATCATCATCTGGAAATAGTCAATTTCACTCTTTTTTCACCATCTAAACTAGGAAAGTAGGTCATGTTTGAAAGCTAGGTAACATGTTTTTAAACATTATTTGACATCTTGTGTTGGCACAGTTTAATGCCTTTAAAATGTGTTAGCTGTTTGTTGTTGGCCCTGCGGCGGGTGGAGGGGGGCACGACCTTCATTCTGCAACAAGTCTCAGGCACATGTTCTGTAATTGTGCTGGAAATGCTTTTGTCCAGGCTGCAATCATAGCTTAAAATTTTACCATAGTATTTTACAGGAAGAGGTATCCACTACTGAAAAGGACAGGATGGGGGCTTTGGATCCCAATGTTACATTAAAGGCCAAATTTTGATTCCAAAATTCCCACTGATCTTAATGGGATGGGGAATTAGGCCTCAATGTAGCAACTTTGCAGCCTTCTATACTTTGCAGGCAATATTGACAATCTTTCCCAAAAGCTACTCCTGGACAAGACGGTAGCTCAAGATTACAGAAAGACTGGAAAAAGAAGTAAGTGAGGATACTGAGGATGGCAACCGAACAGACCTGGCAACCTCACAACCACTTACGTTGCCTGACAATATGCCAACATCCTGCAATGGTTTGGTAACATCTACACAGCTATTGATAGGGCACAGCAACAATCTGTTCAACAAACAGCAGCCTCAGCTGAGCTTACGCATGGAACTGCATAGTTGCAATTTGCAGCAAAACTAAAAATACCAGAAATAAAACAAGTACAAGTTTTATAGTCTGATTATTTTGCAACAGAGCTTTCCCTGCAGTTTATGGGGCTGCTTCTCTATCAACTTGACACCCTGTCACATAGTGCTAGTACCTTAGAGCTGATCCAGCAATCTGGTTACTAAAGTACCAACTATTCCACCCTAGAGTGGACTTAATTGGGGAAGGATGCTCAAGGGCTTAAGTAGGCAGTAGGCTGACAAGCTAATGAGAACAATCAACTCATCAGCTGGGAAGAGTTAAAGGTGAGGAAAGAGAGCAAAGGGAGAAGGCTGGCAGGGGCCAGGAGATGTAGGATCTCAAGATGAGGAGATCTTTCCCTTTGCCTCTGGAGAATGGGTTAAGGGGGGAGTCTATTTTTTTTTTTTTTTGTAAGTTGCTGCACAAGGCTTTACTGATGAGTTAAGGTCCCAATAAATAACATAGTGGTGCTTACAAACGTGAAAGCATCCAACCTATATGCAGTGGTCCAAATGATGATCCAACTCCATGGGAGTTGGATAAAAAATTAGTCAGAACTTGGCCCTTTGTG
The DNA here is from genome assembly GCA_007922155.1 of Mesoclemmys tuberculata. Lineage (NCBI taxonomy): Eukaryota > Metazoa > Chordata > Testudines > Chelidae > Mesoclemmys > Mesoclemmys tuberculata. The sequence goes on from ML677084.1 coordinate 7,017,044, forward strand.
CAAGGAAAATTCAATAAATAACACTAATTACCTGCTCTAAACTCCAGCCAGAAGAAAAAAAATCCTACTCAAACCTTCTGCAAATTTAATGAATGTAATTATTTACCTAACGTAGAGTTGAATTTTTTTGCTATTCGGGAATAGCGTTTAGAGCAGTGTAAGAAGAAAAAAAACTATGTGAATTAGGTAGCACTTCCCCCAACCAATTTCACTGAATAAGAGCCAGGGTTTTAATCACACTATAGTGTATTACAAAGCCTCTGACTGATACAGGTATAGGCATCTTCTCCATGGTGCTCTTTTGGCTATTATTACTCTGTATATGCTTCACTGGAAGACAGAATCATAGCTTATCAACAATTAGGTTCTTTTGCAAACACTTTCCACCAGCAGCAGCAGCAATGGTGGGAGTGAAAGTGTACATAAGATTCCTATAGCCACCAGGACTGGTAACATGTTGACTAAGCCTGCTCAGAGCACATCTAAACAATGCTAAAAGCTGCTTTTGCTAGGATTCCTACCTCTAATACCAGTGGAGCTGCTCTGGTGATAGCAATGGTGGATTTTTTTTTTTTTTTTTTGCCCATACCCCGTTAATGTAGATAAGGTCCAAAAGCCTGATCCTGATCCTCCTGCTAGATTTGATAGGAGTGGGATTGGGCCCTACTACTTCTGGACAATCTCCAAAAGATACTCAACATACTATGACAATTACTCATGAATGGGATTCCACCACTTCTTTCAAAACAAGATTACTTTCCCCAGATGATCTTGCCATTAATAAAGTTTTGTTTTTGTTTTGACTAAATATCAAGTTGCTTGCTAGTTTACTACTACAGTCTTTTTTCAGCATGTACTGTGGCAATCATTTCCATGGCAAACTACAAAATAATCAAGGAACCACTAAAGTAAATAGACTCCATACAGAGATGTTGATTTCCAGAGCTGACGTAGTCTGACTCAAACAAGAGCCACACTGTCTGCAGCTTTTCCTCACATTGAATTTCTAGTCATAAGACTCACACAGTCACTAGAAATAAACACCTCCCTTTACACCTTGTCACGATCTTGCCACTTAAATGTGCTTATCACCAGTGACTATTTCTAATTTCTTCTGAAGTAGGAACCAGAAAGTGCCTCACTTCATAATGTATCATGTAATGCACTGATGTTTCCTTCAAGGAGCTGTGCATCTCTTGCAAGGTTCTGACTGGCCCCAGCACTCGCTGACACCTCAAGGCTTTACAGGTCTTAAAACTTTTCAAGAGCAGGGACTCCCTTTGTTCTATATATTCAGACTTTGCACAGTGACATGTAAATTCATGGAGTTCTATAAATAACATAAATGATAAAAAGTTCCAAAGGGGTAGCCATGTTAGTCTGTATATAGCAAAAACAACGAGAGTAGCACCTTAAAGACTTGCACCTGATGAAGTGGCTTGCAGCCCACAAAAGCTTATGCCCACAGAAATTTGTTAGTCTTTAAGGTGCTACAGGACTCTTGTTTTTGATAAATGATAAAAAAATTTAATCCAGAAATTATTAAATTTAGATTTAAGGGCCATCTGAGGCCCGGTCTACACTTACCTTTGCGATTTGATGGCAGTCGACGGGAGGTACGCAAGTAATATAAATCATTTGCGTATCTCCCATTGACTTTGCGGCGTCTCCTCCGCATGGCGTCATTACTGCGCTGCGTCAAAGGGAACAGCGTTCTCTTCGACACAGCGCTACGCCACTTACCGAGGTGGTTTTCCTGCGTCGCTTGCTGGATTGACTGAGCGCGTCTACACAGACCGCTCAGTCGATTCAGAGACATTGAACTGATGGCGGCGAATTTGCCACTGTCAGTGTAGACCCAGCCTGACTTTGTAAAATAATATGGGAAAGCAGCATAACTTCTTCCAGACGCTTAGATATACTATTAGTGGTATAGAATAAATTGATATTAAACTTGAGAAATTCATTCACTTGCTTATGACTCATACATCACTATCCACAGCTATCCAGAAATGAAATGTCATGTATAGAGACTTATTCTTGATTGCTTAATTCATCACTTCTGCAGCAGCAGTTCCCAGTGTAGCTAGTGACACTACATAAAGTGACCTCTCATACACTAACCTAGAAACAGCAACGGTGTAGTTCTGTTTTGTTTCACCAAAATTATGAGGGATAAGTGATCCTTTTTATATCTACTTCTTCAGCAGCTGCACTGGATCTGAGAAACCTTTGGTTCCTCATGCTATATTAAATTATTAATGTGCTGCTGTGCCATAAAAATCTTATTGGAAACTACAGGTTGCAACAGTACAGAATTTAGTTACTTACAGCATAGGTACTTGCAGCCCTAAATTCACTGAAATTTAATCCTGCAGTTACATTGCACAGAAACCAGTCTAGTGATGGAATCTAATGGGCAGTGTCAGGTAACATCAATCAAAAATATTTATTATTAGAATCCCCTGGTTTAAATATGAAAATATTATCTAAGAAGTTTTAATCTTTCTCTGAAGACTCAAGAATTGACAAAAGGCTGTAAAGATTGTAAAATGTGTAGGAATAAATTGAGTCTTAAAAGCATGGATATATAGTACAATATAGGGACAATTTCAGGACCCTGGCTATAATAGAATGAAAGGGTCAGCTGTAAGCTAACTTATGCAGAGACTGATTAGAACACAGCAGATATTTATACTATAATATAGCTTCAAATCTAAGCAAGATAAATCAGATTTTTACATGAAGGTGTTTTGTTGCAATTCAGAAATTTCTTGCATGGGATGTTGCATAGGACATTTGAATAAAAAACCCAATATGGAAGTAATTAATGTATTATGCCATTATTATACTTGACACAGAATTGTAACTGTTTATTAATACCAAATGCGTTAGGCTGCCTAAAACCATTTTGTCTTACTTTAACCAAGGGCGTTACTGCAACTGAAAACACACTGTGCAAATATCAGATTCCTCAGCCTCTTTTGACAAGTTGCTTAGAACAAATTCTATACTCTGTCCAGCCTCACTTTATATTGGTAGTTCACAGCTTTGCAATTTCCATGATATACTAATATCACACTGGGAATATGACGGTCTTTTTAAAAAGGTCAAGTTTCAAAACAACTTTGGAAACAAAGCAACATGTTTTTAATTCACTATAGGCCTAGCTTTCTGACAATCAGCTGCTTTTGAATAAGCAGAAAAACAAATTAGTCATGTATAGTGCTTTAGCAGCAAAAACACTCAGGCCCAGTCTACACTTACTTTCTGGATTTGGCGGCAGTCGATGGGAGATACACAAGTGAAGTAAATCACTTGCCTATCTCCTGTCAACTTCGCTGCGTCTCTTCCATGCGCCGTCCAGACTGTGCTCCGTCAAAGGGAACAGCGTTCCCTTTGATGCAGCACTACGCCACTTACTAGGGTGGTTTTCCTGCGTTGATTGCTGGATCGACTGAGCAAGTCTACACAGACTGCTCAGTCGATCCAGAGCAATCAATCTGACGGTGGAGAATTTGCCGCAGTCAGTGTGGACCCCACTTCAGTCTAAAACCAAAGGGCATAAATAATACATTGCATCAGTCCTACAAATAAATAATTGTAGGGACTCAGGATGTTGGATTGAATTTCCACTTCAAATTTAAACACATAATTTAGTTAAACCATTTACTAGAATGTAGGACACAACAAATTGACAGAAAGGTACATATTTTAGGACATGTTCTGAATCAGTGTCAAACTTTTCTAGCCTAATTTTTTCCATAATCTTTTTCCATTCAACAAACCAAATAAGCCCTGATGTAACTTTTGAAGTCAGGAGGCCCAGTTTTCCTCCTTTGATGTTAATAGAATTACTGCGGATTTATATTGGTGTAACGAAGATCAGCATTTGGTTCACTCATTTGAACCAAGTTACACTACGTAAGAATTTGACCTACTGCATTGCATTGCAACATTAGAAACAAGTTTAAGATGGAGAAAAAAGTCTTATTAGGTTAGAGTTCATGCCAATATCTTGGCTAAAATTTATTTTAAGGTAATTGGATTCTGCCAACTTAACTCTCCATGCTGTTTCAACTAGATATGGTCTTTTTCATTATCATAAAATTAGTTCTGCAGTGTGGGTACGTGCTGGTATACAGTTGCTGAATTCCACCCCAATGTGACTATTTCAGTGATGGGTGACATGATCCTTATATATTACCTACCTCATACTGGTGAGACTTAACTAACTGAATATTCATAAAGTGCTTTGAGGTCAGCTTGACCATTCTCCTGCCAATACTACAATGTTCCTTACAGCACAGTTTCTAGATGTTTGTCAGTCAAGTTTTAACATGCCAACCAATGAGGCTTTCACATTACTTTGGAGGTTATTCTACTGTCTAACTGAATTAATTACTACATTTATTTTCTGATATTCACCCACATCTTTCAATTCCTTCATTTTATCTATTATTCCTAGTTATACTTCCTCTCTGGAGAACTGCAGACAGCTGTTCTAATTTGAGAAAAATTATTATTTAAGCTTTTCCTCCCAAAGAAAAGTTATGCATACTCTCTGCTTTCTATCCACATTAAGAGATTTGAAATAGCCTAAAACATTTCTAACATAGCCAAAATCGTTAGTCAAATTCATAAAGCATTTCACAATATCAGCATCCATATTTACATATAATTTCTGTTCTAGTAAAACATCACTTGTCCTAATGACAAGGATTTCTGTTCCTAATAGTTGAACGTTGTTACTCTGCAAGTGCATAATCAAACAAAGCAAAGATAACGCACCACGATATACTCTGTACATTTATTTTTATTTATGATAATATCTCAATGTAACAGTAAGGAAACAGTAATATATTATGTAAAAATGACACAGTTATGAAATTCTATTGCAACCTCAGGTATTAAATCTTTGCTGAGAGAGGGCCAAGCTTTCTGTGTAGTTTGTAAAGTGGATAGTTAATAGGGATCTATTGTAATAGTTAAATTCCTGTTGCAGACATTAGGTCAATTATATCCCATTTTTGGAAAGAGGATTCTCCTCTGTGTTCCCACATATGCTCACTTTGCATTAGTCAGAATTCCAGCTGATAGGGTTTTCTATCTAAAGCTCTATATCAAAGGTTCCCAAATTCTACTCTGTGTACAGCTCGCTGGTCAAAGGTGCTAGCTCCTCCTTTGGTCCTGATCTTAAACTTTATTAAGATATATACTGTATTAACCATATAAAGCAATTGCTATAGATGCCAAAGGGAGGTTATAAGATCATCCATAGGAGGGGAGGGGTCCACATGATAGTCCTTGTATTAAAATGTGATACAGATTATGGAAGTGTTTGGGAACTTCTCTCTTTATTTAATCTAAACATCACCACAGTATCTTATGTCTTGTTATTATGGCTGTAATGATTTGACTACATGGAATAATGGTCCACAAAGTAGTCTTGGAATTACTGGCAGGTTGTAGTTAATCAGAATACTAAACAAACAAATATCAGATTTTCTCTTTATAATACGGTAAATCAATGTCCTTATACAGAAGTTGCTATTAAAAACAATATTGACTACTACAGCTACTCACAGCAACCATGATATCTCCTTAAAATAGGAGGTGCTATCATATTAAAATCTCTACAGAGTAGCAAATTTAGGGGGGTTTAAGCTTTATAAACTTGGATTTTTATAGAGTGCAAAGGAGGAAGAAAATACAGCTGCTGATGTTTTATCTACTAACCAAAGTGTTCAAATCTTATATAACAAGCTTCTGAAATACGATCCTTATGTATTTCATCACTTATGTATTTAAATACTGAATTGCAAACACCAACTAATATTCCCAAAAGTCTGAGGCCTATATTTTCTAAAATGAATGACTTTTTGGCACCAAAGAAACCATAAAGGATCTTTATGTACACCTGGGATATTTAAAAATAAAATGAACCCTTAAAAGAAACTTTAACTATTAAACCAATCCATTCTAAAATGTAATTAAGGTATAAAAACCACACTAAAGCAAAGTTAATTTAAAGTGTATATTAGCTGAGTATACAATATAGAATATTATGAACATGCAACCAGTCCCCAAAATACAAATTATGGATGATAAATCTAGGTCTGAAACATTTAATCTGGTGGCAATTCTAAATTCTGACTACAAGAATAGGTATTTATAAAGTCTTTGAAATAAACAAATTTTCACACTTGTAGAAATATACTGCATATTTATAACAACCCCTTGTAATGTTAGTGGCTCAAAGCAACTTATACTGTTCTGAAATTATCTACATAAATTTGATAACTGGCCCAGGAAACTCCCGGAAGTTAAGCTGTGAAAAAGTAAAAGTGACATGTCAATTGTGGCCTGGGCTTAAAGGATAGCTTCCTTTAATCCTGCCCCATTTAGGTTACAGTCTAGATATAAAACCAAGAGACAACAGATCAGTGGGGACAGATGGAAGAGTATGAGGAAACAATATAGGTCAGCATGACACGTAGTGGTCTCAGCACACCAGCAACCTAACAGTTATCAAGTTTTTTGTAGGCCTCACAGCTACTGAAAGTTTTGGAGGAGAATTTTAAAGGTAGATAATGAGTTAATTTTGCACATGTTTATGGAGGGAAGAGGGAGAAAAATTGTTCTCACTAATCTGTGAGGATAGAACAAGAAGCAATGGGCTTAAATTGCAGCAAGGGAGGTTTAGGTTGGACATTAGTTTAGTACTAATATAGGCACGAGGACGAATGGGTACAAACTG
>ML677084.1:7024203-7159705 GCA_007922155.1 Mesoclemmys tuberculata
TGATCATATTGGTCCCTTCTGACCTATGAGTCTATGAGTCTACATTAGGAAAAACCTTCCTAACTGTCAAGCTGGTTAAGCACTGGAATAAATTGCCTAGGGAGGTGGCAGATTTTTAAAAGCAGACAAACGCTGGTCAGGGATGGTCTAGATAATATTTAGTCCTGCTTTGAGTGCAGGGCACTGAACTAGAAAACCTTTCGAGGTCTCTTCCATTCCTACAATTCCATGAGTCTATGAGGACTGCCCCCAAACATGAGGGGCAACAAGAGAAAAAGTATGAAGATGCTTGTTTAAAAATGTAATAAGTGGGCAATGGAGGTTGGCATCATGGGTTGATTAGAGGCGGGAATCAAATTTCGTATATGGAATGAGATGATAGGTAGGGTGGGGAATGGTCATGAAAGGCCTTGTCACAAGTGCAGCTTCTCTGTATTGCCCCTGTTTCACCAGGCATGGTACTGCAGGCTCTCTTTGCCTTAGTCCACAAGTTATGGCTGCCTGTCCAGAGTAGGTCAATGCAATCAACTCATCATCAGTCTCTAAACAGCTAAATAAAAATAAATTCAGAATTCGACTGTCTGCATCTTTGAACAACAAACCAATCTGAAAAGGCAAGTAGTAGTTGCAGCACTTGAAGGCAAGTCCCTTACCTCACCCTGTGGTTTTGGGCTAGTCCTGAGGAATTCCTCATCTATTAAGTCTCACCAAGCACCCAGAAGCAGGCAAGCCTTCTTAACTGCCATGCTGGCTCCCAAATTGGTCAGTATCTCCTCCTGGCACTTCTAGTGCTCTGAAGCATTAAGTCTTGCTGGTAGCACAGGCAAAGTGGGTTTTCCTTGATTGTGGGGGTGTCAGGTCACTGACACCTCCAGCAGGATTACAGAAAGCCTGACAGAAAGTGAAGACAAGTAACTTATGTTTGATGCAACAGAAAATAGAAAGTCATTGATGGAATGCAAAGAGAAGGATGACATGGTCAAAGTGACAGCCTAGGAAGATGATCTATGCAACAGCATTTTGAATGGATAACATCAGGGCAATATTGCAATTGTCAAGGCCAGAGAAAAGGATGTTGCAGTTATTTGGATGCAAGATGCTAAAAGCCTAGATGAGAGTTTTAGGCTATGTCAACACTGACAGAGGCAAATTGATTTTTCCAGTTCGATTGAGCTGCACTGAGCTCATCCCTCATTCACCCTGCGGTAATGCCTCCTGTCCTGTGGAGCTGGGTCCTGCTCTCTGCTCTGGGCATTGCAATCAGGTGCATGGGTTTACAGAACCACTTGGGTTTGGCCCACTGTTCTGCTAATTGATAGGGTTGGCAGAAAGAACACCAGTAGAAAGAACAAGGTTACTTTACTATCTCTTTCTAAATATTACAGGAAATGAAATGATATATACACATAAGCAATAGAAAGAATAAGTAAGGTAATGCACCTGATCATTACTACATAAGATCAACTATAGTGATTAAGAAAGATACATCACCAATTGCCCTATTAATACATTACCATCATCCAGATCCACAGTCCCTGGGGAGCCCCGGTTGCAGCGAGGATTTGGAGAGCCTGTCCCGGAAATTGGGAAGCCCTACGTAGTGCGTCCACTCATAGGTGAGGTCTCCAAAGTCACTGCAAGTGGGTCCAGCTTTTATAGAGTGGAACAAACAAGTATACATGACTGTGTGCAGATCACCTTGATGGATATCTGGTTGTCATGCAGGGGGCTGTGATGGGAACCTGGCCAAGGCTCCCATCCCAGACCCTGCACGTTCCTTTCTTATCTTTTTAGGGCTTCAATAGCAAATAGAAACTCCTTACAAAGGGAAAGATAGAAACTCCTTACTTTAGCAACAAAGGGAAAGACCCCTTTCATGTGTTAAAACACTCTCACTCTGCCAGCAGAGGGAGAGGCTCCTTTCAGGTGTCATACATAGTAACTTATCATTATAAATTGATACATTTGGAGTGAACAAGCATATACAATAGTAACATTTATATACAAAGATTCACTGGCATAAACAAATATGACTCCCACCGCGCAGAGGCGGATCCAACTAGATACAGATAATCCTTTCATATCACCCACTCATGATAGAAAGACTGCCAGGCCAAACCCGAATTGGAAGAGGTCCTTAACTATTCATTTCCTTGCTTTTAGGTGCTTGGGTTTGTAAACTTTATGATTGGCAAGTATATAGTGATTCAGCAATTTTAACTGGTTTAACTGCTCTGAAGTGAGTTGGTTTCAGAATGTATCAGGGCCAGATATAGAATTTGGGCCGAGATCTGGCTTTGGATGCTAAATCCATCCCCATTCCCAATTGTCTGAGTTCTCACCCAGATATTTTAACCAGGCCTCTCTATATTTAAATGGAATATAAGTGGTGGTTTGTGACCCATAAACCCAACTGTGCCAACTGGCAAGAAGTTTACAAGAATATCCTGATCCGTATCTCCCCTCTGGCTGGAGTTGGGTGCGAGAGGGGTAACAAGGTGACTCACAGTCCTGGTAACCCTAGGAATCATCACAGTGGTGCAGGAAATAATTTCTTCCCAGCCTAAACCTTGTAACCAATCTGCTTTCCCCCTTAAACATGAGGTTTGACTGTCCTTGCAACATTATCTTTTTCTCTTCAAAATAAGAGTGGACAGCAAGTGATCAACCCACAAGTAACCTCCATGTATAATTACATCTATTAAATTTGCAAGCAGTTCCTCCCATTCTTTCAAGGTGCCTCATCACAATCCACAAGTGACATTCCTTATCCTTGACACAGTCCATTCCTTACATCTGTTAGGACTGGCATCTAGCCAATGTGACAAGATACTGAACAGTGTATATAATATATATCTTGCTGCCCTACCCTTTCCTGTAGTACATTATCCATTGGCAGGGATTAAGCACTCCTAAGGCTCTCAAACTTCTTTCTAAAAATGAAAAACCATGTTCTCCGTTCTCCACCCAGCACTGGTTTAAAAACAAGTCCAATTCCAAAATTCCCAGGAAAGCTATTATGAACAGGGTCTGTATATTTCTTACATCTTCGACTAACACAATAGCCATGTCAAAGACCAAACTATAAAGCATCTGTCATAGATGGTTGATTGGCTAGTGTTAAAATTGAATTGAGGCAATTTCAATTCTAGACACATTTTATGTGCTTTATATTAAATTATTACATTTTCCAAACTAATTCATATATCTCTTCTGCCAGGTGTCAGAACATAACAGAGCCAAGTGCTGTCTCGGCGTTCTGTTTAGAAATGTCTTTCAAGCTTCCATCTAAAACTTGGGAGCAGATAAAATTTTAGGAACTAACAATCTCGATCCCCTGTTCATCTTTACAAATGTTGCTTGCCCACCTAGAAGCAGTTGGTAATAAGTAATTACAAATGCCTTTTATTTGGAAAAGAACACAATCATATATTCACATAACAGAAAGTGAGCAAAATCCAGACCATGTATCGGGTATGGCTGAACTCCCAGTTCCCATCATTAACTGCCTAGCTTACTGAGGGACCAAAACTCTTATTTGCAATACAATCATCATTCTCCAATTCCATTAGATTCAGGGGTGATCAAGTGGTCACCAGGAGACAGCTCCTCAGTACATTTACTCCAGTCCAGCAAAACTTGTGTCACCAGGTCCCTCTCTAATGGCTATCTGGACAGTCATTGCTTTATCAAACAGTGCTTAGCTTTCAGAGCTCCATTACTGAATGTGGATTTCATACTTATGCATCAGCTCCAGGATGCATGTTGTGCAATTCATATGCGCTTTCACAAATAGTTACATTAACAAACTATTATATTAATAAAATCAGAATACAAGAAAAAATAATATAAATGAAGCTGTTGGAGTAACTTTTTCTCTTCTATGAAGGGAGGAGAGCTTTTTCCTTTAAGCCTTCTTTCTTTCGGGCTTACATCTATATTGTTATCCTCTCTCTTTAGCCTGTTTGTTTTTCCTGTCTCTTATTCAGACACTCACTCCCTATATAGTAGGGGGCTTTCTGAGTCGATGGCAGTCTTGGAACCTGGGTTTGCAGAAGAAGATAATCTACTGGGCCGAATTTAACTCCCACACCAAACCTGCAAACACTTAAATGTAAGCATGTTTATGCACGAGTAGTCCTGTTGACTTGATGGGCCTGAAATTAGGAGTAGGAACTCAATTTAAATCAGTGAAGCAAAACCATTGTACCTATGCAAAACTTGAGGGTCTTTTAGTTGGATATGAACAACTAAAACTCATGGATTCCTGCTCCAGAGTCTTGTACTGAGTCTTGTAGAGAACATTTTTTTTTTCAGGGGGAAAGGGGAAGAAGGGGAAAGATGTAAAGTCTCTACTTCAGTTTTTCCACACTACTGGTCAAAGGTGTTTTTCGTTGGTCATTCTACCTGGACTAAGAGCACATGAAGATAGGGCATACAAATGAATTCTGGGAAAAGACAAATGTCAGTTCAATGCATTTTGCAAGTCTATGGGCCAAACTTTCTTAGTAACACTCCTGCAATCTCATGGAAGCCAATGTTTTTCATCTGTGACCATGAAAGGAAAGTTTATCCTTACACACGCAATATTATATAGCCTTAACTGGTTCCTAATGAGGTTTCAGTTAAACATAGTGTAAGTTTAAAACAAGTTCGGAAGACAAATGAAGCTGCTGGGCTAGAGAAATGGATACTTTAAACAAACCCCACTGTAGTTCTTAGGACGTGTGACTGATAAAAGGAGGTAACACAGAATTCTATAAATCTAAGCTGTAGCTGAAATACCATTTTCCAAAGATGTTATCAAACTGATGCAATTCAGTGGTATAATACTTGGTAGCAAATTCATACCTAACCCATTCTTAAAAGGCAAATTTCTTTATGAACTGATTAAAACATTCTCTATCTAGGATTAAGCACTGAGTACTTTTTAGGGTATTTTTATATGTAATCACATCCCAATTTTGGTAATCTATTGTGTTTCCAAGTCAACACCTTATGTCAGCAACTGTAGTTTTGGTGGGGTGGAGATGATTGGAAGCCTATAACATGCTGTTCCAGATTTTCAGACTGTAAGCATAGGTACACATAAACAAACAGACTGAGCAAGTATACGGACATGTGAGGAGTTTACAAACTATTTGCAAGGTCCTGATAATTTCAAGATCTTGATAGGCCACCAAAGTTATTGGTGACTACCCCTAAGCATGAGGCAAGTCAGTAGTAAATGCAGGAATAGAATCCAGGTTTTATGATTCACAATCTTATGCTGTAATGGTTATATTACATCAAATAGCAGCATCCGTGGGATGTGTGTATGTGTTTAGACATATACACACAATCTGATGCATTGAAATTGAATAAAATTAAAGTTTAAACTACTACCTTACCACAACAGCCCACAGCACTCTTTTCTCTGAGCCTATGACTCAGACTGTTTACTCATCCAAATAGGTTCTTTATTAACCTTTTTATGTGTTCCAGCTCGCATGCTGACAAAAGGCCAGTTTTATTTTTAGGATTTATATGGCCTGTATATTTTAGAAAAAGTGTAACAGCCGCACTAATAACCACTACTGAGTCCTCCCCCGAGAGTACAAAAGGGGGTGTTTTAGCTCATATATCAAAGACAGCCATAATGTGCCTATAAACCTACAGACTTGACTGAAAATAAACCCTAACAGGAAGAAATCTTCCAGAATGTTTAGATCTATGCCCTTTATCAGGAAAAAAAAAGCAGAACATAGCTTTTCTCCCAATTAGGATTGTTTTCAATACGTATTTTGCCACCATAGAAAGAAGCAATGTATATAATGCTACTCAGGTATGCTCTTGTAGCTTGAAAATGTTGTTAGTCTTCTAGCATCCTGGTGTCCAGAGTTCTCACTGAAAGAACAAATGTAGATCAAATCCATGCTTTACAACTCAAAAATCTAAACTTCTGAATTTAATAACTTCTGAAGAGCCGTGGATCTCTAGTCACCTTTTTGCTGTCAAGTTCCCACATCCAAAACATCAGAGCTGCAATATGTTCTGTATGTATAAGCAAAGTATGCAGAGAAATCTGGGAACTCCATATATTGACCATCTGTGCTTGATTTTGCAACCTTAACCTTCTTAATGTTTTTTGTGGATAATATATAATTACCAGTATATAAACAGATCTGAGCAACACTGCAGTGCAAAGAGTGATATACTGAGGAAAAAGCCATGTACAGATTAAGATTAGTGTTGCCCCTCTGCTTTGCTAAATCTAGAATATTTAATGAAACAGTGACTACAGAAGACTACAAACCACATGACTCTTTGTAACAAATAATCCAAACTCACATGAAGCCCTAAGTGTCTAATGAATAGGAAACCCAGTTGTGAATCAAAGTGACAAAATCCAAACTCATTTCAATCCACAAGAAAAACAAAACAGTTGTGACTGTACTTGCTCCAGAGGACATTCTGAAAAACTGTGCAGTTGAGTGAAAAAGGGAGCATAAGAGCTGGAAATAAAAAGTTTGACTCTCCTTCCCACCAATTTCCTTTATGGAGCAGTCCTGTGGAAATTGAGATGAAAGAAACAAGGTTCCATCAAAATGACACAGCTTATAGAATTTGGCAGGAAAGGATATATTTTCTCTAAAATTTAATTAACCTACAGAGTAGAATAGGTAATATTTCTTTAAAAATACTATAGTAAGTTACCATTCTAATAAATTCTTTAGAACTCTTCCATAAAGGTAAAGAGAGCTACTTACTACCACTGATACTTGTCATTTTTATCAACACTTACAGCCCTGGTGTCTCACATTACAGTACTTTAACTGTAAATCATATTGTAAAAGTAGCTATATAATAGCAAAGAGAGGTGGGGCTAAGTGGGGATCTAAATTTAAATTAGTCAGTCAGGTAATTTAGATTCTGAAACAACAAGCCAATTTCTGTTGTAAAAACATTCCCTTTAGTGGAGTTACACCAGATATAAATCTGTCCCATTTATGAGTGATTTAACATACTTCCTTGATGAAGGAGGAAGATGAAGAAGGAGTCTTCTTCTAGGCTAAGACATTATGCTCATATTTGAACATAACTGAGATTTGAAGAGAATTTAAGGAATAAGGAGGCTTGGGGATCACCAACCCTGTTCCATGACATGGCCCTTTTAAGGAACAGGTGTTTAAGGGAGCAGCAGACTAGCTGATAAATGGAGTATGGAAGCCAGGTGATAATGAAAGAGCAAACTCCTGAACAGGAAAAAATATATATATATGTCACAGCTGTTAAGTAACTCAAGTCCTGTCTGCATCCAGAAGGGCTGGAATCTTGTGACTGGTGGGCTGAGGAAGCTGGTCTTAACTATTTCACAGCATCAAGAGGGAGGACTGTGGATTCCTGTACCAGAGGGAAGCTGATATTGTGAATATGTACAGGAGGAGAATTTGTGGGCAGAGGGCTCTCCAGAGAGACCAGAGGCTGGGTAAATGGAAGGGGAACCAGGAACTTGAAGTGAAATGGGATGCCCCAGAGGGAAGGATTTGGCCTGAAAGAGCCAAAGTAGATTGTATTTTCTAAAGACTTAATAAACTGAACCCCAACAAGGGGAACTTTAAGAACTGTGAACATACTATTGGGAGAAAAACGAAGGAATTGAGGGTGGGGTGCCTGCAAGGCTATGACGGGGTGTGCTCTGGAATAGGATACTGTTGCACCTCTTCTCTTAATTCCTCCAAGGGATGGGTGACCTGTTTGCAGACCCCCAAGAGTCTCCCTTTAACCAGGCCCAGACAGCTGAAATATTTCATTATGGCTTAGAGAAGTATGATGAAACAGTAATTTACTTTCAAAAGGTAATGGGTGGAGATTACAAAATAAAAAGATTCAACAGACTGAATAATCTGGAAATTAACACTTTTGTTGGCCATTCATAAACCGATAGACTTCAAAAACATAATAATTAGTGACATTGTGTAAACACATTAGGTAATAACTCAACAATTATTCAATATCTTCTGTTCAAAGACCTCAAAAGGGCCAGATCTGTAAACATATTTAGGTGCCTAAAGATGTAGATACGTGCTTTGAAAATCCCACTGGGCACCTATCTGCATCTTTAGGCACCTAAATACCTTTAAAAATCTATCCAAAAGTACTTAAGTATCACGTTTCTCCAAATGGCCCTGTGCAGAAGTTATGGCAAATTACACTATTTCACAGTGAGGGACTGGGCTCAGAGGGATTAAGTGATTTACCCAAGGCTAGTCAGTATCATGCCTAGGACTAGAATCCTCACTCCAAGTTCCATTCCCATACAAACAATCTCATTAATTAATTTCAGTAGCAGCTTTGCATAATTTCTCTAGTTTTACTAGGGATATGGAACAGCTTGATATCTGATGCTGAATTATTTGAACATGGAAGTTTCCATTAAACTGAGCCATCAATGATGCTCAGCCAGTCACAAGGTTTGGTTGGCTGATTATGCATGATGCTGTGGTGACCATGTGACAAAGTGAGAATTTTCTGTAATACTTTTATGAATTATATGCATGGCAGTTACAGAGCTCTCACTTGGGACTGATAAGGTGATGGAGGGAGAGAGCCACCTTGCACCAGCTGCCTGACTTACAGTTCACAGATGGCCTCCCAAGGGAAGGGTGAGCTAGTGAGGGACAGTGCATTTAGGATGTTTTATTGTTCTGAGTGATCGATACTCTCCTATGCTTTACATGATTAAATATAAAGAGCTTAAAGTTGATAGCCTGAACCAAGTGTGTGTGTGTTTCATTGCTACTGTGTGCCCTGTGGAAGTTACACATTTTAAACTAGAAGCTTCATGTCTGTTGGGTGGAGTTCTAAAAAACGGATGTTTTGAGGGTCAGAGCTGTGCCCAGATTGACTAAGTGGCTAGACAGCAGATTCCAACACTCAGAGGGCGGTGCTAGATAGAAGCTCTGTACCCAAGTCTAGGGCCCCAACATTGAGGCAAGGCTGGATTCTGTTCAGATTCCAAGAGCTTGAAACACTCTTGGGATCTAGAACAGAGTTACTGATTCCCCTCACAGCAGTCTTAGTGGGTGGCCAGGAAGGGGTGCTTGCTAAGATCTGTGACACTTCAGTACAGATGCTCAAAGATATTTAGCCTAATGCTAATTTAAATCAATGGACTGGAAGATTTTAGACCCTTGGTGTTTTGAAGAAAAAGGACTAACGCTGAATCAATACCTGAAAACTGTTAATGAATATTTGTTTGAATAGTAGCTGAATTTGCACTGACTGTTTCTTCTCCTTTCATTGGCTTTCAGGAATGAGTTTGCTGATAGGAATGTTTATAGAAACAGTGAATTTTGAAGAACTATTGGAACATTTTCAGAAAGCAAGTTTTGAATACTTACACAAGTATCCACACCAGAAATGTGACCAGTTACTTGTCCAGCCTACAAATAGAATAAAATTGTAACCTGAATACCCAAACAAATCTAATAGTGCTCATATCAAGTATTGACAATGAACTGCATATGAATGATCTTCAAGAAACTATTTAAACAATTTTGCATTACTGCAAAAACTAATAATTGCAATCTGTTCATAGACAATCCCTGAATGGAAAAAAGTGAAATTAACTGAACAAATTATTTGCCCCAACTTAGAAATATTCTCTGTGTGTTATTTGTACCAGTAAAATTACTCTAGGTACCTGCATGGCTCCCATCAATGTAATTAAATTCCATTACAAATAAGAATCTCTTCTCTTTCCAACCATGTAAGAGAAATAGCTCAAATAGTTCAGAAGTTGCTTGTGTGCTCTAAGCCGAACTAAGGGAAAGCTAAGTTAAAGAATTAAGTCTTACTTTTGCTGTAGTTGGGAGAATGGTGCAACTCTTATCCTTTTCATACTCCAGGTCCAGCTGCTATGATATTTTCTCATGCTCATGATACTTCACTTAGTAGTGTACAGTTTCACTGTTATGGTAGAAGGTTGCTGTCACCTGGACATGATTGTGAGAGAGCAGCTAAGATCCATTTCATGGAGTATTTTAAATATCAAGGCTGAGACATTGAGCTGGACTCAGAGTGGGAGGCACTGCAGAGATCTGAGCATTTGGTCAACATAAATACTAGCTGGAGCTTTTGCAACACAGCTCTGGATATGAGCTGCATAATCAAAACTGGTGATTACAAATAGTGGATCCCTGTGGCCAAGTCTGTCTGACAGCATGGCATAAAGTCTTCTGGCTAGTCACAGAAAGAAGTGAGCACTTTTTGCACCATTGGCTCTTTGGACATTCAACAGCACTGTGTCTGAAAGATACCAAAGCTACAGACAATTATCTGAGGGAGGATGCTTTTGATAGTGAGGACATTAGAGAAGGCAAATTCATTGCAGTGCATCCCTCTGCCTATCACCATCACCTCAATATTGCCTGGATTCATCTTTAACCAACTGGTTTCCATCCAGAGATTGATGTTTTGGCTAGGTGTTGTTGGATGTAAAGATGCTGTATTCAGACTCCACCCAGCTCAACAACAGGCATTTCAGCCATTGTTCACATATGTCAGTCCCAGCATGCACAGGATAAGAAAGGCATCTGACTTGAATCCTCTCTGGAGCCGAACAGTAGGTATTTCTTGTTCTGGTCTGTGGCAAATAGATCTATTGAGGACTATACCCAATTGCAACAGATGCTCTGCAACACTCAGTCCTTGATGGATCACTCATGATTGTCTGAGAACTGTCTGCTGAGATGATCTGCTACCAAGTTCTGAAAACCTGGAAGATGAAGGGCCAATGGTGTGATCCACTGAGGAATACACCAAGAGCAGAGACCAAATGGATTCCTGACAAGAGTGGAAATGCTTGGTTCTCCTATTCTGACATAATTCATAGCTGTGGTATTTTCTGTCCACAACACATAGACTGAGATTCTCTGAAGTATAAGCAAAAATACTTTGCATATCAAGTGGATGGTTCTAAGCTGCAAGATATTCATGTGCAAATGAACTTTCCAAGGAGATCATTGCCTTCCAACTCAAGGCATATCTAGATCTTTGAGAGGAGGTGTCTGTCACCAGAGCTTTGGTAGATGGAAGCACAGAGAAGGGTACTCCATTGAACACCTGAAGAGGGTCTTTCCACTAATTTAATAAGAAGAGAACTTCTTGTGGGACTAAGACCATCATGTCCATGTGGTGTTTGCTGATACACTGATTTCTACCACCCTTGTATACATCATAGGTAAAGTCTGGAAAATTGCATCACGTAGGTGCATGAGGCCTGGTGTCCCAAAAATCTAAGACATACTCTTACTAATGTCTTTGGGTGAGCTTCAAAGTTGGTCAATGTGGCTCTCTATAATATGGAATCTTTCTGCTGACTGGTCAGCTCTAGCACTGCTCCTATGAACTCCATGCTTCAAGCAGAGTAAACACAGTTTTTTCTCTGACTTTGAGGTCCAGTGTAGTGAAAAGTTTTCAGGCTACATGAATTGAGTTGGTCACCTAATGGGATAATTTCTCTGAGATCTGCCAGTCACTGAGGTACGGGTAGATCAGGATCCCTTGTCTCCTTAAGTGAGCAATCACAACTTCATTTGGTGAATATTGTTCCTGCTGTGGAAAGACCAAAGGACAGAACCCTATACTGATCATGAAATGTTCCTACTAGCAATCTTGTTGACCCTAAACAGAGCCACAAACACACACACCCCTTTCTACCAAGAGGCACTTCAGCCTGATACATTGTTCCAGCCTCTGAAATGTTTACTCTATTTTGTATAAATCTATTAGTTTTAAGATTGTTTGTAAAATCACTCCATTGACCATGTTATCTGTTAAGTTTACCCACTTTCAATATATTTGTAAAAACTCTATTTTAAGTATAAGAAGCTACACTGTAAAATGTAATATACTGACCTAATTGTAAAAGACACTGGCAAAATGAAATAATGTTTGCTTTAAAAATAATATGTGAGTTCTTCAGCTAGGAGTTGGCATGGAGTGATTGAAGTGTGAATGGCTGAGCAATTGAGGTGGGTGCAGACAGGGAGAGTGATTGAACAATTGGTCTCAATAAAGGATGCCATAACAGACAAGAAAACACCAGCCTCACCTAAAAACGGTTGAAGGAAGAAGAAAGGAGCAAAGATAATAGCAACTGGCGAAAGAGGAGTCCACCTTGATACTTTCGGAGTCAGCCCACTCCCAAAGAACAAAATCTGATCATGCTTGCAACAATGTGGGTGATTAAGGATCACACCAAATGCAGATGCAGCGTGACAGAGCAAAAACCCATAGACTTACTTGGGGTCTTTTCCCTATAAAATGGGACCGAAAGATGAAGGCTGGAGGTTTGGGTCTACATCATCACACCAGCCAGGAGTACCGATACGCATCGACAGAACCTTGCTCCTCACCCTCGTGCTACAGTCACCTGGCCAGTGACTACCACGAGCACCTAGAGACTGGTAACTATAAGATCTGTGAGACCCCATTTATGTTTGTCTGTCTCCCTGTCTGTGTATGCCTGTCAGTGTGTATGAGTGTGAATGACATTACCAACTGGAACATGTGTCAACAAAGTCTATTTTATTATTAACAAGAATCTCTGTAATTACAGTATTGATACAATGTTAATACTCTTTTTCCTAGTGTTTACATTATTGATACTATTTCACTAAGTAAAGCACCATATTGGTATTGCTATAGTGTTGATACTATTTTCTTGGTATTTGCATCATTGATACTGTTAAGACATTTCTGTATTCACAATAAACGTGGCTTGTTGCCTTATCCCCTGAAAAAGATCCTGTGATATTTGTTATTTGGGTAACAATCAGGTATTTCATATGGCCTGGACAAATGGATGCAAGACAGGCATCTTGAAGGTCAAAAGCTACAAGCCAGTCTTGAAGATCTAATAAGGGAATTATGACAGCCAGTGCCACCATAATGAATTTGAAATGACGAATTCAAGGTGTCAAAGATCCAGAATGGGATGCCACTTCACTTCTTTGAAATAAGAGTGGGAATGAGAATCCGGAGGGAGTCTACTTCTTGTTTTAACAGTATCTCATGAGAATAGTCCCTCTTCAGGGACAGAGAAGGGGGACAGAAGGTAGGAAGAGACTGTAACTGGGTAGAATACCCGCTATTGATAATTTCCAGGACCCACTGGTCCAAGGTGATCAGAGTTCAGACTTAAAAGTAAGGCCTAAAAGTAAAAAAGACAGTCACCAAGGGTGGAGGGAAGAGGGGGATTGGTTAAGAAATGATCCTTAAAAGGTTCTGTCATATTTTCCTCAAAAATAAGTTTTGAACAAAATAATTCTTTGTTTGTAAATTGCTCAGACAATTTGTGAATTGTCACTATTCAAGCTGGGGCCACTAATTTGATTATACATAAATCATATGGTATGGTTCTATTTCCTAAATAGAAGAGAAAATTAGATTCATTTTTCAGGTGTAAATACTCATATACACATATTCAAATTTAACTTTAAGTGTATTAATAATTATGTAACAGTTGCAGGACTGGGGCCTAAATTAGCTCCAAGAATACTAAGTAGGCATAATATCGTAGTTATGCCTGACCATTCTCAATCTTGCATTTCATAACTATTCTATCTATAACATATCAACCATAACTTTGCATGGCTTGGACCTTTAGTTACGTAAGAGCTTAAAAAACAGCACAAGAAAACCCATTGATTTTGCAAAATGTGACTGCTATGAAAAATGGTTTCCATCACACTTTATAATAAATTTATCTAAAAAGTCATTTCTTTAAAGTATTGCTGTAGAAAGCTCCCTTGAGACATGCCATTTTGATGCCACTCTTTTTATTATTCAAATATAATGAAGAGATCCTGCATGGTTATGATGGACTATAAATCATTGCTGTAAAGGCATGTTCAGCATGCTAACAGATTTAAGATCTGATCTGGAAAAGTGTTTTACATATACACTGTAACTCCAACACATATGCCCTAGACAAGAACACACACCACCTCCCCAAATGCAATCATTATTAAATTTGGGAGGTGTGAGGGGAAGGGGGCTTTAAGACCAGATTAAAAGTTGGCATTAATTTATGTGTAGTTCTAACATTCACATAATGTTTAGTGCCCCCTTACAATCTTGCATGTGCCCACTGAAAAAAAGTGACAGAAGAGAGTAAACAGTCCTCCAAGATTTTTAGTAACCAATTGAGACCTTTTTAGCGGGTAGGTATTACACAGGTAAAGGCAGAGAAGGGGGTATGAGACATCATTAGAATCAAACAGCACACTAGACCTGATAATAAATAACAAAGTGAAAGTATTGGCTTGAGCAGTTTGGAGAGAATGGGTTAGTGAATCAAAGGTCTAGTTGTGATAGTTATTCCAAACTAACTCTGTCTAGCAAAGAACTAACCCTTCATAAGAATGCCATGCCAGATCAAATCAATCATTTGTCTAGTCCTGTATCCCCTCCACAGCAGTGGCCAGGACTAGCTGCTCTAGAGGAAGGTGCAAGAACACTTGCAATAGTAGCTGTGAAAAGCTGCTCTCAGACAAAGAATTTTCCAAACTCCAAATAGTTAAAGGTTGGGTTATAAGGGTTTATATCTCCACCAAAACTTGTTTGTTTTGTTGTGCACTATTATAACTCTGATTAAATGTCTCATCCTTTTTAATCTTGCAAACTCTTGATCTCAATGACCTCTTGGGGCAATCTGTTCCGCAGACTAATTGTGCATTATGTGAAAATATTTCTGCCTGAATTTGCCACCTTTCAGTTTCATTTTAAGGGTGATGTTAGGTTATTCTTGCTAATAATTCCATGATTTTTATTCTGCCTGGTGATTAACTACTGATTCACATCAAAAATCTGTCTTATAATCTGTATTCTTTAATAATTTTATTAATTTATTTCACTATTGCCTTGCAACTTTTTTTTATTGCAAAGGCAGCATGGCATAGCGGATTCAATTCGGTTGGAAGCTAAAAACTCCTGAGTTTTAATCTCTGCTCTTCCAGTGATTTAGGGCTTGTCTAAACTAGAGAAACTTCAACTGGAATAACAACATGAAGGAGATTACACTGTTACATCGCCCCTATTGAGGACACAGAATGAATTAAAAGGACTATGTAACATATTAATATTACTGTAGATCATCTGTTTACAAATCTTTTGAGCTGAGGCCCCCCTTTTAGTTTAAAATTTTGGTTGCACCACTGTAACCTAGAACCTCAGTTTTCAAAAGTGGGTGAAGGTGCATGTGATGGTCTCTAGGGGTGAATCTAGCACTAGTCGCAGAGGCTGCTGGGAGCAGAATTCAACATAGCTGCAGTCGATGTTGACACTGACCCACAGGTCTGATGGCCTGAGGTGAGTCAGGGGGTGCAGATGGCGTTGCCTCCCTGCCCCTGGTGGGGGCTGCACAAGCTGCCTGGTATCACCAGTCTCCTCCTTCCCCCAAAATGTTTCTCTTTGCACCCCAGTGTGGGGGGGTGCCCCCTAGTTTGTAAATCTCTGCTGTAGATGAAGATGGCCAAATTGAATTCAAGTGTAAGCAGCAGCAACTCGAGCCAGTTGAGCTGCATCCATTTACAATTTGGCTGAATTTCACACGGTAAATAGAAATGAAACTTTCCAATAATGTACTTTCCATGGATGTCAATCACAGTTACACGTGAAGTCTGATTTTTGTTCAGGCATTGAGCACCTGCAGATCCTATTGACTTATATTGCAGCTGTTGATATGCAACACCTCAGAAAATGAAAAAAATAACTACACACTATGGACCTGATTTTCAAAGAAATATTGATTTAAACATTGCAAAGAATTCGTCAACTATACAAACTCCTTTCCCTTTAACTTTCTGGAAATCTTCAGTGATGTCCAGAGCTCATCCTCCTAGGAGATATAGGTTTAGGAGCTTTGGGTGGGTTACAATGATCAGAGATCATTATCTACAATAGTGGTACTCAGTGCGATAGGCAAGAGCCCATTTGTCCTCAAAGAATCACAAAAATTTCTGATTATTTAGAAGAGAAAAGAGTAAATCAATTTAAACAGTGACCTTCCATTATATCAACTTTCTGAAGACTAAAGCTTCAAAACAGAAGTCTTCATTTAGCTACCAGTGTAATACAATGTAGTTTTATCTCCTTGGTCTACAGTGAACAAATGTGAATGTGTGCACACATCTCTGCATATATAGATTTTTTTTAAATCAGCTATTTTCCTAGGTGTCATTCCTGATCAATATTAGAACATTAGCATTGTCTCACTCAAAGATAATAAAAGAGCCATATGTCAGATACAAAGGACTGCAAATGAAGTATCCCTAAGCTACTTCAAAAAAAATTCAGCTTTTAATCAATAAACAATTAAGTCAATATATAAAAATCGCGATGCTAGATCAGACTACTGGTCCATTTAGTCAAGCAAATTGCTTGCTTCAAATACATTCAATGTTGCAGTTTTTACTCAAGCAGAATTCCAACGGTTCCCCTGGCCAATTATATAATACTAAGGGTAACATGCTATGCAACTAATAAGATAACTGGTACAAGAAAACAATCCCAGTGGGTTTAAACACCTTGCTTATAGGGCAGCCTATCAGTCAATTAGCTAGATATACTGGGCAATGTACATAAAACACTGAAACTGTAAGCTTCAATTTCTTGTGAAAGAGTTAAGAGATGAGGCAGTGCAAAGAGGAAGGGAGAGGTTTCAGAGACTGCACTGCTACAAAGAAAGGTTAATAATCTCCCACATTTAAATACTATCAATTATTGATTTTTCTTCCTTTGTGTATTGTAATGCTTTTTTGGCACAAGACCACATATTCAATTATATCCTAGATACTGAGCCACCACATATACAAAGAACATTGTCACAACGGAAATATACCGGAGTTACATTTAATGTGGTACAAAAAAAGAAACATTCCAAGACTTCATGAAAAACTAGCTTAATGTTAAGGATGCAAATCTGGAAAATATGCCAAATGGATCAGTATAGTGAAAGCTATTTCATTCCGTTGATGGCAAAACACAAATACAAATGATTAAACGGTACAACAGAAACTACTAAAGGTCAGTATTTAACTTTTGCCAGAGTTACTTCAGATCTCTAAGATTTTTCGCATGGACTGTGGAAAGAACATTATGATTGTGGTACAGGCTTGCTTTCTAATGGCAACCACATTAAGGCATACTGTTAATAATTAAAATTACAATGTGCAGAAAGACTTGGCAAAAGGAGTAAACAGAATTCACTAATTTATGCAGAATCTTGAGACAACTCAGTGTTTTCCACTAAGTGAGAAACTGCCAAGTCCAAAGAATTTAGCAAAACATATGTGGGTTTCCTGGACTTCAGAGGCCTTGGAACTTAATTGCGAGTTTTATTTGCGAAGATCCTGAGCAATTACAACTCCCATGATGCCTTGGGGAAAAAGGAGAAAGACTCTTCCCCTTCCAGGGAGTGAGAAAAAAGCATGTGGGGATTCCATTTTGGTGCTGGGGTGGAGCGCGGCCGAGGCTGGAAGCTGCTGGCTGCCTGCTGAGGATTGGTGCTGGGGTCCCAAAGCTGCTGCTGAGAGTCTGCTGGAGTTTTGATTGAGCAGGGAGTTTCGGAGGCATTGCCCAAGCCAGGGCAGGGACTGAGCTTGGAGCTGACTGAGGTGGGCCTGCAGTGAAGGCGGTGTGAGTGCCCCCCCTTCTTTTTTTTTTTTTGTTTGGTGCAGGGCTTGGTTGGGCCAACTCCAAAACCTTCTGCTAATACCTTGGGTGAACTGATACACTGTACCAACAACTTCTTCGGATCTTCAAGCACGCACACACAGGCAAGGGTTAGGGCTCTAAACTTTAGGGGAGTGTTCACTCTGGAGGTGGAGTAAATCATCGCAGTGTAAATGCCAGCTAGACAAGTTTAATTTATTCCTGTATGCTATTTTTATTAATTGATTGATTCAACTGCCCAGTGGATTTAAAATAGCAGTGATGTTTAATTTAATTATGCCATAATTCCTTACTTTGTTAAGTAAAAGTGTGTTAACTCTAATGGAAGTATATTGGATGTTTAGTTTGCATAATTGCAATTGTTGAGTTAGACCCATGTCACAGATTATTATTACTATTATTACTATTATTAGACTAGGTTTAGTCCTGGAAGCTCCCAAGGCACGCTATTGAGCAGTACAGAGGGGCCAGCCAGGTGGAGGCACTGCCAATTTTAAATTCCTTTAAGAGTAAAGGGACTGCAGCAGAGGGGTAGATAAAGGATTCCCATCTATCCTACATTATCACTGGGACACTCAGGATCTCTTTTGTTGTCAGCAACCTTAGGCGCCATTGCACACCATTGAGTGTTGCCGGTGAGTGTGTCGAAACTGCCAAACTTTACTTAATCTCCAACAATCTCACTCTCAATGGGTTTGCATAGGTGTCACTGAGAGCAAAAATTGGTCCATTCTTTGTAACCCGAAACAAGGACTATGAGAAACTATGCAATGACACATCTCTAAAATAACCTACAGGTTCTGCAGAAGACTGATTTTTAAACAAATTAGGATTTGAAACAATATACTAAGTATATATTTAAATTATTGCTGTTATGCAAATAATCAGCCCTGACCAAGGGAAGCAATTATAGAGTCCCTTTGCTGAACTTACACAGCTTTAGATAACATCACTGAAAAAACCCAGAGGAACATAGGATGTGCCATACCAGTCCACACCACTGAATCAATTCATCATTCAACCTCAATAACATCCTCCACATGCCTTTTCAAAACTCTCCCCCCCTTTGGATACTGCTTACATTGCTGACCTCCATCCATGTCTCAATTCTGGATCCTATCCTCAAATATATTGAGCTAACATAACAAAAGGATTGTAAAACATCTGAGGGAAATAAGGTGTGCACTTAATAGTCTTACATCGTCTTTCACTGTTTTAACTCATATTCAAACATAAAGCATTCCCCATTCTTTTTATTATCATCTATTTTAAATCTAATTTAAACTTTGAAATCAATGGGTGTTAGGTGTCTAAATATCTTTGAGGATCTGGGCCTATGTAGCTTGGGACTGGGATCTGTGACCTTGGAAAGCTCTATGAACATTGATCATACTGTTTAGAGAAACAATAATATTCTTGTCTTGTATCCTGACTCCAGCAGTGACCAAATCCACCATTTTAGTGGAAGGTGGCAGGACCTACAACAGAGGGGGAGAAGGGGAATTCAATAGCCCAAGGGTCTCGCAATTTAAAAGGGCTTGGGCCTCTTTCGCCCACAGCCCCACACACACTCCCCCTGGCCCTGCCCAGCCCCTCCATTAGCTGCATTGCTCCCTCCTCCCCACTGTAGCTCGCCAATTGTGTCCCTCTCTTCTGCTGCTCGTTGTGTCCCTCCCCATGGCTGTCTCTCGCTGTCTGGAGGAAGGAGGTGTGTGGAAGAGAGGAGTGGGACTGAGCTGCGGGCGGAGGGTTGCAGCAGCAAGTGGGCTGGCTGAGCAGGGGAGGGCGTGGGGCCTGAGGTGGTGAAGGGGTCAATTGTGGGCAGGGCTATGGACGGAAGAGGTGGGTTGGGATGGGACAGGACTGTTCGGCCCTGGGGCCCGGAATTGCTGTTGGTGGGCCTGGAAAGTGGAAATATCCATATGTAACCTGCCCAATTGTGTAAAACTGTATAAAGGAGGAGGGAAGATTTCTTCCTAACCCCGGACAATTAACTTTTGCTTTGAAGCATGAGGTAAATAGCCTTTTATTTTTTTAATCTCTTTATAAAACTATCAATAATACTTCTATTCAGAGGAGTGTCTAAATTTCTCTAAGCTATTTGCTTAACTAGTAGAATATTGCAGCAGGTCACCCCACAGATTGATGATGATGTGACAGGAGGTATGAAATGCCCATCCCAGAGAAATCTGAGCAGAAGATGATAACTTGATTTCCAAAGGATTGAATGGCTTAGCACCGTTTAAAGAGTAACTGTTTACTTAATCTTCTTCTCCTCCTCAAGTTCCCATTCCATTTGGAGGAAAATCTGATGGCAACAGATATTACTCCATGTTTGCAACCTCTCATCAGCCAATTATTAATTTCTCCCCTTCAGTGTGTTTTTTTTTTTTTATTTTTATTACTGTGCCTACACCAGAGGGTGTTGCTCAGTTCAAAATGGTGGAGAAACTCAGTATAATCTCACTGCCATAAATGTGATTAATAACAATAATAATTGAGGACACACAAATACTACCAATTATTGGCCAATTCTGATTTTGCATTCTGCTCTTTATACTACTTTCAATCTTATTTCTATCATTAAAAGCAACGAGAGTCCTGTAGCACCTTAAAGACTAATAAATTTTTGCAGGCATAAACTTTCGTGGGCTACATCTGATGAATTCTGGCATCTGACAAAGTGGGTTGCAGCCCACGAAAGCTTATGCCCACAGAAATTTGTTAGTTTTTAAGGTGCTACAGGACTCTCATTGTTTTTGCTGTATACAAACTAACAGAGCTACCGCTCTGAAACATTTCTATCATTATTACTCTTTTATAGCATGGTAAATAGAAACAGAATTTGATCCTGCAAACAGAGCTGTAAACAAGCAATCTATGCTTAGATCTTGCAGAGTGATCAGGGCTGCTTAAATCTGGCTAAAGCCATCTATCTTTTTGTCTATGGTCCTTGTATACACCATTTTGTTTTGCTCATTCATGCTTTTGCACATATCTGACCCTACCTATAATAAACTGCACACAGTAAGATGCACCTAAACACTTTGAGAAAGGTCTATTATCTACAATCTCTACATCTTCTCATATAAGGCAGTGTACGAACAAGTTTAAAAAACCCAGATGAAAGGGTAATATGGAACTACCAAAATCTGCTTCAAATGCAGGTTCAAAAAAGAAGAAATATCTGAGGCAAAGCTAGTACTGTTGCAGTGATCAGTTAAATCACTCACTCTCTATGTATTGTTGACTCACTTTACAGATTTGACTACTAAAATATTTAAAGATCATGATGCAGTGAGCCTGATTCTGATCTCATACCACTGAAAATCAGTAAGTGTTGCTTCAAGTAGAGATAAGTTTTATGTCAGTGCAACTCCTGATGTCAGTGAAGTTGCTCCTGACTGAAAAAGATTTAAACTAGATCACAATCTAGCCCACAACTACTGTCTGAGGCAATTTCATTTTCTTGTAAATATAAAGGTAAAGCAGAGGCCAAAAATTCTACTTCCTGAGTAGCTAAAATCCTTGCCTTAATGGACCAATAGGTCATAAAACATGCACAAGATCCTGTATTTCAAACTAAACTTCCATATTTGGGCAATACTATCCACAGGAAAATGTGTACAAACTTCAGTAGGAGAGACCAGCCAGACACAAACACAGTCAGAAAGGAAATAAAAGAGACTGTAGGACTTCATAATGTGGTTCAGTTTCTCTCTGTGAGGTACTATCATGAGGCCAAGATTTAATATTGATGGAAATTTAACAGAAAATGGGCAATCAAAGTGTTGGAGTTTTGTTTCAAGTTCAGTTGCAAGCTCCTGCACCTTGATAATTTTCATTTCATAGTAAGGGAGGATAATTTCCTACATTTCAGAAATCCCAGAGTGAAATTCTAAGATCTATGTAGGAGATAGATTAGATGATCATGACAATGCCTTCTGGCATTTAAAAATCTATAAAAGTGACATGTACAGCCAATTCTAGACTCTTGTTGGTAAAATAAATTGTGGTAAGAATGATCAGACAAACGTAAGTAATCCAGGTAAGGGCTAGGGAGAAGACAAACAAATCTCAAAATGAGCCCAGGCTGCAAAATTCAGGTCTTGATCCAGTTTTCAACCTCTGGCTGCCTCTTCTCCACTGTGTGCCCCCTCCTCCTGCTTCGAAAGAACATTTTAGTGGGGTTCACATCTGAATTTTTGTTCAGCCCATTACAGAGGGGGCTCAGGTACTAAAGTCCAATCTGGAGCCTGAATGAGATTTTGACTTTCCTCAAAGTTTGGTGTTTCTGAATTCAACATTTTGTTTCAGGACTATTTCTCATTTCAAGCAGTCCAACCATGTTACTGTTTTAATTGGTCACTTTCCTTTGAAAGTTTGCATTTAGGTTCATTGTTTAGCTGAACTGACCTTTCAGGACAAGGTTTTCCAACTAATATAAGGTAAGAAACAGGATTTGTGGCGAGCACATTGTCATCAATTAGTCTTTCTTCACTCAGTGATTTTGTTTTTGGCTGCAGCACAGGGCTTAAAACAGGCAAATGGAAAAGTCTGTGACCATCAAGGAACAGTTTTTCTTTCACCAAACAGCAATTGATAGTCTTCCCCTTGTCCTGTATTTCTGATAAGGCAGCAATTACAGTACTGCTAGTGCTGAACTGTGGTTCTTGCTGTACTACTAGTACTGAATTGTAACAATTACTATTCTACAATTACTTAATAGCAGTCTGTCCCCAGTTCCTAAGGGACCTGAAGAATTCGCACTTGCAGTTGGTTTTGATTCAGTGTTGTACTGTAGTGGATTTTTAAATTTTTAGGTTTGACCAACAGAGCCTCTAATACTTACTAAAATAAAGGTAATCAAATCTCAAGCTTCAATGAGTTAGGCGGCATTAGATTAGCAAGATCTATTGAGCAGTCTATAAACTGAGGAATTTGCAGGGAGGGAAGAAGGAAATGAAGCCCTTGTGAGAGGACTGAGAATATTTTCCCCATGACTCCTTTGCCAAGGTTTGTGAAAATGTGCACCATTTGGTGCAATCTGGAGTGTTCTGAAGAGAAAAAATATTATTATAATCATCCCCTGATTCTAACGACTCTCCTGGAACTACTGCCAGATGTCAGACTGCCCAAGATGAAAATTATCTACAATTTTCAATTTATTTTCCCTACTGGAGATTTACAGAGAAATAATCAGATTGCCAGATATCAGTGTTAGAAAACTGAGGCCCTCGTGGAAGTTCAGATTTGAAATGCAATAGCGCATTTTGACAATATTGAAATTTTTGTTAAAAGGGATAATGGGTTGGTTAAAACATCACGGTATTGTATAAGACTGTCCTGTATGCTTTTCTGTCCCTATCTTCCCATGGGGCATTTGTTTAAACTTTGTATTCAGACAAACTTTCCAATTTCTCAGGCTTACTATAATTTTCTTTTGGAAGTGCTTTTCTGCTAAAATGCCTCATTTGTATCACTTATTTTATTATTCTGCTTTACTAAGTAC
Source organism: Mesoclemmys tuberculata (assembly GCA_007922155.1). Taxonomy (NCBI): domain Eukaryota; kingdom Metazoa; phylum Chordata; order Testudines; family Chelidae; genus Mesoclemmys; species Mesoclemmys tuberculata. Next base: position 7,047,437 of record ML677084.1, read on the forward strand.
TGTAAAGTGCTCTGGTACTTATAAAAAGGTGCTTACAAGAGTCAGAGTATCAAGTAGCCTAAATTTTGCCTTTAAAGCCTCTAACTGGTCACCATCTGACATGATGTACACATTAAAAACATACATACATTGCTTAATGGACAGCTTAGGTAATGAACGTTAGAAATTGTATGAGTTTTATAATAGCTTAATAGTGGGAATAAAGCCAGATAAGCCTTCATGAAAGTCTTTCCCCTGCAGTTCATTCTGTCATCAGCTTCCTCCTTGCCAAAATGAATGTGCGTTCAACTCCAAGGAGACAAAATGCACTGAAATATCCAGAAAATAACAACAGATTGTGGCTGGAGCCAAATAATTTCAAAGGGACCAATGTATTTTTTATATTAGCAATTTCAGTTTTTGATATGGACATGGAAGCATTGTCTATTTGACAACAGACTAACATTATCCCATGTATAATCAGTAGGTTGGCAGGCAGTAGATAAGCCACATAGGAGCTATAATTTTGTCAAGTCTCTAACTAAAATACATCAGGCTCAATAATTACCTGGATGCGAAACTTCCAAGAAAGGAACACCTAGGCAGCAAGGGAGATTCAGCAGGTGGCACTTGTCTGGATTAGTATGGAATTGAGGTCTCACCTTGGTATTAGTGGTCACTGTACTGGTGGAGGTACTCTTTCACATAAAACATAACAGCAAAGTCCTGACACTTTCTGATAAGATAACAGCCTTATCTTTGCTTAAAAATAAAATTAACGCTAGTGTCTGTTGTAACAGAGTAAAAACATGTTTGTAAAATCAGGGCCCCGAGTCCATCTTGAGAAAAGCTACAAACCCATGTGTGGGGGACTCAGACACAGCAAAAAGAAAAGACCTTGACCACGAAGTAAACCCATGATAACAGGAACTTGCACATGTAAGCAGTTCCAGACGCAGATACGGGATTTTGCAGTCGCTGCAAAAATTAGCTTTGCAAGTCAGTAAAGTTTTGAGGAGGTGGCTGCTGATAAGAAGGGTCTATCATTGGCTTAGTGGATGAATTAGCTGGAGTAGATATAAGAGGTCGTCAGACTGATGCTTTTGGGGAGCCACGAATCAAGGAATGCACCAGAATCGCACTGCGCAGAGGGCTTGATCAACCGTCTCGCCTCTCTCCAGCTTGTCGCTCAAAAGAATAGGGTAGGGTGTCAGAGCTGATAACCCGTGGGGCTTTGTTCTGAGGATGATAACCTGGGTGTGAATACGATAGAGGTTCCACCTGGATGAAAATATAGCATAAAAGTAAGGAGAACCTGGCCATGGTATGTTTGTTTTTTTGCTGCAGCTGAGTTCATCCGAATAAGTGGTGAGTAGTGAGTGTGAATGTAAAACTAGTAATAATTCTAACTGTTTTGAGTACTTGTGTTATTGTAATCAGTTGTTTTTTAAGTTTTATCTGTGTATTAAGAATTTGTAAAAGAATAAGAGAAGATAATTTGCGGTAAGGTAAAAACCCCAATAAATAGTGGATTTAGATTGGATATAGAATGTGTGTTATTGTGTAAATGAATGATAGATTTATGAACTATTCACCAGGTCTTGGACTAAGACAGGTTCTAGCCACCCTCATCCATCCACAAATTGGTCGGGTGAAGAGCAAGGGGGGGCCTGTCTGAACCTAGTGACCCAACGGGCAGGCGGAGTGTGTGGGCCGAAAGGTCAATTCCTTTTCCCTCCAAACATGAGCCCCTGCAGCTCCGTTGCTCAGTAGAGCTGTGACAGCAGGGGACTGACACCCTATGTGTTTTTCTGTACCCCTCTCCCCCGCTAAATAAGCATTCCGTTATCGGGTTCATTCACCTTAGCAGTATTGTGGGCTGAACTGAACGGTGAGGAACCCTGAATAAGTCAAACCTAAGTTGTATAAGTGTGTGCTTGTAAGTGTGTGTTTTAAAAATCAATCCCTTTAAAAAACCCACTGTCTTAAGCAAGGAATAAAAAGCCCCTCTACAAGCTGTAAAACTGACACAGAGCCATAAATTAGCGAAAGTAGACCAGATAAGGGGCACTCTCTTTCTCTCTCCTCTCCAAGCCCCCCACCCATCTAAGGCATGGAAGATAGACGAACTATAAAGTTTTTAACCCTTTGTCACCACAGTGTTCTCCTGGCCCTATTCCAATTTGGGTTATTAGAGTTTGCCTTCTTAAAATTCTCCCAGTAGTTTCAATGGATTATGGTATTTCTCTTCAATACTTGTCCCAAACTGTTCTCTTCTTTAATGCATGTCAGCTGCTGTTTCACCCCAGAGGTAACTGCATTTTAGTGGTGCATGAAATGAGACCTTTGACATGCTGTATAGGTTGTAAAATGTTGTGATATTTATAATAAAAGATGCTATAGATGTTTAATAAGAAGTGCACCACATTTCATGACCTCCACATTCACTAGATTTTATTTTTTTTGACATTCAAAGGAATGGTGAGTGTGATGGGGAAGGGGCCATAGAGGTTAAAATGGGCCAGAAGCGGTTAAAAGACAGTACTGGGCCCAGGTAGACCTAGCCCTCCAGCTGAGAGAGAGAAGCAGCAGAAGTGACCCGGGAGGGTAACTCAGAGGGCACCTTTGGGGGCCAGACACTGTTGATCCTCCTGTGGCCCTAGGTTGGAGCCCAGTGAAACAGGTGGACTGCCTGCACTATAGGACGCTAGACAAAAGGGACCCAAACCACTTATCCACCTCACTGCACTGACTAAAGGAGGCTTAGGACTGCAAGATCTACCCACCAGGAGGTGGCAGTAGGGGGTGCTAACCACTAGGCCGCCTACCCCACCAAGGACCCTATTATAGTGGGAAACTACAAAGACAGGATTGTGTGTAGCTTGTTCTACGGCTAATGTCCAAGACCAATTTTCATAGATGTTTATTGCTGTTTTTACTACATTACCGTGTTGGCCACTTCTGTAAATTTTTCAAAACTCTATGGAGTCTACAGCTCTGCAAGTGACTATTTACAGCCATTAAGGCAATGAACTGTGTGACAGCAACTGTACTATCCAAAAAGAAAAATACGTTTGTTTCAAGTTCTGCAAGCTATTACCACAGAATAGATAATATTTAAAAACTGAAAAATGTTAAACCTTTACAAAATAAATTGATCTTACTGGACATTTTTGTTTCTTCATGAAAAAATATACAAACTTAAGATTTGAATGGCTAATAGCTTGTCTACATGGGAGAGTATAACTAGTTAATCTGGTATAATCAAACCAATATAGTTATACTGGTGTCATTCCCTGTGCAGACACACTTATTCTGGTATAAGCATGGCTTTTTTGGTTTAGCTTAAACCTTTCCCAAGTGACATAAACTAACCCAGAAAAGAGGTTCTTATTCTTGCACCAGAATTAGTGTCCACATGGGGGGTTATACTATATAAATCTGTTTAAATTTACAGAGGGATGTTGTACCAAAAAGAAGTTGCCACATAGACAAAGTCTAAGAATAAGCTATCTACTGGTGACAAGCTTGGGTTCCTGCTAATGACACCAAATTACTGATTCTGATAAAACAAGAATCCATCCATACTTTACCCAAAAACTCAAACGGTACCTTTGAGTTCAGGAAAATAGTAGTTAAACTTTTAAAAAATGTTTCTGCATCTCAGCGCTTCTGCTGGCCTTGTAAGGACCAACAGAGTGCAAATACGTTATATTTCCAAATTTGTCATGACCAGAAGGTACTTTAAAGAGAGATTAGGAGAAAACATGACTGGACTCAGGAGCCCAGTTCCTCCAAAGTAGTTAGGCATTAGTTAAGCACCCAACTACCTTGGAGGAGCTGGGCCATAGTGTCTAACCCACACCTGAAATAGAAGAATGACTTTCTTATAGGACAGCCACCTGCAGGGTGCTCCTGCAAGCGGCCGCTGCCTCACTTCCATCTTCCAGGCACTCTCAGTGGCCCTCTTCTCAGAAGCCAATCACTTGCCAATGTTATTCAGCACATGTAACAAGGTAACACCAACTGTGGCACGCTCCTGCAGCTCGCCACAGCACAACTGGTATGCCTGTCTCAGCTCTCCCTTTCTTGTGGAGATGCCAGTGACTCCACACAAGCTGTCTGAGTATAAATAGCCCTCTGAAGAGTTAATTTATTACAAAAGGTCCCAGAACCATAAACCAGAATTCCCCAGCTCAGTTTCTCAAGATCCAACTGTCCAACACCTCAAGTACAGTTCCAGTGTCTCCCACCATGCTCAGGCTCTCAGCTTCAGCTCTAGCATATCTCACAAGTTTTCAAGTACACCTTTGATGTCTCTCACCACACCTCACCAGCCTCTGTAACCGGGTGCTTCTCCACCCTGTTTCATGTTGTGATTTGGTTCTAGCTCTTGCCAAGAGATGCCAGCAGGCTTACCCCTGCATCATTCCTCAGCCTGCAGCCCTCTCTGGCCCTCCAGCTTCATCTCTCTGGCTCAGAGAGCCAGCAGGCACCCCCCTCTGCTGTTACTAGCTTTCAGTCCTCTTTGGCCACAGCTTTCTGGATTGGGGAAGTTTTGTAGGTAGCCTGCCATTCCCCCCCCAAACCCCGCCAACTGCCTTCCGCTTTCCCCAGCCTGACCTGGCTCCCCTGCTCAACCTGGGAACTCCCACCTTTTGTTTCTTCAGGGGCATTCCCTTTTTAAGCCAGCTCGGCTCTCTACACTCAGGTCTCTCTCCCTTCTTTTTTTCATTTATAACTCCCAAGGGCAGCTCTTCCCTCCTCGTAACACCAAAATAGAGCACACCTGAACTGGAACAGAAGAGCTGGGCCCAATTTAATTTAAGGAGCCAGCTACCCTGTTACATAATAAGGCTGCATGTTTGTAATTTATAAGGTAAGAGGCAACTAGCAAAATCTATGTTTGGGTGGATGTCTTGAAAGGAATACCCAGCTCCTACATTTAAGTGGTGGTGATTCTGGACATGACAACCTTCTCTCAGACAGTATAAAATCTGGAGAACATAATGCTGTTTGGGATCCTGATTCCCAGTCTCTTACCATAATCAAAGGTTACATGGCACTTCCTGTAAAAAACAGATTTTTGCTGTGGAGCTCCTTCGCAAATTTTTACACTTTTAGTTTGATATAGCTGTCGCCTACTCCTGTCAAACTGTATCATATTCCTGGTAAACCTGACTGAATAGTATTAATGGAATGAAGAATTAGTCTAATTTAGAGCTTTTCTCATTCCAAAATCACTACCAAAGATTTTCCAATTTCTGTGAAATACATTAAGTATTCATTGAATGATTTCAGTCTATATATTGTATATTTGCTGTTTACTTGGATTATTTGCTATTCATGATGAAATTGATAAGCATTACATCTCTTACCTGACTGGACAACAAACTTTTCTTCCACAGGAGAAAACAAGTCACAAAATTTCCAAGAGAGCCTTCCTGAGCCAGCTGCTTGCTGTCTTCCTATTTCAGGACATCCTCAATCCCCCTGCCCTCCAAAAGCCATTTAAGATCTTTCAATATGAAGGACCATGAGGTTTAAATGGTTAAATTGATTTAGAATCTTAAACCACTTTAAATCATTTGAGGAGTTTAAACATTTAAGTCACGAAGACTGTTGAGAGCATCTAATCCAAGTCTGCTAGAAAATCCTGGACCAATTTTGCAAAAAGAAAAAAAAAGATAATAATAATTCACCTTGATGTTTGGGAGGAGAATTAGGGATTTTATGCAAACATGTCACACACATCTTTCTCTAGTAAATATGTATGCATGAGGAATGTATTTGCTAGCTCCAAATATTAGGTATTCATGTCCATCCCTCCCCAACTTTTCCAGTCCCATTTTAAACAGCAAACTATTTCATCACTTCCATTCAGAGACTACTCAATTGTTTTAACAGACCATCCTGTTTTCCTGATATTCAGCCAAATAAAATCCAGGAAAGCTCTTAAATCAAACCAATACACTTGCTCCTATAACCTCTAACTTTAAGTCATCATTTCCTCATATTTGTGCTTGAATGAAAATTACACACACACAAGCAGTGGCACCTTCTTCTACAGCAATACATCACTGGTTAGAGAAAAATATCAAAAACAGAATCAAAACAACACCCTGGGTTTCCATTTTCTCCTCAGTATAAATTAAGAGACCAAGGGCTGCTACAGAAATATCAAAAAACAAACAACAAAAGAACCAAAGAAGTAGCAGCAAGTGGTGCTATATCAGCCCATTTACCTCCAGCCAAAATAATGACTTGTATTAGAGAAAGCATAGAGTCAAATAAAGTCAAAGTCTTAAATGAATCAAACTGTATCATAGAATCTCTGCAGATAGAAATTCCATGCTTGAACAATAAGAGTATAGCAGTAGGAATATACTACCAAGCACCTGACCAAGATGGTGACAGTGACTGTGAAATGCTCAGAGAGATTAGAAAAGATACAAAGGCAGAAAAAGCAGTAATAATGGGGGATTTCAACTAGTCTCATATTGATTGGGTATATGTCACCGCAGGAAGGGATGCAGAGATAAGATTTCCACACACGTTAAATGATTGCTTCTTGGAGCAGCTTGTCCTGTAACCCACTGGGGAGAGATAATTCTTGATTTAGTCCTAGGTACAACACAGGATCTGGTCACAGAGGTGAATATAACTGAACCTCTCAGTAATAGCAAACATAATGTAATTAAATGTAACACCCCTGTAGGGGAGGAAATGCCGAAGAAGCTCACCACAGTAACATTTAACTTCAAAAAGGGGGACTACACAAAAATGAGAGAGCCAGTTAAATGAAAATTAAAAGGAACAGTCACAATGATGAAATGCCTACGAACTGCATGGAGTCTATTTTGAACCACCACAATAGAGGCTAAAACTATATGTATCCACCACATGAAAAAAAAATACTCACAGTAAAAGGACCAAAAAAATGCCATCAGGGCTAAAGAGCAGAGTAAAAGAGGTGGTTAGAGGGGAAAAAAGAATCCTTTAAAAATGAGAAGTAAATCCTACTGATGAAGATAGAAAGGAGCATTAACTCTTGCAAGTCAAGTGGAGGGGCGATGCTACCTTTGCCCAGTACTGGCCTTTAACCCTTTCTAGCTCTGTGTGAAGTTTGTACATCTTATCAGAGGTCTGTAAAATCATGCACAGCGTGAAGAAAGTGTATAGGGAAAAGTTATTTAGCCTTTCACATAACACAATAACTAGGAGTTGCCCAATTAAATTAACGGGCTTAATTTATAGGCTTAAAACAAACATAAGGAGGTACTTCTTTACACAATGCACAATGTCCTGTGGAACTTGATGCCATGGGATGTTGTGAAGGCCAAAATTATAATTGAGTTAACAAAACAGTTAGATAAGTAAATGGCTATTAGTCAAGAGGATCAGGAACGCAACCCTATGCTTTGGGTGTCCCTAAATCACTGTCAGAAGCTGGAACAGGATGAAAGGCAATAGATCACTTGATATGGCCCTGTTCTGTTCATTCCCTCTGAAGCATCTGGCACTGTCAAAGAAAGGATACTGAAGTAGATGGGCTATTGGTCTGATTCAGTATGGCTGTTCTTATGTTTCAGGCTGGTGATAAGAGGTGTTTGCCTTGATGTTACCTAACTCATCCATCACAAAATAGCTTCAATCTCTTCCTGTGGTTCTGATAAATTAATATAGCAAAATATCATTTAAAAAAATCTAACAAAACTCTAAAAACCACATTCTTATCACATTCTTATCGGAATGCATGTAAATCACAAGAAATAAACAGCTAACTCATGCTGCTTGTTCCAATCCCCATTAATGGTGAAATACTCCTAATATGGCAAATAATTGATTTTGAAGACAAAGCCCACACAACACATGCACATTAAAAAATTAAAAAGCTATTTCCTCACTCTGTAAAACATCCCCCAATTCAGTAGCAGTTGGATGGTAATCTTTCTGAGATTTCATTGACAAAAGAATAGTCCCTCGAGGAACGGACTCTCTGAAATGACTGCATAGTACTGTCAAAAATATTATGAGATACAATCCAGACATTAGATTTCTATTGTTAAAAGATCTTATTTAATCAGTTTCCGAATGGGGCATTTCTTGACATGATAGGCAAGGGAATTCACTAGTGTCAAGAAGACGGCATAATTAATTGTGCTGGGTGGAACCTGCCCTTTCCATTATGTCTTTGTTATTGTGCACTTGAGACCTTGTACTACATTCTTCTTACTGTATTTCTCCTTTTATCACTCTCAACCATCCCCAAAGGTTCCCTCCCCTCCCCTCTCCAGGGCACAAAAATCCTGGAAGGTTTTCACTGAGACAGTCCCCTTCATCAAATGGAATTGTTTTTATGCTGCTCTTAGTTGATAATAGACGCCCAGAGCTAACATTTTTTAGGTTGGATGGGTTATTTGTTATATAAACTTTCTGGAGCATTTCTTTGTGCTTCATGATATCAGTACAAACAGGTCTGTGTAGCTGAGATCAGTATGATATCCATATAAACTTAAACAAATTTGATAGCTGTACCTAAAGCAGAGGCCCTGAGTCATGGTATCTTTGGTCTCTGTACACTTATTCCAAGGTCAACCCTCTCGGCCCATCACAACAGTGTCATCCATCAAAACTAACAGGTTACAGATTGAATCAACTGATAAGAGGCCAGAGTGCAACATGCAGAGTAATAGTTCTCCTACATCATAGTTACAGCTTTTGACTTTGACTGCCTAGCTTGCATGATATAATAGTCTCATGAACTATAAGACTCATTTACAAGACAATCATATTGAAAACTGAGTACAAAGAATGACAAATTTCTTCTTACTTCTCTATAAATGGTTAGTGCTACACCATGTATATATTTCTAAATATTTATGTATCTACATATATATTACACACACACAAAAAACCTAAGCAAAAATTTGAGTCTGGATCTCCTCAAAATGCAGGGATGTCTGGAGCTAGGAGATCAAGTCTATCTCTGATGCACTTAAAAATTTTACTAAGGGTAAACAGATGCAGCTCAAGCAAATTACAAGAATTATAAACGAAAATCACATTGGAAGTAAAGTTCTGATCCTATATTTGCTGCTCAAACAAGGTTACTATTTATTGTGTTAGAGAGCAGGAGTGGATCAAACTTTGTAATGACTTACTTACTGACAAGAGATGCAGATTACTGAAGACAAAACAAAAAAACCCAAAAGACAAAAAGCTTTGAAATAATTCAATTTTCCACAGCCCTTGTGGCAACAAACCCACTGGGCTGAGTTCATTCCTGATGTAACTCTACTGATCTCAGTAGTTACATCATATTTAGCTGAGGATAGTCCTGCTTTGAGCAGGGAGTTGGACTAGGTGACCTCCTGAGGTCCCTTCCAACTCTAATATTCTATTGAATCAGGCCTTTCCTCCAAATAACAATGCTTGATACCGTATATGGAAAAGAAAGCATGCAGACATTATAGCAAATTAGATAAGCCCAACTTTTTAGGAGTACAATCTCTCAATATGTGTGTGTAGTTGTGTTAAATATAGTTGCTTTGTTTAGTGATTTAAACACTGAAGTAATGTGTCATATTACCATTTATTAGATGAATACAATTCTTATAATTTTGCCACTGGAGTGTACATGTTATCTGAGCACAAACAACCATAAATTTTCATTCTGAAGCAGGTTGCACTGAGCAAACTTTCTCAGCCCCTGGTTTAAGATTCAAGGTATGAAATTTAGTCTTATAGAAGTACACTTATGAATAATTAGGTGTTAACAAGTCACAAATTTTCAGTACCCACACATCAAAGTAAATGTCACAGCTCCCTCAATAGTCAAGGCCTTCAGCTCTTGAGCTAGTTTTGCCCTGGACTACAAAATGCCAGCCAGCCAGCCAGCCAAAATTTGCAATTTATACTGCAAATCTACTGATAGTAATGGGCTACCATCTTGTCTACAGGGAAATGGCTTTTAAACAGTTGTAAAGAAGCCATGAGGTAGAGATTACCAGGAGCAGTTGATACTGTCATGTAAGTAAGAGGAACTACTGTAGGGTAAAAAGAAAGAACACCTATAGAAAAAGTCATATATTTTCCAAGTAATTTTTCAATTCCCCTGGTTATTAGTGCTGCTATCTGTGCTCTGAATAAGAGCTTCCTTCTTCATTGCATTGGTTTTTGCTTTTTTTTTCCTGATCCTGAGCAAAGTTCATAATTTGGCATTTGTCACTTCACAGCTGGTTACAGCAATTATGACTAGGTCAGAAGTTAAGAATTCTGATCCAGTGCAAGATCAAATAAGGGGAGACTGAGGGCTCTGATTGGAAACTAGGTTGGACAAAAATCAATGCTTTTTAAATCATAAGTATTTAATTTTTTAATTTAAATAAAATACTTTTCTTCTTTAAAAATAAATCTATTTAAAATTAAATTTGAAAAACTGCCAACCTATGTTATAGCTTCATTTTAATATAATCTAATAAAATCATTTACATTTAATACAAAATATTCAAGCATTACATGTTTGCTGCCACAGTTTTAAAATAAAGTCAAACCACTGAACAGGTGCAAGTCACTGGTTAAGCATCTGGAATTAGAATTTGCTAAATTGCTAAACAAGTTTTGACAGCAGTAGCCTCTTTTGCTGGTTCAGGAGAGAATAATTTCTTCATTCCAGTTTATTAAACTAATTCAGTTCAATGACTAATTAATTCAAAGTTAAGAAATCAATTGGGAACTGAAAAAGCAGGAAAGACAGTTTTCCTCTTCCAATCTATCAATAAAAACTAGGAGTGAGAGGGTAAGCTCTACTAGTTCTAAAATCCTGAAGGGCATGGTGGCCAGAAACAATGAGTATGAAGAATGAGTTCAGCTCATTAACTACAGATAAATACTTCCTTTGCTGAAGACATCATGTTTTAATAAACTTTTTTTAAATGTCTCCAATACATTTTAAGTAGTTTATTTAACTAATGAAAACATTTTAAAATGCTCTATTGTATTTCCATTCAAATACAACTTGACAAATCACACATAAAAATCTAGTAAATAAGAAAAAGTATGATTTATAAGTTTTCTAACAAAATCTGAATGAATGTTTGTTAATCTATATAATCGCTTCAATAAATATATATAGATACAGTGTATCCTCCTGGTTAACAGAATCAAGTAACAAATTTAGTGGAAAGTCAAGGTTTAGTTGCAAATCAACATATTTTAACCTATACCAACCAATAAGAATCAATCTTTTTTTAGGAAAAGAACTAAAAAGTACAAATGCAAAACAAAATTAAAATCTATGATTTAAATTAAGGTTTCCTACTTGCTGATTTAAATTGGTGATTTAAATTGCTTTGATTTAAATCAATCCAGCCAGCTGAAAAAACAGGGTTACTTACCAGTAACTGTTGTTCTTCGAGATGTGTTGCTCGTATCCATTCCCATATAGGTGTATGCACGCCACAGTGCACCGGTTCCTGGAACATTTTTCCCCCTTAGCAGATCCCGTAGGGTCGGTGCAGGCGCCTCCTGGAGTACCGTGCTCATGCTGTGGTACATACGGCTCCGCTGGCCCCACGGCCCTTCAGTCCTTTCTTTCTGCCGACTCCGACAGCGGGGACAGAATGGAATGGATATAAGCAACACATCTCGAAGAACAACAATTACTGGAAAGTAACCCTGTTTTCTGTCTTCAAGTGATTGCTCATATCCATTCCCATATAGGTGATTAAATAGCCATACCTTGGAGGTGGGTAGGAGTCATTGGTGAGCTGCTCTCATCAGCACGGTTCTGCCGATGCTTTTGTCCTCTCTCGCCTGCTGTATGATGGCATAGTGGGACGTGAAGGTGTGGACCAATGACCAGGTGGCCACTTTGCAGATGTCCTGCAGGGGCACCTTTCCCAGGAAGGCCGCTGAGGAGGCCTGGACTCTGTTGAGTGCGCTGAAACTGGTCCTGGTAGCAGCACCTTCATTCGCTCATAACAGCACCTGATGCAGGCTGTGATCCAGGTGCAGATCCGCTGGGTAGAAATGGGTGAGCCCTTCATTCGGTCCACCACTGCCATGAAGAGCTGCGTGGACTTCCGGTACGGCCATGTCCGCTCAATATAATAGGCCAGGGCTCGTCTCATGTCCAGGGAATGCCATTTCCACTTGTCCTCCAAACCATGCAGTTTAGGGAAAAACATAGGGAGGAAGATATCCTGGTTCTAATGAAACTGAGACACCACCTTCAGCAGGAAAGCCGGGTGGGGCCTCAGCCGTACCTTGTCTTTATAAAAGATGGTGTAGGGGAGCTCCGAGTTAACACTTGTACCTCAGAGACCCTCCTGGCCGATGTAATGGCCACTAGGAAGGCTACCTTCCAGGAAAGGATGAGCAGAAGGCATGTAGCCATAGGCTCGAAGGGGGGCCCTGTCAGCATGGTGAGGACGAAGTGCAAGTCCCAGGGAGGCACCAGGTCACGGACCTGCGGATATAGCCTCTCCAACCCCTTAAGGAACCTGACTGACATGGGGTGTGAGAATAGCGACTTCCCATCCATTGGTTGGTGGAAGGCTGAGATGGCCGCCAAGTGCACCTTAAGAGAGGCCAAAGCCAGGCCCTGGAGCTTTAAGTGGAGTAGATATTCTAAGATAGTCTGTACAGGCGAACAGCTTGGAGGGATGCCCCGGGACTCCGCCCAACAGGTAAAACGCTTCCACTTGGCCAGGTACACCACCTGAGTGGAAGGCTTCCTGCTACCAAGCAGAACCTGCTGGACCTGTAATGAGCAGGCTCTCTCTCCCTCTGTCAGCCACAAAGTCTCCATGCTGTCAGGTGGAGGGAGCTTCGGGTGCAGCAGGTGACCCCGGCCCTGGGAGAGGAGGTCATAACGCCTCAGGAGCGGCCACGGCGGGGTGATGGATAGGTCCAGCAACATGCTGAACCAGTGTTGTCTCGGCCAGGCTGGTGCAATCAGAATGATGTCCGACTTGTCCCTCTTGATTTTTAAGAGGATTCTGGGTAGTAGCAGAGTGGGGGGAAATGCATACAAGAGGGTCTCTGTCCACGGTAGAAGGAATGCGTCGGATATGGAGCCTGGCTCACGACCCCGGAGCGAGCAGAACCTCGGGCATTTACTGTTCCAGGCCGACATGAACAGGTCCAGTTGGGGAACTCCCACTTGCAGAAGATAAAAGCAGTCACCTCCAGCTGTATCGACCAGTCATGTTGGGGTAGAAACGACCTGCTGAGGTGGTCCACCTCGTCGTTCCTGACCCCCGGGAGGTGAGAGGCAGATATGTGAAAATCGTGCCTCACCGCTAGATCCCATAGCAGCACGGCCTCATGGCAAAGTGCTAAAGAGCATGCCCCCCCTCGATTGTTCATGTAAAACATAGCTGCTGTGTTGTCCGTGAGGATCTGCACCACTCTGCCCTCCAGAAAGTTGAGAAACACCTGGCAGGCCAGGCGGACTGCTCTGAGCTCCCACACATCGATATGGAGGTGGCGCTCATCTGAAGACCAGAGCCCCTGGGTGCTCAGGTCGGAACTGATGTGGGCCCTCCATCCCACATCCAAGGCCTCAGTAATAAGTGTCACAGATGGTGCCAGGTCCCTGAAAGGGACTCCCCTCAGGACCTCCCCTGGATCCCTCCACCAGTCTAGTGACTGCAGGACCTGAATGGGGACCATGACCACCATGTTCAGGGAATGTCTGGCTGGCACATAAATCGAGGCTAACCACATCTGGAGAGGCCTGAGTTTGAGGCGTGCCAACCTCACCACATAAGTACAGGCCGTCATGTGTCCCAACAGCTGAAGGCAGTGCCTGGCTGTCATCGTGGGGGACCTGTGTAGATTTTCTATTATGGATGCCATCGCCTGGAAGCAAGGAAGTGGGAGGAAGGCTCTGGCCTGTGTGGCATCCAGGGTGGCCCCGATAAAGTCTATGAACTGCACCAAGGTGAGTGTGGACTTCTGCTCGTTCACAAGCAACCCCAGTCTGGTACATGTTGTGCGAGTGAGGTCTAGGTTGCTCCTCACTTGAGCCTTGGACTTGCCCCGGATCAGCCAGTCGTCCAGGTAGGGGAAGATCTGAACCCCTCTGCGGCGGAGGTATGCCGCCACCACTGCCATACACTTTGTGAACACTCTGGGGGCAGAGGAGAGGCCAAAGGGCAGGGCCGAAAATTGGTAGTGGCAGCCAGCAACCACAAACTGGAGAAAACTTCTGTGACCGGGAAGGATGGAAATGTGAAAATACGCATCCTTCAAGTCGTACCAGTCCCCCGGATCTAGGGCGGGAATGATGGAGGCTAGGGAAACCATACGGAACCTGAGATGCCTGATGAATTTGTTCAGACGACAGAGGTCCAAGATAGGCCTTAGGCCCCCCTTTGCCTTGGGGATAAGGAAATAGCGAGAATAGAACCCCTTTCCTCTTTCTTGTAGAGGAACCTCCTCCACCACTCCAAGGAGGAGGAGAGAGTTCACCTCCTGGATGAGGAGATGCTCGTGAGAGGGGTCCCTGAAGAGGGACGTGGTAAGGGGAGAGTCTGGGGGGAAGGCCGTAAAGTGAAGGGCATAGTCTTTAAGCACTACACCGAGGACCCAGCTATATGAGGTGATGTTTTGCCACTCGGTGTAGTACAGTCGGAGTCTGTGGGAAAATGGCCGAATGAGATCCAGGGAACAGGGGAGGGTGCCACCCATGACTGCACTGTCAAAAGTTGCGTTTCTTGTTATCCCCTTAGATGGGCCTTGGTGTCGGCCTGCAAAGGACCCCGAGTGGTCACGTTGCCTGGGTCCCCTATATCTGTCCCGACCCCTCCGGGGTGGGAAGGATTTAGAGGGTGGCCTAGGGGCCAGTTGGGGCTGGCGTTGGGCCTGAAGGTGAGCCTGACGCCTCGAGGCCTGTGGCGTATAGAGCCCTAACAATCTTAATGTGGCTCTAGAGTCTTTTAGGGCGTGTAGCTTTTTGTCCGTCTGCTGGGCAAAGAGGCCGGTGCCATCAAATGGTAAGTTCTGGATGGACTGCTGGACCTTCTGGGACAGCCCCGAAGCCTGTAACCAGGAGGAGTGCCTCATCACAATGGCTGAGGCTATAGCCCTGCTGGCGGTATCTGCCGCATCAATGGCGATTTGTAATGCTGCCTCTGCCACCGCAGCACCTTCTTCATGAATAGGCAGGGTGAACCTGGATGGCCCCACCGAGCCAGACACACCAAAGAGGGGGTCTTTCTCCTCCGATAACTCCTTGAGCTCCAGCTGTAAATTGCTCGCCACCCTCTTAAGAAGTTCTTGGTGCGCCTTAAAGTCTGGCAGGGGCGCCCTATGGTCCCTGGCGGCCGCATCGTCGGGAAGATGAGGAGGATTGTGGAAGGGGCCCTGCAGAGGGACCTTCCCCGGGGTCCGACTCCTTCTCCAAGGAGCAGTCCTTGTCCGGCTGGTGTGGCAGGGGTGCTGCTGGCTGAGCCCCCAAAGACTGCACCAAGAGGGTACCCTGGGCCATTTGGGTCCCCCATGGCCCCCAACAGGGCCATTGCCATGGGCCCTGGGTCCAGGCCAGTGCCGGCATCGGTGCTGACTGGGGAGCTCCTTGGCGGTACCGTTGGGATGCCAAGTCATTGGAGTGATGCCGATGCTGCTTGCAGTGCCAGTCACCTCGCACTGAAGATCTACTGCTGGACGATGACCTCTGGTGCTGGCGTCTGCGGTTCCGGTGGGGGGCTGAGGAGGTGGAGAAGCTTGAGCCCAATCTCCACCTCAGCACCAAAGATTTACGGCGTTGCTTGCCCTTTGGGGAACTGGGGCGGTGCCAGCCATGTCGTCGTCATTCCAATGAATGCAAGCATCGATGTGGTGCTGCCGGAACCATCGGTATTGGGGTTCACGCTCAACTGCCCCCCCGGGATCGAGACCGGGTCCTGTCCTGTGCTGTGGGTTGCTCCCACCTGGGTGTTGGAGTCTGGGACTGATGAGGGCCCTGGTTCTCCGGCACCATGATCTGCACCGAGCTGTAAACTGGGGATCGAGATTGGTGCCAGGCTCTGGTCTCCGGCACCAGGATCCGCACCAGGCTGCAAGTTGGGGATCGAGACCAGTGCCGTTCAGGCGCTGGGATCCGCGCCAGGCTGCAAGTCGGGGATCGAGACCGGTGCCGAGTCAGACTCGGTGTGCAGGAAGTCAAACACCGAACTCCTTGTGCGGAGCCGGAATGACGTCGCCTCTGCTGTCGACCCCTTGACTGCCCTCGGTGCCGCGGTGTCAAGGAGGGTGAGGACTCGGAGTCTGAACTGGAAGGGGAGCCCGTGCTCTCCACCCTTCCTGACCGTCTGGGGGGAGACCTGGACATCCACCTCGACCACCCACTGGGGCCACCCACTGCGGGTTTACCCTGACACACCAGTCCCGGTACCCTCGGCCGAGGGGGGGACGGAGACATGGTCATGCACATGAACGTGCGTGCCACCACGAACGCCTCTGGCGTCAACGGTCCTTGCAAGGGCACTTTCACACCTCCAGGGGTCGGGGAAGGCTCCTTGTGGGGAGATGCCAGTGCCGGAGTACTCTCCATGGCACCTGGCTGGGGCATTTCCTGGCTGGTTACCAGCTGCGGTGCAGTGTCTTTGGCGGTAACCAGCTTCTTCCTTTTCTTCGGTACCGGACGAAGTTTTCATGTCTCCAGCGCCGGCGGGGCGCTCCGCACCGAGAAGACGCTCAGTGCCGCAGGGGAACAGGATGGCTCAGAGTCCAGCCGGAGCACAGAGTCCATCAGAATGGCTCGAAGACAAGCATCCCGTTCCTTCTGTGTCTGCGGCTTAAAAGATCTACAGATCTTACATTTGTCCTTGCGGTGCTGCTCTCTCAAGCAGCGAAGGCAGCACTCGTGAGGGTCACTCACGGGGAAGGGTTTGCCACATGCAGTGCAGGACTTGAAGCCGGGTGAGCCCGGCATGGCTCTGAAGGAGATAGCCCTTCTGGGCTTCTGACTAAAACTAACTAGAATAACTACACTATAACTATAACTATACTAACTACAGAAGAAACAGGGGAATGCTGCTTGCGATTGCAAGGAGCGCAGCAGTTCCAGTTACCGTCACTGGCGGAAAGAAGGAACTGGAGGGCCGTGGGGTCGGCAGCACCCTATGTACCACGGCATGAGTGCGGTACTCCAGGGAGCTCCTGCACCGACCCTACAGGATCTGCTAAAGGGAAAAACGTCTGGGAACCGGTGCACTCTGGCGTGCATACACCTATATGGGAATGGGTATGAGCAATCACTCGAAGACAGAACTTATGTTTAATATGTACCTTTGATCATTAGCCAGAGTAACAACGAATATTGTGAAAAATGCAGCTAATTGTAAATAGACCAGTATTTAAGATAATACATTCTCAAGTTTTCCCCAGAGTGAAAATCTCATTTGAAAGTATTCTAAAGTGTGTGTAGGCATCAATTCAATAACTGCTGCTAATTTGTTATCCTGCTACATCACAATATCCTCTGGTTTCTTTCAATGCATTATTTGTAATTAACAGCTATGATTCTAAACAACATAGTTGTTTGTATAGTTTTGGTATTACAAGCAACCAGCTTTTAAATTTGAGAGAAAGCATAGTCAAGCAGACAACACATAGGACTGGGAGCCAGGAATCTGAGCTCTAACAGCTAAAAATATTTCATTTGCAGCAAGCTGGGAAGTAAATGTACCCCACAATGGCCTGCTGTGAACTAAGGGTATGTTTACACTGCACAAAAAAACATCACATCAATCTGCAGCAGCAAGTCTCAGATCTCAGCTCTACAGAGTTGGGTTCACGGGGCTTGTGCTATGGTACTAAAAACTGCAGTGTCAATGTTCCTGCTCGGTCTGGAGCTCGAACTCTAAAACCCAGCATAGGGGATTGGTCTCAGAGCCTAAGTGATAATATCAACACTACTATTTTTAGCATCATAGATGGATCCTGAATCTGTAGATCCAGCTCTGAGACATGCTGCCTCCCAAACCCACCCATTTTTTTCCCAGTGTAGACATACTCTGTGTGTGTGGCCCCTGCTGCCATACAGTAAGAGTTCCCTAGGGTGCTTTGTTCTACCCGGCTTTGAAACAGGAGTAGACCAAAGCACACTAGGGAATTGTTAGCGTTCGACAGCATTGTCCATAAAGACACTTAGTGCATGCAAGCTACTTATTGCAAGGTAGATTTACAACCCAGCAGGCTGCAAACTAAGGCCTGCTCTAAACTAGACTGTTTTGTCAACCAAAGTCAGCTTTTTTCAACAAAACAGTGCTGATGTGCACACTGCCCCCCCACTGCCATTTTTTTCAGCAAAATAGAATCACCTCGACAAGAGGCATACAGCTTTTTTTGCATAACTTAAAATTGACAAAGCGTCAGTGTAGATACCGCAGTTCCATATGTTGTGGTAAACGGCCTCCAGAAGTGTCCCACAATGCCCATTCTGACCGCTCTGGTCATCAGTTTGAACTCCACTGCTCTGCAGCCACCTGCCACTCCCCCTTTAAAGTCCTGGGAATTTTTGAAATTCCATTTCCTGCTTGGTCAGCGTTGAGAGCTCGCATTTCTTCTTCCCAGCTAACCATGGCAGCTGCACGCACCAAACACTCTCCTGCTTGGAGAGCACCAGAGCTTCTGGAACTCATCAGTATTTGGGGAGAAAGAGCCATACAGTCCCAGCTCCACTAGAGCTGAAGGAACTTTGATACCTATGGCCAGATTTCTCCTACCATGGCAGAGAAGGACTATAATGGGACACACTGCAGTGCCGAGCAAAAAAATCAAGGTGCTGCAGCAGGACTACCAAAAGTTCAGGGAAGCAAACAGACGCTCTGGTGCAGAGCCAAAAACCTGCTGCTTCTATAAGGAGAAGGAAGCCATCCTCAGAAGCAACCCCACCTCTACCCCCAAGACACTCGTGGGTACCTCCGCATGCCTAGGGGCAGCAGACGTTGGATTTGACCTCAGCGAAAAAGTTGTTGATGAGGAAGTGGAGTTGGATGAGGAATCAGAGTCGGGGACCAGGCCATTTAGGGATGTGCGGAGTCAGGATCTCTTTGTGACCCCGGTGGGTTCCAGCCAGTCCCAGCTCTGCAGCTCTGGCATGCAAGATGCAGAAGAGGGGAGCTCTGGTTAGTGTTTTTTGGAACTGATGCTGCTTGTTCACAGGAGGCATAGGTGTCCTTTGCTTTGCTAAATGATAGAGATAGTTGAAGGGATAGAAATGCACAAAATTAGCTGTGTTTCCATGTGCTTCCCGTTCCCTTGCACAGCTATGAAGCGCAGCTGAGAAGCATGTTAATGCATGCCAAGATTTCATAGGTATCCTCTGGTGTGATCTCTAGGAAACTTTCCTGGAGGTACTTGTCAATCCTCTGCCTCAGATTCCCTGGCAAAGTGGATGTGTTTCTTTTCCTGTTGTAGGGCACTTTCCTGCGCTAATTGGCAATCCCTTGTGCAGGGACCAAAACAGTTCACAGGTGAGCAGCTTAGGGACCCAGTTTGAAGCTGCTCGCATGGAGAAGATGCACACTAGCATCCCTGTTTACTCTCAAAAGCAAGATATCAGCTTCCATGGCCCTCGTCTGTGGAAAAGATGGCACAATTTAACTTTTGTCCCTGGACTTACACCCAACTGTCATAGCTCACACTGCTCCTCACTGATTTCTCCCCTGAAGCCCAGTGTTTTGTTTGTGTTGTTAACTGTTTTCGTTTAATAAAGGAAAGTTGTGAGAACAAAAAGCACTCTTTCTTTCTGTGTTCAACATGGTGCTTTCACCTGTCACTGATACACAGCTCAAGAGGAATAGCAGAAATAGCATGGCACAGTATTGTTCACAAAAACACCTTATTGGTTCTTATTCTCAAAATTGGCCATCAATGTCTCTCTGATCTAAATGTCTCCTTATCGTGCCCCTCTAATGCCCTTAAAATCTGGCTGTTCATATTCGGATGCAAGGCAATCTGCCTCTGCGGTCCACCCAGGGCAAACTTCTCATCCTTAGCTTCACTTAAATCATGGAGCACACAGCACGTGGTGATAACCATGGGAATACTGTCCTCATTTAGGTCTAGCCTACCATAAAGTCATCTCCAGTGAGCCTTTAATCTGCCAAACACACATTCAATGGTCATTTGGCACCAGCTCAGCTTATTATTGAAGCTCTCTGGGCTGCTGTACAGGTTGCCCGTATAAGGCTTCATGAGCCTTGGCATTAATGGGTTGGTTGGGTTCCCCAGGATCACTATGGCATCTCAACATTCCCCACTGGAATCTTTTGGTCTGGAAAATAAGTCCCTGCTTGTAGCTTCTTGTACAGGCCAGTGTTCCTGAAGATGCATGCGTCATGCACCTTCCCTGACCAAGCCACGTTGATGTCAGTGAAAAGCGCACAATAATCCACCAACGCCAGCAGTATTATACAGAAGTACCCCTTTCTATCAATGTACCCTGTTGCAAAATGGTCCGGAGGCAAAATAGGAATATGCGTGCCATCTATCGTTCCACTACAGTTAGGGAATTCCATTGCCACTAAGCCATCCACTATTTCATAGAATCATACGGCAGGGACCTCAGGAGGCCATCTACTCCAACCCCCTGCTCAAAGGAGGACCAACCCCAACTAAATCATCCCAGCCAGGGCGTTGTCAAGCCGCATCTTAAAAACCTTTAAGGATGGAGATTCCACCACCTCCCTAGGTAACCCATTCCAGTGCTTCACCACCCTCCTAGTAAAAACCTTTTTCCTACAATACAACCTAGACTGCCCCCACTGAAATTTGAGACCACTCCTCCATTTTCTGTCATTTGCCAGCACAGAGAACAGCCTAGCTCCATCCTCTTTGGAGCCCCTCTTTGGGTAGCTGAAGGCTGCTATCAAATCCCCCCTCACTCTTCCCTTCCGTAGACTAAACAAACCCAGTTCCCTCAGCCTCTCCTCATAAGTCATGTGCCCCAGCTCCCTAATCATGTCTGTTCCCCTCCTCTGGACTTTCTCCAATTTGTCCATGTCCTTCTTGTACTGAGGGCCCCAAAACTGGACACAGTGCTCCAAACGTGGCTTCACCAGTGCTGAAAAAAGGGGAATAATCACTTCCTTCGATCTGCTGGCAATCCTCCTACTAATGCAGCCAAATATACTGTTAGCCTTCTTGACAACAAGGGCACACTACTGACTCATATCCAGCTTCTTGTCCACTGTAACCCTCAGGTTCTTTTCTGCAGAACTGGTGCTTAGCCAGTCAGTTCCCTGTCTGTAGCAGTGCATGGGATTTTTCCGTCCTACATACAGGGCTCTGCACCTGTCTTTGTTGAACCTCATCGGATTTCTTTTGGTCGAATGCTCCAAGTTGTCTAGGTCACTCTGTATCCTATTCTGCCCTCCAGGATATCTACCACTCCCCGCACCTATGTGTCATCTGCAAACTTGCTGAGAGTGCAATCCACCCCATCCTCCAGATCATTAATGAATACGTTGAAAAAAACCGGCCCCAAGACCGACCCCTAGGGCACTCCTTGTTGAGTTTGATGATCTAGCCAGCTTTCTATCCTCTTATAGTCCATTCATCCAACCCATACTTCTATAACTTGCTGGGAAGAATACCATGGAAGACCATAACAAAAGCTTTGCTAAAGTCAAGGTATGTCACGTCCTTTGCTTTCCCCACATACACAAAGCCAGTTATCTTATCATTGAAAGCAATCAGGTTGGTCAGGGACGCTAGCTCTTGGTGAATCCATGCTGACTGTTCATGATCATCTTGCTCTTCTCCAAGTGTTTCAAAATAGATTCCTTGAGGACCTACTCCATGATTTTTCTGAGGACTGAGGTGAGGCTGGCTGGTCTGTAGTTCCCCGGATCCTCCTTCTCCCTCCCCCCCCCTTTTTTTAAATTAAAGATAGGCACTATATTTGCCTTTTTCCAATTGTCTGGGACCTCCCCCAATAGACATGAGTTTTCAGAGATAATGGCCAATGACTCTGCAATCACATCAGTAAACTCCTTCAGCACCCTTGGATGCATTGCATCCAGCCTTATGGACAAACATTTCCCAGAGTCACAGTCCTTCATAGCACAAAGAGGTTAATGGCCCTGCACACTTCTGAGAACACAACTCCAAAGATGGACTTCCCATCTTCAAACTCAGTAACAACTGTCTGGTAGCAGTCTGGAGCTGCCAGCTTCCACATGGCAATTGCCACACACTTCTGCATCAAGGGCAGCTCTCATTCATGTGTTTTTGCACTGCAAGGCAGGGGTTATCTCCACACAGAGTTCCATGAAGATGGCTTTGTGCATTTGAAAGTTCTGCAGCCACTGCTCGCCATCCCAGACCTGCATACTCATGCAATCCCACCACTCAGTGCTTGTTTCTGCATCCAAAAGCAGTGGTGCACAGTGTGTAGATGCTCCATGAATACAAACAGTAATCCAGTGCTCTTTGCTTGCATGGCACGCAGCAGGTCAGGCACTTCAGATTCCTGTTCTACTTGTGAGCTCACGATATACCGCATGATCAGCCGCAATGTGTTCAGAACACTGACAGCACCAGTGGCAGAGCAGTGCAGGATCCATCCTTTCTGATAGAGATGGCAGGCATTCAGGAAATGGGGGGCCGTTGAAAAACGCCATCAAAGGCAGTCAGAAAACAAGGAATGACCAGATGGAAATCAGTGCATTATGGGACATTGAACCTGCACTGATGATGCACTGTGATGCTCTCCACCTTTTCACAACTCTAGCAACACAAGGTGGCAAGTTGCACAGTGAGATAGCTGCCGACAGTGCACTGCTCTCACTGTCGATACTAGAGCACCAAGTATGGATGCGCTCTGGCAATACAAGAGCTGTGTGGACAGACACAAGCACTGTAATTACAGTATTTTTTGATCACCGATGTAACTTGCGTTGACAAACCTTTCCAGTGTAGACAAGCCCTGACAGACTCAATGAGCAGTCTTGTACATACTTGCTTAGTCTCCGACCTGTAATACTACATATTGAAATAGAATTACTCTTCCTGAAACTCTGTCTGAATTTGATCTCTCTCTACTTCACAACTCCATGCAGAAGATTATATATGAATGTTCACTGTTTAAGATTTAGAAAGTTAAATATTATTAAAAAATTCTAATAAGTAGGAAACATTCCAAAAAGGTTCTCTGAGCAAAAACTATTTTGGTCCTATTAATTTGTTAAAATTTACTTTCGTGGGTGAGGATCACTATTTTCCTAGCAAGTTCTATTGCCTGCTCAGCTCTGCAACCTATTTGTATTTTCTGGTAGAGTGGTGGGGCCACTTCCCAGATCAGTTTTAAAGTTCAATGCACTTTTACACATATACAGACTGTGTTTTTGTCTCTCTAATTTTTTTCCTTTTGCAAAGTTTCCTGACATGTTCTGAGAGTCTGAAAGAGACAGACAAAATTAGCCAACAGAACACTTTATCCAGCTGTGAAAGTCTATTGAATGAAGCAGGTTCAAGGAGTGAAAAACATTTCTAAGGGTTTTCTTTTTATCTCATTCATGTTATCATCTGGATTTGGCTCTCTCATTATAGAAAATATTGGAAAAACTGGGATGAACTGTTAAACAAGGGAAAAAAGAGCCAAACTGAAACATCGTATTTACCTTCAATAGGAGTTTGACTAAGTATAGAATGTGTATAAACAACGGGCCTGTCATGCTGACCCAATTGGGGGGGCCCTTGAGTTGTATTCGGGAGCTCCGATTACTCCCTTCTACACCAGTCTCGCGTTGGGGGTGTCATGCGGACTGGATTGGGAGGGGGGGGCATTTGTGTTATTTGACATTAATATGTCAAAATCATAGTGATCCATGTGAAACCTACCATGTCAGGTACTGTTAGAAAGGTTATGATATGCTGAATAAGATGATAATATTTGTGTTCATGTGTTACATGTGTGAGGAAAGTTATGGAGACCTTTGATATCCTGTATTTCAAACTGTGCTGTAGAAGACACACCCCAGACAGAGAGGCCACAGGACAATAGCCTGCTTAATGGCCCATCAAGACCTTTACAGAAGCCAAAGGCCTAGGAAGAAACTAAAGGCATACCTGAAGAGTTACCAGGATTGGCCCATGTGACAATGGACTCCATTTTGGTTCCTGTAAAGTTCCACAAGCCACATGGCCAGTAACAGAGGGTATATAAGATCAAACTGCAGAAACCATTTTGTCTTTGTTTGGTTCTTTGCTCCTGTCCAGCTGCGGACACACCTCTGGATCAACACACTTTGCAACTGAACTGAAGAACTTAGACCCATCCAGTTACTGGATGTATACCAGAGGAACTATACAACTCCACAATTGTTCTAGAAACCTGATATATATGGACTTTTAAATCATTTGTATGATCTGATTGCTTTAAGCCTTTAACACTTCTCTTATTGTTTGTTTTTTCTTTTATTAATAAACCTTTAGTTTTAGTTACTAAAAGGATTGGCTGGCAGCATGGTATTTTGGGTAAGATCCAAACTCATAGTGAACTGGTACTGTGGCTGGTCCTTTGGGATCAGAGGGAATCTTTTAGTAAAGAGCATAGAATTTAAACAACTGGTCTCTTTACTGGAGCTAGTGTCAGTTTGGGGAGCCAGAGACTGAAATGCAGTAAAGGGGGCTGTGTGTATTTGCACAGTGGCTTCTTGATAACCAGCGTGGGGGAATCAGAAGCACTGTTTGTGGCTGGTTGGGAAGTCTGACTGCCGTGTCACCCACCAGTGCTGAGAGAATTTGCTCTCCTTTTGCAGCCTGCCCTGACCCTGGCATTATCAGTGGGCTACCCTGGGCACGGACGGGTTACAGGGCCCATTGCTTCCCTGTGTATGAAAATGTACAGATTTTAACTCTGTTGCCTGAT
This sequence comes from Mesoclemmys tuberculata, assembly GCA_007922155.1. Taxonomy (NCBI): domain Eukaryota; kingdom Metazoa; phylum Chordata; order Testudines; family Chelidae; genus Mesoclemmys; species Mesoclemmys tuberculata. Next base: position 7,072,308 of record ML677084.1, read on the forward strand.
AATTTGTGTGCTGGGGAAGCTGGGTTTAGAATCTTAATAGAGTTGAGACAATCTGCAAGAGACATCTGCAGGAAGTCTCTTTTTCTTCCCACTGCCTCGTCTCCTATCACCCCTCCCCCCACTTCTGTGCCTTCCCCATACACACCTGCCTTGAAGGAATGAGGTGATCTCTGATTTAATCAACTGCCTAATTTGCAAACCCACTGCAACAGCAATAGAAACAATTAATAAAGTTGATATGTCTGCTTAGTGCTCCTGCAGTTCTTATGAATGTCTCTTCTTGGCTCCTGACTATCCTTAAGTGTGACTGCCTAAGAGAGCTGCTTAGTGAAGCTTTGTATTCTTCTCACCCTACATACGCACAGAACTATAAAGCTTTCCTATTAAATCACGCATCAATATGTAAATATTTGGCACCCTATTCAAAGGAGGTTATTCTACAGCCAAACACGTTGAATAATAATTGCTTCTTGAATTATGATCTCATTTCAGCTTTGTTTTACTACAATTTACTAATCTATGAAAGTTTTGTGCAGGTAGCTTTTGGAAGTCTATCCATATGCAAGCAATGTGTGGCATTTCCTTACCCTAGGATGTGTTCTTATAAATGAACATTTTAGGAAAATATTACATTGGACACGTGTTGTAATAATCCAAGTAAGGATAACAGTCAATCCAGGAAAAGTATTTATTTCAATCAGGCCTGGACCAGTAGTATGGTGATTCCCTGAATCCTCACTGGTTTAGGGTGCTTGGCCCTTTTCAGGATGGAGCCTAGTGTTTGCACTAAGATCATTATTTTAATTAGTGAAAATGATATTGCATTAATGTTTCATGTTCTCATCATCCGAAAATAACCACAACAGGCAGCCTCAGCAGAGGAGAGGCTACTCACACTGTGCAGTAACTGTAGTCCTTTGAGAGGTGTATGGCTATGGGTGCCCCTCTTCATGTGCACATGTGCACCATGAGCCTTTGACCAGAGATTTTCAGTAGCAGAGCCTGTTTGGCTCACACATGCATATCCTCATGCCCCACACTGAGGCTAGAGAGAGCTGTGTGGGCAAACCACCCTCAGTTCCTTCTCCATTTCAAAGTCCCACAGAGGACACTCTAAAGCAAAAGGGAAGGAGTGAAGGTAGTGGAGCACCCATAGGAACACACATCTTGAAGAACTCTAGTTACTGCACAGGGTGAGTAACTTCTCCTCCTTCTTAAAGGTACTGTCCGTATGGATGCTCCACTTCAAGTGACTGCCAAGCATTACCCCCCAGCAAGAGAACGAGGTGGGGGGGGCTTCAAAGCTGAGTCCAGGATTGTAGACAAGACTGCATTCCCAAGGGCAGCGTCTGATCTGGAAGAATGGACTACTGCATAGTATTTGGAAAAAATGTGTATTGAAGTCCATGTTGCAGCCTTGCAAAACCTAGCAAAGGAAACATTCTTGCGCAGTGCCACAGAGATCAAGAGAGTGCTCGTGGAATGGCCCAATACCCTCAAAAGAGGCTGTACATTGATAGATTCATAACAGGAAATAATATATCCAGAAACCCATCTAGAGAATCTATGAATGGGTACTGTGACCCTTTAGATCTCTCAGCAATTACACAAATAGTTTGGAAAGCTTTCTAAATGGCTTAATCCTGTCCATTAGAAGGCTAATGTCCTCCTGACATCCAGTGTAAAACATCATCCTTCTAGGTCTAGGGTGGTTTGGGGGAAAACACAGAGATGGATGACCTGGTTGATGTGAAACTCAGCAGACACCTTGTTCACGAATTTAGGATACAGACATAACAAAACCTTGTCCTTGAAAAATACAGTGAAGTGTTGGACTGCCTTCAATGCCTCTATTCCCCAGACTCTTCAGGCTGAAGTGATGGCCACTAAGAAAGTAGTCTCCATAGACAGGAAAAGGAGGGAACAAGTCAGCATCATTTCAAAGGAAGGACTCAAAGCACTTGAGTACTAAGTTCAGATCCCAAACAAGAATGGTTTCTTTCACCTGATGGAAAAGGCCTATTTCCCCTAGCCACCCCCTGAGTCCTTTGTCTCCTTCCTGGGCAAAGTGGCCACTCCTCTTGGTCACAACTTGTTGCAGCTGGTTGGGCCGGGGCAGGGGGCCCTGGCTAGGTCTGCATACATGTGGCTATGGAAGGCCCATACGCTCTCTAGTGGTGTCTGAAATGATCACACACCCAGGTCGCATCACTGAAATACATGAGTAACATATGGGGGAAACTGAGGCACGCACACACAGCATTCAGAGAAAACCCCAAGAAATATCCCCACTTCATCAAGCCTGTAAAAGTGTCCTAGCAAGCAGGAGACCCTCAGCTATGACAGCTTGGAACTGCTCTCACTGCTCTACTGGCAGGTGTAAAATAAAGGAGTGGAACTTGGAATAGCGGGTGTGATTATATTTCACCAAAAGAGCATGGCAATTTTTGACAAACTACAAAGTCACTGACGAATAGCTCTCAGGTCCAAAAAGATCAGGGCCTTTTTCGTCCTTGCTGTTCAGTGTTGATTTAACATGGTGCTGTCTTCCATGGCTGTTTACACCCTTAGTAACGAACAAGTAAAGAGTGGGATGGGAAAATAAAAATGCAGAGGGCTTGGCCAGGAAATAATACTTTTTATCAACACGCTTGCAAGTGCATCTGCAAAATAGTCTCGGCAAGATCCCGAAGTGCCACTTTAATAGGCAATGCCAGTTGAACAGATAATGCTGTTTGGAAAACGTCCACTAGTTTGTGCTGTGACTCCCTGACTTCTTCAAGGGGCATCTGCAAAGAATCCACCACCTATTTCATGAGATCCTGAAAATATCTGAAGTTGTCAGCCAGGGAGAATGAGGGAGGCATCATGGCCTGATCTGGAGAAGTTGAGGACATATTATTCTGTGGGGTGGCCTCCTTGTCTGCACTAAGCTTTTGCTCCTCAAAAGCTTCCTCCTGCTGTTCAGGTGCCTTAGAAGGAATAGATGACAAAGGAGACTGTCTGTCCTGATGGTCCTGGTGAGGGACACTGGAGGCTCTAGAAAATGGCTGATGGTAGGCCACCTCAGGGTCCCAATACGGTCACTGAGGAGGACCAAAAGGAACAAGAGATGGTGTTCATGACTGCACATACCAACAAGGAGGGGCTTTGAAGTATCTCTCCTGAAAGTCATCCTGTTCCCTGTAGGTGTCAGTAAGAGAGTTCCTGTAATGGTAAGTAGAAAAGCCTTGCACTGAGATATTTTTAGAGTGAAGAAAGGTCCTCCTCATCATCCAGGGTAGGAGCTTCACCACAGAAAGGTGGAAAATTAGGTGGTATTAGGGAAAGATGCAATTCTGGTGACTGTATGGATCTTAGTAGTGAGAGGCACTCAGTACCCATCAAACGGGTACACTCTGGCTCATCTGACACAAACAAGTAATTAGAATATCTAAATCTCTCTGGTACTGATTAGGAGATCCCTTGAAGAGGAAATTGGCGGTGCCAGTGATGTTGATTGCGTCAAGGCGTGTATACAATGAGGCGGCCACTTATGTTTTTCGTGGTCCCATGATGTTGGGTACCAGAAGTTGCAAAGGAATATCCATCAGTACAGACTTGCTAGAAATAGGCTGTCTCTGCTGAATTAATTGTGTTCCAGAGGTACCAACAGTGGCTTAGGTCCTGAAGCATGGGTGAAGCCATGGCCCTTAGAGGAGTCTAGGGACTTGGCAGCAACACCACCACCAGAGAACCTGGAACCTCAGTGGTACTGGGCTGGAAACCGAAAGACCATGTCTGCATGGTCAACTTATGAAGAAACTATCTTTTCAACCAGAATCAGGAGATCTCCTTTTCTTAGGGACAGTCTCAGAGATCTCTAAGATCTTTTCCTTAGAAGGTACAGGTGAACACTGATGTCAACGGACACTATATTTGCTCCAAGACCGGTGTGCGAGAGTGTGTGTGTCTCCTAATATGGTCTGAAGTGGGGCAAAGGAAGCATATTATCATAAGCAGTCTCAGCTTAATCTCCTGGTTCTTCCTGGCCCTGCTCTTAAGGGCTAAATAGAATTTGCACTTCTGTGGAACATGCTTTTCTCCTAGGCAACAAACAGAACAGGAATCCCCATCACAAATGCTTCCCTGCAAGTGATGCAATGTTTGAACTGTGGGAATCCTGGCATGCCCCCCCTTGAGATGGAGAACCTCCCAGGAAGAAGAGGGGAGGAAACAAAAAGAATAAGGAACAATCTTTCAAAAACCAACAAATCTGGCTGACCTATACTAAACACTAAACTAATGAAACTAACTAACTAACTAAAGACTAGGCGAGGCAAGTTTGACTAGGTGAAGCAGGCTCAAGGGATGCTCTATATGACCAGGTTACCTGGCTCTTCAAAGCCTTCTGCTGGATGCCATTAGGTCCTACTACACCACACCACAAGAAGGAGCAACAAAGAAGGGTCCTTCAAGCCTACCTAGAAAGGCTGTGCAGAAGCAGCCAATCAGAACCCACCAAGCAGTGAACTGGAGGAAACAATATGTGGATGCTGCTTATTGGGTCTCTGGGTTGGGATCTGGAGTAGTGAGCAGACCTGGATTCCCCAACTGGCCACTAGCGGAATGCCCTAAGCACCAAGAAGGGGATAAAGCTCATTTAGATGCCCAAGAAAAGAGTGGAGTTTCAAGGACCCAGAGATGGGGCTGAAGATCATGGTGAAGGCAGATAGTTCTGTTGGACTTTTACTACCCTGAAAGGGCTCCATCCGTTTAGACAGTGTGACTTGGGTCTTCAGTGGCTCAGCCTTCTGGCCATCATGTGAGGTCAAGACCCTACAGGGCACATGAGGGGCAGGAAAAGACCTGCTGTACCAGGCAGAGTACCAGGAAGCACTCAAGATGGGAGTGTCTCCATCACAACCTGTCTCAGCCAAGGCAGTTCACCCACACAACCCTACACAGCCTCGGTGTGAGACACAAGGATGTGAAGCCACAAGTGTGGGCTGAATGGGCACTGCTACTGAAAATCTTTTATCAAAAGCACATGGGGTGCATGTGCACATGAAGTGGCACACCCCTAGTGACACTACATGAAGAAACAGCTAAGGATTCAATAGGCCATAAAAACAGAGCTCCATTCAGCCCCCAAAAGTCTTCCTTTTTAAGTCTGGGTTCAGGCACAGTCATAAGCAGTGTGGAAAATTCAGCTGTGTTTTAGGCCTGTTTTTAGTTTGTTTTTTAATACACATGAAGAATTTAACTCACTAGCTGATTTTTACCAAACGCTTGCTGGGGGGCCATCAAGCCTGGAAAATTTCAGCCCAAAGGAATTTATCTGAAAAAATTATGAATAGCTGAAATGAGGATGTGGTCTTTATGCAGGCTAGCCTGAATTTCTCTAAAATCTATAGCGGCCACTCATATTGTAGGAGAACTATGAAATAGATCTTTCATCCAATGATCGCTATATTTTTCACAAGCTAAATGCTTATTTTCTTTTAAAAGTATTTGCTGCTCCCTTTCAAGACTTAAATTTGTGATTGATAGGTAAATATCTTTGACTGGATATTGGGTGGAACAATGAGATTAATTTTAATTGAAGGTAATCTCAGCAGGTCACTATATAACAGAGTATACCAGATGAAATACTATAATCTAAGACATTATTTGCTTTGTAATTCATGCAGTCAGAACTACATACAGATGAGGCTAGGGAGCCATTTTTAAAGAGAAACTTGTTTTTGAAAGAACTGCATTCCAGAGTGTTCAGAGAAGACACAGATTTATTACATAGTGGATTTAATTGATTACACCTCTACATTGTGAAAATTCCTTTCATTGCTGAGTCAGTATTCACAAAGTAGTAGATTCCCCCACCCCTGCACCGTCCACTGACAATATAAATGATACTGGAAGAGTTATTTAATTGATGACAGTGACGCTTTTCATTCAGGTTAATTCTAAAGACTAATTTGATGCAACACTTCCAGTCTTCACATGCATTCAATCTCCTACAAACTCTATCTTTGAATTAATTTCTCCAGATTAAATTTTGAGGTCCTTAAACAAATGGCTGGATTGTGCCACTTAAGCTTAGCTCAGAATAAGAGGAACACTATCTACAAGGAACACCAGGAGGCATTCTATCAGAAAACCACGGACATGATTGCATCCCTGCATGGGGTGAAATGACTGCCTCCACTTCCTTTTCACTTTTCACAGCCCTTCTTGGGGTGCCATATGCCCCCATTAAGGAAGCGGAAATCCCAGCAGTGGCCACATTTCTACCTGATCATTACTCAAGGCATCCAAGAGGAAGGGGGAGAAAGTCCTTGCAGCTTTTGCCCACACAGCCTGCACCTGACTAACAGCCAGGAAGAATATGGCTCTCAGTAAGGGCTTTAGGATTTGGCTCTAACTTTCCATACAACTTCTCCAAGTCTTGCCCACATTTAATGTGTTGCAGAGGAGGTCCTTCCTCTGGTGCATGTTCTATTTTGCATTGTAGCTCTTGTGCCTTTTAGATAATAAGCTCTTCAGGGAAGGAACCTTTGTCATTGAACAGTGCTATGTACATCCTGATCACTATGTAAATAATAAAAGTGACAAAAGAAAACCAACCTGTTAACCTGATTGAGAGCACGCTCATTTTACAAATACCTCCTCTCAAAGTTCTACCAGGATTCTGACTGCATAACAGCTGCTTAGAGCATCAGTCTGCATGATGGCAGGAGTCAAATCTTGCTCATCTCACATTCAAGTAGTATCACTGGAGTGAACGTTAAGGGATATTCCCAAACTTTAAAGATGCCTATCACATTTTATATCTAAATACAAACACTTAGTATCTATTTGCCATCTTTGATGCACACATTTAAGTATTTTAAAGGACATGTTCATATTAATGTAGAATTTGTGAAAGGAGACACTGACTGGGCTTAATTTCTTTTTTTTTTTAAATAAATAAATAAAAATAAAAATTGATATAGTAACATCCTAGTAATGCAGTAGAACTAGGGCTCTGATTGCTGATCTGGCAACCAATATGTTGTTTTCTGTAAGTTCACATGGTATATTTAATACATTTCTAACTACAAAATCCCTGCTGTTGATTCAATTTGAGTTCTAACACAGCATCTGTGGTGCCCATGTTATTCTTGAGTAATTATATACTACATTACCAACCCTGGAGTCAGAGTTAGTGCACTGAGTTTGTTAAAGTTATAAATTAATTGTAAAATATACTGTTTAATGACAGTGACAGATGCAAAATCCAGTGACTATGAAGCCCCACACTAACTAGGTCTGATGCTATGGGGAATAGTGTTGGATATCTAGCACATCCCTTGATAGGAGCAGGGACAAAAGGAGACAATGAGGGCATAAATCCCTAAGGGTATTACACTCTGGGGCCTGGATATAATTTCCAGATTTTATATTTCTCAGTTATATCACTCATCTCTATAACCAGAGCCTTCTCTCTTTCATTTTTCTGGTCTTTAACTCCTTTTTCCAGAGCCCTCAGATCTCCTCAGTTAATTCACTAGAAGCTCTGTCTATTCTTTCTCACTCTTCACTGAAAATCTTTAGTGTTATTTTCTTTGTGAGATGTACAGGAGCATGATCTAGCTCTCTGGCCAGCTGCTCACCTCAAATTTCACATGGTCCCGTCATGAAATAAGCTGATAGGCTCCATGCTATATCAACCAAATCACCATTAAAGGTGACAGACCAGAACACTGAAGTTCTTTATTAGCTATAGCATGGGTGCAACATGGGTGGCAGCAGTGCTCGTCCTTTCCTCACCACCAAATATAATTACTACTACTCCATAAACTTCTAGGAATAAGACCAGTTAATCTTCCATGCCCACTCAATGTCAGTTTGAATTTTTAATACTTTACTTCATGGATACCATGTGGGTTTCTCCTACTCTATCATAAAATGCAACATCCTTACCAAAAAAAAAGCCTCCAAAAGATTCAGTTTCTCTACAGTTGAAGTTTTGGGTTTTGATTATTTTTTATGTAGTTGCATAAGTTTATTTATTCCTAACTGTGGTAGTGATAGGAGCCCAACTACTGTAAAATGACTAGACACATTTTTCAAGTACTGGCAGTGTATTTTATATTATTTATACCTTTTTCATGCTTTTCTTCAGGTGGATCACACTCTTTTAAACATGTCTTTATACTGTTGCTGGTGAAGATTACTTCTCATAAAACTATTTTATTAGGGGATCTCAGACTTACTTTGCACTGTGAAGCTCTAAACATTTCACAAAGTTTATTATTTCACTCTTTAAACCATCTCTGACTAGCTGCAAAAAACATGTTCTCCTACTATAAAGAAGCTGTTCAAATATATTTAACAGTTTAATTTTGTATCAGTGTATCATCTGGTGCAATCACACCTCATATACAGAAACAAAATGGTTTACAAATCTACTCATGTTCCACTTCTAATGAGTTCTGCCCAACTAGTTTGTGAAAGGTTAAAATGCAATGCAAGAAAATGGTTGTCTTGTCCCAGGGTTAACTGGTTTATTAATTTAAAAATAGGTATCTTCAATTCTTCATCTAACAGAAAATAGATCAAGACTCCAGAGCTCCATGCAAAGATAGAATTTCCTTCCTTCAAAAAGGATATTAAAAAGTATTCTATTATGTAAACACTTGCAGAAGAAAAATATAAAACTAAAGAAAAGAGTGGAGTGGGTGACATGTTGGAGTGAAAATATTGAAGTCTCTGCAGCTGGAACTCTCTCCCCCCCCCCGGGAAATGCAACATAAGCATTGACAGTTTATGCCTACATTTTCTGATCAGACTTCTGAATTGCCATAAGGAGCGGAGGACACAATACAGCATGCTGAAAATATCATGTCCCTGATTCTCAAGCATCACTCAAAACTTATCCAGACAATATGTTCTCTCCATGCATGTGTTTTAGGGTAGGGCTATTGACTAAGTATCTGAGATAACTGAGACAGCCAATTTAGGCTTTGATTGGGACCAGCATCTTGAATTTCACATGGAGACAAACTGGCAATCACTGAAGAGTATGGAACACAGATGTAATATGCCCTCAGCAAGCTACACTACCTAAAAGGGAGGCAGCCACTAGATATATTTGGAGCAATGTAAATTGATCCATCTTCTACTGATATCAGAGGTTCTGTCAAGATCAAAATGCATTGTGAAATTTGGTTGATTTCACCATAATTTTGTTTTGGAAGAAGACTGGAGAAAAAGTTCTGACAATATCAAAAGCCCCATTTTGAAATTTTTAGAATGAAATGTTTCACTTGTTTGTTCTGAAATTACTTTTTATTTTGTATTCTTTTATAAACACTAAGTTTTAACATTTTATATCAATTTTGACCTTTTTTATCAAAATGAAACATTTCAGCAAATCCAAAATGGAAAAAAAACCAAAACGTAAGAATCTTCCTTCTCAGAGAACTTAAATGTTTTTGGGGTTCATTCCAATTTGGAACAAAGACAGACCTCTAAAATCTCAAAATCCTTTGTGAAACAATTTTCTGTCTTCTGCACATCTATAAAATCCACATTCTTTACCAGCTGGAGATCCTGAATGGTCAAAGAGAGAGATCATCTTGTAGCACGTCAGCCTTGAAGTGGCAAGGATGTGGATTACTGTGGCAAATTTTCAGATTAAAGTTGTCATATGGGAAGCTGACTAGGAAAGACGTTCCTCCCACTGCTGTTATTTGGGCACCAAGGGCAGTGAACATCTATAAGGTTTTGATAAAGGCACCTTCACTGAAGAAACAAGACATTGTATGTTCCTCAAAAGGTCAGATCTGGCTTTATCTAGGCTTCTAACTCTGTCAGAAACTGAAAAGTACCCACCACAGCCACTGAGTGCCTGTGACTCCAGCTGAGGTCAGAACCTCTGACAACCAGCCTCAAAATGAGTCAGGATGGGCACCCAGCCTCAGCAGCAATTCTTGAAAACTTTGGCAGCTTGTCACAATTCTCAGGTTCCTGTGGGTGCCCTATGCTGCCTGGGCACTGCAAAACTGGTAGGGTGCCCCCATCTGTATAAACAGGAGTTTTAGAGCTGACTAGTCTGACTGCGTTTGAAGGAGGTGGGCCTCCTGGCTCCCACTCCCCAAGTCCTTTCTGTGTAATTCCCTAATTCCAGGAGGGGTTGAGGATAGCAGTACAGACCATTTAATGACTTGCCTTGGGGCTTGCTGAACTTATGCTGTTCGGCCAATATTCTGGAGTCCACGGTTTCCTTGCAGGATCAGTACTATCTTCTTGAGGGCAGTTTTCCTGAAGCCTTCCACGAGTCTCTCTAGGAAGCTGTAAAGCTGATGTGTGTGCCCTCTCCCAAAGCTGCCCAGCAACTGACTGGAACTTCCTGCTCTTAAATCCTTATTCCACCCGCCATGACCAACAGGGCTGCGGGCTGCAGACAATTTTGCTCAGAGCTGTTCTTTAATCCTTTTCTCACTAGTGCGGGCTTTTTAATACCTCGTCATATAACTATGTAACTTAGAGCAGCTTTGGGACTAATCTGAGCTGTACCAAAGAAAGTACTGACATCTGGGGATAGCCAGAGCGCTCTCCAGCTATGCCTTTTCCCCACCTCCTATAATACTGGGTCTGCAAGGAGATGGCATAAGAGCTGGCTATGCTAGCTCTTACAAATTCAAAAGTTATGAAACAGACCAGAAAATCTGACCCATCATATTTATAAAAGTAGAAGACAGCTAAAACAGGTACCTGATACTTATGGGTCAAACACAAAATATTCAAAATGTTTAGATCAAAGCAGCACCTAATCTTGGTATGCTTGCCCAAAAATTTATCTATAATTCCATGCCTCTTTTAGTTTAACATTCAGTATAAGCAACTTATTAGAATTGGCTCATGAAATTCCCAGCATTTCCCAGTTCTTGCTGACAAACACTCCCAAAGTATTTGATTCAGGCCAAAAATACATGGAATAGGGGGAGACTTAAGCAAACTTTTTAGACTTTCTCAAGCAGCTTGAGTTTGGCACATTGTACACGTACAGAACTAAGAACATGGTTAATGATGATGATAAAAGCTTGAATTCTTTTTAAGATCCAGGCAAAGCTTCTGCCTAGTTCTTACTTTATCCACAAACTGGTTTATCCCTTTTTTAAAAATGTACCAAAGTAACAGTGCAAATTACTGAGCATATGTTCAGGTCCAAATAAATCTCATCTACAAGCAACTTTCAAAATGAGGTCTGTGTTACTATGTCCTTATTTAAGAGCACAGTGCTGCAGGATTCTACATTAATGATCGAAAAATACTATAGCAAAAACCCATTTAGACTGGTTTTAGAGAAGTGGTTATAGTGAGCTGGTAGTCTGTGATTCTCTCTCTTTCTTTCTCTTTCTTTCCTATCTCTCTGCCCACCTTTCCCATTTCACTTTCCTCAGGTCCCAATAAAAACAAAGAAACCTAAGTCTCTTCTAGTTAGCACTGTTTTAGTGTTGGATTCTAGACAGTGCTGAACACTAGATTTATTCCAAATAGAAAGTGAATAAATATAATTCACTTATTTCCAACCATGACAAAAACTGTAGCTCCCGCATAGGGTTGGTATTTGATTAAATTTCTCTCTAACTTCCTTAGAGATTGACAGTCTGGATAATGGTTACTCTCAGACTCTCTCTCCCTTCCACTCCCAATACAGTGGGATTGTGTGTTTATAATTGGTGAGTGGGTGTTTTTATGTGGGGTGCATCAGGTGGAAAGGATAAATTAACTGAATTTACATACCAAAGCTCTGAATTATCACAATTAAACCAGGAGCAGGTCAACTTATCTTTGAGAAACATTTTTTCCCCAGACCATCACTGGTGACAAATAAGAAGCAATCTTTTTCCCAGGTGATATCTGCACTTCATTTCTATATCTTACCTACTACAGCTCACCCACACTCTTCAGAGTGCATGTTAGGGAGGCTTAATGAAAAAAGCATCAGACATAATAGACATGCCAGGCTCCAAACAACAAATTATGTGTAGTCAAAGGAAAATGTGGATGAATTCCCAGTTATAAGATACAGAAGTAGCAATTATGCTGGCTAGGAGCAGGTATAATTCTCTATAACAACTCAACTAATGCTTTTCCCACATAGGTCTACATACCACACCCATTCCTCAATCATTTCAGAAAGCCAATTCTTAAACATAATAATTTTGAAGTAAGTTGTCAAGAATGTCTTTATAAAGTGCTGCGTAGTGAGGCAATATAGCCTACCCCAAATATTAAAAAATCATGATGGGCTTAATCATCAAATTGGAGACTTTTTTATTTGACTTCTATTTTTGAGTCATTAGGGTCACTCTCTCATGCTTTTTTTGCAACCATGAGGTCTAGAAATTTACATTTGGTTGTTTTTTATATATATATATATATTGTGGTATGGTAACCCCCCCGAGTCTCACCTATTGGTGGCAGTCTCCTCCGTCAGTGGGGCCTGAGGTAACTCTGGCCCCAATCTGGACAAGTCCTTTATCCCTTCCCCTCTGCACGTGCCCCACAGAGGGTTTGGTGCAGCCTTACTTCAGGCCTGAGGAGTGTCCCGTGCCCCACTGGGGCGAGCGGGTAGTCTTAGCCCCTGTATGTGCCCCAGGGCCTGGAGAGGTACCTGGATGTGGCTCCTTCCTGCCAGCTGGGGCCAGGGCTGAACTCCTTCTCTGCTCCTCTGGCTGCAGACAAGCACTGTCTCCTCCAGCTGCCACAAACCTTCTGGCAGCTTCCCCCTGGTTTGTTCCTCCCTCCCCCTCTTTGGAAGGTAAGGTTTAAACACACCTGAAGAAGCCCTTCATTGGGTCCAGGTGTCTCTAATTGGCCTGCAGTAACCCTTTCCCTGCCTGCAGGGAGAAGGGCCTTTCGCATTCTAGGGACAAAATACCGGCCCTGGTATACCCTTTGGTAGCCATCTGGCCTGACTTTACCACTATATATATATATATAAATAGTTAAATGAGAATCTCATCTATGTGACTGTAATAAACCACTATCACAAGACGTGATAAAATTATGAGAGCTGGCAACATGGGCAAGGACACTACTTTATTTATATTAAGAATAGACATTTATCTTCACAGCTTTCTTTTGGAAAGAATGTAGAGTAAACAGGGTGAGAACCCACTGTGCTTCAGGGAATATACAAACCAGCAGAGAATATACAAACAATCTACAAATTGCTAGAATTTGGTTCTGTTGGTAAGTCAAGTTAACAAAATGGCAACCTCCAATCCAAGCTTAGGTGTTCCTAAGGCTTGACTGTTGGATCTCCTCTATCTCAATCCCCAGTTACTTCTGTCCTACACAATTAAATTCCTTTTGTACTCTGACCAGAACTAACTTGTCCTACCTACCACAACATCAGCAATAATTACTTCATGTTTTCACAGGGTTCTAACACCTGGTTTTGGGGTGACTCAGGTAAGTCAAATTTTTAGAAACTGTCACTTTTATTACAGTAAGTTACAGTACCATTAGTAACTCCAAAGTAACTGTACATTGGTACTATTAACAGATATTGCGAAACCTGTACTAGCAAAGGCACTGCTCCAAGAATGCTCCAACACTGTGTTCAGTATTCAATAAAAACAATTAGTACAACCACTTTGACTTCTAATGTGTTTTGTCTTGTACATCACTGGGTCATTATTCTTTGTGAACATGCTGTCACTATTTAATTCAACTAAGTTTGTATCCATGGTAATTGTTAGGAGCACACTCTAGAGACTGCAATATAATCAGACTATTTTTTGTATGTTGCTGAGCTACTACAGAAACCCACTAATGAAGTGAGAAGGATGTAAACAGAAGCTAATATAATGCTAAAGAAAAAGACAGGAGTACGATGATAGATTCTAGAGAAGGTGTAGACCTTTGGGAAGCCACATGATTTTGGCTGGCCTAGGGTTTGACAAAAACTTTGTTTCAGTTTACAGGAGTTAGCAAAATGACAGAGTCTACAAACAAATTCAAACATTCTCTTTATAGTCAGTCATAATTAGTATTTGTCTACACGAACAGGTTGTCTCCTTACTGGTATAGTTAAAGCAGTGCAATTGTCCACCCCACCCCCTAGTGTTGGAGGCAGTTATATTGATATAAAAGGTGCTTTACACCTGTACAGAATTTTCATATGGAAAGTTACCTTTATTCCTGTGTAACAGGGCCCACATTAGGGTTTACACTTGTTTAAATATTTCTGTAAAATCACTCCCTTAACCAAAACAAGTACACCAGTACAAAATCTATGAGTAGACAAAGCCTTAAGGATAGTACAAAAATAAAGATCTGAATATATCCAAAAATCTGGAAAGTTTGGCTCTATACTTCACAACTGACCATTATCTCAATAATAGTATTACCTAAAACTCCAGACAGTGAACCTTACCCTTTCTTAGGTATGTCAAATACTGATCCAAAGTTCTGCCTTTCTCTAGTGAAACTCATATCCTACCTCAATAACCATGGGGAAGTGGCTTGCATGAAATTCACCCATATTGGTGCAGAACTTTGCACCACTTTCCAAAGTTCCAACAGGCTGTAATGGTTAATGAAACAAAACTATACATGCATCTTCTGGTTTTAGCTTTCATTACAAAACAATCACTCAGTCATTTTCTAGTGCATCATGAATACCTCAATATATATATATATTATGTATATATGGCACACAAAAACCAAAGTAAAAGTGTTTTCACTAAGGTTTTAAACACAATTTAACTAAATAAGTTTCTAATCAATTTAGTTAAATGAGTACAATCATCTCATGTAGATAAGGCCTCAATATGAAAAATTTCCCTCCTTTCATCTACAGAATGGGTTTGACTGCTTTTCAAACCCAAAAAGAATTTCACCTGAGCTCAGGTACCAATTACCTTTACACTTAAACACAGTGGCTTAAGTGTCTGTTTTTAACAAACTATTGATCACAAAAACTGCTGTCTTTAACAAGTTAGACTGGATACTAAAGAAAGTGCATCTGTAGTGGCTGTTGAATATGTGTCAGTTATTTTGTATTGTAATAATGCTAGTTTCATATTCTACCACATTTGCCAGGATAGGATGAACTCTCTGTTTTGATATGTAAATATAAGGACTATCTTGGAGTTATAGGATATGACCATATGAAAAACTGGAGCACAGCATCAATCTAAGACAACCTATTGCTTTTCTCCTGACAAAGAAAAGTTCAAGGATCCTGCCATTACCATAGAATCATAGAAATGTAGGGCTGGAAGGAACCTCAAGAAGTCATCTAGTCCACCCCCCTGTGCTGAGGCAGGAGTAAGTACACACCTAAACTATCTCTGATAGGCATCTGTGTAATTTGTTATTAAAAAGCTCCAATAACTGGGATTTCACAACCTCTCTTGGAAGCCTATTCCAATACTTAACTACTGTTACAGTTAAAAAGCTTTTCCTAATATCCAACCCAAATCTCCCTCACTGCAGATTAAGCCCACACTTCTTGTCCTACTTTCAGTAGACATGCAGAGCAATGGATCGACATCCTCTTTATAACAGCCTTAACATATTTGAAGACTGTTCTCAGGTCCTCTACTCAGTCTTCTTTTCTCAAGATTAAATATTCCCAATATTTTAACCTTTCCTCATAGGTCAGGTTCTCTATACATTTTGTCAGTTTTGTTGCTCTCTTCTGGACTCTCCCCAATTTGTCCACGTCCTTCTGAAAATGTGGTGCACAGAACTGTACACAAGTCTCCAGCTGAGGTCCTACTAGCGCCGAATAGAGCAAGACAATTACCCTCCGTGTCTTACATATGACACTCCAATTAATACATCCTAGAATATTAGCCTTTTTGCAACTACATCACATTATTGATTCATGTTGAATTTGTGATTAACTATAACTCCCAGATCTTTTCCTGCAATAATCCTGCATATCCAGTTGCTCCCCATTTTGTACATATGCATCTGAGTTTTTCCTTAAGTGTAGCACTTTTCACTTCTCAATATTGAAGTTCAATAATGAAATTTGTTGAATGCAAGCCAATTCTCCAATTTGTCAAGGGGTCATTTTTAATTCTAATACTGCCCTCCAATGTGATGGCACCCCTTCCCACCTTACTGTCCTCTGCAAATGTTATAAGTTAACCTTCTGCAACCTGCCCCTGACTGTTACTAAAAATACCCTAGGGAGGGAGAAAAACAGAGCTTCCACAGCCCTGCTAATCAGCTGTTCCATGGCAGCCGACTGGTGCTCCAGAAGTCATGGAGGTCCTGGAAAGTCCCAGAATCTTTGACCTCCATGAACAAATCATATCCTTAGTTATAAGCATACTCTCCACAACTTTACCCAAATCAATGATGAAAATATTGACTAGTAGCAGACCTAGGACAGATCCCTGCAGGATCCCACTAGATAAAGTTTCACTGTCAGACTGGGAGGACTTGAGTATGGTTTTTCAACCAGTTGAACACCCAACCTTAAAATAAATTTCATCTAGTCCACATTTCCATAGTTTGCTTATGGCAATGTCATGTGGGACTCTGTCAAAATCCTTACTAATATCAAAATAAATCACAACTACTACTTCCCCCCCATCCATTAGATCAGTAACCCTGTCAGAGAAGGAAATTAGGTTGGTCTGACATGCTTTGTTCTTGATAAATCCACATTAGCTATTATTCACCCTATTATTTTTCTAGGTGCTTACAAACTGATTGCTTAATAATTTGTTTCAGGATATTTCCAGGTATCCAAGTTAGGCTGACTGTTCTGTGATTCCCTTGGTCCTCTTTGCTCTTGTTTTTAAAGATAGGTTTTAAATGCTTGCCTGCTCCAGTCCTTTGGGACCTTACCCATCCTCCATGATTTCTCAAAGATAAACCCTGTTCTTTGTGTCTAGCTGGGTTCCCCTATATACTTAGAACCATTAGCTATATAAGACAAACCTCTTTTTCACTTTCATTCTGCCACTCTAATGGGTCAATGAAGGATTCTATCTACAATCCATTCTCTGTGTCTATGTCCACAGCAGTTTTAAAATTGGTCAAACCAACAGGAATAGATGCCTCAAAATACATTTTTGAAAAAAAAAAAAACCCACCACACCATGAATATGTTTCTAATGAAATATTAAAATTCTTACCATTAAAGAGCTAATATAGCACTCATCTTCACCTAATATTCACAAGATAGCTGCTTACTCAGAACTGCCATACCAGATAGTGGTGGTGATTACTGAGGGTACCCTCTGTAGAAAGATACATGGGAAATGAAATAGCAGAACTGAAAAGTGCTAAGGACCCCTTCTTATCCTATCCCCAATGTCATGCGGACTGGATTGGGAGGGGGGGCATTTGTGTTATTTGACATTAATATGTCAAAATCACAATGATTCATGTAAGACATGCCATGTCAGGTACTGTTAGAAAGGTTATGATATGCTGAATAAGATGATAATATTTGTGTTCATGTGTAATATGTGTGAGGAAAGTTATGGAGATCTTTGATATACCTGTATTTCAAACAGTGCTGTAGAAGACACACCCCAGACAGAGAGGCAGCAGGACAATAGCCCGCTTAATGGCCCATCAAGACCTTTACAGAAGCCGAAGGCCCAGGAAGAGACTAAAGGCATACCTGAGGAGTTACCTGGATTGGCCCATGTGACTCTGGACTCCATTTGGGTTCCTGTAAAGTTCCACAAGCTGAATGGCCAGAGGCAGAGTTATATAAGATCAAACCACAGAAACCATTTTGTCTTTGTTCCTGTCCAGCTGCGGACACACCTCTGGATCAACACACTTTGCAACTGAACTGAAGGACTTAGACCCATCCAGTTACTGGATGTATACCAGAGGGACTAACCAAGCCTGCAACTCCACAATTGTTCTAGAAACCTGATGTATATGGACTTTCAAATCATTTGTATATATCTGATTGCTTTAAGCCTTTAAACACGTCTCTTATTGTTCGTTTTTCTTTTATTAATAAACCTGTAGTTTTAGTTACTAAAGGATTGGCTGGCAGCATGGTATTTTGGGTAAGATCCAAACTTACAGTGAACTGGTACTGTGGCTGGTCCTTTGGGATCAGAGGGAATCTTTTGAGTAAAGAGCATATAGTTTAAATAACTGGTCTCTTTACTGGAACTAGTGTCAGTTTGGGAGCCAGAGACTGAAATGCAGTAAAGGGGGCTGTGTGTATTTGCACAGTGGCTTCTTGATAACCAGTGTGGGGGAATCAGAAGCACTGTTTGTGGCTGGTTGGGAAGTCTGACTTCAGTGTCACCCACCAGTACTGGGAGGATCTGCTTTCCTTTTACAGCTTGCCCTGACCCTGGCATTATCAGTGGGCTACCCTGGGCATGGATGGGTCACACCCAACATACAGATGGGAAAGTTAACCTTCCAAACCACTCTTCAGAGAAAGGAGTGTCCCCTAGAGTTTTCCTTGGAGCAGGAGCTGGTCCCTTCTCAGTTGTTTATAGATACTCAGTTAAAAAGGAATTTTAAAAATCAGGTTAAATTAAATGCATATTTTCTGCCAATTGATAGTTTTTAGAAATTAAATACAAAAAGAAAGTTGTACACTTATCCAAGATATAAAAAATTATGATCTAAAGGAAATATTTATCATTGCCACAAATACAAAACCATCCAACAGACAGAGTTATATCCAGCGCTCTACCTGTCACCATGGAATGCATAGATTACTGCTACAGGCATCACAGCCAACAAAATTACTAGAACACAAATGATGCTTCAGTGTAGCTGCTTGAAAACTAATGATTTACAGTTGCAGTTTATAGTCTGTTTGTGTTTTGCAACACTGCCTCCAGTTTCAGGACTTTTTCTGTTCTTAAGCAGTAGCAGTGGTCTGGTGCGGAAAGAGGCGGAGGAAATTCACTAAAAATGGCCAATTTATTTCACTAGACTTTGCAAGGCAGAAAGACTTATTCCCATAAAGACATCCACTGGCAACACTAATGATGTAAAAGAATTGTAGGTTTGGCAAACTTGTTGTGCCTAATTTAAAATCCTCTCTGACAGTTAAAAGTATAACAAAAATGAAGGTCACTTACTTGTAATTGGACTTCTTCAAGATGGCTCTGTATATTTACGCTTACAAGTATTGCAAGAGTAGAAGGGGACAAAAGCCCTGACCTGACCCTGTTCCAGGGAGCTGAAATGAACAAAGGCCCAAGAAATGGCCTGGTTACAGAAAAAAGGAAGTGGCCCCAGGGAATTAGGAATTAGATGGGAAAAAAACGCCAAGACACTGTTCGTTTAAGAATCTGGGATCAGAAGTCCTGTAGAGTTGAGTGGGGAAAGTGTGACTTGTCCGTGCCTAGCGTAGACCACCTGTATATGCCCCGGTGAAGGCAGGCTGCAAAAGGAGAGCAGATTCTTCCAGCACTGGCGAGTAACACTGAAGTTAGACTCCCCAACCAGCCACAAATTGTGCTTCTGATTCCCTATACTGGTTATCAAGAAGCTAAAACAAAAAATGCACCGCCCCCTTTACTGTATTTCAGTCTCTGGCTCCCAATTGGCCACTAGGTCCAGTGAAGAGGTAAGTTATTACAACTCTATGCTCTTTACCAAAATATTCTCCTGATCCCAAAGGGTCTGCCACATTCCCAGATCAATAAAAGTTTGGATCTTACCCAAAATACCATGCTACCAACCAATGCTTTAATGACTAAAACTAAAAAGGATTATTATAAAAGGAAAGAAATAAACAAGATGAGAGGTGTTATCTGATTAAAGCAATCAGATACATACAAATGATTTGAAAGTACTATCTATCAGGTTTTCAATAGAATTGTGGAGTTTGCAGGTTTGTATAGTTCTTTTGGTTTACATCCAGTACCTGAATGGGTCTCAGTCCTTTGTTTCACAGCTTCAGTTCCAGAGGTAGAAAGCAGGCATGAGGCATGAAGACTGAAGACAACAATATGGATGTGTGGTGCAGCTGCTTTTTATGTCTGTTTACCATGTTGCTTGTGGAAATTTACGGAAACATGATGGAGTTCAAGGTCACTTGGGCAAGTCCTGATGACTCATAAGGTGTCCCTGCATTCTTTCCCTGTGCTTATTGTACCTTTGAGTTCCCTTTATGAGACATTAAGCAAGCTTAGTGCTGCTGCCATCCTGTCTGGGGTGTCGCCCAGAAACCCAGTGCAAGCTGAAATACAGCTATATCAAACATATCCATAAACAGTATCATCATACTTAGCAAATTATAACCTTCTAACAGTTCCTGACATGGCATATCTCATATGAATTATTGTAATTTTGAAATATTGATTTTAAATAATATCATAAAAGGTCCCCCAAATCCAGACAGCATCACAATAGGGCTCCCCTCTCTTCCACACAATCATGAGGAGTTCTCTGGAGGAGGGCAGTAAATAGACTACTTTCTCCCTTACAACAGGGGAGACACTGGGAAGAAATGGAAGCCAAAGCCAGAAGGCTAAACTCCAGGGAGAGACAGCAATGAGAAGCAACCCTGTGAAGAGCAGGTTGCGACAGGGGAAGGGAGGGAGCTCTGTGTGGATGTCAGAAGAACCAGAGATAAGTATGAATCTTTGGATTTCAGTGATGGATCTTATTGGTGGAACTATTTGAAACTATTTGTAGGCATGAAATCAGCTCCAACTGGAGGACAGTAGGGATACAAGATAGGCTGGGGGAGTTTGAAAGGGGCCCTGAATGGGGGAATAGAGGAAAGCCATTGCATATGGAATGCTGGCCCCAGAGGACCACTCAGGAAGCAGCAGCCATGTTACAGTATCAGAAGCCATGAATAATCTAGATTTTAAAAAACTTTTAATACTATTTAAATAGTGTACAAGAGCTCTTCTTACATCCAAAGTACATAAAACAGATTCCCCCTTATTAGTATGCAGCTTTGGAAAACATCCTGGCAAACAGATTCTCCGATGGATGTGAAATTCAGAAACCAGTTTGAGTAAAAAACTGGGGTCAGACCTAAGAACCACCATTTCTTTATGAAAAGACAATGGTGGATCGACCATCAAGGCATTTAATTCACTCAGCCTTCTGGCTGAGGTTATAGCCATAATGAGCATAGTCTTAAGAAGTAATTAATACAAAGAACACTGAACCAAGTGTTCAAAAGGTGGTTTCATGGGTGTAGATTAAATTAAATTAAGATGCCAAGAAGGGTCAGGATTTCTCAAAGGGGGATTGTGATGTGGCATCTGCCCCACACTGGCACTGAAGTGGCTAAAAGCAGCCTAGGAAAACTGTGCAGGGAATAACTAAGGAGAGGCTGCAGGGAGCAACAGAACCATATAAAAGGCACTGCAGGGCAAGGCAGAGCAGTTACTGCCTGGAGCTCAAGGAGAGAAGGCTGTTGTTCCCGCAGGCTGAGAGGCCTGCAGCACCTGAGACAGGACTACTGCTGGCAGGGACCACGGGAGCCAGAGGAGCTCCTAGCTGGCTGCTAAGAGTAGGTAGTAGCAGGTTCCAAGTATGGGTGAAGAAGGTGCTAGGGATGTGGGGGAGTATCCCATGGAGACAGCAGCAGGGAGAGGAATCTGAGGCATAGCAGGAGGCTGCGATCCTGGGTCCCTCCTCCCCAACTGGGGAAGTGGCAGAATAAGTTGCTACAGGTGCCACTGATGAAGTGGCTGGACAAGATACTGCAGCAGCCACTAGGGAAAGTGGCTGGACTATTGAGGAACCAAACCTCCCCTAAATGGGGGTGTAACCCGTCCGTGCCCAGGGTAGCCCACTGATAATGCCAAGGTCAGGGCAGGCTGTAAAAGGAGAGCAAATTCTCCCAGCACTGGTGGGTGACACCACAGTCAGACTTCCCAACCAGCCACAAACAGTGCTTCTGATTCCCCCACACTGGTTATCAAGAAGCCACTGTGCAAATACACACAGCCCCCTTTACTGCATTTCAGTCTCTGGCTCCCAAACTGACACTAGGTCCAGTAAAGAGACCAGTCATTTAAACTCAATGCGCTTTACTAAAAGATTCCCTCTGATCCCAAAGGATCAGCCACAGTACCAGTTCACTACAAGTTTGGATCTTACCTGAAATACCACGCTGCCAGCCAATCCCTTTAGTAACTAAAACTAAAGGTTTATTAATAAAAGAAAAATAAACAATAAGAGAAGTGTTAAAAAGGCTTAAAGCAATCAGATCATACAAATGATTTAAAAGTCCATATACATCAGGTTTCTAAAACAATTGTGGAGTTGCAGGCTTGGTTAGTCCCTCTGGTATACATCCAGTAACTGGATGGGTCTAAGTCCTTCAGTTCAGTTGCAAAGTGTGTTGATCCAGAGGTGTGTCCACAGCTGGACAGGAGCAAAGAACAAGACAAAATGGTTTCTGTGGTTTGATCTTATATGCCCTCTGTTACTGGCCATGTGGCTTGTGGAATTTTACAGGAACCAAAATGGAGTCCATAGTCACATGGGCCAATCCTGGTAACTCTTCAGGGATGCCTTTAGTTTCTTCCTGGGCCTTTGGCTTCTGTAAAGGTCTTGATGGGCCATTAAGCGGGCTATTGTCCTGCGGCCTTTCTGTCTGGGGTGTGTCTTTTACAGCACAATTCGACATACAGGTATATCAAAGGTCTCCATAACTTTCCTCACACATGTAACACATGAACACAAATATTATCAACTTATTCAGAATATCATAACCTTTCTAACAGTACCTGACATGGTATGTCTCACATGAATCACTATGATTTTGACATATTCATGTCAAATAACACAAATGCCCCCCCCCCTTCCCAATCCAGTCTGCATGACAGGGGGGAACATAGATTGTGACTCAGCTGGAGGGTCAAGTCACGAAGAGGATGCTGCTGTTCCTGACAGCTGCAAGAAGGGCTACAGGTGAATGAGTGATGGTGCACAGACCGTGGATGTGGGCCTGGAGTAATCCCCAGATGACCAGCAAGAGGTGCCAGTCTGGCAGTGAGTGGTGCAAATCCGTCACAGGAATACATATTAGATAACCTCTTCATAAACTCTTATGTTCATATTGTGCATGAACAGCCATCAGCTATAAACCAAAAAACGGTAAGCTGAGATATCTTTGAAAGTTAATGTGGCAGCTGAGTTAGGCAACCTCTCAGTTTTAAGAGCATTAAATATTCTAAAATTCAAGGTATGGAAGCTAAGATAGGAGAGTCAGATTTCCCCTGCACTCAAACCACAAATCAGGACCATTTCAAACAACAATTTCTGATGAACAGCTTTCTAGACTTAAGCAGTACATTTGGCACCAACGAGGAACATGACTGTTCAAGAGAGACAGAGTCAAAGACCAATCGCTCAAGCCATCAAGTAAAAGCACTGTGGATCTGGATAAAGAATCCTGAGCTACTTCTGGGACTGAAGATCTGGAGCTAGAGGAAGACATATGGAAACCCCACTGGACAGCTGAAGCAGATGCATAAACCACTGATGCAACAAAGCCAGTTCAATCATTATACTCACTGCCCTGTCCTGATGCACCTTCCTTCCAACCTTCTGGATCAATGGAAAGAGGGTAAATGTATACAGAAAGCCCTTTTCCCATCTAAGATAGACTGACTATTTATTCCCATTCTCAAGCCAAAAAAGAAACACTTTCTGTTGAACATTGTAGCAAACAGATCCACGCCTGGTTGACCCCATTGGAAAAGATGCTCTGAATCAACCGATCCTTCCAGAACCATTTGTGCATTTGAGAGCTGTCCTTGCTGTGAAAATCTGCAATCATGTTGTTCTCTCCTCCTAAATGCAGGGGCACCACATAGATGTTATGGAGAATGCACCAGTCCCATAATCTGATTGCCTCTGCACACAGCTAAATGGCATGAACACCTCCCCCCTCTCCCCCGTTTTCTGACATAATACATAGAAGACGTATAGTCTGTTACTACTTGCACAACCTCCCATGTAAATGAGGGAGGGACAATCTGAGGGCCAAATGAACAGCTCTGAACTGTAACATGCTGATGTGCATTTAAGCCCTGCACCTCAAACTGCAAGATGACTAAGATGTGCCCCCAACCATTGCTTGACATATTTGAAGTTACCCTCACGAACGGTGAAGGAAAATCAAACTGGATTCTCTGAGAATATCTGCTATAACGCACCACCACTTCTACAAGCTCAGAAAGTTTCAAGGCATACGGTCTAATGTTTAAAGATTGTCCAGATTTGGTCTGTAGATCTGAGACATCCAATTCTGCATTGACCTGATTCTGACACACACAAGTGGAGTCATGAAAGTACTAGCTGCCATGAGAGCCAGAGAAGACTGCTTTCTGAGTTTGACATATTTGAATGTTCAAAACGTATTGCACTACTTTTGAACATCTGTCCTCTGGTAGAAAGGCTTTCCTTGCTATTGAGCCCCATAAGGAGCCAATGAATAAAATTCTCTGAGTTGGACAGATCTGACTTTTTGATATTCAGAAGTAGTCCCATGTCCAGGGGAAATGTGTGTTGTAAAAACAATGCGGCTTAATAGATTCTCGCAAACAGCAGCCTTCAATAGCCAATCATCCAAATACAGGTAAACAAAAATTTACTGCTGTAATGCTCCCTAGCCCAGGGGCCCTCCGAGTAGCAGCTATGTGCTGCTGGCACCTCACTTGCAGCTGCAGGCTTTTCCCCTGGGCCACTCTCCCCCTCCGTCTTTCTGGCTTCTTGAGCCCAGTACCTTCTTCAGGACTCCACCTCTCTCCCACACACCACTGTACTCCGTTCTGTTCTCCTCCACTTCTCCACACACCACCGTACTCCATTCTGTTCTCCTCCACTTCACACACTCCTCTGCTCACCACACACCTACTCCTTCCACTCCATACTATCTCTCAGGAGTAGAGGGTTTTTATAGGCACCTGGGTGGGGCCTTAATTGGTGTCAGCTGGCACTAATTACCTTCTATGGACTCTGGCTAGTCTATAGGGTATAAAGCCCGGATCATTCTAGCAATTATATAGCACCCTTCCAGAACTTTCCTACTGCCTTCTGTCCTTGCTATACCACACATTAAATTCATTATTGATAAATTCAAGTTAATTCTTAATGACAGGAATACTTTTACTCATACATCTTGCTAGTTTCTGAATTAACTATAACCTCTTGGGGGAAAAAAACTGGGCAGACCTGAGGGGCTATGGCTGAATGAAGTTATTTGTTCCATGATCAGCAACTGAGAGAGAAGCAAACAGAATTCTAAGACATACACAGACAGACAATATTGTAATGACAATATATAATTGCTGCCACACCCTCAAAGTACTGAATTTAGTTCTAGTCATTCTCTTTCAAAAGACATAACAAAAACAGAACTTCAGAAACGGTAATATGAATGAGCAAAGCCTTAAAAAGATTTCCATATGAGAAGATTTAAAAGAATGGGACTGTTGAGTTTAGAGAAGAAATGGGAAAAGGAGAACATGACAGACTTATGTATATGAAATGAACAGTGTAAACAAGGTAATGTGGAACTTTATTATTTAGTCTTTTTCATAATACAAGAAAAGGGAGCCATTCGGTAAAAGTGATATGCAACAAATTTAAAACTGATAAAAAGGAAATACTTTTTAACACAATGCTCAATTAGCCAACAGATTTCTTCCCCCAAGTTATGATTTCAGCCAAAAGCTTAGCTGAATTTTAAAAACAATCAGAGATTTATAGGGAGAATGAGAATACCTGCAATTTACATAAGATAGGATAGCAAACATTTTGAACAAGGAATATAAATGCTTATGCTTCGGGGCATAAGCCAAACTCTAAATAAGGGGGCTAGGAAGAAACTTCCCCTATGGGCAGGTTATTTCATAATTATATCATGTAACTTCTTTTGAAGTAGCTGCTACTGCCCTTGGTCAGAGGTAGGATATTGTATTAGATTGTCCACTGAGTCTAAACCAATATGGCAGATCTTGTATAATTATATATAAATGTCAAAACTGAACCACACATATTTGCAGCCCAGTGTCTGAATGGCCTGCTCAATAGTGACTTCTGTCTGCAACAGAGGTGACCTCAGAGTAATGTAAATATCTACATGAACTGTAATAAGTTTCAAATTCTGTGTGCCTGGAGGATGAAACACAATGTATATAATTCAGTTGCATTGCCCTGTCCTCTGTTTGCGCTTCTGTCCACTACATTAGACCAATGGAACAAAAACCAGTTACCCATTCATCAAGTCAATCTGCTAGACTAATCTAGAGAATAATAAAGAGATTTTGATAGCATGGCCTTTATTTATTTGTCTAGGTATTTTTGTGACCCCTAGTACTGTAGCACCTGAGCGCCTGTGAATCATTTTGGTACTAGAGTGAAGAATCACTAAACTCATGCAAGAATGTCAAATCAGTACTGCATTTCCTTTGTCACTTCAGTAGTACTGAAAAAAAGATGCCTTGTATATTCAAGAGCAGAAAATCTCTCAGGCTTAACACTTAATCAGATGTTTCACCAAAAAGCTTTTCATACTGTGCATTCTTTTTATTCGTAAAGACAGCTCTGCTATCTTAGGCTGGGTCCACACTGACGGCTGCAAATTCGCCGCCATCAGATTGATTGCTCTGGATTGACTGAGCGATCTGTGTAGACCTGCTCAGTCAATCAGCAATCGACGCAGGAAAACCACCCCGGTAAGTGGTGTAGCGCTGCATCGAAGGGAATGCTGTGTAGACAGCACATGGAAGAAACGCAGTGAAGTCAACAGGAGATATGCAAGTGATTTACGTCACTTGCGTATCTCCCATCAACTGCTGCCAAATCCCGAAGGTAAGTGTAGACTGGGCTTATCAAAAAAACTGCACTACAGCCAGCAGCATTAAAGCTCTTAGCAATTCATTATGTGTTTGGTGCTTTGCAAGAGGAATAGAATTTGATTTCTCAGCTGACTTTTGGGCCTCTGTTAAGTCTTTAAATTCAAGCTTTAACAGAAATATTGTGTGCAAGGAAAGAGTGCTTCACTCCTTGCTTCTTCACTCCCCGTTTCTCCCGTACAGTGCCTGGGAACTTCAGGGCAGTATTTAATATTTGGTTTTCAGATTGCTAGTCTTGCTGCCTAGGATCTATGCTTCAGCCTCTCCTGGAAGCTGTGATGCTTAGAAAGATGTATACTGAAAGCTTAATTGTCAAAGATGTATGTCTGATAAACATGTCAACAAAGCATGTAAAGTGGGCAACAATAAAGACTCTGATTAACAGGCCCCAAACATATCATGCCCTGCTCCTGCAAAGACTTATTCACATGGTTAACTTTATTCCTTCTGAGTAGCCCCAGCAAAGTCAGCAGGTTTAAGCCTTTCTAGGATCAGGGCCTAAATGCATTTTCAACACAAGTGGCTGCATGCCATGGATTGTGATTTAAGGCATGGTTTAGACTCATTTTTGTCTTGTTATTACTCAAGCTAATTGTAATTCAGATATGGTGAATCATTAGTAGGAACAAACATTTGTAGGGTACCTACATTAGAGTGTATAATGCTGTTAGTTAACTCAAGTTTATTGGCAATTAATTAAGATTATATCTTCATTACTAAAAATATTTTTTTCAAGTGGGATTAACAACACCTTAGCTATCTTGCTATAAAACCCTAGTGGAGATAAGGCACTGATAGCTTTTACCACAGTGTAATTAGACAATATCAAGACTATAGCCTCCCTCTCCCGCTCCGCCTCACATCTTTGTAATCCTCATTACATCTTGGAAAAAACTATAGTGCCTTGTCTACTAGGATTTTACAGTGAGATAGCTAATGTGTTATTTATTCCGCAGTAAAAAACACCTTTTTGGGCAATGAAGGCATGCCTAATTCAAGTTGCAAAAGGACCAAAACTCTAGCCAGTCAACAGATTGCCATGATTTCATTTTGCATGTCTATTAAAATAACCCCTTAAAATTATGCACTTTTGTCATTTGTAGAAAATAAGCACAGAAGTGAATGGATCTCAAAATGGGAAAATAAGTGCATTTTCTAATTTTATAGATTCCCAGCAGGTGCTTGAAAATTTGGTCCCTTAATGAGATAGACGTTAAAAAAAAAAAAAAAGACCAAACTCTCTTAAAGGTACCCTGAAAGAAACAGAATGGACTTGTGAACTTCCAGATTCTTTATGAAGTATAAAGAAGGACTATAAATATTTTTTTTAATATTTGAGGATGGGGAGGTGTGACTACATTAAAAATTCAAGTCTCATCTACCCTGGAAGACTATGGAATGCTGAAGGAATATTACAAAATCCCAGTTATCAACAAAGTAAAATCTGTTTGAGAAGGGATGTAGCTTTTAGCCACAGTTTAAAATTCTGCAGGAGTGAGAAATTTCTGTATTAGTTTTATGAAGATTCTGTGTTATTCAGTTTACCCACTAACTATAGTTATTGCCACTCTACTTGCGCTCTTAATCTACAACTATACTGCACTGTTAAGAGGGGTGATTGGCATTCGGATCTGAGCACCTGCATTAGCATTCTCCCTCTGGAGTTGTCTTCTCCCATCTTGTCTTGCTCTGCTGCCCTGCTCACTCCTGGATCTGCAGCTTCCTCTCTGTAGGTTTGCCCTCCAGCCAGGTCACTAAAACGCTCCCCTTAAAGGGAATTCACAATCTGTCCAGACATTCTGCTGCCTCCAATGCCCATGATACGCCCCAGGGACTGGTAGGGGAATCCAGGCCCAACCAATACACTGGGTTCCAGCTCAGGGACCCATTAACAAGCAGCCAGTCCCTGTACAGTCTACCTCTTGCTGCTGTTTCCCTGGGCTTCTTCCTACATATCTGGCTTCCCTTCCTCTCTGGGTTTGCCAGCCTCCAACTCCCTCCACTCAGGGAGTGACTCTACAGCTTGCTTCCCTGCAGCCTCTCTTAGCAGCAGCAGCACTCTTTCTGCACCCAGCTACCTGCTTTACACAGGCCTTGCCAATTTCGGCACATGTGAGCATATCTTTAATTAGCTGCCTCCAACCTAAATCTTTCGTGCTTGCAACCTAATTAGCTGATTGGGCCCACCTAGCCTAATTCAGCTTTTTCAGGGTTAGTGTGGGGAGTCCACCCCATCATACAATCCTGTTTTCTGAGAGTATGACCTGAGCTTGGCACTCACAGTTGTGAGCTATTCCAGACAGCGTGACACAAGCATCCCCCTTGCAAAACTAAACCTGTCTTACCATATCCCTACTGTTTCTTTACCTGCTCATGTGTGGCTAGGAGCATATCTCGTAGCTTTTTATACACAGAACCTCTCGGATTCTTTCCCAGACAATAGTGTCAATTACGGGAGACCCTGTCTGTTTTTCAAGAGGAACTGTGGGATGGACATTGGAGGAACAACAGCAGGGGAGTGGAGGACCATCAATACACAGGTGATTACCCGGTGTCCTCACTGCAATGGGGGCTCTCACCCACACCCCCAGTCAGGTCAGCTATCCTTGGTTTAAAGCCATCCTTGGTTTCCAAACACAGGACAGAGGTTTCTCTGTATAGATGAGGTGGGGAGAGGGAAGGTTGAACTAAAACCTAGGTAAGAGCCCAGATTAATTGTGCTAATTAATTAAGACATACTTAAAGAGTTTTAACTTCTTTCCAGAGACCCTCCTTGTGCTAAGGAAACAGAGAGGGGCATCTGAATATTTACCTTTTAATGAAGACCATCAACAATTGAACAAGCCGAAAAATGCAGTAACTGCAACCTAGGTGAAACCAGCTCTTTCCAGATCTCTAGAAGAGAAAATCCACAAAAAGAAAACAGACTGAAATGTTGGTACAACCATTTGAGAAAGGGAAAAAAAACAGGAATATTTCCTGAGTGGGAGGGAACCTTTGACTGAAGAGCATTAACTCAAAGAGAGAGACTATGATTTGGCAGATAAGCCATGTGTTGGAGGAGCGCAATCCAACAGAAGGGACATAGAACCTTGAAAGGACACTGACCCACATCCCAAAGAATGCTCAAGAGTGGTGAGGAAACAGAGACAGGGAATGGTGTACAGATGTTTATTGTTTTAGCTAATTCTGTACATCTCCTCTGCTGTCTAAAAGTATAGAGTGATTGTTTTAGAAATCCTTTTGCAAAGTCCGTGTCTATTTGCTTCAACTATCACCAGTCCCTGAAGGGACATACTATAAACCAGAATGCCTACAAGGATGTAGCTCTGGGAAAGGGTGTACCTAAGTTACTGCAGTGCTGTGGTGGGATCCGCACCAGTCCTGGGGGCCTAGTGCAGCTGGACCATGGAGCCCCATTTCCAGAAGAGGGGTACCAGACAGAATCTGTGCCTAGGAAGTGTGCAAGAGAGGCAGGAGCAACAGACGGTGACACAAGCCTGCTCTGATAAAGGTGAGCTTAGAAGTATACAATCCCAGTGCGTGGGTCCAAATGCAGCAGCCTTGTGAATGTCTAGCCAGTGAAGTCTGATCAAGTTTGTGGCAGAGCATTGGACTATTTTCATTATTTAACTCAAATTTGGGAGAAAGAAGTCTTTGGCGAAGATACACATCCCTTTAAGGTCTGAAAGCTCCCCATCCACATCTGTTATCCAAGAAAGAAGGCATTTGGTAAAACAGGGAAGATTAGAGTTGACACCGATAATATCTGCAAGGTTAAAAAGAACATGCAGAATTATTTTTAATAAGCCATTTAAGCCATCTTTATTCACCATAAAGAAGCAAAACAAAAATTGGGTTTGTGCCTTTATTTATTTAATTGCTTTTCCTTTGTAGGACACATTTACAATGACTAGAATACATTTAGCATGTAAGATACCAATAAGAAAACAAATGTACATAGCAGTACATGGGTAATGAACATTCTGGTACTCACTATTTCTCCCAAGCCACAATTTTGTAACCCTTGAACTTCTGCCCACCTTCCATTTACCTGAAGCCATCAATCCAAGGAATGTAACTTCTTGGATCAAGGAAGTGACGCTACCTGGTAAGTACAGGTGCCTAAATGCTCAGAAGAAAAGTAAGGCATTTTTCCCCTGATGGAGGCCACATCTCTCATTCCATTTGAATTTAATAGTTCAGTCAGTAACTCACATTTTAATCAATCAGTAATGTAAATGACATCCACAGTAAAATGTTGACTCCAGTCTAGACTCTTATCATAGGCATTAATGACTACTAACAAAATTGCTCAAGATGTACAATTTGGATCCTGGATGAGGTTAAGATTTCACCAGCACAATCCAAAAATTTTGGTCTGTTTGGTTTTGGGAGTCCAGCTTGCATCCATCTCTGGCTGAGATTTTCCAAAGGGCCTAAGACAGATAGGCACCCAACTCCCACTGATGTTTTCAAAGGATTGTGGGAACATAACTCACTTATACTCCTTTGCAAAATCCTAGCAATTAATGGTATACAAAAATTACCATAGTGATCCTTCAGGTAGGAATTTATGAACAACTGAATGGATTACTAAGTAAGTCTGAGTGCTTGAAAATAACCTTTTAATAAACAGTACTAAAGAAAGTGAAGTTATCTTAAATGGTTATTTGGCCCAGAAAATAAATTACCCTGATTTCACGGCTTGTCAAAAATGCATCATCTATCACTACTGTTTCACATCTTACACTGGGGATAATTCAGGTAAGAAAAGCACAGAAAAACTGTAATAATGTGCTATAGTTTTATCTCAACGGATGCCCTTAGTATTTTTTCTGAAATCATATAAAAATTACAGTTAGAAGCCACCCACATAAAAAGGGTAGCATATTGCCAATTTCAGCTAAAATGGCTAGTGCAGACATGGCCTCAGAACAGTGCAATTTTCCCAGTTTGTCTGTCTTGTTTGGTAAGGATTTTTTTTAAATCTCCTAGCAAAATTGAGTTATTTAATCCTATGTGTTCCTTCAAAATGACAGAAGCCACTAACTGCATGATTCTAAGCACCTGAAACTTTGAACAGACAACAGTTATTCTTAATTTCTGATGAGGCCTGTTGAGTTTATTGTTAACAACTAAGTAAAAATATTATTCCATGGAAATTACCTGCAACAATGTTTAGGGCTAACTCAAAATTATTTAAAAAAATATAAAATAATCCTGAAAGGTTGTGCTGTGAATCACTAGCTGCTAAGAATGAGAAAGCTCAAGAGAAAAGGATATTTAAAGATTAATACTAAATTCCTTCTAATTTTATTAAACAATCCCCTACACTAAACCTATTACCAAGTTAGAAGCTAACCCAACAACTATCTGCATACTTCAAAGATAGTTTCCTTCTTCCATCTATCTTTCTGTTACAAACAGAGAGATTGCACACTCTTACCTCAGAAGAGAATTTTTGTTTTTCCTAGATCCAGAAGAAACTAGAAATGCACACTGGTGGATGTGACAAACTGGGGAAGTGTCTCTATTATCTTCTATTAATATTACGTGTGACTCTCTTTCCCTATTCATTTATGTATTGCTGCCTTCCTAAATGCAGGAAGTTAAGTGAAAGGAGGCTGTGACACCTTTTCTCTTTCTGCCCTAGGATAGTGTGTGTGTGTGGAGGGTGGGTTCATTCTCCATCCCTCCCTCCTTCCGCCACCCAGCATGATGCTGAGCATACAGGCTCCTTACAGCCAGTGGTTCTGCTGGTAGCCTCTATGGTCATGTGAGGGTAAGACTATTCAGTTGCTGATTGCCCTTGGATGTTTCTCTCATTCAGGGCCAGGCACCACTGCCCCACAGCACAAAAGGTATGATATAATCCAACACAATGGTTATAGGAAACGACATAATCAAGGTTACGGTCATATGGAGAAGGAACATTCATAGCTTCATTTGGAAATAGCTGTGTAATGGGTATACTTTAGACACAAGTTCAGGAAATGCCTTCCCATGCTAATATTTAGCAATGGTATTTTAAAAACAACTAGTATCTGTCAAAATTTCCTTCACTGATCATGTATTAGTTGACACAGTGTTAAACAAAACAAATACCAAGAACTGAGCCTTTTCTATTCCTTGTTCACTGTATTTTATTTGTTTGTAATAAACAGTTATCCATTATCCTCTTCCTAACTCAGAAAAATATATCCTCAAACTAAGATTCCAGCTAACTGCTAATTGCAAATAATCCACTTCTTCCCAGGAAAGGGCATCCAATGTCAACTTCAACGTTCTTGATCTTTGTTCTTCCCTTTCTCTCCTCTTCTCAATGCCAATCTGTTTATAAAATGAAGGAAGTGCTCCAGCAGTCACAATGTTTCCAAACACTCTTTTCAAATTTTCATTCCTATTGCTTTGTTCTTCACCACCTGTTCAGTTGCTGATACTTTCTTTAAACACACATTATGCTGGTCACATTCAGAACATGCCAGCCAAGTCCAGGTCAAAGTGGTAGAGAGAAAAAAATGTTTTTCCATACATAGTCCATAAAGGCAGCATTCACTTGCTCCTGCACAGGTTTTTGTGCTCTAGTGAAGTAATGGACCTAAAATGGTTTTCTAAATTCAAGTAGCTTTGAACTGCATTGCACACAGAGCCAAATCCTCTACAGTCTACTAATATGCCAATGTCTTCAGGATCCACATTTAATCAGGTTCATCTGTTTTTCCCCTAATAAAGAACGATTCTGGCAAATATTAATTATAACAGCCAATGAAAGCTGCTGTATGTGATATCTCAGTCATACAACCTGACTGATATACTGTCATAAATGCTTTTGCTGCATTTGGATTTACTACTGCAATATGCCCCCCGACAGTTTGCTTTGGCCATGAATGAAAGAAATGAGGTGTTTGGGCCTCTTAAGGAAAAAAAGTTTGGCTTAGCTTTGAAAATAAAAACATTTAGTTAGGAATAGAGACACAGAGCTTAAAGCCCGATAGGACCACCAGATCATCAATTCTGACCTCCTGTTTATTACAGATCACCAATACCACCCAGCACCTGCACTAAACACAGCTACTGAAATGAGAACAAAGTATTACAACCACAGGAGACTAGATTATTTACATCCCACAGGCAGAAAACAGGAGGGACTGAGGTGCGCCAATGCTCATGGCCCCTGCAATGACAGGAAAATGATTAAACGAGAGGTACCCAAATAACTCCTGTAATTGACCTGCACAACAGGCCACAGAGAAAGGTGAAAACCTCCCGAGATCACTTGCAATCTGACGTGGAGAAAAATTCCTTCCTGACCCCACATTTGGCCATCAATTATACCCTGAGCTTGTGAGCATGAACCAACCAGCCAGGCATGTAAGAGAGAGAATGCTCGGTGCCACCTCAGGGGTCTGGCCCACCTTGCTGAATGTCCCATCTCCAGCCGTGGCCATCCCCAACGCTTCAGAGGAAGGAAATACATAAACTCTTCCCAGAATACATTGGGGGTGGAGGATTCCCTTCCTGATCCCTGCCAGTGGCTAGCTGAAGCCCTGAAGCATGAGATTTAGGAACATAAGACAAACCAGCAATAATCCCCATAGCTGTTGAGCCCCTGACCCATACTATCACAAGCAACCCTCTTATACAGTCGCACAGTTGAAATTTATCCCTCTCTCTCTTAAAACTAATTACATTGTTTGCCCCCATAACGTCTACTGGGAGGCTGTTGCAGTAGCTCATCTCTATGATTGTTAAAACCCTTCTAATTTCCAGCCTGAATTTGTTCCTGGCCAGTTTATATCCATTTGTTCTTGTACCAACATTGTCCTTTGCCTCAAATAGCTCTTCATCCTCCCTGGTATTTATCCCTCTAATGTATTTATAGAGAGCAATCATATCCCTGCTCAGCCTTCTTTTTGCTAGATGAAACAAGACAAGCTCTTCCAGTTTCTTCTTATAACATAGGCCCCCCATTCCCGATCATCCTAGAAAGAAGGCTTTTTGGACCCTAGATTTTATATGGCAGAACTAAGTTTTGTACTTGTAGAGTTGACCTCTACAGATATCAGGATGTTTTTGTCTCAGCTGGACTTTCCTTATTCAGGCAAAGATATCATTAAAACTTTGCCTGAGCTAGTTCAATAGATCAAGCTATTACTTAAAAATAATAATTTTTACTTACACTAGTTCTCAGCTAAGGATTTTAAAGCATTTTACAAACATTGATTAATTAAAGCATTACAACATTGCTAAAATGCATAATCATATTATATTTTATATTATATACTGTATGAAGAAACTGAAGGACAGGGAGCTTATGAGTTAATGGTGACACATGCAGTAGCAGGAGAACTGATCATGGAAACCAGGAGTCCTAAGCATCAATCCTTTGCCCTAATCATTAGACATACAATAACATTAGTAACAGCCCTTGGGAGAGTGGGACATTTAGCCACATGTGGAGTAGCTTTATTGCATTATGAATGAGGTGCTATAGATTTTAAAGCATGAATTAATGCAAACCTGAAAACATAATTATTTGACTTGTGTTACAGTTTTGATAGCACAATGAGACTAATTAAACATAGGTGAAAAAAGCTGATTATCATTTTTGATTGCTGAGCATTAACAACATTTGTATCTGCATGAAGCACCCTTTTAAAAAGAAACATTAACTTGTATTAGAATGTATCTATTACTGTATGTCCAAGATTTTGCACAGCCCTTTGACAGCTGGTCCTTTTGCAATTAATGTCAGCAATGTTAGAAGTCACAAGGGCAACAGCTCTCTTCAGGAAAGATTCTTACAATTAATTAGCTCACTAAATTTTTACATTTAAAAGGGGAAATAGGAAACATGGAATAGGAGGAGTATAGCTATTTTAAACAGGGATCGAATTCCTAAAACAGACTATGGATTGGATTTTTATTAGATCCATTGAAAAACTCTCCCCCATATATGCAGCAAAATGTGGGGAGATCTTCTAAATGCTTATGATTTTACCTCTTTGCACAGGCTGAGCTTAATTTCCCCCCCTCAAAAAAAAAAAAAAAAAAGATGGGGCGTGATTCTGTCTCTTCTCCAAAAGTGCTCATTTGCAAACTCTATTATTTCTCAAATATCTTCAGCTATTAGGAAGTAAATTTAGCTACTGTTCTAATTTGCTTCAACTTATAAGTACAGATACCCAAGCGGACATATGCTGAACAGGCTGGTTAAGAATATTTAATGGGAATTTAGTTACTGATTTGTAAATGAGAAGTGCAAATGTGGCAGTTGCCATAGATCCTTGTAGTTCCTTGCTGGCACTGAGCCCAGGAAAGCTTAAAAATATGCAACATATTGATGGGAGAAAAAGGAAGGAAGATAGAATATTACGTGTAACACTTGCTGTAGAACTATAACTCCGCATATGGATCTTAATGTAAATTGTGTGACCAAGACAAAATAATTTTAAATGCATTTATGTATGCATTGTGATGCTGGGATTAATGCAAATATTATACTCATACTATAAATTCATGTTGAAGTGAATGCCTACAGGCAATTCAGTTGCTTATCCTTTGTAGCAATGAACAGGACTGTGTTTACTCTGCATGAGTTCTACATTTGTCAGCAAATGAAATGGTGAGGAATAATCTCTCCACTTGTACCTACCTCCTTGTGACATTTCTGCCGTGGAAACAAAGATCCCCTTTATTTGAGCCACTGAGGAAGGCACGGCATTCTCTAATTCCTAGCAAATAGAAGGAAAGTGAAAGAGACAGTTAATGGGCTATTATTAAATAATAGCAACCTTAATGCTAGCAGATGTTAAGCCTATTACATTAATAAATTATTATAAACTTCAATTTTTTCATGTCCCTATAACTTTCATGTCTGTTCAGGTTCTTGCTTTATTACATCTAAAGCACATCTAGTTAAATTATTGGTTGCATAATCACAGAATTGGACAACAAACCAGCTTTTACTGAAGGGGCTGATTCTGTGAGGCATATAGCACTCTCAGTTCCCAGTGGTGAGCACTCATATAGGATTGGGCCATAAACTTTATAATTTAGTTTTACATTAAAGACAGCTTGTGAAAACAAATGAACAGACACTAGATTGGTAAACCTCTCTGGCAGAGATTATCTTCCAAATAAATAATAATGCTTTTATAAAAGTATTGCAGTATTCTGTAGTCATCACCCAAAACAGTACAGTATCCTTAACACAAAATGTAGTAATTAAGTCATTTTTAATAAAGGTATTGCCAAGGACTCAACCCACTCCCAGCCCTAAACTTGAGTGCCATTTCAGTCACAACTGTGTATAGAAATACAAGATACTCATCTAGTAGTGCTGGAACAGGGAGTAATTACAAATTCAAAATTCTGGGCAGGTTGTCAAAATATTCACTCACATTCCTGAAACTTTTAAGCAACTGACCCTGGTATGAGGGTCAAATTAAGATTATAGCTGGCCACCAGTTTAAATTTGGGCAAATATACAGTCTAGAGTAAGCCTAAAGATAACTAGTTATTTCTGTACTTTATGGAGTGCAGACTCCATTTGCTATATGCAAATTATCAGCTGATGGCATGGAGGAGTAAATGAAATTGGGATTTGTGAGAAATCTTGTAGCTTCAGACCTATATAAATCACATGTGCATCCCCCTCCCCTTAGTCAATGGGCAGAAGATCTTGAATTTACTGCATAGAATGTATAAAAGTGCCCAGAAAGTTGGGGCCAAAGAGGAGGACAAGAGCACACATGTGGCAAGATGAGAGCTGCCCCCTTCTGGCTAAGTCACTAAACTAGATGTTTGGCTCTCACCTGTTTCCCCTCCAGCCTATTTAAACCTTCCCAAGATTTTTAAAAGCTTCTTTCTCCTGCTAGATGCCTATCCTCCCTCCCTGCAGGAGCTGTGTGTTTTTAGAACAGTACAGGTCTGACTAACTGCCTGTTTTGGAATCACA
The DNA here is from genome assembly GCA_007922155.1 of Mesoclemmys tuberculata. Classification (NCBI taxonomy): domain Eukaryota; kingdom Metazoa; phylum Chordata; order Testudines; family Chelidae; genus Mesoclemmys; species Mesoclemmys tuberculata. The sequence continues at coordinate 7,110,111 of ML677084.1, forward strand.
AAGAAATGTTTCTCATTGGGCCAGTGTCAAATCTACTGGCTTTTTTCACCTTACTCACAGCATCATGGAAACATAGTTGAGTTCACAGCAATAGGACTTGCAAGTATTAACCATAGAAAAGATAACTGCAGTCAGTGTTCCATGCACATAAAGGCCAAAAGGGCCAGAGGTAAATGAGACTTGGCATTTCACTTGTGGAACTTGTTGCTGTAAGAGGAGATCTGAAGCCTTCATGGACTGAAGTCCCTCTTGGTAACTTCTATCCATCCCTCCCACACATAAAGCTGGAAGGAAAGGATTCAGAAGTGAGCTGAAGCCTGGGACAGGTCTAGGCAGTTCTAACCTCAATTATTGGCTATATGGTTGGAGCCCTAAAACCCCACACTGGAACCAGTTACATGCCTGATATGTGAAAACAAGGGATGGGCACATATCTTAAATCTATCCTGTGTCTGTCATTCATTGCTTGTGTTCCCTTATCCATCTCCATGAAAATGGAATTCCCATTAGCTTTAAATGAGAGATTTGTCAACATAATAAATTCTTTTAAAATTGCACCCCAAATTAACAACTTTGTACTGAACCCAGAGAACTCCAGCTAATTTAATAAATGGAAATGCTTGTTTTTTTCTTCATGAAAGAGCTTCAGAATTGATAGATTTACCTGATCATTATGGAACAGAAAGTTGTTTGTTTAAACCCTAGTAGAGTTGCAAATATATTAGAGTCCATTTTTTAGGACTGTTTCGTTCCTCCTTTTCTCTTGAAACGATAGTCGTTACATGTCCCAGCAATGCAAAAAAGCCTGACTAAACATTTAACATGCAAAAGTGAGAAATGATGGGAAAGATACGATCTCCATCAAAAGAACAAACTTTACAAGGGTCAGTTATTTAAATGGCAAAACTAAACTACTTGTGTTCCTGAAGTACAATTTTTAATATCCAAACTTCTCCAAATTTCAGGGTGTTTGATAGAGGATCAAGATCAGTCCAGAATAGAGGTGAGCAGTGAAGTTGAGATATAAATTTGGTTTCACACATCTCAGGTCAGGTTTTGTTCTAATATATGGATATGGAGCAGCCTGTTGTAGAACAGCACTTGCTTCAGACTTTCCCCTAAATCCTAGTGTGTTATCTGGAAGTTTAAAGATAACCAAAACCAAAGACCATCTATGTTTGCTTGACTACCCAATGTTGGTTCCATCAATCTACACACAGGCTCTGGAGCAGGGTTTCTATGAAGTGCTGTACACTAATCAGCTTCCTTTTGCTCAACTAATCTTGTTCAAGTGGATATGCACCTTTTAAATATCAGATTAATGTTTTAAAATTGTGTTTAGATCAGTTAAATTCATGTATGTATATCATAAAAACATTTAGTGGGTAATGTACAGGAAATTTCCTATTTACTAGGAATTTTCTAGTAAGTAAAAGTGTTTAACTTCTGGTGCATTAATGGAAAATAAATACATAAATCTTTCTGATAAGCATGAGAACTTTCCCTGTGCAGACATTTCTGGACCTGGCATTGCTACTATCTTAAAATAAAGGTTCCAATGTAACCTTTTTCTAATATTGCTTAAATTGAACTAGATGGCCATTTTTCTAAAGGAGGCTTTCTTGTAAATGGAGCAATACTTTCATGAAGTGTGCATAAAAAAAACTGCTGTGTGCATAAACCACCATATCCAGAAGTGGACGAACATGATATTAAATGAGTACAGGTCTCCCTGATACATTTGGCACTCTCAAATATAGGCAGAGCTGTGCTGTAAATCACATAGCACAGATGAGATTTCCCCCCCTCAATAAAAATGTGTGGATAGGTTCTCTCTCTCATATTCAAACTTCAGAGTAACAAAAACCCTGATCAAGAACAGAAGTCTTGAAAGTGTAAAATAGTGATATAGCATTTAATAGCTCATCCTATAATGTAAAACCCCATTAAGAGGTGGCTTTTGAAGAGAGATTTTCAAACTTGCTAGTAGTATGCTGAGAGCTGTTTGGTTATATGGTGCTGGTTCCTCATTTCCAGCTGCTAAACTCCAGTAAAACGGTTAAATATGTATTAAATTCTTTCCTAATTACTTTTCTATTATATACCCAATATAACCCATAGCTATCATACACCGTCTAGATCCTGCAAAAATTAACAAGAACAAAGAATGTCAGATGCCTGTCTTATGAATGCTGAAGGATTAGTTCAGGGGACTTTCAGATAATAGCTTTTTTCACTACACAACCCTCATTTGTTCCTAGAGCAGTCTGTCTTGTACACTTAATGAGGCAATGGTTCTGTGGAAATTAAGAGAGATGCTAACTAATTGCCATGAAACTCAAAGCACAGTCCAGTAGATATACTCTCAACAAAGAAAATTTTAGATACTGTTGCTGCTTCAAACCTCCTTGGTTTAAACTACACTATTGTCCTAACAAATAGATGCACATGCTATACCAATGTGACTGTTTCTCTCTCTCAACACTACACACTGTTCATATGCTCCAATTCCTTTCCCTGCTGCTTATATACCTGTCAAGTTTATTCACACTCTTCTCTTTGCATGGACAGAACTGCCCTTCCTGCCATCTACTCACATAGAATTTTCAAGTGTGCATGAATGAAACAAGTGTCTTACCAACCATTAAGAAACAGTAACCATATCAAATCCAAAAATAGTACTCGCTGAGAAAGAGAGAGAGACACACACACACACACTCTCTCTCTCTCTCTCCTTTTAAAAAAACTAAAATTACCTATGCAACCTTAATTTGGCCCATTTGTACATATACATTATGATACAGTCTTCGATTACGTGATCACATAATACTTTTTCCACAGGTCCCCTGCTACATTGTGCACAGAATGATCATTCAGTGCTTTTTTGGGACGTTGTCCTCATAGTATCTTAAACTCTTTATGAATGATAATTACTCATTGTTCACAACACTCATGTGAGATGAGGTGGTATTATCCCTATTATAAACCTGGGGAAATAAAGAGGTCAAAAATAAAATTGATACAGGTGTCAACCAATTTTTTTAGAGGGATGCAATTTGAGAAAAATAGATCCTGATTTTTTCAGAGTACTTAGTATTATATAGCATTTTATATAGTCAGAGAAGAGTTCCCATTGACCTCAGCTGCAGTTTGAGTGCTCAGCTTCTTCTGCAAATCAGACCCCAGGTGTCAAATGGGTACACAGAAAATGAACATCCAATGGTCACCCATGAGAAGTGTAATATAAGTGACTTGCTTAGCATCACATAGGAACTCTGCGGCAAATACAAAGATAGAATCCAATTCTCCATAGCGGCTTTCAACTGCCTTAACTGCAAGACCATCTCTACCTAATTCACCACACATTTTTCAATTTTTGGAACAAACAAAACAGGGGACCTTCAGATAATAGCTTTATTCACTACACAACCCTCATTCATCCAGGAGCCGTTTGTCTTATACACTTAATGAGGCAGTGGTTCTGTGGAAAAAATAGCATGCAATCATGTAATTAAAAGTTGTATATAATCATTATGCAAAAAATGGCCAAATTAAGGTTGCACAGACATTCTTGGTTCTGGCATTTCCTAACTTTTGATTGCTTAACACTTTGCAATATTAACATTCTTTTCATTCAGATTTTAAAATATTATTTCCTAAGTGTTTTTGTTTTGTTTTTTTGGTAAATAAAAATTAATTATATGAAGCTTTACTGACCCCTCTCCCCCAACAGGTCTTCAGCAAGATCACTGAGATCTTTAGACCCACAGCACAGTCCTATAACACTTGTGCTGAGTAACGGGCAGCAGAAGGCTGTTATCTTATATATGGCCATGTCACTAAAGGAGGATGGAGATGAGAAAGTTACTCACCCTATGTATAACTGAGGTTCTTCAAGATGTGTCCCTGTGGGTGCTTCACTTCGTGCATCCCAGCACTACTGAGTGGAGATTTTTGCAGCAGTGCCTGTCCAGATAGCACGTGTGCAGTGGGTGTCTCGTGGCACTGTTGGTGCCTTAACCACTGCCTGAACGGTCAGACTCTCTCAGTTCCTTCTCTACTGTGGAGCTTTATTTACAAACTCCAAAGTAGAGGGGAGCAGGTAGGATAGCTGAGCACCTACAGGGACACACATCTCAAAGAACTTCAATTACTGCACAGGGTGAGTAATTTTCTCTTCTTTGAGTGCTGTCCCTGTAGGTGGCGGGAGCTTTGGAGAGTGTCTAGTGACTGATGTTAACAATATAGAACCCAACAGTGTGTCCATGTCCACACAGAGTGACTGCATAGTGTTTGATGAACATGTATTCAGAGATCCATGTTGCAGCTGTACAAATGACTGCTAGAGGTATGTTGTTCAGGAATGAGATGGTCGCCGCCACTAACCTCACAGAATGGGTTCTATTATGAGCAGGTGGTCTTATTTTGCATTGCTCATAACAGAAGTATATGTAGTTAAATATCCATTTAGATAGTCTGTGTGTGAATACTGTGGCTCTCTTTGAGCATTCCGTACCTGAGACAAATAATCTTGGTGATTTGCGGAAAGCTTTGGCTCTATCTAGATAGAACGACAGTGCTCGTCTGATGTCTAGGTGTGTCCAGGTAGCCTCTCATTGATTGTTGTGAGGTGTAGGATAGAATGTAGGAAGGTGTATGACCTGGTTCATATAGAAAGGTGATGATTCCTTTGGTTAGATTTTGGGTGAGGTCTCAGCATGACTTTGTCTTTAAAGAAAATAGTGTATGGATGGTATGCCTAGAGGGCACCTCTCTCACCCACTCTTCTGGCAGAGATGATTGTGACTAGGAATACTTCCTTCACTGACAAGCGTAGGAGTGAGCATGTGGCTAGAGGCTATAGCAGAGGACGTGTGGGAACTTTTAGTACTATAGTTAGATCCCATGCCAGTGTCGGCTCATGAATTTCTGGGTACATGTTTTGCAAACCGGTTAGGAAGCGTTTGGTGATAGAAGAGCTAACAATATTCTCACACCCTATCTTTTGATGGAAAGTACTAATGGCTGTGAGGTGTACTTTGATGGAGCTAACAGAGTCTGGATGTTTTTAGTTGTAAAAGGTATTCGAGCACTAGTGGAAGAGGAGCTGAGATTGCACTGGTGAATTTTGCTTATAAACAGGTACTGAATCTTCCATTTCTGTGCATACATTTCACATGTGGATGGCTTTCTGCTATTAAGTAACACACATTTGACTTGTTCTGAACAATTCATTTCTAGCTGTTGGAACTAGGCAGCAGCCAAGCTGTCAGGTGAAGCGTATCTAGATTGGAATGGACTGTTCCACCCCTTTTCTGGGACAAGAGGTCTTTCCATATTGGAAGTTGTTGAGGAGTCTGAATGAACATCTATATCAGATAAGGTAATCAGGGCTGTCACTATGTGCTATGAGTATGACCGAGGACCAGTCTTGGCGAATCTTGTATATCACCCTTGACAGTAGCGGGAATGGCGGGAATGTGTATAGCAGTGTTGGTTCCCATTTGAAGAGGATGGCATCCCTGGGGATCAGTGTCCCAACCCTGCTCTTGAACAGAATTGGTTGCATTTGCAATTTGTTGCTGTTGCAAACAAATCTATGGATGGTACTCCCCAATGCTGGAAACTGTTGTTCAGCTCCGATTTGTGTTCGAGGCTGAATTTTCTGATTAGTGTATCCGCCATTGTATACTTATGACCCGGTAAGTATGAGGCAGAGATATTTACATTGCGACATATACACCAGTTTCAGAGTCTGATGGCTTCTGTGCATAGCGAGTGGGATTGGGTGCCACCCTGTCAGTTTATGTAAAACATGGAGACTATGTTGTCAGTCTTAATTGGACTGATTTGTTTGAAATTTGTGGTAGAAAATGTGAGCAAGACCTGAGTACTGCCCTTCACTTGAGCAGGTTGATGTGGAGTCAGGTTTCTGTTGGAGACCATTGCCACTGGATATTAAGATCCTACATATGGACACCCCAGCCTATTAGTGAAGCATCTGCTGTGATTACGACAGAAGATTGGTGCTGGTGGAAGGGTATACCATTGTATATATTGTCTGGGTTTGTCCACCAGCTCAGAGTCCTTGATTTTTGAACGTAGTGTCAACTGTCTGTTTAGGTTGTGCCTGTATGATGTGTTGACTGAGCTTAGCCATCCTTGGAGGAAGCGCATGTGTAGCCTGGTGAGCTGCATCACAAAAGTAGAGGCCGCCATATGCCCCAATAGTTGAAGGCAGGTGCAGACTCTGAGGTACCACTGTTTGTGACTTCTGAAATGAGATTTGCTAGTGCGTGGAATCTTTGCCTTGGTTGTAACGCCTGTGTGCTTATTTTAATCAAGGTATGCCTGTATAAATTCCAGTTGTTCGGTGGGTGACATGGTCGATTTCTGATAGTTTATTTGTAGACCTAAGCTTTGGCTGGTGGGGTGAGGCAGATGTTTGCCAAACAACATTGGTGAGTTGCATCAATGCATCATTGATTGGCAGTGCAATTTTTGTGTTAGTAGATATGTGCAGTGATCCGAGGAGTTTGTGCTGGTTCTCCTCAATTTCCTCTAAAGGCATTTCTTTGGCTTATTGCCACATGTTTGAACAATTCTTGGAATAGCTGGAAATCATCAGCTGTGGTAGGCGGTGGTGGCATTATTGCCTTGTAAGGAGATGAAGATGAATTATGGGGTGGTGAGATGTCCTTTTCTGACCCTTTATCTGTCTCCTCCAGTGCCGCCTCCTGTATCTCTAGTGGTTCTGGCCCTGGTGATGGCAGGTTTGATCTCTTTTCCCCCATGGCAGGTGTTGTAGGGCAACCAAACTGGGCTCTGTATGATGCCCATGGGTCCCATGGTGGCCACTGCATGGGAAAAGGCATCTAAGAAAATAATTTCATTTGTTTCATGCACATCATCATTTTCTCAATTTGGGACAGTGATTGGGAGGAGGATACGAATTCCTTTCTGACCAAGGATGAACGATATGGTGAGAATGCAACCTCTTGCATGACCTCTTTGTCATCACTGCAAAATGGGATAGTGATGGGAGAGATTGAGTGCTATGGTGATGTCTGTTCGGGTGACATGTCAGTGCCAAAGAGGGGTGAGTGTGATGCAGGCAGCGGAGTATCCTCACACACCCAGTTCTGTGGTTGTTGTTTCAGTTCCACCGATGCTGATGTGATCTTTTCAGTCAGCATAGTGGTTGATGCCGTGGTCTTGCTCTTCACCTTCTTTAGTGGCAATGGTGCCAGTGATGGTGCCAAAGGTGGTGGCATTGACGCCATACTGGGATTTGGTGCTGTCTTAGCTCATGTCAATGGTGCTCTGGTAGTCTTCAGTTTTCAACTTGGCGCAAATGACTTCTTGATGCCGGAGGTGCCTGGAGCATCAAAAATGCTCACCTGTGATGTAGTCAGCATGGGGAGCAAAGACCTGGCTGGAGACCACTTTCTTCTTAGTATGTCTCTGTCAGGCAAAGTCTTTTCCTCTCTTTTGTGGAGTGTTGAGCCTTATCCTTGTCTCTTTTCCCAGAGCCAGGACTAAGATGGGTTTGAGGTATTACTCCATTAGGATAAGCTTCAGGCAGAGATCTCTGTCTCACCTGGCCCTTGCCTTTAAGGTTTGTGCAATGAATGCACTTGGCTAAATATGTTCCTCTCTAAGACACCTGACACACACAGAGTGCCCGTCAGAAACGGGGATCCCGTCTCTACAGAAGTTGCATTTTTTTAATCCTGGTGATCCAAGAATTTTAGATTTTTAGCAAATTTTTTTTTAAACTAGATCTATGCCTTATCTTAAACTAACTTATCTTTGACTAAACCTAAGGCTAAAACTCTCTCTAAATCTAAGTATTTGTGTTTTTGTTCTCGGTCACGGAGAGTGCTGTGGAGCTCCATATCAGAGCGGGGACAGTTGAGAAGGAATTGACAGGGTCGAGCTGTGCAAGCAGTGGCTGAGGTGCCAATGGCATCGTGAGGCACTCATGGCCCAGAGAGGCACTGTTGCAATAATCTCCAATCAATGGCACTGGCATATGCTGACACCTGAAGTGGAGCATCCACAGGGACAGCACTCGAAGAAGAAACAAACCTTGCCTGTGGATTTACAGCTACTTGCTAGGTAATGAAGGAATGCTGAGACCCAGAAATAATGGGTTCAATGCCAATTATGTAGAAAAGTGTTCTCTATTGGTTACAGACCCTTCTTCCCCAGCCTCTCCTTATCCCCTTCTGCTTCTATTTCTCTACCTCCTCCACAGAGCCTGCCGCTGTACCTTCCCTTGCTGCTATCCCTCTACTCCTGCCCTGGCCCTTTCCCATTCTTCCCCAACTCCTGTCTCTAGTTCCTGCCCATGTTTCCTCCCCCCTTTGCTCCTGCCCCTCTAATTCCCTATCTTCTTTTTCTCTGCTCCTGCCCCTTTTCCCTCTCCTTGCTGTGCTCCTGCCCCTCTCTCCCAGCCCTGCATCTCTTTCACCTACCCCCATTCCTGTTACTCACCCCTCTGCATTCAAGTCAGTCAGTTTCACTCCTCCTCCTCCACATTGCCTAGGCACCAGCAAATGAGCACTGAGAGCGCAGAAGAGACAGTACCCCTGCTATCACTTCTACTGTCTGGTCCCATAGCAGTTCACAGCAATTAGCAGGCGCAATCGCAGGGAAAGTCCTTCTGAGACCCAGCAGTCCACGGATGGAATTTGCTTGGTCACTCTATGGGGATGGCACACAAAGTCCAGAGAGCGCATAGGAGCTGTGAGTGGGATGGAGTATGCTCAGGTGGAATCTTCTGAGACTTAGGCTGCCAAATTCTAACAACTCTACTCAACATGTGCAAACTGGGATTTTTAGAGGCTCAACACTTGACCAAATTTGGGTGAATTTTCCCAAGACAAGCAAAATGCACATGCCTGACCTTCAGAAGGCATTTCTCATTCCCCCAATAGCCCCATCAAATTTCAAGTCCCTGCTCCAAAGTACGAAGTCACTAGAGCTTTTCAACAAAATCAATGTAAAAATTTTTTTAACATGAGAAAAATAACATATTTCCTCCCTGTATCTTTCTCAGAAATGGAACAACCATTTTAGCTGAAACATCCTTCTAAAGAAAAAATTGGCCTTGGGCAGAAACCTGACATGGAAAATTTCAGCACAAATGGCTTAAATTTGCCAAGGTTATAAGCAACTGAAAATAGAATCTTATAATGGACAGTGTCAGGCAACCTTAACTATAAGCATCACAATCTGCACCGTTTAAAAGACACAAAATCTTAAAGAACTAATGAAACATAAGGGAATGGCAAAACACCATAGAGATTACAATACAAAATATTTTAGAGCTTAAAAGTAGTAAACAATAATTTTTATAAGGGCAGACTATGAACTTTAGACTATTATTCCAAGGATGTTTTCTTTAATTGCTTTGGGACAGACACATCTGTCAAATCACCTTTACCCACTCCACTCCATGTTCCTGAAGACCCTATGTGCAGTAGAATTGATGTAGGGATATTTATGTGGTTCAGTCACCCAAAAGATTCCATGGTTCTGCTCTCATAGGAAGGATAGGATAGAGCAGACGTGGTTCCTCAGTAGTGGTTGGAGAGTAGCATTGGGGGAGCAACCGCAGCAGTGTCACTTATGGGAAACTCCTTTACAATAAATATAGAAATATTTACCATTTATAGGATGTCTGAAAATGGCTACAGAAAATTTAAGTTTTCTATTAGTCTACAGATATTCACAGTAATACCTCTGATTTTAAATTTCTCATTAAATTTCTATAGACCCTACTTATTTCTTCCCACAGGACTTCTTCTATAAAGGTCTCTTTTCCACCAATGGTTTTATTCCCATGAAGATGATCTTCACTACCAAACAAAGCATCTGAGTGTAACTGTAAACATTTACAAGAAGGCATGATCTAATATAGGGTCTGCTTGGCTCAATAAGAATCTGAAGAATCATCCTGAGAAACTTGACTGCTTTATAGAATATTATTTGTGTAAAATGTATTTTATTGAGTTTTTAAATTACATTGGCATATAAAATGCCAATCAAAACAGCCAGTAAAAAATTGTACCAGTGAAGTGTTGGAGAACAGGTATAAATTATCAAGTTGAGTGCTGACAGAATAGAGGACTTACAGCTACATAATAGCATCTGATGAAAAATACTTTTCCTGCAGGCTATAAAATTCATCAAGTTGATAATTATCTGTTTGAAAGAGATAAGTCCATTTCCCACACACATTGTCACTAAGTGTGTACAAAGTTTAAATAATTTGGGAGAAAGGCTTTAAAAGAGGACTATTTTCATCCTTTTTTCTGAGAGGTACAGTAAATGTCATTTTGTCACTGGGCTCGATGAACTCAGGAGAGATCAGTTCAGGGTTTGTTTGTTTTTTTAATTCATGCATACTTAGTCCCCCCTTCTGCAAATAGTTCAGTTTATCTAATATAAGCAGTAAGTTGTTACATTCCTTTAACTTTTACTCTAGTCAAACACATTTCTACTGATGCTGTTTGTTTCTGTAGCCAGAATGACAAAATATTTATAGGATATATTGGATCTCTTTTGCCCCCAAAGCCTTTCCCTACTTTTTTAAAAGTGGTGATCCTCTTCAGCACAGACTGTCACTTCAAAATTCCCTCAAAGGGCCTATTAAGAGCGATGCTTATAGTACCTAGGTTACATAACTATAATGACATAGGGATTATCAATGAGAAAGATATGAAGCAGGCTAGGCAGGGGAAGTATTATGTATAAGATACAAATGTTCAGTTGACAATGTCTTTCAATTAAATTTAAGAGAAATTGTCCTGATCAGTACAAACACCCAGATATTGACTTAAAATCATGGGACTTTAAAAAAATATTAAATTTTGGGTTATTTACCTTCTATTTCCAGAGCATTTAGGGTTCAGTCAAGTCATATTTTCAAGCTCTTCTCCACAGACATTAGATTGGAAACTTATTTTTTTAAATGAAGGCAGAGATTGTCATATAATCAGTTGCCTCCCAGAGCTGTGACTTTCGGAAAACACACCAAATACTGCAACGTGCTCAATAAAATCACAAGACTCATGCCAAAACCATGAGACATGGTGACACCCTAAATCAAAATCCCAGATCCAAATGCCATCAGTTTGGAGAAAGTCTAGGTTCAAATTCTGCAGCCCATCTTTCTTGACACGTGAGATTCTGATTTTTTCCCTTTTATTAAAAGGTGCGTAGCGCACAGAAACAGGAATACAACAGGGTCTTGAGTTTTATGACAGCAGAGGTGACACCATAAGAGCTTTTATATGTAAGTCTATGTTGATCTTCAACAAAATCAGGTACAGTATGAAGTAAATCAGTTTGGAAAGTTGTTTTCGTGTTGAGAATAGCCAGTTGGTGGTGATTGTGATTTAAATATAAGAAGAATCTCTCTTGATTTGACATATATATCCAAATAAATTAGCAGCTAGACACTTGTTCATGAATGCATTTTTTTTTTTTTTTTTACTATAGTGAAGTCAGATACATGGCCACCCTAACAAGCAAAGCCATCCTATAGAAGTGAAGATCTATTCACACTAATCTTTTTTTAAGAGAGGGCTCTACGGCACCTCAAGAATGTGAACAAGTTCAACTTCTTTTACATCCTCATTAAGAAAAAATTTCAAAGGCTATGTATTTTTAATGAAGGTGCTTCAGATCTGTTTTATTCCTGCTTTCCATGTAAGTAGTTTACTACATCTTTTGCATCAGACTCCAGAAGAGTTTGCTAATACATCTATCAGTTTATCTCCTTCTGTGAAGGATATACTTAATCCTGATTATTAAATGTTTTTTCTAAACAACAAGTTGCTGAAGAAATGTGGATTTTTGAAGGTGTCTCATGATTTTATTCTTAGTGACAATTTACCTCATGTCAGAAAAGCTGAGGTTTGGAGAATGCGAAGTAACTAAGAGCAAGGCATTCTAGAAAAGCAGTTCTCACAGGTGGCTACCAGCAGAAATTTTTGGGTGGCTACAACAGCCTCCAAAGCATGGGCAAAGATTGCACCGTGCCGGGGGGGGGGGGAAGGGGACAGGGGAAGGGAGGAGGAGAGGAAGAGAGGGGACAGGGCAGCTAAGCAGTAGCCCTTCCCTGAAGCACTCAGCTGTTGCTCCTTAAGAGCTGTTACCAAGGACAGCCACCAGCTGGTGATCAGCTGCCCTACAGCACAGTCTCCTTGGTGGCTCTGGGCAGCATCTCTGGAGACACAGAGGGCTGGGGTGCGCACCACTGGAGGCGGTTCTTGTCAGTGGAAATGGCTGTAGTATTTGGTCGCCGGAGTGCTGCCTGGGGCAACTTCCCTGATGCCGCCAAGCTGGGGAATGAGAAGCCTGGGACCCACTTTCCCCAGGGCAGGCTCTCACTGAAGGCCGCGGGAGGCAAGCACAAAGAGAGATTTGTCACAGCAGCCACCAGAAAGAGTTGGTGGCCATACTCTGATGCCACCAAAAATTTTGTTGTGAGAAACCCTGTTCTAGAGGCTCTAGAATCTTAAGAGTCTGATACACCTCCCTCCTGGAAACTTTAGTTCTACTGGATCACATTTTGATATTTAATCTTTCCGTGAAGTCAATGAAACTGCTTGTCAAGATGTCAGGATTCTTTAGGTGGACTGTAGGACAGATCTGAGAAAGTATTCCCCAGCTGAGTGTCTTTCCACAATGAGGCCTAGTCTGCACTAGAGACAGTTTTCCAGGATAACTATACTGACAAGGCCTCCTAGCATACATGCAGCTTATACTGGGAAAAAAGTGCTTTTGGCAGTATAGATGATACCAGTTCCCTGAGTGAAATATGCTATGCTGACAAAAGCACCTATATATCAGTATATAGATGCATCTACATCATGGTTTTTACCACTGTACAAATGTCATTAAAAACACTCCTCACTGGACATTATTATGAAAATATTTACAGAAAAAGCTGTAAGTGTAGATGTGACCACATACATGAAACCGGAAAATATTCTCATTCACTTCAAATAAGATCCAGGTAATATCTAATGGTTGGATCCTATTAGCTATTTACATTGGAGAGAGGGGGGCAATTCCACAGATGTGACAGGTCCTTATAGCAGTACATAGGACTCAGGAATGCAATGCAAGAGCTGCATATTTAAGTAAGAATATTAAATATGGCTCTGAAGGGATTCCTTGGACCCCAATACAAAAGCGGAGTTTGTGGACAGGATAGTTTAATTAATCCATTGACCCATCTACCTGTGGCACAATGGAAGTAGAGGCTACTGGGGCATAAAGAGGGAGTGGGGTGTAGAGATCTGCTCCATATCTTTATAGGGAAAGGATCCCTTCCCCTTCCTCAGCATTCGGCTTATTTATTTCAGTTGTATGAAGGTAAAGGATTTAGTTTTCAAAACTTTACCATAAAGGACTAAATAAACTGCCTTCTTTTTGGTCATTTGATCATTTTCAGACTATAGTGTCTCTCCAATGGGTGACACTGGCTTTGTTACTATTTATAACAAAAATAGTAACAAAGCCACAATTTATGGATAATTCAGTCATAAGTAATTGGTATATATGATAGAGGATTTTTTTAGGTTTAGATTAGGCTCTTTGCAGAGGAAATAGTGAACTTGGGTAACTCCGATGTTTGTTGTAGTTTGTGTTTTTTTTAGGGTTGGGGAAATGATGCCTGCATGCAGCTTTTGAAAAGAGGGAGACTTCCTTCTATAAACCCAAGAGTGCATTTGCTGTGCTGCACCACTACTTTCAGAGGGTTAGGTCTTTCCCATAACAAGGTGGTGGTTGAAATTTTTTTTTAAATTGACACGTTAAGAGTTTGGGGGTTTTGTCATTTTTTTAAAATGTTAAAGTATGAAACAGTGTATTACTGAGCAGCCACTTCATTGATTGATTTAAAAAACTTTTAGCAACAAACTTGGGAAGCTCATAGCAAAGCCCTCATATTCGAGCAATTCTATGGGAAACTATTCTGAGATTTCAATTGTATTTGTATGGAGAAAATAAAGTCACATGTATATACTAAATAAATTGCCATCCTTAAATGGCACTTTAATTGTACTTTAATGCAAGTATTTCATAGACAACTAAAAGACTGCTCCTATAAAGCTACCCATCTTTAATTAAGTACAGTAGATACACTAAAAGGAGCATTTAATGACTGGGTCTCTTGAGTCTAACACACATATTAAAACCCTTTCTAAAAATGTCACTGTAGTTCTCCACTTCCCACTTTCAGGCTCAGTTTCCCTCTAGTTATTCACCTCTCTTTATTCTGACCTGCTCAGTGTATGCTTTTACTAGTTTTAACCTAATTTCAGCCCTAAATAAAACTTAGCATTCTCTCATAAAGCCTAGATATAGTAAAGTTGAAAGTATTAACATTCTTTCTACATACTTAGAAATTTATTTCACCTGTTTCCCCATTCTTTTGGAGTATTTTTTCTGCCCTTTCTTTAATAAAGTTTTAGAGCCTGAATCTGTTGCCACTGCCATTGAATTCAATGTGGAACAGTACAGAGCCTTCAAATAAAGTTTAAAAGTAAATTCAACCCACAGCAACTGGTGCATCTCTCAGGTGACAGACCCAGGACTGAATGGTTCTGGATCCACAATTTCCCTCTTTGCAGAATAAGGTTGAGGTAGGGAAGCATGGATGAAGCTTGTGCTGCTCCTCATACTATATTTGTTCTATGTTCATGGAAAAGCTGCGTTTGTGATTTAGCACGACTTCAAGAACCCTCCCTCCATATTCACTTTAATAAATTATATTGGATCATCATTGCTATGAAGAAACTGAGCTGGATTCTCATTTACATTGTTCACTTGACACAATTCTGTCCATGTAAAAGGGCCTTAATGTGGGAGTAAATTAATTTTATATATACTTGAAGGCCCCTTTACATTGATAAAGCTGTGTAAAAGGGCCTGAGTTTAAATGAGAATCAGGCACATTATCTGCAGTATAGAGCTGACAACTATGCTAAATACGTCACTACAGCACAAAGTCCCTCCTTCAGAAGTCTAATCCCATTTTCAAAAGTGGTGTGGGTTCCACAATCGCTTTATACTAAACAGATTGTTAAATGAGTTTGTCATTTTAACTGAATTCCCCCCCCTCACCTACCCACCTACCAAGAAATGCTGGTTGGCAAAATTTAGAACTTGTTATTACTGTAGATAATTTGCTCTGAAAGAGCAATTATGCTGACAAGTACAACAGTGCACAGCAGTCAACATAATCAGTAGTAACAAAGCTCTCTCAAGTCCGTGTTTGGTTAAACACTTTCCCAACAGAAAAGTAAAATAAGAGCACGTGTCCAGGGGGAGTGGTATTGAATGAATGCCAAAGGAGTTCAATGAATGCCCAGATAGGATCACCTTTGAAAGCTTTGTCCCTTATGCAAACATCCTACAGTTCTTAGAGAATGAGTACCTTTTCTATTAAAGCTTTTGACCAGTCTCCATAATTCTAGTGCAGGGATCAGTTTTTTTCCTAAAATTTGTAGGATGATCCAAGAAGTCTAGAGGAAGGAAGCTTGGTTATAATGAAGTGACTAGTTATTTCTATTAAAATGTGTTGGCTGCATCCCTGTCAAATACTGTTGGTCTTTTTTCAACAAGATAAGGAGAAGACAATAAGTATTGGTTTAGGATGTGGTACAGTATGAAATAATTAACTGTATTTTCTTGAACTGCTAGTGAAATTGATAAGTTACGGCATGTCCTCCTGGCTCTGCAGTTCAGACTACGGCAGTATGCACTAGCGTGCTGCTCTATTAACTGACTGGTGCAGACCCAGTGAAGCAAACTAAAAGGTATGTATTCACATGAATGTAGTCCTTTTAGTTCATGCCTGCAGGGTCTACATGGAGCAGTCACAGAGCAGCAAACTCACATGGCTTGTCCAAATTGCAGAGCTATTTTTTTCTTGTTCTTCGTAAAACCAATGTCATCAAATTTTTAGCATCAGTCTTTTTTCCTAAAAATAGTCCAATGTTAATTAATAATTTTAGTACCAAATATAACCAATAGTAAATTAATATATTTTACTTTATTACTGTAAAATGGGCTGCTTTTTGGTCTTAGTGGATGTGTTCAATATGATTGAAAAAAGTGTCCCTTTTTACTACATAAACTAAAAGTAGTTTTCCTCCTTTTTAGGAACAATATCTTTAATCATTCCAGGGTGGAATTAAGGCAGATGCACTAGAAATCTGTGCATAGGGCTCTGCTCCTGGAATCATGTGATTATAACAGAAGTTCAACTCGATTTAAAAAAAAACCAAAACCCTCAACATTTGGGAAAAAACAAAATAAACTTGAAATGTAACCTGAATGTTAATGATGCAATGATTTCTGTCTGAGGCATGACTGTTTGAAATACAACTTCTGAAAAGCGTGTACTGCCCAGTGCATCACACTCACTACTCTATTCTAGAAATCTCAACACCACCACCCCCAGCAGAGGATGGCAGAAAAACACAATGAGCCTGGTCCTTCCATCCACATACATACACCTTGACTGCTGAGGCTAAAGTACGGGGGACCCCTGCTGCCACCCCCACTATTGAGGGAAGGAGGACCACTAGTGCCCTCACGACTATTCCAGAGGGAAGAGGGTCTCCTATTGCTGTCAATCCTGTCGCTCTCGGGCACTCAAGTTAAGAGACATCGCCATACCATGGAGGCAGGATCCCAGCAGGTCCTGTGTCATGAGCCCTATGACTCAGGATGGTCTTAATCCAACCCTGCAGCAAAAACATTGCTGCCAATGAAGAACAAAAGGCTGGTAATGCTAACCTGCAGAGAGCCACTGATTATTCTCTCAAGCAGGGACTTTACAAATCAGTTGAAAATGGCCATTTCCAACAACAGGATAGTCACATTTCCAATGGGAGAAGGTGTGGGTTTTGTTTTAATCTGGTTTTCTGGCTTTACTTGGTTTCTCACCCAGAAAAGTTGCCACAGAAACTGTGCTAAAGAAATTCCTTTCTTGCCCTCAGCATCACAAAACTGCTCTAAAATAATCCCAAGTACCAAAATACAGCTGCTCAGAAACAGTTGTGAGTAGGAAATACTCATGTCTATGGCTTAGGTATCACAGTTTTCATGATGTATATTTGAAAACCCCACCTTACAATCCTAGTTAATGCTTTAGGAGCACAAGCTCTATTGACTTTTATTGGGATTTGTTCTCCTAAAGATTAAATTGCTTAAGTTTCTTAAAATGCACAGAATTTTTAGGCTCCGTGTTGTATTATGCAACTCATTTGAATTTCTCATATGTGGTCTATTAGAGTTGTTTAATATAAAATGAACCAAAGTGATTTGAAACAGAATTACATTAAAAAAAATTTTTTAAATTTAAAAAAACCAGAGGGACAGTGTTGGATCCCAGCACTGAACCCAGATCTTTAAGTGTCAGCCTGAGTTGCTGCACCACAGCAATGCACTCAGCTGGTGCTCCTGACCAACACTTTAGTGCTAAAGGTCATTCTCATGATTGGATGGATAGGTTGCACTCTCATAGGGTACCTGGACTATATAAAGTCCCCAACAGGAAGAGTTAGGTGTCTGAGCAAAATACAGTACCCGCTGGTTGCTTGCCAGACCACCCCGCCTTGCTGCTTCTCCTGAGTGTACTTTATCACCTTGTCTCATCTCATCTCCCCAAACACCCTGACCTGGTCCCTTGGATTTGATCTTCCAGCTACTGACCCCTGCGAGAATCCTGACCATTGTCCTGGACTACCTCTGATATGGATTGACCTACCAGCTACCTGACCACTCACATACACTTGGCTGCTGCTCTAGGCTGTCTGCTAGCCTGTGCTGGATATTACAGACACAGATTATTATGCATTGTCAAAGTACTTTTCTCTACAAAGAAAAAGGTACCAGAGTACAAAGTCCAAATTCTATATAGCACAATAAAAATCTGAATACTGATTATGGAATTTAAATATTATTAGATAATTGCTTAATTAAGGAAGCCTCTGCTACATGAACTTTAAAACAATATTTACAGTCTTTATCTTTGCTATTAACTTCACAATAATTTGTTAACCAGATATAAAGCATTAACCTGGGGATTATTAACATTCACTTTTTATTAATCACCAACATCAAATGTTTAGAGTCCTCAAGGTTCTTCTACATCAAGATGCATTTCATGCTGCTTCAACAGAACCTCACTACATTTGAACGTTCTTTATAGAGACATCTTTAAGTCTTTTTGAGCTCACTTTTACCTCTGCTGATATAATGGAAACTCTGAACCTATTTTACTTATCTCCCCTTGCACATTCTTCTTTAAATGACTTTCTATACAAAAGGTCTGACCTTGGGGGACAAACTTGTGTTTCCATGCATGTCCCTATAAGTGCCACTTAGCTTTTTTTCTATAAAATAACTCAAACTAGACTTAATTAACAAAATTGTTGTAAATCATAATAGTTTACCACTTATTTGTTCTCTGAAAAAGTGCATTTACTAGATGGCTGACGGCAACAAACTGAAATGAAGGTAAATGAGTAAATTTAAACATTGCTCCTGGAAGAAAATCCAAGTAAAACCTCGTGTTTGAATGTACACTTACATTAGCACACAAGACACTTCACAATCTGCAAAGTAATATATGACATATCAAAATCTTGGAGTTGTCATTTAATCATAAAGTTCTAGTCAAGAAAATATCCTATTGAAATTAACTGAATAACAAGGGGTTATAATTTGAAATTCTGTCCCCTAATTTTAAACTCAGTGGGTCAAGTTCTGCTCAGTTACAGCAATGCACTTAAATGAAGTCAGTGGATTGTTTCCATTAAAAACAGAGGAGGGAGCAGATTTTCCAAATCAATTGGTTTTACATGTGAACCTCAGACCTGTTGTGTTAACTCCATTCATGCAGTAGTTAAGTAACTTGCAGAGAAGCAAATTCCTGGGCTAGGTTTATAAGTGCTCTCCATTTTGACCTCCAAATACAAAAGGAATATTTTCTGTTTTTAAATAAACAAAATCAAGATGTCAGGATCAAATTCTTCCTTTGGAACAAAACTTTCAAGTATTGTATACTGATAAAATCCTACGCAACTGGATTTGAGCTTTCTTAGTTCAATATGTGTTAGACAAATAGAAATAAAAGGCCATGCTTTAAAACACAGATGGGCCTGCAAAAAGCACATCTGTAAAAGCTTGTATGCAAGTTTATGCATGCAAGTTGAATAACTGTACACTCCAAAGCTACTTAGGTGCTCCCTTGTCCTCTTCATCTATTATTAATGCAGCCAATACCAGTCCTATTACTGTGTACATACTTTTTGCACATATAGCTGAACGTTTTACGTTAAAAGTTCAGAAGTGAAGAACTGTTAAAAATTTGATTGAAATACACTTGATGAAGATATAGTTAAGGGATTCCACAAAATTAACTCCCTACTGCTCTCCAATCAATAAATCAACTACTAAAACATCAAGTTACAAACAACATAACCTGAACAAGCTCATTGTCTTATTACAACTTGAGCAAATAACACTTTCCAGAATTCAAAAAATAAACACCTCGTGTAAGCATTGTTTTAAAGAGCATCCGGCTGTTAGTTTTCTGTCTAATCTTCAGGGGATCTGGCACATCATGGCTAACTCATCCCCAAATCCACTGGTAGGTATCTTTAATGATGCTGTCAGTGTACCCAGTCCAACTTTAAGTATTGCCAACCCCAATTTCAAAAATTTTATTTCAAGCCACAAAATAATGATTTTTAAGAAATAATATGTTTTTGGTTCTTTTTCTTTGCATTTTTGATTTGAGGTTTTCAGAGTACACTTGGGTCATGTTTTCAAGCTTTTCTCCTAAACAATGAAGGCTAGAAACCTATTGTTCATATATGAAAGCTGAGATTCTCATATAACCACTTGACTCCAGGGGTTTCAAGAACACCCAATATCATGATTCCATATAAATGCAAGAGTTGGCAACATCATGTACAGCAGCAAATCAAGAAAGCAACCTGCTCTTACCACTGTTTCAATGTCTTTAAACTGGAGCCCTAAACTGTGCTGTTCTAATCTGCACCAAGAGTCTAAGTAAACTGGGTTTTCTCTTCATGCCATTTTTCCCCAGATGGCCAGGCTGCTCCCTTTTCTGCTAGACTCTCAGCTAATATGAGAATCTTTTCCAATTTTGAAAATCCTGAATATAATCTCGTGCCCTGCCTTCTAAAAAGACTTGCATTTCAGTTCAATAGGTTGCCCTCTTGAAAGAGATCTATCCCATGCTAGTGTTCTTCCTCTTCAGAGCATTAAAAAAAGTTAATTGAATCACATGAACATGTCCCACAACAGTAATTTGGGAAATTGCGGGGATGGGACAGTAGTCCAGACCTCACATCTTAACATTGTATCTACACGTGCCTTTAATTTATTGTTCTAGTGAACCCCCATCAGTTACAGAGATAATATCTAGTTCAGGTTCTTGGTGTAGTAGGAAGAAAACTTTCTATTTTAAAATCTGTCACTACATCAGTGTCATTTACACTGGAAATAAACATCTTGGTTTTGACACTTATTTTCCATAAATGCCTTGATTTTGCCTGAGCGGGAAACCATTATCCTTTGACAATATTCTGTTCCTCTTACTTAAAATCATTAAAGGTTTTGATGAAAAACTGTCGTTCGAGGCTCCACTTGAAGGCAGCCATCTTGCTTAGAAGAGACATCTGTGACACTAGCAGTATTTCAACATTAAACAGTAACATTCTTTCTAATTCCTGGATCAGAAGTGAAATAGGACAGAAGCTGATGTAAAAACATTGCCACTCTCCTTGCATACTGTCATTGTCAAAGCTGATGGCACTTCCAGAAAAACAACTGGCAGCAGCAGCACAGAGGCAGTGCAGAAATGATTGTTTTAATTAAATGATTTTTTTAAAAATACCAATTCCTAGTTTGTAATAGGAATCAGTAAACCAGTGTAGACAAAATTAACTTGAACCATCAGCTGTCCTTCAACCTAGACAGTCACACTAGAAATTGATGAAGTTGACTAAATAAAAGCTATTCCTCCCTGAGATGCTGTATAAATGAGTGACGAATAGATCAGACAAAACTTGGGAAGATCCAAGTCCAAACTTTGGGTCTCATTCTCTTTTCACGCCACTGTAATTCAAATGAGCCAAATTTGTTCAAGATTAAGAATAAAATTCAGCTAACCTTTCTTTTCCCCTCCAGAGGTCTCCCATGTCCCATACTATGGTTCCATAGCAAAAGAAAGGGAAACTGTTCTTCTAGTATATTCAGCATCACTGGGGGGCGGGGAGAAAGAAAGATAATTTTCTCTATTTCCAGCCACTTTCACGTGCTCAAAAGAGTAATTTAAAGGTCGTGTGTTTATTTGGAGCAAATTTCTGCACCTATTGAGGTTTACTTATTTATTTTATAAACAATTCACCAAATGAATAAGATAATAGCTGGCTATGTAAGGTGAGTTTCTCTTTCATTTAAGAACAAAATTAGTTCAATATCGATCATCTATCATATAACAAGAGGATCTACCCTGAATGTTCAGCAAAGTGGACTCTGACCTATGCTACTTTTCTATTTTTAACTACTAGGAACCTACCATCAACTGAATTTCCATCAAACCAGATGTCTAAAGCAGCCATTATGTACACTTCACATTAAGGTTCCACTAATTTATGTTTATATTAGAGGTAAATTGGCACTGCAAAGATTTAACTGAAAAATTTCTGTTAATCTGTCAGCTGGTAAAACCCGCATCCAATGTTGATAGGTAACATTAAAAATCACGTATAGCTTCCATCTATTGCTACTACTCATAACTAAATGTGTTTTCAATAGTCTCAATCAAATGTAGTGCTGGTGAAGCATCTGAGATTGACAACATTGAAGACAAAGGTTTATTATCTAAAGAACAAGTACAAGCTTCCCTGTTGTTACTAGTGTCTTTGCTAAACCTATGATGGAAGGATAACCATCAGGAGTAACACATTCTCAATTCCAATTTAATCCTTAGTTTCTGCAGCACTCCCCAAAATGTCTATTTATTACCACCTGTGGACCATAACTATAAACTGATTTCACACATGCCACAAGATGGTAATGACTTACAGACATATAAAGCTGACCTAGATCCAGACTGGTGATCTAGAAGTTGAAAGGATCTAGAGTTGGCATCAATTCCCTGAATGAGCTAGCAAGCCTCTTTATTAGAATTAACTTTCCTCCAACTGTCCTGTTAAATCTAAGCTAATACATATATAAAACAATAACTACCATTCACTATGCTGTGACAAGATTGTGGTAACTACAACACCCAATGAGCAACATAAATCTGAGAAACAAGGTAGGTGAGATAAAATTTTTTACTATACCAACGCCTGTTGGTGAGACAAACTTTCGAGTTTACAGACCGCTGTCCTTTTCACCAATAGAAGTTAGGACAATAAAAGATATCACCTCACCCACCTTGTCTCTTTAATATCCTGGGACCAACATAGCTAAAACAACATTGAATAACATAAATCTGAGTCAGATTTTAAAGCAATGCTTCCTGCAGAATTACTAATAGTCTGAAAAAAGCGTATAGAAAACTAGCATGGCCCATGCGTAAGGATGAGATACAAATTCATGTGTGCTGTTTCCATGAAGTAAAGCAATAATAGGTGAAGCTATCTCATCTGACTGAATATATATTTTAGACTAAAAAGGGCAAGTAGTGACTCCTGTACATACATTTTTAAATTAAACTGGTCAAATTTTAACTCAAAAAAAAGTGCCACTGAGAAGCTGTTTCATCAAAACCTTTTTTCAAGAGAAAAAAAACACAATATTCTTGCAGGGAAGACAGCATAGCTGTTTGATTCACCAGAAAATCTGAAACTAAGCTAAGTGAAAAAAATATTTTGAATTGTATTTTGTTTATCAGGGCTTTCAAAGGTGAAAATGTTTTTGGTGATCCCATCCCTGTTTTTTTAAACGCTCTCTCTCCTCTCCACTTGAAAAGGAAGAGGTAAAAACAAAATGGGGGAAATCACTTTCAATTAGAAAAGCGTGTGTGCTACTTTCTCACCAATTTTTTTTTATGCTTTTCCACTTGGAGAAAAAAAAGAAAAGCATCTTCCTTCTCTCGTCTTCTCCTCCATGCTACCCCATATCATCTTCATTTGCAAAATCCAAAATCATTTCCAAAATTTTGTTTCCAAAACACAAAATAAAAAAAATAGTATTTGAATCAAAAAAATTTTCTATGGAAAAATGTGTTTTGTTTTTTTTGCCAGCTCTATTGCCTAATACTTATTCTAAAAACATTCCTGACTATCTATCTATCTAAAAAAGCTAACCCAGCCTTTGCAGCAAGCCTTTGAATTCAGCAGGGAGAAATTCTTGACACTAGAAAAATGCCTTTTCTTTGTTCCATAAAATCCTTTTCAGGTTTAACAAAGTTAAATGGTCAAATTGTCATTTCCTTTCTCTATCTTATGCTCCTCAGGAAATTTTGTGAGCATGTCAAAATAATAATTGCATATAATATTATAAAGACCTGGGCCCATACCTCTGCCAAAGCAGCAGCACCAGCACACACTGCACTTGAAACACTTGAAACTAGGAGGTACCAACCCAGTGGGGTAGTAATCATAGCTATGGCTCCTCCTATACCCCATCCTGGGGCACTACGTGGGACTGGAAACATCCCATTCCCAGATGGGGGAAATAGTGGGATTGGCTCTCTACTGTGTGTTCTGGACTCAGCACATGGTGCCAACAGATCATTCTCTCCCTCCTCCTAATGCCAGTTAATGAAGTCAGTCCAATAACTCAAGTGATGGAAGTCTCTGCTGATATGTTGAAAGTTCAGGATTTAATCCCAGATGGTACATGATAGGGTTGAGGGATTACTAAAATTGTACAACAAAATGTCTTTACTTACTTCCTTTGGGAAAAAAAATCTAGGAAACTACATCCCAAAACCACATTAAAAGAAAGTTAGTTAAGTTAAAATTAAGCAACCAAGTTAGGTAATACCAGGTTTATAGTTATCTGTGCAACCTTAATTCTGCCCCAATGTGTATCATGTATTATGACAGTTTCCAATTACATGCTCACATGTTCTATTTTCAGCTGGACTTCTCCCTCAATCAGTGCACACTTTGCTTGCACAAGGCACAGAATTAAAGTTGCACAGACACCTGTGGACCTTGCATTTCCTAACGTTTGAAGGCTTGACTTTGAAACCTCATTTCTGTTCGTAATTAAATTAGCACACATTACAGAGTAGGCTGACAATAACACAGATGGCAACCTGTAATATACTGTTGACAGGTAACCCCGCTTTGCCTAAATGTATGAATATTTTTAAGACTGGAAAAAATGTTAACACAGTTTCAACATACAAAGGATGGAGAGTACACTGTAGTGTCAGGCAACCAATTGATAAAATAAATATAATACCTTTTCATAAACATACAAATCAGAAATGGATTAAAGCACATTAAATACAATCAGGAGAAACTAGAAAAAAGAATGGGATTTCTCTCAGGTAATACAAAACAAAGCCACCAACATTTTATAAATGATCACAACAGTTAAATTCCAAAAAGAAATTACTCACCCAGCTAACTATGATTCAAACTATGATTAAAAGATAATGCAGTCAACTGCAACAGAAGTGTCATGTACTAATACAGATAAATATTATATAACATGTTCACATTTTTCCTAGAAACAGATATAGCAGGAAAATATATAACCAGAAGTGGGATTGACATCTTTAGTTAAGAAAACCAAACACTTTCTAATTATAAGGAGATGTATTTATATTAAACCATGATACCTATTTAATAGTACCTTCAAAACCATCAATTTAGTGTGGACGTTTTTGTAGTGAAAACATTTACTTATTTTCATGTTAAAAATTAGGTGCATACATAGACATACATACAAATTTATTTATTTTTACACAAACACACACACACGCCCAGACCCTACAATGGGATTGACTAGTGTGGCTCTATGTCAATGGGACTCCACAAGGTTCTATGATCTCATACTGTTTCTTTAAAATCTTGTTTGTATAACCATCTAAAACCATAATGTACAATTAGAGCTGTAAATGCACATGTCTAACTTACACAAAATTAGATTTTTAGAACTAAAAACAACACAACATACACAGATAGGTAGAGCATGCAGAACATTTTAAATATATTGTGACGTTGCGTCAGTGAGAGTTAAGCAATCAGCAGTCTGGTTCAACTGAAAGCAACCTTTAAGGACATATTTGAAGAGCACCGAAATGGTAAACAGGGCCATTTCATCTAGATAGTTAGCGAAGCCATGTTAAACAGATTAGCGTTCTTGAAATGTAAGCCAGTATCTCATTAGGGCATCAGAAGTAGATACTAACTGTATTTGTCTGTGTTAGCTGTATTGTTACAAGTTTAACAAAAGGATCTAATTACCTTGTAGATGCTAAACTTCTGTTCCTGTCTATGATATTTCATTACTACATTCTATTGATTCAGAGATCAAAAGGGAAAGTTAGCTCATAGATGGAATTTGTGGTGTCATGATATCAGTCTTTATTGCTCTTTGAAATTTGTAGTAAACTGCCTATGAACTATTTGAATGGTTAATTGCCCTTATGCTAATGAATGCAACTAGTTATCAGTGTATGCCTAGAAAATAGAGATTAGCTTCAAAGCAACAATATACACTGCCTATTCTTCATCAGGGAAGGCCTCTGCTGTGATGTCTCCTGTCAGGAGGCTATCAGCCTTCTAGAGAGCTATAACGGAAGCTTTGGACCTCATCCTTACTATCTCAGATCTGCTTAAATTTTGTCAGGGAAAGTCTTAAATCACAAGACTGAGCTCTCCAGGTCTGCTCTGAATTATCCCTGAAAATTCTCATGGAAGAATTTGAAAAACTCTGCAGGTGAACTGCCTATTGGACTATAATCTACCGAACTGATTCTAGGAGGACTTTTGGAGATTGGCAGCCTCACCATCTCTGCTATGAAATTGCCTTAAGAACTTTATTCATATCTGTATGCATAATGGTCTTTTAAACAGAGTAACTCTCTTTATTTTTTTATTTAAATAAATCTTAGATTTAATTTACAAGAATTGACTGTTAGTGTGTATTTGGGGAAGATCTGAAATATTCATTGACCTGGTAGATGATATATCTGATCTCTTGGGATTTGTATAACTTTAAATATAGTGAATAAGATTTTCAGTAATCCCTCACTCTTCTAGACTTGGTTGTCTGTGCAGGAGCCAAAGGCTAGATTGCTTAATGGGAACTATATTTTGGTTTCTTGGTAACCAGTAAGATATTATAGAAGCTGTTTAGTTACTGGCTTGGTGAAATCTAAATTATAGAATAAACCACCAGTTTTGGGGATTATTTGCCCTATTCTTTGCAGTTTGCCCAGATTGAGCATTCTCAGGATATCCCCTTCAGTGACCACAGTCACATATATAAAAAGGGGAAACAGTTTTACTTTGTCAAGATCACAGATTTCTAAGGGAAACAATATTGAAGTAATGAGGACTAAACCAACATGGTCCAAGTATTAACACTACAAAGAACTAAATGTTGGGAACTAAATTTCATAGTCGCTTCATAGCAGAACTTAATAGCATGTAGTTTTTTTAATGTGCGCTTTAAATATGTGATTCTCTTTCCTGATTATGCTGAAGGCTATTTTCCTTAATTGGAAAGATGCTTTTAAAAAGACTCAATATTCTTTAAAGATGGTAGTACTGAACAATAACTGTATAGTAAAGAACTATCTAGTAAGCAGGGAGAGGGTGGAAAAGGAACAGATGGGAAGATTACACAGTAGCATTTTGGGCTTAAAAAACCTGACAAACCAGGAATGTTCAAATCAAATGTATTCTAAAAATGTCCAACTCAAATTAGAATACAACTCTAAGTCGCTGTTTGCTTCCTTGATGTATGATATAATTAAAATGACATCAATGGGAGTTTTGCCTGTATGAGGTCTGTAGGAAAAAGATGAAATATACTAGTATGTATAACTAGTTGTACACCAGACATTAACCAGTTGTTTGTGTGTCTCAACACACAGAAAACTGAGATTCTACTATATTAATTTAGTTTGAAAATAGGCCAAAGGTGTTACCACAACCCAGTTATTGTTTGACATTAAACAGTGTTAAACAAGTTCTGGGATTTGGTATACAGAGAACTCAATCTGCTTAGTACATTGGCAAACACACTATTAAAAATCTTCTTTAAAGATATAGAAATGAAGGAAAAGTAGAGCATTTGAAATGTAAAGTATTTAATAAGAATTTCATTTTAACAACATCTCTTGTTCCTTTTCCCTTTAGCTGGAGAGGATTTAAAAAGGGAAAAACCTCTTGTTTGTCAGTCACTTAGAAGGTATTAAATATGGTAATAACTGCCCTTCTGAGGAAAAGAAAAGATGTTAGTTGAGATGAGTTGGAGTTCTTATTGCTGCCATTCTTAAAGTCCTGTCATCTCACATGGTGCTTAGGAAAGTTACTACAGCTGGTGTGATGATGTGATCTGGCTTCCTCTGTCTGGTCAGGACATTTCTCAAAATCAAAATGCTGAAGGATTGGGGTCCCAGAAATGGTTGGGGTGGCAAGCATGTTTGCTCCAGCAGTCTCCCTCTGTTCTTCTTTTTGTTCTTTCGTACTTTTCTCCACAAAATATCTTTCTTTTAAAGACCCAGAAAGGGAGTGATGGGTGGAATAGCCCTTCCCCTCATTTTTTTTAAAACCTTTTAGGCCTAGTATCCAATACACCAGTTCGGATTCATCAATTTCGCTTTAAAGGGCAGTTTTAAATTCAAACTAGATAGACTCTACTAAACAAAAGTACTTAAATAGTCAAAACATTTAAAAGAATAAAATAATTATTTAATTCTGTAATAGATTTATGGAGTTAACAGACATTATTCTCTACTGGCATACATGCAAGAGGCTTGGAAGTGGTCTGAGCACAAGACTGGAAACCAGAAACTTATGACAGCTTTGACCTGACTGTGAGTTTGCAAGTACCATTTTCATTCGTCATCTCTTAATTATTTCATTCAAAATATCAAGGTCTGGGATTGGAAAGGAGTGAGGTAACTGATTCCAGTTCTGACCCCTCTCCAGTTATAAATCACATATGCACAAGGTACAAAAACTAAAATCAGAACTAAAGGCTGCATTTAGCTTTCACTTTGACCAAGCTTTTAGGAAAACAGCCTAAGAAATTAACCACAAATTATGTAGAATAACAAAACTAAGCTCATACCATTTCACCATAACATGCTAGCATTAGAGACCCCAATAGATAAGATAATATAGCTCCCCAACTCCAGACTTAACCGGTTGATTGCTATTACTGTTGTTACCTTGTTTTCTATTGCTATTTATGCATTTTAAAAAAATCTTGCTTTGGAAGAATGTTGCTGTTGAAATCTCAGACTCCTTGTTTGTTTCTTGGACTAACATCGAAGCAGTAGTCACACTTTCCTGACCACAAACAAATTATGCTAAAGACAATACCATCTCCATCTTTGGTTAACACCCTACATAGTTGTGTATAAGAGACAGTATCATAACTGATAACATCTTGTACTTCCGCTTTTTATTCAAAAGAAACAAGTTACTTTAAAAAGTGATTAAGTAGTACATTGTATACAGGAAAGATGTATATTCATTCCATAGTTACCTCCAGAACAGCTGCTTGGTAGTACAGGAGCCTGTTTACTGTTCTATAAGTAATAACAATAAGTGCTTCTAGAGATCCTTTCTTTATGAGACTCACAGGAAGCTTTAAATTATTAATAAGTTTGACTACCACAAAAATCCTGTAAGAGCTGGGGAAATTTTATTGCATCCATTTTGCAGATGGGGAAACCGAGGCAAAAGTTAAATTGCTGGCCCAAGATCATTCCACTGACAGTCTGAAATATAGCTCCGCTCTTCCAGCCAACATACACATTCCTACACTCTAAGCTCTAACCAAAACTGCCTCCACAGTCAACAAAAGAAGTCGAGTTGTCTTTTTTAAAACACATTCACTCTTCCATCCTACTGCAATATTTAAAATGTGCTCTTTGCCTTTGAATTATATCCCTTTGCTTCCTCAATCTATGATTAGCAGTGCAAAAGTCAGGAGGAAGAATGATCTAGTGGCTAGGGCACTGGAAACTGGGTTCAAGGAGATCTGGGTTTTATTCCTGGCTCTGTCTGGACCTGCTGTATGACCTTTAACAAGCAATTTCACCTCTCTATGACTGTATACCCCCCGCTCCTTTGCCTGTCTGGTTTGTTTAGATTGTAAACGCTTTCCGGCAGAGACTCTCTCTTACTCGCTGTACAACAAGCTAGCACAGTTGGGTTTCAGTCTTGGTTGAGGCCTCTTTGCACTAGTATAACACACAAACAATAATAAGAGCCTGCCTGACATCTAAGAAGGAAGACAAAACCTGCAGCCAGAGATTACAACTGAACAAAAGTGTTGTTAATTGTTTATATGAAGCATTGTTGCTGGGGGAAAGATTCCATATGCAAAGGAAAGGAGAAACTGTCCCACAAATACTGTTCTAAAGGAAACTTTGACGGACATATTATATATACATGTTACCAAGTAGATATCACTGGAAGCACAGCCTCCTCTGTGCACACTAAAGCACATGGCAAGGTTACTGTGAAGGTCACTACACACTCCTTGAATTCTCCCCATCTTACAGAAACACCTGAGCTAAATAACTTTGTTTTTCCTTTACAGTGGATAGGCACAATAATTCATTGAGTGTTCAAACCCCCGCCCACCCTTGCATGGGGAAAAGGCAATGTTCTGGAGATTGCTTTCCAGGATGTAGCAAAAAACAGGCAAGCATGCTTGATTCACAGACTCAAACAGGGCATTTGAGGGAGCTTGCGGAGACAGAGGGAGGATGAACAGAGTTGTTTTGTTCATCTGGGAATGAACACGTTGTAAAGAATACTTGATATAGTTTTTGGTGTTATTACCAACTTAATATTTTGGCTATATTCACAAACCTGAGCAGGAACTAACACAAACCAGCTTTAAAGTAAATAAATGTATGAGATTGATTTTTGTCTATACTTTTGAAGGAAAAGAAGCATTTTTCTACTGTTTTTGATAACGTGAGGATTAATAAAAATATATATATACACACACACACACAAAAATTTAAATTGTATTTAGTGGCATGGACCATAATAAGTTAAAATAGGATGACTAGATGTCCCAATTTTATTGAGACAGTCCCGATATTTGGGGCTTTTTCTTTATTTATCACACTTGCTATCTGGTCACCTTAGGTTAAAAGAATATTTTTAAAAGTTGTGTTCAGCTCAGAAGTGGTTTATTTTTTCTGAGAAGAAAGGTAAGTACAAATCTGATTAAAAAAATCTACATGACAACAAGCAACTTATAGAGGATTGATGGATAATTGCATAGATTTATGTATGGTTGGAAGTAACTTCACTTGTAAATTGTACACTTGTTTATCTAATGATATGGTCAGAAAAGCCATTATTTACTAGTCATCTTGCAGCTTTGCATTCACTGTTAAACGTGCTATAGACTCCTCCTACAGCTGCTTATGCACATATAAATAGTAAGTGCACCAGACAAAGTCAAATGCAAATAGATAGAAAAAATAATTAATATAGACTTTACACCATTCATTTGGGACAATAGTCCTTGAAATGCTTTCAGCGACAGAACTATTTCAATTTAAAGTAGACGCTGAAGCTGGGCAAATGGAGAAGAGTATTTGCAAACATGTGAGCAAATACTGAATGGCACTTTGATTTAGCAATGGGCATTCTTCACATTTACACACATTTAAGTGTACTCGATACAACTATTCTCAGAAAGCAGATCAAATAAACTTCTATGATGGGCATATCAAGAAACAGTTTTGGAATTAAACTTTAAACATGGTTCAGGCAGAAGCCTAAGTAGTTGGTCAAGGCAGAGTCATCCAGTCCGGGAGTATAAACGATACCATATGACTTAAATGATCAATCGTACATGTTGAATAGCAAGTCTAACTATTGAATGAATACTCTCTTTCAGAACCTCAAATGACTCCTTTTGAATTCTGTTCTATAAACAAACACACAAAAAGACGTTAGTCTACAGAGATGAAGATGGTTTTCATTGCTTGCTTATCTATTTTCAATAAAAACACACAGGGGAGACTTCCATGCAATATTCCTTTCTCCTCCCTGCCCCATACCCAGTAACAAATATCTACACAGTTCTTGAAAATCAGGAAAGTAAGCATACAGAAAAGTGAAAAACTAGAAGAAGCTCATACTATATCTTACGATGAAGAAGATATTCAACTGAGCTGGATTGTGCTGGGTCCTGTAACTCAACCCTTTGAGACTAGGTTGTAGTTTCTTGTTCACACTTAATAGGTTTCAGAGGGATGACCTCAGGAAATCTGCCATAAAACATAAGGACTGTGATTACATTATTGTCAATATTTTAGGTTTAAAAGACAGACTTGGGTGTTCACTCACATCTTTATACAAAACACTACCGCATTTTAAATTGCACCATAAATATTGCAATATCCCTTTAAAAGAAAACAAGATGCCAACAATCTGACTTTTTGATCTGTAGAGTACATTTTATATATACATATACATTCCATATTTGAAATATAAAACTTTCTTTTGATCTGATCCCGCTTTAATTCAAAAGCAACACTACATGATTTAAATGAGAGCAGGATCAAACCCAGATACCATGGGGTAATGTTGCCGGGTGTGTTAAATCACTGATATGCTCTCCCTCCCGCCCCACCTCCCTGGTTTCCCAGCACAGACCTAGCTATGTTTCAATGGTAGAAATTCATATCTACGTATTATAGATGCAAACGGAAAGCCTTGCCCCAAACATTCTTTATTTTTTGTAAGGGACGGATGTTCAAAATGCAAACTAGGATCAAGAGCTGAATTTTGCTGTTAGCCTAAAGCTTTGGTTCTGAACACTCAGATCATAGTCTTGTGCCTGAAGCCCATTTATTCATAAGGTGTGAAATGCTCTGGGAGAAAAAAATGTTATATAAATACATATATTTTGCTAAGATAGTCTCCTCAGTCACATCACTTCTACAATGTCTTGACAAGGCCTCAGGTCAGTTTCCAAACACACCTACTGAGGCAGAAATTGGAAGTTGATGAAACACAAGGAGTTAGATTTTCATCTCAATATGTGTAAAGAAAGTTAGGTGTTGTATTGCCCATTACATCCACACACTGAAATGAGACTGCTTGTACACTGCTTATAGTAACTAAGTGACACCACCACTATTATGTTAGAAAGACTAAAGTACATCCCTCAGGTAGCCAGCCCAAACTGCGCTGCTAATACAGCCCTGTATTATACTAAGTTCTGCAATAGGCACATCTATGTCTCTGATTTTGGTCTGGACACAAACTATGCATAACCTGAATGTTCTTCTTGATGCAAAGGGCATCATTTACCATGGGGCAAGGAGGAGAGTTGCCCTCTCCCCCTTGTTTTGCCTCCCCTAGACTTTGGACATGGTCATTAGGAAAGCAATAATTGCCTAGTTTCTCTCATTTGTGATGCTATTTGATGGGAAAGAGAATGTTCGTTAATGCTGAACACCACTTCCCCGGCCCCAGATTTTTTCTGAAGTGATGCCCCTTGAAACAAGCTAGTCAGGCAAAGTACAGAGCAGAATTAAAACAGAATGTGATTTTATACAGCTTTTTTCTTACTCTGGTTATTATCACAATTGTGTATACACAGTAATCTGCTTATCCAGAAAATTTAGGCAGGCAGCTGTCAACTACCTCTGAACTACCAAGAATTGAATGTCATGCTCTGTTACTGGAAAGGTAATTTTTTTCTTGATTTGCAATAACTGACCTCTATGTCAAATGTACTGTACTAATGATCTTCGTTCCTGCAAAAGTTTCCCCATGTACTACATTCCCCCAGAATGCAAAACTATGTAAGGAAAAAAAGGGAATTGCAGTTAGGAATATGAGGTTTCATGGATTCTCCAGCTTATCAACCATTTCAGACAATTTTGTGACTTCACATAAAATGGTTATCTTAATGGATGAGTTTCTGGTTTGTTTTTCTTTAAAACTTTAATTTAAATCTAATTCTCTTCCTCCCCCAAGACTGTTAGGCTGTGGGCTTTTTGTTTGTCTGTTTAAAACCAGCCAACACCATATTCTTCAAAGTAATCCAAAGATTTTGCTAACAGAATCACTTCAAAGACAGCTTGAGTGACTGTTCAACAGATATCCAGCTAAACATCCACTTTTAAAAGTCATTTGTTATGTATTACACTACTAATTCTATTGTTTTTTCTCCTCTCGCCCTTTCATCCCTTTTCCTTCCTCCTATCTTTCCTAAGCAGAAAACACACACACACACACACGTAAAACATGTGACTCTATCAATGTTTAAGTTGGTTCATCCAACTAGTTATATCTTGCATAGGATACGTGACAAAGCAAAAATATTCTATATTTCATGCAGAAAAATGTAATGACAACACTAAAAAAAGCTTTTTTTTTTAAAGGGAGTAAATAGTATGCAAATGTGAGACTGTAAGCTCTCTGAGAAATTGGTTACCTCCTATATCAAACTAAATCCAATATTTCTCACATTCTCTCTATGTGACTATCTAATACGTGAACTCATATAATACTGAATCCTTCTCCCTCAACCAGTTCCATCCATCTAGCTATAATAAGCAAACCTGAAGCTGCATCTTAAATCTGATATAAAAGTGTGTACAAAAGTTGTATTTCCATTAAATTTTCAGTTAGTTAAAAACCTTACAACACAACAGAAGCAACTAACATTTGTCGATTTGCCACTCTTTGCATGCACTCTTTTACTGGACCAACTCAAAGATATTACCTCACCCACCCTGGCTGTCTAATATCCTGGACCAACATGAATACAACTATTCTGCATAAAATTCTCTGCATATGTCAGTCAGTCATTCTTCATAAACCATTCATCAAATGTATTGTCCATAATATTGGGGGGTGGGATTTTAGACAGTGCATATTCCAAACACTGCTGTAAAATATTCCCCAAGACCGCAGCCCCACTATCTTGCTCCTTTGAAATGAAGCAGTAGCACTGCAGAGCAGAGAGAGATCCTAGGGCCTATCTTACCCACTACAATACAAAACATGTGCCAGCCTAATTTGTTTGCAAAAAAAATATAAAATACCCAGTCTCTCCCCAGTGCTTCCCCCAGTTAAACTAAACTAATCTTGCTTTACCTTCCTATCATTCATAACCCACTGCCTCAAATTGGAAGCAGCTGACTAAAACGGTTTAGTAACACTCTCAGCAGTCCCATTTTCACATACCTGAGAGAAGTAATGGGATACACTCCCTCTAGACAAAGGCACTAAATAACACAAACATGATCCAGAAAATCAAGAGCAAAGGGAAGCCCACATTTTTCATTTAAAGATACTTGGTTGCCAAAGTCTGACAGGTCTAGAAATAAAGGAGGGAAATGTAAAACTTGAAAAAGTCAATGTCTATCCCACTATACTTACAGCAAATGAATCAGTTCCCTTGTCAAAGAAACAACACTCTATAGTAGTGGTCCAAAATGCTGTAGTAGCATAAGTGTCATCTTATGCCTCCAGCAACATGTGTTTTATTCTCTGGGGAAGTTTCTCCCCTCCCTTCCCCTTGCAAAAAAAATATCCCTTTTAAACAGACACACGAAATAATTTAAATAAAAGAAACCAGTAGACTCCTACTTAACCCATTTGTCACTAATCAGTTTGGCTACTTCATTAAGATGACCTGTCTCATTACATCACATATATTATGAAAAATATCAAGCACTTAAAGTGCAAGCCAACAGAAAGCCTCTGCTTATATGAGACTAGCCCCAGTTGCCTAGAAAATCAATTAGCAACACAGACTAACTTATGGATCATTAGCTCCACCTTTTGGCAAAAGGAAGGTTAGCAACTCTATTGTATTTTCCTATTCTCTCTATCAGCTATTGGAAACCAGGCCTGCTTAATATAATATACAAAAGCAATGACACTGCTAGTCCTACTATTTGCAAGCTTAGAACTGAAAACTTTATTGTCATACTCAGAAAATAAAATTAGGTGTGCAGGATTTGAAACTATCTGTATTTTTAGTCAGAGCTAGTGAAATAATTTATTCATGAATATTCTATTCAAAAATGCCAAAATTAATTGGATAACTACTTAAAAATAACTTCATTTGCTTTAATTATAGGGAACAATAGGAGCTATAAAGCACAGAGCAGCAAATTGATCATTGCTGAGTCTGACAGCAGTCATTCATGAACTGGACACAGAAACGTGTTCTTATTGAGAGACATGAGCCACATCACTAATTTACAAATAAAAATAAGAGATAAAATTAATCTTTACCCCACTGTTATTGATCACTCCAATCTCTTCCCTGACACAAAAAAAATTACAAAATAAATTTGCAAATCCATAGGAATGACTGGGAGACTCACTGCAAACAATTTCAATGTGGGATTTCACAAATAAATGCACAATAAAGAGTTCCAGACTAAATATATTTTAATACTATTTTGACAATTCTAATGGATCATTTCACCAGGTACTAGTATTTTAACTGTTCACTAGTGCAATGTGTAAAAATCTTGCAGTATCACCTATTTTCTGGAGACAAGAATTAAATCTGAACCACACCCTGTAAACAGATACCTGTTTGTCTTGGTTTGGTTTGTCCTGAAACCAAAGCCACAGGCATGGGTTCAGACCTCAGAATTTAAATTCTAGCCCCATTCCACAAATTAAATGGGCACAGATTAATAATTTGATTTTTGCCCCGCTTTATAGCTTTAGGCCTAAATTTTGGTGCAGATTCTTTTCCAAATCTGTTGTTCATACTGCCTTCAGAATGCCTAATCATGATACTGAAATCATGCATATTATTACAGCACAAAAATGGACCCATTCCCCTAGCACAAACACCATCATTTCAATCTTTCTGCATTACCATTTTTTCTTGTCTCTGATTCAGTGTCTTTGTACAATACTGAGAGCTACTGCAGTCACATCAGTTAAAAGAAGGGAGCACAATCAGGAAGAAAAGAATTTCCAATGACTGAAAAGATATGTCAATAGGTCAAAATGCTGGGTAGTAAGAGAATCTGTATCATGATAAGAATGTCAAACATCTTTCTTTATCTGCTACATTGACATTTTCAAAGAATTCTGATAGATTAGTGAGAGACAATTTTCTTTTGCCCCTTTAGATCCACTCATCATTATCTTCAAAGTATTTTATTATCTTTTAATTATAATTTTGACCAATCTACAAGGTACAGATATAAAGCTTATGGTCAGTAATTCTCTGAATCACACCTAAAACTTTTTAAAATATAAGTTACATTTATATCCTTCAATCCTCAGGCACAATAGCGGTTTCTTAAAGATTGCATATTTTTGCTAGTACTCAGTCACTTCATTCTCAACTTTGTTCAGAACTCTTACGTTTATACTATCTGGGCCTAGAGACTTTTTGTTTTTTTATTATAGGTTTCTTACAGCAAGTCATCTTATGACACCTCAGTTCCTGGTAATATCTGATCTTATTACCAGAAACATACAGGTCCAAGGCTGAATCTCCACAAAATCCTAGGAAACCCATTTAACTTTGTTTGCCACAAAAGTTTATTCTTGTCCTTCATAAGACTTCCTTCCCAGAGTTTACACTGGCCACATCTCCCCCCTAGAGAAATTATAGATCATCCACAATAATACACAAACTTTGCATTTATAATACAATGGACTCCAAAGCTATTTAAAACTTAATTCAGTAAGATCTCCCACAGATATTACAGGAAATTGGCACAACTGTCACAGTGCTTACTTACCAGGCACAGCTTAAAAAAGGATTAAATGAACTGATACATAGAAAAACATATTGTAAAAGGCAATGGGAACCACATTGTCCATTAATAGCAATTAATCTTTCCTAAAAGAAGTTTTTAATTTTCACTAGTAAGTCATTCATTAGCAGTCAAAGAGCAGCTATGCAATATATCAAAGTCCACACTGTAAAAAAAAAAAAAAAAAAACAGATGAAGTATTTACAGTATTGTTTTTTAAAAAAAAGATGCAGAAAATTAAATAGAGGCTCTCTGAATAATCTATGGGGGTTAAAGGCATACATCAAAAAAGCATTTGACAGCTTTAAAAATCATCATTAACAAAATTTTTAATTTTGCAGACATTCAAAAAATTAGGCCCTTAAAAAAAGTCAGTAAAATTCTAAAAACTCCAAGGGCAAATAAATAAAGAAAAATATTTTATTATGGTTGTTAACAGTATGCTTTTACTGTATTCACATCTGCCTCAGTTTATATTAGTACAACTTATGATCCTCCACAGCACGTGAACAGTCTACATGGGTATCTTTCATTGTTTGCCCAACACAAAAGCTTTTTAGTTACAAGTCATAAACGTTTTTGTTAATCAATAGGTGTAAAAATAAACAAGTTTAATTTATAGGGTGATAAAAAAGATGAATGTTTTAGGTTTCGATTAAGTTCCATTTTCATTAACCCAGGTCACAAAACTTCAGATCCCACTAAATTCAGATATCCTTAATTACGCACCATGGAAATCAGGGACAAAACTCTCATTGACTGCAGTGGAAGCAGAAACAGGGATGTTATCCACACTCTTTCAAAACTAATCAGGATTACAGTGTTTGGTTGTGCCTTCCTTATGCATCTTAAATACCCCTTAAAGAACAGGAGACTGGGTTGCCCAAAAATGTATGTTAGACTTCAATGGTAACTTTAGGTCTACAAGGTAAACAGAATATAATCTAAATTTAGGCCTGTACATTTTTATATAGTGAAATGTACTGACTCAAAGTAAAGTAATTTGGTGAAACACTCCTTGTGGTTTACGTCCACAAATCAGACCAACTCCATCAATCAATAAATAAATACCAAACAGGGTATCAAAAGTTTTCCTGCTAAGTTGAGTAGCAGAACATACATTTAAAAAAAAAACAAACAAAAAAACAATGGTCACACAGTACAGCTAAATCATTGAACTATACCATATATATACAATTAACAAAATACAACCTTCAGACTAAAGTGAACACAGAAACCAATAAGCAAGTTATGGAACCCATCATAGTTATACAGAAGTCAAACATTATTTAAAATAGTTTTTTCACAGGAAAGTTATCGCTAGGCAGAACACCTTAGCAACAAGGGAAGAAGACAACCAGAAAACAAAACAAAACATGCAGGGGACAAGGGAATCAAGTGATAGGCAAATATATACAGTGATAGAGAAGGAGGACAGGCTAAAAGAGAGGTGCAGAAGAATGAGAAGAGGTTTAAAGGGGGAAGAGAGAAACAGAATAGCTGGACAGAGGTGATAAAGTAGCCACATGACTAACTTTTTCAAAGAGAATTAGACATATCACTTAAAGCCACTAAAAAACATCAATACTTGTAGATGTTACTTTTCTAATAAGCAATTGTGGTAGATGTCATAAGAATACAGGGATTACAAATAGGAAAGGAGATGCTCTCAAGATTATGTGACTAATAAGACTCACTCCACACAATGAAATAGATCAATAAATGCTGGGCAAATATATTCAGGTGAAAGTTCCAAGTAAAGAAAAAATTGTACTGAAAATATGTTCAAAATTATTTCATCTGGCATTTTTGTATTAATAATCATTTACTTTTACTAAAAGCAAAGATAGCATCTAGTGTATCAATATCAAGGATTGACAAAGCATAAGCTTTGAAAAGCCTCTTTTCAAGTTTTCTTCTTCACTGTGCTTGTTGTGCATAGGTCAAAAAGTAATTAAATGAAAGCTATCCTCATTTTACTCAGCATACCACCCTGAAAGTTCACACACTGACTTTGAGAGGCACTTTGTCATGTCTGAACTTTGCAGTTTGAAATAAAATTCAAAGTTCTGATGTGCAGAAATGCCTGACTGGTGGCAACTAGGGTGGTACATTGTTTTGGTGAATGTGGGCCCTAATGGCAGGTAATGCCAGCAGTTTGCCCCCTCTCTCTTTAATAACGGTTTAAACAACCAGAAAAACTTGCTTTGTCCCAATTAATTTTACATATCCCAAGCAATGGGGCTCTTTGCCTTGCACTTCTACTGAGAGATTATTCCACAGACCTGTAGATCTCTTAATGGAATTAAGAAACAAATGTAAGACAAGCTTCCTGCTGATTACAGTAATTGTGCCATTTACCAACAATTTCACCATCTTAAACAATTCCTCTCCTTCATTGGTGTTTACATCCTTCTAATACTTGTAGACAAACAACATATTTCCTCCTTGGTAACTATTTAGCTACAGTGTAACTATGTATTATAAGTGACAGTTTCCTCATTCTTGTATGAGATAAACAATCCTAGCCATGATCTTATCATTTCTTTTAATCTTTGAAGTCATTTTCCCTAACCCCATAATTAATTTTAGCTGCTCTTCTCTGAATTCTCCTAATTTTGTCAACTTTGTGACACAGAGTTGCCCAAAACTGAAAGAAGAATTCTAGGTGCAGCCTCACCACCTGAAGCGGGGATTTATGATTGAGAAGGGGGATGGCCTTTTAGTTAAGGCACTGTACTGGGACTCAGAAGACAGCTCCACCACAGACTTCCTATGCGTTTTTGAGCAAACCACAGTCCATTACCTTCTCTAACTGTGATGTGTTATACATATGAGAGATAGGCAAGGCAAGATTGTCTGGCAGGTCAACCAGCAATGTGTAGTGCTTTAATAATATTCAGTTGTAAAACAAAAAGTGGCATACCATTAATCTAATGATCGTAGTAAATTTGGATTGAAACCATTCTCATTACAAACTCAGCAGCCCACAAGCCAGTCATGCCTCTATAGAACAGAAGTCATAAACAGAGGCCCAAAGTCTCTTTAGAGTATGTGCAATGTTGCAAGTTCAACTAGTCCTGGGGGATGCTCTCTCCTGTACTAACCTCTGCCTTTCAGTTGTTGTCCTAAGCAAACTTCTATCTTCATTAGTGATCTCAAAAGAAGAAAAGTTTCTGCCTTTCAGAGATATTGACGTGGGCTTTGGCTTTTCAAGGATTCATAGCTAGTTTGATTAATGAAAGGTACCTATTTAAGTGTCATGCTGTTTTAAATGCATCTGTCCCCCATTTGAAATTGAGATTAACCACATGCAATATATACTGTTAAAGAGGGAGACAACAATGCAAACACAGGATATTAAAAGTAACAAATGACATGCTAAGTCATTCCATAACGGGAGGAAACGGCAAACACATTGCAAAAGAAATGTAGAGGACAACATCCTCATAAAAGGTTTGCTTAAACATGTAATAAATGGTGCCCTATAAGGGGAAAAATTTTCTGGTCTCTTCTTTATGCCACTGCTGGTCACAGAAGGGGCTATGGGGGTGGATGGTCTTTAAAATTCTGGTCCTACCGAGTATGTGAGGTGAAGAGAGTGGCAGAGATGACCCTACAACTTGAAGATACTGAGACATGTATTACTCACCTAGCATGAGTGGTGCAGCATTATACTATAGCCTGTAGCACTGTGATTCTTTGACGTTGTGTCATGCAGAGCCAGCTATTTTCTGCAGCTGGAGCCTGCTTGGAGACTCTGTGAAAGAACATTGCTCCAAAAAAACAGGATAAAAGTTCTGATGCTTATCCTGAAATATCCAAAGTTGTGGATACTTATCTGACTGACACCTGACATATCGGAGCCTTACTCATCAGAGTGCTAAAATATACATGTGCTTCAGAAAGCAACATTCTTTTGCAATTTTCAATCTCCTCCAATTCTCCAGAATTGAGCAGCAAGGTAGAATGAAGGGACAGGGAAGGAATCTCATACCTGATACAAAGGAAAACTCAAATCTATATTTTGTGGCCTATACACTTTTTTTGGGGTGGGGATGCGGGATGCTAGGGGGGAGAGACTCAGCCTTCAACTCTGAACATTGGGTATCAGATATTGCTGATAGGGGGAGAGGTCACATAAAAGACCACAGCTGTAACTTGAAACAGGTATAAAATGTACTTCTTTCCTTGGTCCTTCATCTAAAAGCTGCCAAATTAATCTGTGATTTTGAGTCCAATTAATATTCTGCCATGCAACTGCTCCTGCAGAGTCCTATCAAGCCATTTTCTGCCAAAATATGAATTTATTTTTATTCCTTCAACCCATCATATTCCATTGCCTAATCGCCATGTGCAATTTTGATTAATATGAGGGTTTTAAGTCTATGCCTTCTTCCTGGCTGCAGATGTTCCACCCCTAATTCACCAAAATGATCATTTAAAAAAAATCCAACCTCTTGTTGCTTCTTCACAGCTGATTACAGCTTCTTGTCACTCTTCTAGTAAATGGCTCAAGTATAAGACCAGCGCATTCACTGATAATTTCAGCAACTGCCACAAGAAAGAGATCACACACTAACTTTAGTGTAAAATGAGCAAGGAAGCAACACAGGCTAGGTCTATACTGACGGTGACAAATTCGCCGCCGTCAGATCGATGTCTCTGGTTTGACTGAGTGATCTGTGTAGACCCGCTCAGTTGATCCAGAAATCGACGAAGAAAAACCACCCCCATAAGTGGCATAGGTCCACATCCCGCATCTTAGCACCCAGCAGACAGCACACCCTTCTGTTCTCAGGATCAGTTCTGGTTAGAGGCCTTTCTGTTCTTCTCAGCAGGGAGTCCCCAATCACGTAGATCTGCCTTTTCCTGGTAACGGTGTGATT
This sequence comes from Mesoclemmys tuberculata, assembly GCA_007922155.1. Lineage (NCBI taxonomy): Eukaryota > Metazoa > Chordata > Testudines > Chelidae > Mesoclemmys > Mesoclemmys tuberculata. Next base: position 7,152,012 of record ML677084.1, read on the forward strand.
TTCCGGCCTAACCCCTGTTCTTTCTGGCTACAAGCCATCTTGTCTTCTATTTTCCTTTTCCATCGTCTGCAACTATTCCTGTATCCTCTTGGGGCTCTTATTCGGTGATATCTCCATTTGTTCATCCACTCTTTGTATAGGACTAGCTGCTCTTCTCTTCTTCCTTGCCTCCCACCTTCAGTAATCACCCACTGTGCCCCTTCTTCATTTTCCAATGCTGGAAACCTGTTTCTGAGCAATATTTCTTCTTCACTAGCCCATCTTTTCTTGTGCCACGTTCTCGCAGTCATATGCTTCCATTGGCCACTTTCCCCACCAGCATTCTCCCCTCAGAGTTCATTGCTCCTGTTTCCATCTGCAGGTCTGGGTTTTTCCCTTCAGCCTCCTCATTCCTTTGCTCCATCATCTGCTCGAACCCCCTTCTACACTCAACCAGAGTTTCCACCTGCATCTCCAACCCTTGAATCTTCTCTTCCATCAGCTCTTTGAGGCAGCACTTCATAAAAATGAAGCTCTTTTGGGGTACCCCCTCCAGAATCATATACATCCTGCAGCTTCCACATCCAGTCATCTTCATTGCTTGAGCGACTACCACTACCACCTCTGTATCCGTCATAGCCTTTCCCCCACTTCCTGTCAGTGACAGACACAAAATCAGAAAACCCAAGAAAACAACCCCCAACGAGCACCCCAACAATACCAGAACACCACACACTCCCCCCTAAACTCTCTTGTTTTCAGTGCTGTTTGCTGGCTCCTGTGCTACTGCAGCTGTGCCGCTGCCTGATTGAGTGCCTTTATAGACCGCCTAATTAGGGAAACCCCGCCCCTGAATTAGGGTCAGCTGATCTCAGTACACCACCCAGTACCAGCTTCTGTATACTGAAGAGAAAAATAAACAAAACAACAAAAACAAAGACAAAGACACACAACTCCACAAAACTCACCCACTGTCCCTTAAGGCCCACTCAAACTTCCCTGTTTTCAACTGTTTGCTGGCTCCTGTGCCATTGCACAGGACCTTAATCCTGTTTTGCACCCAGTATAACAAAATACATCATGTAACTTTCAAGCCATTAACAAAAAGGAAAATCTCACATATGTTGAATAGCACATAAGTGTCCAAGTCATCAAAGCAAAGTTTAAAAGAAATATTTTGGGCTGACAAATTGAATGCCAGGGTTCACTGTCAATATATAAAGTACATTGAAAAAGCAATCATGCAAAACAAGAACAGCTATTTTAAGCATAAGGAAAGTGTCAAGATGATGAACTGTGTTAGCACAGAATCAAATCAATATTAATAGCCACTATCTGGTATTTAACTTATTTTCATTTCTCTTTTATTTTCATTTCCTCCTCCCCCTGCCAGTTTGCTTGGCTAATAAAACTTCTATTATGAAAGAGTGGCAAATGCATGAGTCTATGCTACATCAATTATTATGACTTCATTGTGACATACTGGGATTCAACTGATCCCAGAAGACTGCACTGATGCCTTGGAAGCAATTAATTTTTGATTGATCTAACTCACTCCAGTACTGCATGTAAAATGTTCATAGACATTTGAATAATTCTATTATATGTAGGAGATGACTGCATGAAGATCATTTGAAATTAAGTGCAGTTATTTTCAGTAAATGTAATTCACTATTCCAGTTGTATCGTGGTAACAGTTATGTAATTGCTTTATGGTGTAAACTAATGAAATAAATTAACTTTGACTAATATGAAAGGGGAAGAGAGAAAGGAGAGAATGCAGTGTAAATTTCTTTTCAAACAGGGATTAATGGGGTTAACTTTCCAATTTCCAAACTGAACACATGACAAAAGTGAACTAGGAAAAAACAAAGAAAAATAATATCCTGTAGATGAATTTAAGGATATAATTTAAAAGACTTCTGATAGTTGAAGAAGCATCCAATATATGAAGTGATGGTAAAGCATAAGGATCAAGAAATCATCCTAATTATTTCAAACACTTTTTAAAAGCCAAATATCATTTTGTTACATCTGCCAAGTGTAGAATTTTGCCCTCATTTTGCAAACTCTGATTCTTGTCCACATACTTAATTTTACTGTAAAACAACATGTACTATTGTTCTAAAACACATAATTTGTAAATTGTCACCAAACAAGCATGCACTGCACTCCATCTTCACACAAATTATGGATTTTTAGTAACGGTATCCAGTTACAGGAATACTGGCGGTAACAGTTAAGGTTCAGTTCAAGCCAGCTAATACAAGAAGGCACAACGGTTGGTTTATGCTCTAAAGCAGGGGTTTCAAACATCCAGCCTGCGGGCTGGATATGGCTCACCAACCTTTTCGGTCCGGCCCCTGACGGCAGCGTGCGCTACTGTGACATCTCATGGCGTTGTTCTCTCTGGCGGTATCGCACGCTGCCATGAGATTTTGCGGCATCACACACTGCTGCCAGAAAGTACAACACCACGAGATGTCGCAGCGTTGCGTGCTGCCTTCAGAGAGTACAATGTCGCGAGATGTTGCAGCATGGTGAATTGCCGCCAGAGCTGCCACGAGATCTGTGTACTCTGGCGGCAGCACACAGAGCATTGTATGCACGAGACACAGCGCTCCAAAAGGCAGGAGAGGGACAGTGTAGTCTTGGGGCATCATGCAGTACTATAATTCTTAATCATTGATCAATTCTTTTAATCATAAAATAGTAGTAGTAGCTGTAGAAGTGCATTTACTGCAGTTTTTATACGCTGATATCTAGCAAATAAAATATACTACTACATAAAAATGGTTGTGCCTAGTATTTCAATTTATGGTATGTATGGCCTGCTTGAAGTACATTTAATTCAAATCTGGCCCACCATAGCAAATGAGTTTGACACCCCTGCTTGAAAGCTTGAGTATATAAACTATTTTTTAATCCCACTCCCATCCTGCCCCACAGTACCCACTCCCACCTGCTGCCGCATTGTTTCTTGCATTTTCATCCAGCTCCTATCTGCAAAAAAATGAACCCACAAATCCTTCAAAAGAAACAGATTCCCCCATATTTATAACAAAAAGAGTCAGTTTATATACATAAATGAAATTCAGACATAATTTTTGCCACTAAAAGAATAAAACAAATCTTGCTTAAGCCATGTTAAAAAAATATTTTAACTTCTGCTATAACAGACATTAAATCTTTTTCTATCTCACACTTAAATTTAAGCGTCACAGAATGTTGGTCCTGGCTGTGATGTCCCGAGGAGCAATCCTTGAGATGCAAGACCTCCCTGCTCTATCAGACAACTCACCTTTGTAAATTTACTCACATGTAATATTTGCAGGATCCTGGCCTAAGTTGTTTATTACATACTTTTTAAGTGATTTTTTTTCAGTTTATACACATTCAATCATTTTAAATATTGTTAACATTAGCTAACCAATTTTAGGAATGGTTATTAAAGTCAGACCATGGCAATTTACATTTCATTTAAGGAATGAATGCTTTTATGGTTACTTAATTTCTTTAATTGTTTAGAAGTTATGGTTTGTGTGAAATTTATGGTACTTGGAGTTAAGTTATCAAGCTTCTTATAACTAACGTGCTATTGTTTCTGCATTTGAATGGTAAACAAATATGGTAACCAACTCTCCTTAGAACATCTATATATTACTTTTAGAAGGCTGTCACTATACTAATGTTATAGATACTGCAATGTGTCATTACACATTAAGCCACTTTGTGTTAAAGTTTTCAGCTCTCCAGATAGAGTTCCAGACTTGTCTGTCATGTGTATCCATAAACTTATTCTCAGAGGTACCAAAAGATACTGCTTCTGTATAATAGCTGCTCCCACTGACATACACAGATCTTCACCAATAAAGGGGAAATAATTAATGCATGTGTTAATGTATGTGTTATTCAAACACTTGATTTCTGAAGAGGTGGATATTCTGGTTTTGTCTCAGAAGGCAAACACTAAGGACTCTAAGCTCTACCTAGAGGATTGCTGCCAAAAAAAAAAAATTAAGCCCCCTGTCCATTTTACAGGGTGAACAAGGGTTACAGTTCTAGAAAAGCCGAGGCAAAAGTTAGGATGCACATAGCAAAGTCCTTCACAGAACCCTATTTACCTTAACGATTACTGAATGCCAGGGGCAGCAGAGAAAAATGTGGTTACAGAGTAACAATCATTTTTGGGCAACCATTGTGCTGCTCCACTGGGAAATACAGCTTCATACCTAGCCAACCTATTCAGATCGGATAAAGCCTGACAAGTGGCAGAGTATGTACATATACAAAAAGGCAATGTGAGGAGGAATGAGAGCACAAGTTTGGGAATCAAGAGGACCCAAACCCTAATAATAGTCATGTCACTGATCTACCACATGACCTTGACCAAGTCACAGCACTTTTATGTCCCAATTTATCTTCATCTGTAAATGAGTATAACAGTTACTTAACTGGTAGTAGGGTTGAGAGGATTAGTGTTCTGTACAATCTACCTTATACTGCCACCCATCACCATAATATCCACATAAAATTAATAACAACAGTAAAATCCCTAGGGGACTTCATGGAGTCTCTACAGAGTCAAAGCTCTGTTTGGGGTAATCTGGAGAGATAGGGAGGAGTTAATAGGATTTAGGAATGAAAAGGAATTCATTTAGGAATGAAAATTTGAATTATGAACATAAATGCTTCAAACATACAAGCCAATATAAAAATGTTGAGTATTTTTGGTTACGAAATAGATGTTTAGAATCTAAAAGCAAATTTTGAAAAAACTAAAGACCGCACAAGTTTTCTACCACAGTAGTGCCTACGGGCCCAAATGAGACTGGTGCCCCATTGTGGTTTACATATTGTGTCCTAAACAGCTTGTAATGTGTCACTATTATTTCTTTTAGCGCTAGGTATTAATACCCTATAGGGAAATGCAGGAGTCACACAGCCAGTTCAGACTAGCAGTTTGAAGAGTAGCAAAGGCAAGTTTAAGGGTAAATTTATTTAATACAAACAGCATTAATTACAACAAAAATTCAACCAATGTAATTAATTCCAGTTACATTAAATGAGGTTATTTAACGATTCCACAAAACATCAGTAACAGAGGGCAGAAAACTATACAAACTAGAGAGTTCTAGTTCAGCACCAGGCCTCAAGAAGAGTCTCAGAAAGCCACTAGAGAGGGAGAAAAGGGGAAAAAACTCAGGGTGGAGTGATAAACTCTGTAACAGAAATAAATTGAATAGAAATAGCTCCACCTGATGTTTGAGCATTTTGTCCAAGACTTGTTTCCCAGAGTGTTTGGCTAGAAGGAATCTAGCCAATGCAATCTATGGAACAACTCTAAAAGGTATCATTAATAGCAACCCAGCTCTGGAGTTATTTTTTTCCACTCCAGTGTTCACTGTATTACTAGTGGTAATAACTATGTTCTCCACAAAACAGATGTGGTGTCATGACCTCTTTACTTTTCCAGGCTGGATACCCTGCCAGCAGTGAGTGCTCTATTGACAAAGCAACATTATGTTCAGCTGCAGTATTTTCCCACCTAATTCACAGCTGCAAGAAAATCTAAACAACCAGCCGAAGCAATTTACAAAATTGCTCAAAATTATTAGGCTAACAGTTTTAAGCATCGTATTTCAATCCAGGTGACTGAATCAACTTGCTTTTGAAAAGTGTGTTTGCTTAGCAGCTAGTAGCTTTAAGTTATATCATTTTTAGAATTCATATTTCAGCACTAGATCAGTAGAGAAATACTAATACATCATAAAAATCATAAGCTGGAATTTACACCAGCAATGAGTAAGTTACTTTTAAAAAAAATAACTGGACTTTGCTTCTATTTTATCTCTAACTGGATAAACAGGCTCCCCCCTTCTGTAAGATGGGAGCTCGAACCACTGTCACTTAGCAGAAGTGAAAGGGGCAGTGATCAAACTGAAAGCTTGGCCCTGAACTACCAAACAAATAATCCGGTTAGCTAGATGATGAACAGGAAGGTTCAGGATGGCATCCTACAGACCTAAAGCACAAAGAAACTCCCTATAGGTTCACTCCTTGAATCATAGAACAAAGGGACCTGGAGGAAAATATGAATAGTGTTAAGGTCCAGCACAGGATGAAAAGAAAATGACTTTGGCTATAATTGGGAATGAGCAAAGAAGTCCACCAAATGACCAGCCAGTGTCTCCTAGGTCACCATTTAAAAAATTTGTGAAAGAGGAAGGTAGGAGGAAAGAAATTCACCTATACAGAAAACTCAATGAAGAACTAGTTAAATAAACTAAAATATCCACTAAAATGTTGGTTTAGCCAGGTTACTGTGTGACACTAAGTGAGCTGAAGTGAATTGTTCCATGTGTCACAAAGCTTTAATTCTTGTCTCCATCTGTCAGTAGAATAATGTTATCGATTTTCTGGGATGACATTAGAATGAGGAAAAAATCGGTTATTAAATCATTTTGTCCACATAACAAAAAAAGCAGAGCAACTTTACACTTGACCCAAGATGCATGTTGCAATAAAAAGGGGAGATGCACTGTCTCAAGAATAAATCTGCTTTTGTCACTGTGCAATCAGTAGTTGTCATGCTCCCTTTGTTCAACCCTGCCTTCCTCACAATTTTTAGTATATTCCCAAAGGCCATCATTGCACCCCAGATACAAATAGATAAGAGAAAGAAAGATGGTGTGATGATTTTAAAAACCTATATACAACTTATAGATGACTGTTTGATTTTATTAACAGTCTGTATCCTTGTCTTAAGACTGTCTTTTACTATGTTCTGCTTCACATTTCTTATGCTAAGGAGATGGGAATGGCACCTGCATGTATATCCATGAAGAGGTGGATCATTAAAGACTATCAGCACCCATACAAATCTCACCCAGAGAACAAAGGAGTAACTGCATCATATGTGAACCCAGTTTTCTCCAAATTCTCTGTCTGCAGGGAGTGAAAGGGGTGGGTTGGAGTTCTGGGAAAAGGTGTGCTTGACCAGTTTAATCCCAGGCTCTCCTATAGGGTTTAACTCAAGATGCTGATCCATGTTAACAATACAACAAGTGCACACCTGAACCCAACATAGCCAGCATCTCCCAAGCACCTTAATGTAGTTTGCATCAGAAACAGATGCAAGCTCTGCATACACGTATATATTACACGCACAGCCTCCACATACGTTTACAGAAACGTATACTTATTCACAAATATGGAATCAACACAGACAAAACCCAAAAACAACAAAGATTATTCCTTTCCATGTACATAGGGACACTAGGCTTCCTACCCTGCTTCCATTCACAAGCAAGTTCCATCAGCTCTCCCCTCTGCCCTTCCATCCTCATTTTATAGAATCATGTCCCCTGCTGTCCAGCAATATTTAACACTTAAACTAGGTTGGTGTGCATAGTTTAAAAATAGTTTAAAAACTCACTTTCCGTCTCTCTGTTTTCTGCAGTTAACTTCTACCTGTAGACTACCCTGTAGTCTTCCTAACTTAGCTTCATCTCTCACTGCCCCACACTCTTCCCTTCCCTGAGCTCTGTCTCTGTTCATCCTACGATCTTTCCACCAACTCCCATTCCCCGTTTTGTTGGAATCCTCCTTGGGGTTCTATCTTTCCCTCTCCAGCTCCTCTCTGGGCGTCACTGTCCTTCAGCCATTCCACCCCACACCCCACTGCCCCCTCAGCCATCCCACCGCCCTTCAAC